>JAZKJV010000198.1:187769-1387769 GCA_037367405.1 Ottelia alismoides | reverse complement strand
GAGGTGTGATGGACTGCGGAGCACGACCAAGGCATTGAGGTGAAACCACTATTTGAGGAGGAGCGCGTCAGCGAGCAGAGGAGTAGATGCAATAGAAGGAGGAGAAGGAGAGCGTTGTGGGTAGAATGGTGGAGGCATGAATGACGATCGAAGGAGTGAAGGAGAAAAGAAGAATGGAGGCGATTGGCAAGAACCAATAAATAGAGGAATATAAAAAAATAGAGGAGTAAGAAGGAAAAAGGTGAAGGAAGAAGAAGTTGCCTGGGGTGAAATGTGTGGGGTGCCTAGGAACGAGCTCTAGGAAGAGCTCTGATTTTTGCTCAACACCTCGGCTGGGGTGGAGCTCAGCTGCTCGGAAATGTGGCAACGACAGGAGGTCGTGCACTCTTGGATCTCGCCTGGGAAGATGGAGGTTGCCGCCCGACCTCACCCTCTTAGCTGTCACATGAGTTGCTGATAGGATCTCACTCCTCTTCTCACGTTAGTGGCAGATAAGATCCGATAAAAGGTAGCCGACCCCCTTTTATGGGTTGTTGGCGAATGATGCAGAGGAGAGGGAGGAGCGAGTCCTGGGAGGGTTCGGCTGAAGCTGAGGTGGATGGCTTGGGATCGTACGGAGCATGTCATGGGAAGAGAGAGAGCCGACGGTTGTGTTTACGGGCACTGTCGGGCGAAGCAGGGCGGGCAGTTGCACGAGGTTGCAGCCCCACTGCAACGGGCGGAGGTTACATGCAAGTCTCGCGAGAGGAGGAAGGAGAGGGGGATGGTCACTTGCCAGGCATGTGACCGACAGAGAGAAGGAGAAGGATGGATGGAGCGCCACATGGCATGCAGGGAGGCAACCACATGACAGGGTGAAAGTAATTTTTTAATAATATAAAATAATAATTATTAGTAAATAATTAAAGTAATTAAAATAATGGTAATTAAAATAGATAATTTAAATTAATAATTAAATAAAAATAAAATTAAAAAAAATAAAATAATAAATAAATTAAAATAAAGGGGATGACACGTGGTGGCTCCAGGAGCGGCCACGTGATACTCCCAGAAAAATCGAGAAATTAAATGTAAAGAAAAATAAAAAAGAAATAACGAAAGGGGTCAAATCAAAAAGTGGTCAACATCAAAGTTGTTCGTATAGACGAGATCTAGAACTTTCGCGAAGGATCAAAAACCAAAATAAATCATACGTACAAAGTTTATTTTTGGGTGGTATCTTATATGTATAAAATACCGATTTTTTATCTTTTGCAATTTTTTAAAGAAAATAAGAGAAAAATCAAAATAAAGTTAGAGAAAATATGAAAGAAATATTTACAACTTAATCTGATTTTATTGGATTTTTAATAATAAAAAGATAAAAATGGAGGGTATTATGGTCAATTTGTACAATATATAATAGGGGCCCAAAACTCAAATTTTACATACGATCTCCAATGTTTATGAAATTAGTCTTGTTTTGAAGGTCTGTGAATTTATAACACTTTAAACATGAGTAGACCTAAATCGAACACTGTATTAGAGAGATATTCACATTTTAAGGTTCTTGGTCTCAAACCAGGGTTCGTATTTTATTGGTCAATTTTACAAGTTAGTATTTTTTTGATATTTTTTCTTTATTAGTGTTAGTAATATATACATTAGAGAGTTGATTTTATTGGATTTGGAGCTAGTATAAAATAGATACTAATAGGTGAATTTGGCTAATATACAAGTGATTATGTACAAGTAGATTTGGCTCCTTATTTAATGCAAATTTGTATGCTAAAATGCACATATTATTTACGTATGCATGAATGCTAATTATGCAATATAAGTGAAAATATGCATCTAATTACTACGGAACAAAGCTCTATTTTCAACTTTTAAAGTGATGAATCACATATTCATCAACCCCATATACTTAAACCTTGCTCGTCTCTGAGCAACTAAAATGAAATGCAAAAGTGAAATGATTTTGGGTTCCATATCAAGGTCATGAACAAAAGGTGAAAATGGAGCTTGACTCGACCTTTAGATTAATAATGTGGCAGAACCTTATTGGGAATTGAATTTAAGACCAAACAACCTTTAAGTTCCACAAGTCTTCTATTCAAGTCCTCTCAACAGTCAAGTGAGAACCAATCCTCATACGCAAATTATGATGACTATGAATCTTACTTGTACTGTGTAAGTGAAATATAGCTCTCCACATTAGAAATGGTAAAGAAACAACCTCCTCTAACATGGTAATTCTAATTCCCCGATCTAACAACTCTTTCCTCGAGGAGCGGGGTATTCCCTTCTTAGTTCAAGTGCGACCAACTCAAGAAGAGGGGGTAGGTAATATACATATGTGTCACTGTCAGAACTATCCTCAGATAAATAATAGTGAGGTGTAGGGATCATCCAACGAGAGTCGACACACGGCTGCTTGCTCAAATAGGGCTTAAGAACAACCGAACTGAGCTCACTCATATAAATCACCTCATCTGGACCCGATGAGGATTCCTCCAAAAATTCCTTCTCTGGAACATTGAAGGAAACTTTCTTAGTCGGTTTTCTATAACCTGAATCATTGAGAGGGAGAGGAGAGTGACGTGCCTTGAGGGGTTCGGGGGAACACCTCGAGTAATCAATTCTCAACTTTCTCTCACTGTACAACCGACTAGAGGAAGGAGCAACCATGTTTTTGGGTGGGGTCAATTTAGTCTTGGTTGTCTCCTTTAAAGGTCTAGGATGTGGTGCGATGCTGACCATGGGTTCCTCCTCAGACGGGTCACCATATAGATTATAATATTCCTGAAGAGTTAGCGTACGTCTCGGGAAGGTGCTAGTGATCTCAGTTGGCTTGGCATTATTGGTCATAGATGTTGGATCATCGAAATAGTTAAGACAGTCAACAAAATCGTGTCCGACTCAATGACAGCTTCGGGTTGTGAGTCTTTTATTGAAGCTGACACAATACTTGTGATGCAAGCAACATGAGTGATGGATGTGTGGGCAGTCTCAAAACCAATGGTCAGATCGATAGTCGGTATCTCAAGTGTAGCAGAGAGGTGGGACTCATCTACCTCTCGATGGTCACGACTGTCAACAGCTTTGTGGGTCATCTTAGAGTAGAGTGTGTCAAAGAATGGGTGAGGTCGAAGTGCTCCCAATGCTGTAAAATCAATTTCCCGAGTCTTGCAATCTATAGTCACCTTAGCCAAGGCTAAGAACGGCTTCCCGAGAATAATAAGAGACTGGGTAAACTCTCCTCGGTGCTCAATGTCAATGACCGTGAAGTCTACCTTGAGTAGAGCACCATGGAAAGTAATGATGACTGAAATGGTTCCTCTCGACCATTTGATAGATCGATCATCCAGCTAAACGATTTCTCTCAACTTTCTGATTGGCCTGAGTTTGAGCTTGTCAAACACAGAGGTCAGGAGGATCTTTATCGAAGAGTCATCATCGATTCTTGCATGGGTAAAGATAGTGTCTTTGATTTTACATTCAACCCTAGGCAACCACTTCACTCTATGACTCTTGGTCTTTCCCGCCATCACCAAGGAGGTGGCCATATAGACGCTATGTGTCTCTCAGTCCTTGTCCTCTTATTGCTCAACCTCTTAGGCATTAATTTAATCTAACAAATTGTTTAAGGTCGGGGAAGTGACCTACGACCTTTATTAGAGCATGATCCAATTTTTTTAAGTCATTTTCATTTTCACTTTTTATGTGTTTTTTTGGTTTTTCATTTTTTTGGCCTTTTTGGAATTTTTGAATTTTTTGGTGTTTTGATATGTGAAGGATGAGCGGGAGAAACTATAGACTTAAGATTGGAGGGCAAGTGGTTAGTACAAGAGGGAGCTAGAATGGACTTCAGCTGCACATAATGTGTGTTTTTCCTTTTGTTTGATTGGTCTTCAACATCAAATCCACTTATTTCCTTTTCCACTTTTATTCTCAAGCTGGTAGAAATTGAGTGCAATATTTCAATGACATCTCTCAACTTGTTACCAAATGATTCATTTTTATAAGTCTAGAACTGCCATCCTCCAAAAATTCTCATGATGAATCATGGGAGAGTTCTGCTCAGTTGGAGGATAGTGCTGAGATATTGGGGGTCTCATACTCAATATACCTAGACTCTGGCAAGTAATGCTGGGTCAGGTATGGACCATCTGAATGGAAGATATTGGTCGAAGCCTCTTATGATGGAGTCAATACAGAGGGGGTTCGTAGATTGAATTCATGAGTCCAATCCTGTGGATGTTTAGGCTCTCCGAATGTGTGGTATGAAGGCTGGTCAATGTAGGCTTGATTACTAGGGTCAATCAAGTTAGGAAGATCATAAGGTGCATGTCACTCCATTCGGTATGTTCGATCAACCATGTCATGCCCTGAGGTCAAGTCGAGATGTGTGGATTGTTGTCCGGTCCCTACTTGAGGTGAGAATGAGGTATGTGGGGCACACAATTCTGCCATTTTTCTGCCTCAGCAATAGCTTGCTCTTCAAATGATTCCTTGATTTCAGCAAGCATCCGACTATAAGGTGAACCAACCCAGGGTGGAAGTGGATCCAAGGTGTAAGAAGGCGGGGTAGGTGAGAAATGAAAAGAAGTGGTGAAGTCAGTCGAAGATCTGACTTCATAATCTGGATGGGGGTATGAGGAGGAATAAGAAGGTGAAGATGATCAGATTATGGTCGAAGGGGAGTCTCCTGGATATGATGACCAATATCCTGACATCTTGAATGAATGTAAGCGGATCGAGGTGGAAAACATGCAAGTACACATGATAATGCACACAGACATACACAAAACAAACGCAAGAGCAAACCCCAAATTCACCAACACAACACGTGAGGGCCGCAAAGGTTTGACCGAATTATCTTGTCAGTATTAGTTGGTGATAAATGCAAGTCTTGACAGATTAATGAGCTGTTGGGTGCCTGTACTTCCCTACAGACTGGCCCGATTCTTACAACTATTTGGATCTACTTTCAGCCAGTATGAGAGTAAGTACGGACCGTATAAATATGGCTACCAGTTCCTTTAGGACAAAGCCTTATAAGGCGTGCTCTAAACCTTCCACTCTACTAAGGAAATCCATACCGTTTATCGGCTGTCTGTAGATCCTCACTGAGAAGTAGCTAATCACATAAAAAGAAAGAACCAATAGTTTATAAGAAAATCCTGGCTTGGCTCTATCCTAGTGTCATCTCTCTCTCTCTCTCACTTGCACGTAAATTCAAACAATGACAGGGTTGCTTGCCCGCAAACAAGGGTTAATTTTAGTCAATTTTTTGATCAAATTCAATTAGCAGTCCTGATTTTAGAGATTAGTTGTCATTGTAATTAATCCACACAAGCAATCACGTCTACCGTCTAGTCCCAATTCATTTTTCCTGAGTTAGAAAAACTGAGAGAGGGAATAGGAAAAAATTCGATGCGATCGAGAAAATGATGATGAATGCTTAAGTAAGAAGACTAACAGTGCTTCCATCTCTCTACAATGCAAGATGCACAATTGAATTGAAAATTTTGTACTAGATGTAATGCAAGCGAGAAAACAGTTCCTAGACAGGCAGTTATATTAGCGAGTGACGAACAAATTTATTTAGACTAATAGATCTACAGTCTAAGTGTGTCTCGTTAAATGTGATGTGTGGTCCTAGATTTTACGAGCACAAGCAATAAGATAAATGCTCTAAGAGTTGCGAGTGCATGCCCTAGTCTACGTCAAGCAAACCACACGACCACAAAGGGTCTAATGTCTAAGGTCCAGGTATACACATGAGATTCCAAACAGAATCTACTGTAAATATGTAAATATTATATATTATTTCACAAAGGTGAAAAATCTCTCTTCTCAAAACTTCTTGGCATCTCAACATCCGATTCGATCCACGAATCGTCAGCCTCTAGTGCACTTCGAGACACGTCAACTTCAAGAAAGCCACTCCAAGTCCACCAGACCCTTGCATAAAAAGATAAAAGTTATGTCAAAGAGAGGGGTAAAAAATAAACAAAAAAAAGAAAAATAATTGAAAACATAGAATAATTATAGGGTGGTTTGAGGGTCAGACTATCGGATTGAATGGAAAACATTAATCTAATTTTTCTAAAATGATCCTAAGTTGCTTGCCTCCTCGGCAATGGCGCCATTTGAAAAACTTGTGAATTTCCCTCATAATAATATCGAATTAATGTTCAGATTTTGTTGTAGGTAGGTAATTTTGGATCGATAAAAAACCGCTAAATTAATTTTTTCAATTACAAGCAAGCGATCAATTTTTTTACTTGAGCAATCCCAAGGTCAAACTCAAGGAGGCCAATGTTTAGGTTGGTTTTTAGTTGATCTGGATGCTAGGTTTTCGATGAGATTTTTCTAGTTTTTAAATGCAATAAACGATTGACATGCAATTTGATGAAATTCAGGGACTGAAATGAAAATTACATTCAAACAATGTCCAAAAATTCTCAAACTTGGCCAGAATGTGCAAGATGATGAAATTAGACTACTACAATTGTTTTAGAATTTTCTGATGCAATATATATTAATTATGAATAAAATATGCAGACTAGAAGATTTTTGAAAAGTTAATTGTAATAAATAACAAACCAATTTATTTTACGAGAAACAAAATTATCCTAGATTAGTTCAATGAGGCGAATGCAGGAAAATCATAAGATCCTAAAAATAATTGATCTATGACCTATTAAAAAGTAATTAAGCGAATCACCAAATAATTTATTCTGACCTCGATGTACGCGCAAATGTGATGATTTTTGGGCACAAAATAAAGCTCTCAAACTCTACCTACTGTGATTTTTTTGCAATTTATAGAGCTAGGATTAATTTAATATTGAATTAATAATAAACAGTGGGAAAAATGTTCAATTTTCCACAAAAATAATTATATTAAATATTCCATAGCTCACAAAAATAAAATAAACATTCACAATGATAAAACGTAAATGTTCTAGAATATGCAATTTTTAGAATAAAGAAATGGTGCTAAATGCTTGTTCAAATTAACATGATAATGCATCGGTCTATATGCAAATTACAGAAACAAAAGAAAATAAAAATAAGCAGACATGACTGATAAGCAATTA
Source organism: Ottelia alismoides (assembly GCA_037367405.1). NCBI lineage: Eukaryota > Viridiplantae > Streptophyta > Magnoliopsida > Alismatales > Hydrocharitaceae > Ottelia > Ottelia alismoides. Next base: position 1,380,678 of record JAZKJV010000198.1, on the reverse strand, counting down.
CCTATTCCTGTGAGTGTATTTATGCAATTTCTCTATCTCGTTACGTGCACGTCATGTCCTATCTGGAAAACTGGACTCCTGTGCAAATGCTTAACTTGCAGGGGGTGCCTCTGCAAATTCTGCTCATGCATGTACTCTGCATGTGACTATAGGCTTGCTGGACTTCAGTGTGAAATGCTGGGATGTAAGGGCATCAATGCAGTTTCTCCAAGAGTCACGTGCGGCTCACGTGGCCTCCAACTTGCGGGACATTTGTGAAATCTGCTGTAGTTACAAGGGTGACCACACAATTTACCCCCACCTCTCCTGCTATGCATGTGAGGGAAGGCTTTGGGATGGCTATATTTCTTCCATGTTCTGAAGATGGATCCAAATGGGAGGTGGAGAGCGGGACCTAGCAACTGGAGCGGTCAAGGTGATGTGCACGAAGGCGGTCCGATGAAGCGTGAGTTTTCTCCATCAATGGGTCTCTGCGGTGACGAACAATGAGCGTCGCAAATCGGAGTAGAGGCGGTCGCTGATGACGAGTGTGGCGAGGGCAACGGTTGCCGAGGGAGGTTGGTGGCGCACATCAAGGGAGTGGAGCACGCAGCTGCTTGCAGGGGCTGGGGTGCTTCTTGATGGCTAGGCAAATCGCGAGCGGGAGGACGATGATGGAAGCGCTCGATGGTGAGGGGTACGAAGCCTTGACCTTCGACGACATATGCCTTGGTTCAGGGAGGAGACTGGAGACGTCTTGCGGAGCATGCAAAAGCTGATGGAGGAGGTTTGTGGCACAAAGGAGGGGTGATGATGATGGTAGTGTGATGTTGTGGCTGAGGAGATGCGTAGTATAGTTGAGGCGCTGCTCCAAGTAGTGAAGAGGCTTCGGCCTGGAGGGTGCTGAGGCTTACTCTACTACCGCGAAAGAGCAGATGAGATTAGAGGAGGTGTGATGGACTGTGGAGCATGGCCAAGGCATTGAGGTGGAATCGCTGTTTGAGGAGGCGACACATCAGCGAGTGGAGGAGTAGATGCAATAGAAGGCATTGAAGGAGAGCGTTGCAGGTAGAATGGTGGAGGCATGAACAACGATCGGAGGAGTGGAGGAGAAAAGAAGAATGGAGGCGATTGGCAAGAACCAAGAAACATGGGAATAGAAGAAAAACAGAGGAGTAAGAAGGAAAAAGGTGAAGGAAGAAGAAGTTACCTGGGGTGAAATGCATGGGGTGCCTGGGATCGAGCTATGGGAAGAGCTCTGATTTGTGCTCAACACCTCGGTTGCGGTGGAGCTTAGCTGCTCGAAGATGCAACAACGACAAGATATCGTGCACTCCTGGATCTCGCCTGGGAAGATGGAGGTTGTTGCTTGACCTCACCCTCTCAACTGTCACCTGAGCTGCTGATAGGAGCTTGCTCGTCTTCTTTCGTTAGTGGCGGATAAGATCCGATCAAAGGTGGTCGACCCCCCTTTTATGGGTTGTTAGCAAACAATGAGGAGGAGAGGGAGGAGCGAGTCCTGGGAATGTGCGACTGAAGCAAAGGTGGATGGCGTGGGATCGTGCAGAGCGGGTCATGGGAAGAAAAAGAGCTGGCGGTTGCATTTGCGGGCACCACCGCGTGAAGCAGGGCGGGCGATTGCGCGAGGTTGCAGCCCCGCCGCAACAGGCGGAGGTTGTGCACAAGTCTCGCAGGAGGAGGAAGGAGAGGGGGATGGTCACGTGGTAGGCACATGACCGAGCAGAGATAAGGAGAAGGATGGAGGGAGTGCTATGTGGCGCGTAGAGAGGCAGCCATGTAGCAGGTTGAAAATATTTTTTTAGTAACATAAAATAATAATTATTAGTAAACAATTAAAGTAATTAAAATAAAGGTAAATAAAATAAGTAATTAGAATAGCTAATTAAAATAAATAAATAAATAAAATTGAAATAAATAAAATAAAAAATAAATTAATTAAAATAAAGCGGGTGATACGTGACAGCTCAAGGAGCCGCCACGTGACGCTCCCAGAAAAATCGAGAAATTAAATGTAAAGAAAAATAAAAAATAAATAACAAAATGGGTCAAATCAAAAAGTGGTCAACATGAAAGTTGCTTGTGTCGATGAGATCTACAACTTTTGTGAAGTATCGAAAACCAAAATAAATCATGTGTACAAAGTGTATTTTTGGGTGGTATCTTATATGTATAAAATATTTTTTTTTATCTTTTGCAATTTTTTCAAAATAAATAATAGAAAAATCAAAATAAAGTTAGAAAAAATATGAAAGAAATATTTGCAACTTAATCTGATTTTTTTGGATTTTTAATAATAAAAAAGAAGGGTATTATGGTCAATATGTACAATATACAATAGGGGCCCAGAACCCAGGTTTCACATACGATCTCCGATTTTTATGAAATTAGTCTTGCTTTGAGGTCTTTGAATGTATATTACTTTAAAGGGAGTAGACCTAAATCGGACATTGTATGAGAGAGATATTCACATTTTAAGGTTCTTGGTATCAAACTAGAGCTCAGGTTTTATTGGTCAATTTTACAAGTTAGTATTGTTTTTGATATTTTTTCTTTATTACTGTTAGTAATATATACACTAGAGAGTTGTTTTTATGGGATTTTGAGTTAGTATAAAATAGATACAAATAGGTGAATTTGTTTAATATACATGTGATTATGTACAAGTGGATTTGGCTCCTTATTTAATGCAAATATGCATGCTAAAATGCACATATTATTTACACATGGATGAATGCTAATTATGCAATATAAGTGGAAACATGCATCTAATTACTCGGGAACAAAGCTCTTTTTTCAACTTTTAAAGTGATGAGTCACAAATTCATCACCTACTTTTTTCCTTATTGACCAAATCAATTCTTGACTTGGTCTCGGGGTTTATGGTCATAAAATACCTTTTGAATTTTATTCCTTTTCTTTTAATTTCTTTATTCTTTTATTTTGGCTTTAAACAATGTATTTTATATAATAATTAATGGAGTGTCTTGTACACATAATGAAGTGCTTATTTTGACAAAATAATGCTTTATACATGCATTTATCTAGGGTTTTAAGACCAAATGAAAGAATAAAGGTGATGAAATGGAGATTCATCACCCACATACTTGCCTTTACTAGTCCATAGCTAACACTTATTCCTATAAGTGCAGAAAAGAAAATAAAGAAAAGATAAAGAAATAACTTGGAATAATTATCGACTTTTAAACTTGTCGTGATATAGTCAAATTTTGAAGCTCATAGAAGGCTTTTGGATTAATGGTGTATTCAGAACCACATGGAAGTCAAGAAGTGTGACATAACAACCCTTAGTTTCCATATTCCTATCATCCATTCCAATTCGCAGCCATGTCAGAATCATCCTCTCAGTCACATACTCTTGCTACCTTGAAATGATAGAACCATGTTGTTCAGCTCTTCCCAGACAAAACCATTGAACCATCAATGCGTTTTCTCTTCTGGTATCTCATCCTTGCGAAGACAGATATTCCCTTCTAAGGTTAGGTGCTCTGGGCTTTACAATCAAATGGGGGAGAAGTTAGAAGAATGGGAAAAGAAGTGGGAATGGACTAGTATTGTCTTCTTTCCCTTGTGAAGTTGGTCAGTGTAACTGATTCTTCACCAAGAAGTAGGCTTTTTCTGAAGCTTAATTTTTTGTGGAATATTTGGTATAGGATTCTTTGGATATTTTCTTTGACTTTATACATATTCTGCATTCTTGCTTGTGTCCCTGTGGATATAGCATCTTTTTGTTCCACCCATTTTTTGGGATCTTGGAAAAAGTTACGCTAGCAGACCATTCCTCATCCGAAGCATTGTCTCAATCCATCTTCAGTCTTTAGATATCATTGTTACCCAAAGAAGTGTTTTAGAGTACCGGTGTCGGCAATCCCCAAGAATGGTTCCTGAGCCACCCTTGACGAAGCAACCTTGCATCGTCCCGACTTAGACTCCAAGATTTTTTAACAGTCCATTTGGGTTGAGCTAAGTGCTAGGTGCGAGGTTTCCTGTCAAGTCATTGTCTGAAGATTCGTACATATGGTATGAAGGGTTCTATTTAAGCACATTTAATTGACTCATGAACATAGTCTTATCGAACCTAAAGAATTAAGTCAAGGTGACCTAAAATATCTCCACTTCCAGTCCTCAATGGGTTCCTATGAAATTTAGCTTATTAAGGTCTATTCCAAGCTCCAATCTTCATACTTTATTTAGACCTGTTCAATTATCTATATTATTCCGAAAAATGTGAATGCTATGTACAATGAAAGAAAAATATTGTTGTGATGCCATTTTCTAGTTTTGAACTTTTTATGGATTTTTGGAAAAGTTTTGCAAATTTCTATGCAATTTTGAAAAAGTTTTTGCAAATGTTTTTAGGATTTTAATATTTGCAAATTTTTAGGGATTTTTGAAAACAAAAGGTTTTTTTGGGAAAAAGAGGTAGTATGTGCATCTATTTACACGGGCATGCATCTATTTATTTACATGGGTTGGTTTATAGGAATTTATAGGATTGTATATACAAGGTTTGTAAAGAATTTTTATTTGTTCGATTTATGTACGCAGTTCTCAAAATAATTTGAAAATAACATTTTGAAAACTTTATTTTGCAAACTAACTTGACAAATAATTTTTACAAACATTTTACAAAATTTGAAAGCCATTTTACAAAGATTTTTCAAACAATATGTATGGATTTTTCAAACTATTTTGCAACCATTTTCCAAACCATTTGCAAAAAGATTTTCAAAACATTTTATTTCAAAAAATGAAAAGAATTTTTTACAAACAAAATCTTTTTTTACAATGGATGACAACATTTTACAAAATATTTTCCAAACAGTTTTCAAAAGATTTTTCAAATAATTTGCAAACCATTTTTCAAACATTTTGTAAACATTTTACCCAATTTATTAATCAGTATATGTAAAGAATTTTAATAAATTTTATACAACTATGTTCTTTACACTTACTTAATTGTATTTTAGCCATTCGTTATTGAAAATGCAAAAGTACGAGTTATGGCTAAAGTATATATAACATATATGCCCCTCTATACTTTGATTGAGCTATGTCCTCATAGATCAGAGAGAAAAGAGAAGATATAAATCGTGCGGAGTATAGAGAAGCCTATACTACAATGACTAAAGAATAATGAATGAAAGAATGCGAAATCGACCGCCCCCTATACTTAGGACCATATAATCCTAGGTATAACAGACTGTATCTACATGTAAGGGAGGTCGAGGGTGAGAATGAACAACGTTAATGATTTGTCCTGTCTCCCCCTATACTTAGGGTAAAATATCCCTAAGTATATATAGGAGTATCAACAAAAGAGGAGATATGTGATGGGATAAATAATGAACATATGTAGTCACTCATCCCCCTATACTTAGGATGAAGCATATCCTAATAATAGAAGCAATGAGTGAATAAAATAAATCAAAAAATAGAACATACAACTGGAAAATAGAAAATATGAAAAGAAGAAAAGAAGAAAAACTAGAGAAAGAGTTTTTAGGATCATTTTCTGAATCTTTTGATGCTGCTGAGGTTGTGGATGCTTCTTCATTGCATATCACTTGGACTGAATCGACAAATGGCCAAGAAAGTGTCATGCTCAAGGTACGGATTCAGTAACTGACCGTTGACGATGAATGGTTGTGCGTCAGGCGACAAATCTGATATTACAATGAATCTGTTGTCACACACTTCTTTCACTATGAAAGGCCCAATCCATTTACTTTTTAATCTACCCAGGAATATCTTTAGCTTTGCATCAAATAATCACACTTTCTATCCAGTCTTAAAGGTCTTTTGTCTGATGTGCAGGTCATGCCAGCGTTTAACCTTCTCCTTGTACATCAAGGTGTTATCATACGCATAGTGTCGGAATTCCATGATCTTGTTCATGTCCACTTTTATTTTCTAACCACCTTTTTGTGAGTCTAAGTTACAAATATTGATTACCCATAATGATTTGTGGATCAATTCCACAGGCAGATGGCATGACTTCCCATATACGAGATGATAGGGCGACATGCCCAAGGGAGACTTGTAAGCATTTTTGCATGCCCAAAGGATGGAGTCCAAGAGTTGGGACCAATTATTTTTGTCTGTCCTCACAAACTTTTGCAGGATCATCTTCATTTCTCCGTTTGATAATTCTCCCATGCCATTGGTCTGAGGATGATAAGGAGACACAACTTGGTGATTGATGTCGTACTCCTTTGCTAATTTATTGACCTCTCTTTTAATGAAGTGGCTACCTCCATCTGGATCTTACAAAATCCCAAATCATGATATGGCATTCTCTCTCAGGAATTGACACACAGTGCGGCTGTCAACAGACCGAGCAGGGATAGCTTCAACCCAACGACTCACGTAGTCAACCATAAGAAGTATGTGCTCCTATACCTGACTGTTGGGGAAGGGTCTCATGAAATAGATTCCCCAAGCATCGAATACATCTGAAATATGAATGAACTTCAGGGGCATGGAATCTTTAGCTGTAAGGGTGCCTCCCAATCTCTGGAAGTCAGTGAAACGCTTCACAAATGGTGTAGCATCCTTAAATAGTGTCATCTACCAAAGGCCACACTACAGTACTTTCACTGCCTTTCTATCTCCAGAGTGGTGTCCACCAGATTCGAGTAAATGACAATGCTCAAGGACACTATGATGCTCCTCCTGAGGGATGCACCGTTGCCAAATGCAATCTGCTCCTTCCCTGAATAGGAGTAGATCTTCCCATTTGTAGAAATGGATAGTGGACAAGAATTTGTCCTTCTTGATTTTCATAAAATATTTTGGGACCACACCGAAAATGAGGTAGTTAACAATATCATCATACCAAGGGAGTGAATTCAAGACAAGAATCGACTTGTCAAGAAAGGTGTCTATGATGGGTGTGCTTCTCAGAAGAGGTTCTTGCTATTCAATTATGGAGAGGTGATCTGTTACCGCATTCTGAACTGTAGGCTTGTCTTTGATCTTCAAATCGAACTCCTGGAGGAGAAGGATCCACCTGATTAGTCTAGGCTTGGCATCCTTCTTCTACTTTAAGTATTGAATAGCAGAGTGGTCAGTGTAGATGGTGACTGTAGATCCAATTAGATAGGATCTAAAATTCTCATTGGCAAATGCCATAGCCAGCAATTCTATCTATAACAGCGTAATTTCTCTGAGCTTCATCTAGCATTTTGCTAGCATAGTGAATGGCATAAGGTGCCTTATCTTTCCGTTATCCTAGAACATCCCCAACTACAAAGTCTGATGCATCTACCATGATCTCAAAGTGTAGAGACCTATCTGGTGGATGTAGGACTGAAATTTGAATGATGAGCTCCTTCAGTTGATTAAATGAAAGGAGAACCTGCTGATCAACATTAAACTAGGTCCCCTTTCACAACAATTCTATGAGAGGTTGGGATCTGCGGCTGAAATCTCTAATGAATCTTCTCTAGAAACCCACATGCCCCGAGAATGACCTCACATTTCTGATAGTCTGAGGTGGCTCCATATTGGAAATGACATCCACCTTTTTCGGGTTGACTTCCATGCCACGTTTGGAAATGGCGTGACCCAACACAATCCCTTCTATGACCATGAAGTGGCTTTTCTTCCAAGATAGCACAAGATTGACTTCATGGTATTTCTGAAGTACTCTGTCCAGGTGCTCAATATATGAATTGAAACTATCACCATGGACTGAGAAGTCATCCATAAAAACCTCAAGAAAACTGCCGACCATCTCGGTAAAAACTGCAAGCATGCATCTGTGGAATGTGGCAGGTCCATTGCACAGACTAAAGAGAATTCTCTTTAAGGTATAGGTGCAAAACGGGAAAGTGAAGGTAGTCTTCTCTTGGTCCTCTAGGGCGATTGCCACTTGGTTGTACCCGTAGTATCCATCCAGAAAGTAGAAGAACTCCTTGCCGGCTAATCTCTCTAGGATTTGATCGATGGATGGCAAGGGTAAGCGGTCCTTCTTTGTTGTTGCATTGAGACATCGACAGTCAACACATATATGCCAGGATGTCTGTACTCGAGTAGAAATATCCTCTCCACTTTCATTTGTAACCATGGTAAGCCCTGATTTCTTCAAAACTACATGCAAGGGGCTTACCCATTTTGAATCGGAGATGGGATAAATAAAGCATGCATAACACTGTTTCGTGATTTATTTCATGACTACATCCCACAAATTTGGGTTCAATCTTCTTTGAAATTCTCGGGATGGCTTGGAATTTTCTTCCAAGTATATATGGTGTGAGTACAGAGCAAGATTTATCATATGGAGGTCTGATACATGCCAACTAAGTGCCTTGCAGTTTTTCTTTAGAACCTCGAGAAGTCAAGATTCTTGATCTAGAGTCAGCCTGCTACTGATGATGACTAGATACATATTCTCTACACCCATAAATAAGGCATACTTAAGGTCTGTCGGAAGTGGCTTTAATTCTGGTTCTGATCTAGCCCGCTTCTTGGTTACTTCAAAAACTATGCTGGTAGGTGGATGTTCTACCATTCCTTTGGAGGTGCTGCTCACCTCAGTAGCTTGTTGTCCCACTAACAATGTGTCGAATAGATCTGCAATGAAATCATCATGCTCGAACTGGCATAAGTCTTATGAATCAAATAGATGCATTAACCCATTGTATTCTATCTTCTAGGTGACATCGGAGCTTGAGTCGACCGTGCTTTTCTGGTTCTCCTCGAGAGAGAGGATTTCCAGGGTCCATGTGTCATTTGAAGAGAGTTCTATATCTGTAATTTCTGTAATAAAATCACAATTTTTTTTAGATAGTGCTGCATGAATTTCATCAGAAATGACTTTCAGCTTACTGACCATGTCTATGGTAACCCTATGATTTCTCGAGCTGAACATGATTTTCCCAGACCCATAGTCAACCACGACCTATGCATTTCACAAGAATGGTCATCCAAGAATGATTGGAGTCAGAAGTAATAGTGCAGGGGAGTCCATATCTGAGACTTCAAAATCTATAGGAAACTACATGTCTTGCACCTTGACTACAACATCTTCCAATAGACCTCAAGGTCGCTTGATGGATCAATCAATGAATTGAAGGATCATGCGTGTCGGCTTCAATGGACCCAACCCAAATTCTTGCAATAATGACGAGGGAAGGATGTTGATGGAAGAGCCATTGTCAAGCAGAGTTCGCTCGAAGACTTGGTCAAAAATCTCACATCTGATCAAAGGTGCTCCTTTATCTGCCTTTTTTTGAGGGAGATAGCTGATAACTGAACTATAGGTGAGTATTCCTGCTTGTCACATGGGTGACCAGGATTCGTCCTCGGCAACATCGCCATTTGACAGACCTGGAATTCGCCCTCTTAATTCAATCAGATTAGCGATTAAAGTTTGTGACGTTGTTGTTGGGCAAAATGAGATACATCAAAAACCGCTTGAAAAATCATCGATTAAATCAAAAGCGGTCAATTTTTATTTTACTTGGGCAAGCCCAAGGTCGAACTCAGGGACACGAGCCTCTTAAGTATGAATCTAGTCTCTTACTATTAAGATTAAGTGTTACATTTACAAATTCATAGGTCATAATGCACACAAATACACAATGCAAACATTGCAAACATAAAATTTTTATTGGATTTTTTATACGCGACATAATGCAGATGAGGAGAAATGAAAGTATGCCCTAAAATAGAATCAAGGAGCAATTAGCACATGATCAATTTCAGAAAAGGTTTTACGAAGCGATTTTCATTGATTAAAGAATTAATTGCATAAAGAACATTAAGTATGTGACACTAATCAATTAGATTTAATAATCTGTAATCAAAGTGTCAAAATAGAGATCAAGCCATGCCATTAGAGAGATAATTAAACTAGCTTCAAAACACCACTGAAATCAACTCAAACAGAGCTCAGATGCTCAATATATCAATGAAAGAGTCTAGGGGCATAAATGCAAGAAAACTTGCAAAATAAATAGGGAAAATATTATAAACAGGTCCTCGGGAGGACCTAAATGTAAATAAAATAGGGCACGAGGACTTCCCTATACTCAAATACACATGGGTACAAATGTAATTATTAAAACCCGGAGGGGATCGGTTGTAATTTAACCCAAGGGCACGCGGGTAACATGTGATGGAATGACTATTTGTCATTTGAAGAAAGTTGAGGGGCCCCCTATAAAATTTCCCCGCCAGTCACGTGATCGGGCACGTGGGAGCAAGGTTCTCGGGCTATGCAGGCTCGGATCTAGGTTCGGGCACTCGGAGGAGGCTTGGAGGAGGCTCGGGTGCTGGCTCAGACTCAGAGGTAGGCTAGGAAGGCTCGTATGAGGTCCGGGTACTCCAAACCTGTAGGCTTGTTGCTGACGTTCGGAGTTGGCGACGTGGACTACTGTGGACCGTCTGATCTCGGAGATCAGACGGTAGCTGGAAGCTCAAGGATCGTCGACGTGGCTGAAGGAATGCCGTTGGATGAGCACCGATGGGTGCCATCCAATGACACCTGTACACCCTAGAATTCCTCCCTCCGCCACGCGGCTGGCGGCGCGTTTCGACCTCCGATGAAGCCACTTGTGCTCCACCACCTTCTATCGATCTCGGTGAAGATGTCCAACAACTTCTGAATGGCTAGATGCCAACATTGAAGCACGATGAGGAATAAGGACATCTGGAGGGAGTCAGAGATGCTTGTACATCGGATGCGACGTTTGAGAAATCCCCTCCGACGATGCTCCGACTATTGAGCAATTCGTACCTACACTGTTAGTCTAAAATAACTGAGGTGAATGCACGATGCGAAGTGGATGAGATGGGGGCCGTGTAGGGGCGAAGAAGGTGGCAGCCCGGTCGTCTCCTCCGGCGGACTGCCACTAGAGAGAGGCGGAGCGGTTTGGGGTTGCGGAGGAGGGAAGACGGCAAGCCAAGTGATGCACGAAGGAGGTGGATGCGAGGCGAAGCTAAAGCGATGATGATGGGAGGAGGAAGATGCGAGGAGAAGCCTTATAAAATCAGAGAAACTCAATGAAAAAGCAAAGGAGGATTAGAGGACTTACCTGGAGTGATGGTGGAACGAGAGGCTAGGAGCTGACTTCTAGGCGAGACCCTTGTCTTCGTTGGATCCTCGTAGTAACTGGGGGTAGCTCGTCGGCATCAGAGCTCTTAGGTCATGGCCTACAATGGCCAGGGGTCGACACCAGAGGCATTGCCATCTTGGCTCCTTCGATCCGACCTTCCCTTGTCATGGGGAGGCGAAGAGGTGCTGGGAGGAGCCCCTCTTAAAGGTGGAAGGGGAAGAAATGCGATGGCGAAGGCTAATTTGAAGGTGGGAGGTCGGAGTTCCGATGGTGGTCGACGTGGGTCGAGAGGGCAATATGGAGCGAGATGGACGGGATTGTGGGTAGAGTTGGTATCTGCGAGGAAGGAGGAAGACTGGGCTACGTCGTGGAGTTGTTAGGATGATGAGGGGAGTGTTGGGGAGATGGGAATAATAGGGAAGGGGGCGACAGGTTGGCGAGCTGAAGATCGTGGGAGAGAAGGGAGCTGGAGGAAGAAGACGAGATCTCGGTCGTTAGGGCGCTAGGATGCAGCCCTGGTCTCATCGATTAATTCACAATCGAAGGCCATGGCCGTGACGCGTGTCGAGTGGAGATGCAGGCGGAAGTGAACGGCTGAGATGAAGTCAGGGTTCTGATCAGATGGTGGGATGTGAAGGCAGAGGTAAACAACTGGGATTGAAAGTTTTGGATAAGATCGGGAGGCTACGGAGATGGACACATGGCAAGATGAGAGAAAGGCGGGGATGGATGGCAGTGATGTGATTTAAGGGTGATCGAAGGACTGAGAAAGGATGCAGGAGTGGATGGTGAGGATCTAAAGGAGAAGAAGGCGATCGGACAGTGGCAGAAGGAGGACGCATGGTGCGCAAAGAAGCGGACCATGTGGCACAACCAGAAAGCTCCACGTGGCCCAATCATGTTGTTTGTGAAGAAAACCTCGTAAAAGATGGATAAAATGGCCGAATTTGGAAAAGTTTCATGTTGACCAAAAACATAAACGAGGTTAAATAAGGGGAGAAATATTTTTGCAAGCGTTTTTATGTTATAAAAACACTACGATTTTCTTTTGTTATTTTTCTTATTTTTTTAATTTATTCTAAGGATTAGGTATATACAATGGTTTATCTGGTTTTTATTGACACTAGTCTAAGCTGGAGGGTTAATTTCTACAAATTAAGATGATGAAACTGAGTTTCATCACCCCCTATACTTATACCATGCTCGTCCCTGAGCATCTAAAAAATGAACGAGCTGGATTAACTCCCGATTGTGCATGTGAATACATGATCTGATCCGTTCAATAACTCTTAATTTTAGAGATCCAAAATCTCAAAGCTCAACCTGGCTTTAATCAAGAGGTATCCAATTTCTCTAATTTTCTATACTCTCTCTTGTATACATATAAACTAAGGACATGACATTAAGTGTTGACCGCGATCATGAGAGTAGAGTCACAACGTTACCCAAGATCCCGGTCCAAGAAATTCTCCTATGGACCCAATCCTCAACTCTAGAGAATAAATCAAATAATGCGTCCAATCCACCATCTTTTTAGTCATCAGACTTAGAAGTGTTAGTAGCAGGCCACTTGATGGAGGGTCTAGGATTGTGTCATTTCTTCTCTCCTTCTCATTTGAACGAGGATACTCTCATGTACCTTATTACTCAACACATATTTTTTTGGTGTTGATCAGTGCGTCCGTCAAGAGAAGTTGGAGTCATCTGCACGTGCTTTCCTGGGAGTACACCGGGGTGTGCCTTTTTTGAGTACCTATAGTACCTTCTACACCCAGACTTGTAGCATTTACGACGTGGAGCCCTTTTTTGGTGCAAGCCCGACTCCTGGTCCTAATAGCGGTGGTCCAAATGGACACTTTGAAATGGTTGGGAGCGCTCCCCTTTGGTGGAATCTCTTTTTATATTTGACTTGTAGAATGAGAGCTTTTTTCAACATTTATTATTCTTTGTATTCTTGTTGGCTAGCTCCACTGCTTTTACTAAGAGTTGGCGCACACTATCAACATTTTTTTTATTTTATCACACCCTCGCACTTAGGTAAATGTCAAGAGATTAGTACAAGAACCAAGTTCTCATACTGGCTAAAAATGCTGATGCTCAGGTTTTATGAAGCCTTCAATGACTTTATCCCATCCTAGAGCATCATTAAATCGAGTCCAGACTTGAATCCCTCATCCCAGTCCCTTAAGTGAAATTTCAACTCATCTCATCATAACCGCAGTCGTGCATGTGAAGTGCTGATCATATTCTTAAGGGTAGGGACTAAGCACGTAATATAACACACAAATCTGCCAAACTTAGGGAAATGTGGATAATTAAGTCGAAGACCCTGATAACTAAGGCTGGTTAACCTAAAATCTCAAGACCTCTTAAACTAAGTGTTCTCGAGAATCACTAATCTTGTGTGAAAGTGAAAGTGACAGGGATTTAAAACCAACTCCTTCATCCATTTTTTTCATCATTTTTTTTCAAATTTTTATGAAGACTTTAAAAGGTCTAATGTCTGCCTAAACTCAAATGAGTAGTTGCATCTACTTTTAGCCAGTATAGGTGTAAGTACGGGCCGTAGAACGATACCCGTTGCTTGAGGATGAAGCCTTACGCGATGTCCTCTAAACCACATACTCTGCTAAGGGAGACCCTCACTAAAAGCGTCTATTTATTTGTATTTAGTAATCAATTTGACTTTTAAAGGATTTTTTAATTTTCTCATTTTTATGGATTTTTAATTAAAGTTAGAACACAAGTTAAGCTCATTTTCCTTTATTGAAATCAAGTTTTGAAAATACTTTCCAAACCATGCACATATATATATAAATTTTTACAATCATTTTTTAAATGGTTTTTCAAAACAAGTAAAAACCCATTTTTCAAATCATTTTCAAACATATTTTTTCTTAAAATAATGTAACATAGTATATAGAATTTTCCAAGGTTTTGAAAATATTTTGTCCACTTAGTTTATAAGATTATACTCTTGCCCAATAAGTTTAAAATTTTTCAAAAATTTTCAAAATATAGAAATATGGCTAAAGTACATATATACTGTATATACGGTATACCCCCTATACTTAAACTTTGCTATGTCCTCATAGCACTAAGTGATACAAAGCCATAGCTCCATTTAAGGTATCAAAAAATATACAGGAACTGGGGAGGACACCCCTATACTTAGGTTAGGAATAACCTAAGTATTAAGGAAATGATAAATGAGTAAGAGAATCACGGGGACTCAAGTCCCCCTATACTTAAGCTGAGGATGGCCTAAGTACATAGATGGATAATTGATGTTGGGGAGACCCGAGGGGAACAAAGAAGTTAGGATGGATGTACACGTGGGCGAAATGAATCTACGGAGATAAATGGAGTACCTAGGTTCGCTGGGAGGGTGTTCAAACATACAAGGCTCAATCAACCATGTAATACCCTTTGATTCACCAACTCACACGTGAAACCAACAAATGTTGGTTAATTACCTTGTCATTTTATTGGAGATAAAAATCATTCTAATTTATGCAAGGATACATGAAATGTCAAAGCAAAACATCCTACGTAAGAAGGGTGTTGCTCTCCCAAAACATTATTTTTACTCCATTTTATTATCAACTTGCATTAACAATCCCAATTATTAGCTTAAGGTTATCACAGTTTTATTGTGAACATAAATCAACCAACCATCGTTTACCGCTCATTCCCAATTTCCATTAATCCTAGGTGATCTAGCCAGGAAGGGAGTGCGAGAAAAAGCCAATGCAGCCGATAAAATCATGATCTATGCTAAGATAAAACTCGCAGTGCCTTGAGCTAAATTTGTGAAAAATAAGACTGAATTAAAACCAAAACCGAATGTATGCAAGTCGATGAAAAACTACACCTAACATGCTTCTATTAGTGGGGAAGAACATATTTTATTTTTGGGTAAATGAAGCGATGTTTATGTGTGTCTAAATATAATGTGTGTCCTACCTACGATCAAACGCATAGGAAAAATGTTAAAGTAGCTCGGAGAGCTGCGTGCCTGATCCTAGGTCGACACTCAAGTGGGGCGATCCCCACACAACCACAGAAACTATCATGCATTTACACTCGCGAGTCTTCGAACGAAGACTGCTGTAAAGACTATTATTACATGGAATGAAATAAAATGCAAGAGACCTTTTTTTCTTTCTTCAAATTTTCTTTAATGTTTGCCTCTGCGACTCCTCGCAGTAAGGAACTCCTTCTCCTCACCTCCTATATCACCAAGGGAACCTTCCACAAAAAGCACACATTAGATAAATATCGAAGAATTTTCAAAAACATGCATGAGACATGAACAAGTTGACATAAAAATTAGAAACAATCACTTAATCACATAATACAAATTTAAAAATGAAAGATGAGCTGTGTCATCAGCAATGATGCCATTTGACGGACCTGGAATTCACCCTCTTAATTCAATTGGATTAGCGACTAAATTTTGTGTTCGTTGTAGTCGGGCAAAATGAGATCCATCAAAAAATGCTTGAAAAATCACCGTTGAATCAAAAGCGGTCGATTTTTATTTTACTGGGCAACCACAAGGCTGAACTCAGGGACACGAGCCTCTTAAGTATGAATCTAGACTCTTACTGTTAAGATTAAGTGTTACATTTACAAATTTATAGGTCAGAATGCACACAAAGACACAATGCAGACAATGCAAACATACAATTTTTATTGGATTTTTTACACGCAACATAATGCAGACGAGGACATATGAAAGTATGCCCTAAAATAGAATCAAAGAGCAATTAGCACATGATCAATTTCAAAAAAGGATTTACGAAGCAATTTTCATTGATTAAAGAATTCATGGCATAAAGAACATTAAGTATGTGACACTAATTGATTAGATTTAATCATTTGTAATCTAAGTGTTAAAATAGAGATCGAACCATGCCATTAGAGATATAATTAATCTAGCTTCGAAATGCCACTAGAATCAACTCAAACGGAGCTCGGATGCTCAAGATATCAACAAAAGAGTCCAGGGGCATAAATGCAAGAAAACATGCAAAATAAATAGGGAATATATTAAAACAGGTCCCTTGGAGGACCTAAATGCAAATAAAATAAGGCACGAGGACTTCCCTGTAAATTACCCACATGTAAAGGGGCAGAAATGCAATTATTAAAACTCCGAGGGGGTCGGGTTCAATTCACACCAGGCGCATGTGGGTAACACGTGATGACAGGACCTATTTGTCATTTGAAGAAAGTTGAGGGGCCTCCCTATAAAATTTCTCCTCCAGTCACGTGACCGGGCATGTGGGGGCGAGGTTCGAGGGCTATGAAGGCTCAGATCTAGGTCCGGGAGATGACAGGAGGCTTGGAGGAGGCTCGGGTGCTGGCTCAGACTCGGAGGGAGGCTAGGAAGGCTCGTCTGAGGTTCGGGTACTCCAAACCTGTAGGCTTGGTGCTGACGTTCGGAGCTGGCAACGTGGACTACTGTGGACCATCCGATCTCAGAGATCATATGATAACTAGAAGCTCAAGGATCGTCGAAGTGGCTGAACAAGCACCATTGGATGATCACTGGGGGTGCCATCCAATGACACATGTATACCCTGGAGCTCCTCCCACCACCGCAGGGCTGGCGGCTCGTTTATACCTCCGACAAAGCCACCTGTGCTCCACCACCTTCTATCGAGCTCGACGAAGATCTCCAGTAGCTCCTAACGGCTGGATGCCAACATTGAAGCATGACGAGGCAACTGCGACATCTGGAGGGAGTCGGAGACGTCTGTTCGTCGGATGCGAGGTTTGAGAAATCCCCTCCGGCGATGCTCCAGATATTGAGCAATTTGTACCTGCACTGTTAGTCTAAAATAGATGAGGTGAATGCACGATGCGATGTATATGAGATGGGGGCCGTGTGTTGGTGAAGAAGGTGGTGGCCCGGTCGTCTCCTCTAGTGGACTGCCATTAGAAAGAGGCGGAGCAGTTTGGGGTTGCATAGGAGGGAAGACGACAAGCGGAGTGATGCACGAAGGAGGTGGATGTGAGGCGGAGCTAAAGCAATGATGAATGGAGGAGGAAGATGCGAGGAGCAGCCTAATAAAATCAGAGAAACTCAACAAAAAAGCGAAGGAGGATTAGAGGACTTACCTGGAGCGATGGTGGAGCGAGAGCCTGGGAGTGGGCTTTTAGACGAAACCCTGGTCTTCGTTGGACCCCCGCGACAACTAATGAAGGATATGGGAATATCCTTAAGCGCATCACAGAAGCGTGAGGATCGCATCGTATGCGATCGTGAGCGACTAGTCGCACTAGTAGCTCGAGGCAACGGAAATTAAAAAATTTTCATGTGACGAAACCACATGATCCAAGAACACTTCTCAGATCGTTTCGTCTAAACACAAATAAGTAATAGGATTACCTCTTGAAGCGTGGTTGCGATCGAGTCTCTAAACGAAGAGACCTTCTGTCTCAAGTCCGATCCGACAGAGGAGACGCTTGCAAGCGTGTTGATGAAACACATGCTTCTTGCAATCTATGTTGATGATCCAAGCGGCGAATCTCCTGATCTCGACACATGAGATCTAATGTCTTCTTCACGAGCGAGGTACATTGAAGGAGACAGAGATCCACGAGTAAATGGTCCGGCAACATACCAACGATGCTGCAGCGAAGGAGATTCTCTCTAGGACATCCATGGTGGACGGCCATATGAGAGAGAGAGGGATGGCGTGTAGAGAGAAAGAGAGAGAGAGAGCCTTGTTTTTCTCATTAGCATATGAAGAGTAAGGGGTGCCCTTCTATTTATAATATTTTGGGATCCATGGATCTCAATCCATTGGCAACACAAATCCAATGGCTCTCATTGATTTGTGTTTATTTTAGTGGCTAAGATTTTGTTGGTAAAAACCAACAACAATTAATTTAATTCAGATTTAATATATATTGATAAATCAATATAAATCAATCCCAAAATTAAATCAACAACATATGAAGATAATTGAAAGGAAAGTGCCTCCATCCATGTATATGGAGTGGACGACCACCCTTTCCTAATAGGACTTGGTGGCCGTCCCTTCCTTCCAATATGGAAGGGGCATCTCCAATGTAATCTCCTTAGATTACATTATTGCATGTATCTCCAACTTTTTTACAACAACAATTGCTGTAAATTATTCTACAAAAATAATTCATAATTATTTTGTGAATATTGCAGTCTTGCCATTGGAAATTTATGAATCACATTCACAACCCAAAATAAAATGTAAATTACATTTTCAATTAATTATCCAATGTGAATCCATTTCACATTAACATTTAATTAACAAATGTAAATTACAAATAGCTCTCTCTTATATATTATAAATCACATTTATAATATATATGATTAATATGAATAGTGTTACCCACATTATTCAATATCCATGATAATTAAATCACATTTAATCATTTTGGATCTCTATTCTCATGTGCCCAAAAAATACGAATCACATTCACATTATTTATATCTTTGATAATCAAATCTCATTTAATTATCTCAAAAACTCACCATATAATATGAATCAAATTCATATTATTCATGATAACTAAAATCACATTTAATTATCCATTTTCTCAATGCTCGGATACATATATCAACAATGAAATTATCTTGAACTCTTTCAAGGATAATGCGCTTTCCCAGCGGATACTTGGAGATAAGGACATGGCGATTGTATTGTTCCACGTATAGTGACTTGGATATTGAGATCACATCTCACATCCAGATCTTGCAGACCTCTCATAGATGCTTGATTAAATCAAGACCGCAAATTTAATATTCTCATTACATCTGAATCACATTCAGATCAATGTCCAACATTTGGACCAAGATCGGATTACTTCTCTACTGAGAGGAGTCACTAAAATCTAGACCTGTTTCATCACTCCCTAGGAATGGAAGCGTCATGGTTATACACTCGTATATGATCACATCACCCTCAGGTATTCCCAATACCTGTACATCCTGCATATTGGAAGATCCAGAATAAACCCGAAGTATAAGATCAATTTTTACACTGTCTACTTCAGGGATTTATCATTAAGTTTCTCTTTCGATCATTGGGAGTCGGTATCGATCATATGTTTCCAAAAGCATATATCATACCCAGGTGTTGATCATATACTTTTCCAAAAGTATATATCAAACCTACAAATTCAGTCAAGCTTTCAAAGTGAGATGACCATACACAGAATTTGATTATTCCCAATATATCGCGGGTGAGCTCTTATCTTCCGGATTAGTAACTGAACCTGTATGATCCCTTTGAGAGATCGTATTACTCATATACCCGTGTATGCACACCAGCATGCCGCTGTATAGACCTTGATTAGGTCATCAACCTATTGGTCTGCCAAATGTACATACTCAGACATATAGTAACACATCTATCTCCGGTCAGAGGATGTGTGCCTATATCATGATAGCATATGATATAGGACTTTGGTTATCTCGATCTCATTAAGTCAACTCTTTGTCCTAACTAATCTGACACCTCCGAATCTCTATCCCCATGCAGATGATCAGCATCAAGAGGTCGGTCAGATAGTAGCCAAGTAAGAAAGGATTGCCATCTCCTACTCAGGCTGGAGATCATCTCTTAACAATCAGTTGACGGTATTTGATGAGTCCTCAATCTAACTCTTTAGATATTCATACAAGCACCAACCTCTTTGATTCAATACTTGAATCTACAACTGTATGATCATCAAGATGGCCATTGTACATAACCCTAATTGTACTAAGGTACCTATTATGTAAATTGTTTATTCTTCATTTCATATCAGAGAATGACATTTGCAATAATATTTATTGCATAATGGCTCGTCGTGGGCTCACATGTCCAACCATCTCCCACTAGCCCAAAGAGCCATTAAGGGGCTAATCATTTAAACCCGCAATGGTGTGACAATCATAGGCTATTTAGAAAATTAGCTAGGTAAGCTGATCAGTCGCTCTGCTCACAAGAGACTATGCCAAGTCCTTTTATAGCACTTGCATATCTCCTAGTGACAGTGTTCACATCCAATGCGAATGTTGCATCTTATGCAACCAATACTCAATCATGTCATTCATAGTGTCCTTGACACTACACCTCAATAATTATTATAACCAGTATGTAATTTCTATTATCCTTATTAGAATACCCTTATTCCTGGAGATCTCTATCTCCTAAGGTATTCATAGTTAAGACCTTTTAGATCTCCATCTATAAAGTCTTAATTTCTTGAAGATAAGACTTAGAGATCACTATCTCTAAAGTCTTGTCATCTTTGACAATATTAATATTACTGCAATCAAGTGTTTTATCACCATAGTAGGATTAGTAACAGTTTAGTACTCCCACTGCATGGTAGACATTTGGCTTTTGTACACATCTAGCATACACCCGGCTTCTCGGAATTGATGCACAAGGGCAAGCAGTTTTATCATTCACATCCTCAACTCTTTGAGGTGCTATCCCTTTAGATAGGTTAGTACCATATCTTGAGGGAAAGAAGCCTTTCTTGGAATTTTCCACAAAATGGAAATGTCCAAGGTGTATCATTAATGTGACGGTCCCAATACCCTCTTCTCTTGCTTTTGAACAACTTCAGAACTAAGATCTAAGAGGTATCCTTGAGATCATATCTCGAGGTATGGAACAATCATATTATAAACACTTATTATTATCTTCCTTATATCATTTCAAATGATTAGGACATTATCTACATTTAGCACGATGAACACAATGTCACTCCCACTAAGCTTCACATGGTTCAGCAAGATTCTATCTGAAATCATAACATTTATAATTTCATCAAATCTTATGTTCCAAATACAAGAAGCTTATTTGAGTCCAAAGATGAAGTTCCTTATCTTGCATACCTTGCTTTCCTCAACCATGAAGCCCTAGGCTACTTCATGTGAATATCCTTAGAGAGGTATTCAAAGAGGAATGCAATATTGACTTTCATCTTAAAGATGTCAAAGTCAGGTTGTGTAGCTATAGTTAGCAATATTCTTATGGGTTCTAGCATGGTCACTGAAGAGTAAGTCTCATCGCAGGTGATGTCTTTTCTTCGATGTGTATCTTGAGGATACGAGTCGTGCTTTGAAGGTCCCTACCTTCTTATCAGGTTCCCTCTTTCTCTTGAAGATCCATTTACACCTTTATGGGTCTCACCCATATAGGTTGATCCTCGAGAGTTCATATACAACATTTGTATATGAAGTCTACTTTAGACTTTATTGCTAACATCCATCTTTCCATGTCATGATCTTCAGAAGCTTCATCATATGAAGTTAGATCATGTTAGATTTAATTAACACATGGAATCCATCCTCAAACTCATTTGAAGAGGCATTAGTGTTTCATCTTTAATTGTCCTTTTAGTTTCCGATTTCAGGAACCTCATTATCTTCTCAAGATTAAATGAGTTCCTTCACTTCATTTTCATCTTAATTCTCAAGAGTCTCATCCTCTAAGAATCACATTCTCAGAGATGAGATCTTTTAAGAATCTCAAGGTCATAAAGTAGGTATCCAATACGATCATTTATTTTCCTAATGAAGTAGCACTCTCTAGTGCTAGATTCTAGCTTATATGCATGGAACCTTATTAAGGATATATATTGTATTCTCTACTACATATATACCTTCGAAACTAAGAGGTAATTATGCCAAGATTCATCATTGATCATATCATGTCACACATGATCTAATTTATCTCTCTACAACTCTATTGAGTTAATTTACATTAGGAGGATTGTGATAGGAATACTATTCCTTTCTACACAAGGTATTCCTTGAATTCATCTAATAGGTACAAGCTACCTAGATTAGATCAAATTCATTTTCATCTTCCTATAAACTTTGGTTCAAAACCAAAATTATGAAATATTTGAACATTTCAAAGCTTTCTAAGGTGAAGGAAAGAAATCTCATATCACAAATAATCATCAATGGATATCACATATCCATAATGTTTATTATGATATAGATGATCCTCATACATCAATATGTATGAGATCTTGAATACCTCGACATCTTACATCATTCCCAGAGAAGGGTGCTTTGGACATTTTCTACTTTAAATAAAATTCTTAAGTATGTAAGATTTGAAATTTCAGACAATCTAAAGTTCCATCTCTTACTAGTCCATTGATCTCATCAATAGACAAATATCCAAGGCTTGATGCCAGATTATTGTCAAATGATCTTCATCCTCCTATTGATATTTTAAGGTTTAGTTTCAGTATTAGAAATGTTAATAAACGATTCATTAATTTTCTAATTTAGTAGAGTCCACTGGATTTTAGATTACTATCTGAAATATCTCCATCATAACTCTTTATGATAGGTCTATTACAGAATTCATGTTTATTTCCAACATTTAGAAATAAATAATGAGTGTATTTTAATATCGGTCAAAGATACATTCTCTAAGAGTAAGGGCTCTCCCACTGAAAATAACAAGTACATCTATCCAATAGAGATTGTTACAACAATTGCATCAATATCCATGTGGATGACTATCAAACCTTACAATCAAATTTCATAGTCTTCTAGTACATATGCAACCAATTACAAGTGTTATTAGAAGAATGAGATACAATTATTAGACTTTGATCTTATCAAATAAGAAAGTCAACTTCAATGATTATGTGTAGATGTATATTATTCCGATGCACCATCTGGATCCTTCTCTAAGGATCCTAGATAGACAAGATAGTCACACTATCAGTACATCGGCTTATTGCAGTATTGGCATTCATCCAACCATTTGGATGTCATATGGAAGTCACAGAAGTATAGTCAACTCTTTGACTTTCCTTCTTACTTGGGCCCAACCCATGCTTCCACTGCGCTCCCTTTATCTATAAACAACCATTGCTTAAGACGAAGGATCTCTTATGCTGAATTCAAAAGATTTCAATAGATTAGCATTTCAACATTTATACATGCTTCATTCAATTCATACGATATGAATATTCTGAAGCTTCATGAATGACTAGAGTACAGATAGTAGAATGATGACACTCATCATATCTACATACATCTTAACTCTTAAAGACCTTTAGTTCAGGTGTATACTCAAACATTTTGAGTACATCATCTCTTATAGAGCCACCATTTTGCATGATGTAGAGAACCACATCATTCATGATAAAATGTCAAGAGCACATATGCATGCCAAAACATCTTCTTAGATTTATAAGGAATATTCAACAAT
Organism: Ottelia alismoides; assembly: GCA_037367405.1. Classification (NCBI taxonomy): domain Eukaryota; kingdom Viridiplantae; phylum Streptophyta; class Magnoliopsida; order Alismatales; family Hydrocharitaceae; genus Ottelia; species Ottelia alismoides. The sequence goes on along the minus strand of JAZKJV010000198.1, from coordinate 1,357,364 downwards.
TTCGATCATCATCGACATGTCACTTCCAAAGTACATTCGATGAGAGATCAAGACTGTAGGGACATACAAACCCTAGGGTTGTAGTCATATTGTCTATTTAATTATCATTCCTCATTATTATGAGGAAGACTTGCACATTGGAACCACATACATTATGTGTCCAACTGCAAGTACAATATTTGATCATGGATCCAATCCATTTTACTGGTTATTATTGAGCATAGTATTGAGTGGGTTTAATGAAGTATTACCTGAAATAAGAAATTTGCATAAATATATGTAATTATACATTTTTAGTTTGATTTAGGAATTTTTATATCAAAGTTGTCTTGCCTTGTCAACACTGAAAGCTCATTCCCTTAATAACTTTCAATGTAAGAGATATACTTACCATTATATCTCAAGCATGATCTGGGATCTCCTTTATTATCTTTGTCACATCTCAATAATATGAGAACTTGCAAATCGGATAAAAAGAAGCGGGAACACATTCCGCCTTGTAAGTCCAACTTGCATTCCCAATTCGGTCTTTAACACCCGGACCCACCACCCCTAAGGTGATGTTGACCTGTCATTAATTGAACCAACCGTCAACAGGAATACAACTCGCTATGCGTAATCCAATGCCACCCCAATAATATGAGGACCCAACATTGGGGTCACTACGTACACGTCCTTACTCTTTCGAGAAGCGAAGAGCCCGATCCAGATGTGCTTGCATATAGGAGCTGTCACTTCAGATAGGCGTCTACTACATACAATCCCTGTCGACGGAACCCTTTGCCTTGATGAGAGACCATGGATGTCACTTATGTGATCCTCCATATTATATTCAAATTCTAATTAATCATCACGAATTATATTCATTACGATTAATTCTTCCAAGGGAAATAACAACTCTATTCATAATAGAATGTTTTAGTTTTATAATTGGATTCCAATTAATCTAATCATATTAAATTAATGATCCAATTAATATCCAACAAACATTCTTTATTTTTACTTGAATTATGGTATTATCTCAAATACGTATTATTTCGAATTTTAATAATTAGAAAAATACACCGTGATCTCTCCTGCATTATCGAGTCCCTACCCACTATCATGGCCAGTACCGACGGGAGTGGGACAGACCACAACGGTGCAACCTGCTACCCCAATGCTCCCCGACTAGACACCATATCTACCCCAGGAAAGGATAATGCCAAATTGATCATTGTGTACTTGAGATGATAATAGGTTCTTCAACCAAAGTTATACCATGTATAATAATAATCAAAATATTTTTTATTAACATTATAAGGAGATTTGCTAAACAAATCCCCAATTATATTCAAGCAACTTTGTTTGTTGGAAAGCAGATTGTGTAACCAATTGTGATCTAGATCATATCTAATCAATTATTGGTTAAGGCAATGTCATTTAAAGAAATAATTATCATCAAATATTTCATAAATATTTATACATAATTCTTTCAGGAAATTAAATCATTTAATTTCACTAATTAATTAAATGATAATCACAAGGTTCTTGATTAGGAAATTAATTTCAGCAGTGATCGTCACTTACTAAAATTAGCATATCTCAATAAATTTAAATCCAAATTAAGCAAAGTAAGGTTCCAAAGTTTGCTAATTTGATTTAAAATAGAACCTAAATGATTTGCACGAATTTCAAGGCTTTTATAAATAGTAATCAACTCCTTAATTACGTTAAGATTCGCAGTCCCCGAAACAATGGATACATGTTCACTAATTTGATCATAACTTGAGAAAAATCATGCAAACTCAGATTCTACAGTTTCCTTACTTAATAAGAAACAAATTCCAAGTTTTATTTTCGTATTCAAACAATTTAAGTAGGACCGAAAATAATCACAAAACAAAGATGTGTAAAATGAAATGCGATAAAACTTTCGCAACCCTAACGAACCCAAGTTGGCTTAGGTTTATGGATCATATCCGAAACCTTCAACCTTGCTCTGATACCATTTGAAGGATATAAGAAGATACTTAAGCGCATCACGAAAGTGCGAGGATCACATCGTATGCGATCGGGAGCGACTTGTCACACTAGTTGCTCGAGGCAGCGGAAATTAAAAAAATTTCATGTGATGAAACCACATGATCCAAGAACCCTTCTCGGATCGTTTCGTCTAAACCACAAACAAGTAATAGGATTATCTCTTGAAGCGTGGTTGTGATCGAGTCTCTAAATGAAGGGACCTGTCTCAAGTCTGATCCGACGGAGGAGATGCTTGCGAGCGTGTTGATGAAACACATGCTTCTCGCAATCCATGCTGATGATCCAAGCAACGAATCTCCTGATCTCGACACACGAGATCCGACGTCTTCTTCACGAGCGAGGTGCATCGAAGGAGACGGAGATCCATGAGTAAATGATCCAACATCATACCAACAATGCTGGGTGAAGGAGATCCTCTCTAAGACATCCATGGTGGACAACCAAATGAGAGAGAGAGGGATGGCGTGTAGAGAGAGAGAGAGAGAGAGAGCCTTGTGTTTCTCATTAGCATATGAAGAGCAAGGGGTGCCATTCTATTTATAATATTTTAGGATCCATGGATCTCAATCCATGGGAAACACAAATCCAATAGCTCTCATTGATTTGTGTTTCTTTTAATGGCTAAGATTTTGTTGATAAAAACCAACAACACTTAATTTAATTTAGATTAAATATATATTGATAAATCAATATAAATCAATCCCAAAATTAAATCAACAACATATGAAGATAATGGAAAGGGGAGTGCCTCCTTAGATGTATACGGAGTGGACGACCACCCTTTCTTAATAGGAATTGGTGGCCGTCCCTTCCTTCCAATATGGAAGGGGCATCTCCAATGTAATCTCCTTAGATTTCATTATTCCATTTATCTCCAATTTTTTACAACAACAAATGTTGTAAATTATTCTACAAAAATAATTCATAATTATTTTGTGAATATTAAAATCTTGCCATTGGAAATTTGTGAATCACATTAACAACCCAAAATAAATTGTAAATTACATTTTCAATTAATTTTTCAATGTGAATCCAATTCACATTAACATTTAATTAACAAATGTAAATTACTAATAGCTCTCTCTTATATAATATAAATCACATTTATTATATATATGATTAATATGGATAATGTTATCCACATTATTCAATATCCATGATAATTAAATCACATTTAATCATTTTGGATCTCTATTCTCATGTGCCCAAATAATATGAATCACATTCACATTATTTATATCTTTGATAATCAAATCTCATTTAATTATCTCAGAAAACTCACCATATAATATGAATCAAATTCATATTATTCATAATAATTAAATCACATTTAATTATCCATTTTCTCAATGCTCGGATACATATATCAACAATGAAATTATCCTGAACTCTTTCACATGCGATTTCTTCACTGATACTTGGAGATAAGGACAAGCCGATTGTATTGTTCAACGTATAATGACTTAGATAATGAGATCACATCTCACATCCAGTTCTTGCGGACCTCCCATAGATGCTTGATGAAATCAAGACCGCAAATCTAATATTCTCATTACATCTGAATCACATTAAGATCAATGTCCAATATTTGGACCAAGATCATATTACTTCTCTACTGAGAGGAGTCACTAAAATCAAGACCCGTTTCATCACTCCCTAGGAATGGAAGTGTCATGGTTATACAATCATTTATGATCTCATCACCCTCAGGTATTCCCAATACATGTACATCCTGCATACTGGAAAATCCAGAATAAACCCAAAGTATAAGATCAATTTTTACACTGTCTACTTTAGAGATTTATCATTAAGTTTCTCGTTCGATCATTGGGAGTCGGTATCGATCATATGCTTTCCAAAAGCATATATCATACCCATGTATTGATCATATACTTTTCTAAAAGTATATATATCAAACCTACAAATTCAGTCAAGCTTTCAAAGCGAGACGACCGTGCACGGAATTTGATTCTTCCCAATATCTCATGAGTGAGCTCATATCTTCCGGTTCAGTAACTGAACCTATATGATCCCTTTGAGAGATTGTATTACTCATATGTCCTTGTATGCACACCAGCATGCCGGTGTATAGACCTTGATTAGGTCATGAACCTATTGGTCTGCCAAATGTACATACTTAGACATATAGTAACACATTTGTCTCTGGTCAGAGGATGTGTGCCTATATCATGACAGGATATGATATAGGACTTTGGTTATCTCAATCTCGTTAAGTCAACTCTTCAACCTAACTAATCTGACACCTCCGAATCTCTATCCACATGCAGATGACCCGCATCAAGAGGTCGGTCAGATATCTGCCAAGTGAGAAAGGATTGCCATCTCCTACTCAGGCTGGAGATCATCTCTTAACAATCAGTTGACAATACTTGATGAGTCCTCAATCTAACTCTTTAGATATTAATCCAAGCACCAGCCTCTATGATTCAATACTTGAATAAACAGTTGTATGATCATCAAGATGACCATGGTACATAACCCTAATTGTACTAAGGGACTTATTATGCAAATTGGTTGTTCTTCATTTCAGATCAGGGAATGAAATTTACGATAACATTTATTGCATAATGGCTCATCGTGAGCTCGCATGTCCAACAACTAGGTGCATCTCATCAGCATCGGAACACCGAGTTCCTAGCCTACAATGGCCAGGGGTCGACACCGGAGGCACCACCGTCTTGGTGCCTTCAATTCGACCTCCCCCTGTCATGGGGAGGCAGAGAGATGCTGGGCGGAACCCCTCGTAAAGGTGGACGTGGAGGAAATGCAGTGGCAAAGGCTAATTCAAAGGTGAGAGGTCGGAGTTTTGATAATGGTCGACGTGGGTCAAGAGTGCAATATGGAGAGATATGGAGGGGTTCGTGGGTAGCGTTGGTATCCGCGAGGAAGGAGGAAGACCGGGCTACGTCGTGAAGTGGTTAGGATGATGGGGTGAGTATTGGGGAGATGGGAATAATGGGAAGAGGGCGATGGGTCAGAGAGCTGGAGATTGTGGGAGAGAAGGGAGCTGGAGGAAGAAGACGTGTTCTCGACCATTGGATCTAATGATCCAATGGCTGAGAGGAGGGCGCTAAGATGCGGCCCTGATCTCATTGATCAGGCTGCAATCGAAGGCCATGGTTGTGATGCGATTTGAGGGTGATCGAATGACTGAGAAAGGATGTGCGAGTGGAGGATAAGGATTTGAAGGAGAAGAAGGCAATCGAACTATGGCAGAAGGAGGGCGCGTGGCGGGCAAAGAAGCAGACTACGTGGCGCAACCAGAAAGCGTCATGTGGCCCAAACAAGTTATTTGTGAAGAAAACCTCAGAAAAGATGGAGAAAATGGCAGAATTTGGAAAAACTCAAAACATGAAAGTTGTAGATCTCGATGAGATCTTCAAGTTTCATGTTAACAAAAAACAGAAACAAGGTAAAATAAGGGGAGAAATATTTTTGCTAGCGTTTTTAAGGATATAAAAACACTACGATTTTTGCTTTTGTTTTTTTTTTGTATTTTTAGTTTATTCTGAAGCTCAAGTATATACAATGGTTTATCTTTTTTTATTGACACTAGTCTAAGCTAGGGGTTAATTCTGCAAACTAATATGATGAAACTGAGTTTCATCATCATTGTAAGGACATGCTTCTCAACTTGCTAACATTTGTTGTCGTGGTTCGATCTATGCTTGTTTGTACATGCTTCCTTGAGGACCTTCTTCACAATGGACATGTATTCCATGGCTTACATCAGGGGTAACTCAACAGTTAAACTTTTAAGAATATCCACAACACTTGGATCAGACAATGCACTTTTTCATTTTACATTTTTTTGGAATTTTCTATTGCATTAGGAAAAGGAATATTTACAGAACTGAAATCAAAAGCATTGTTATTATTTACAACAGAATTCTTGTCCATAATATTCTGTACACTCGGACTGCAAAAAGGTGCACATGATGGTGCTGCTGCTGGTGGACGTGCAAAAACTGTAGTCTCCCCTTCGTCGATTGATGCTGGATCAGCTGTTGGTGGTAGCCCCTTCATGGCTGGTGCGACTTCATGTAGATTGTAATCTTCTTTTTGGTCTTTTGATTTTTATGATTTTTTTCTTTTTGCCGATGGCGGTGGTGGAGACTAGCAGCCGACATGGCTCCTCCTTCTTCCTCACCCAAACCTGTAGCTGACACGATTGATGCAGAAGACAACGATTCGCCTGACAAAGCTTTATTATTCCTTTTGATTTCAGTAGACAGAGGCAAGGTCCTACCGCTCCTGAGAGTAACGACATTAGATAAAGTAAAATCCCAATCATCTGACTCTACAGGCACATATGGGACATCATAGTCTACCTGCTCTTTTCTCTTGAAATTATCGAGATTAGCTTTGACCTGGGATAGGATAGGAGTTTTGGTGGTCGTTAGGTCATCTAGATTTCTTATCATCTGTACGAGACGCTTTACGACTTGGACCAAGCACTCGAGGCTTAGGTTCATGGGAAACACCTCGGAAGGTTCAGCATACTGACCACGTTATGTTGCTAGTGGGGAAGTTGAGGCTGGGACTGCTGATAGTGTTGGTGAGGAGGAGGAAGCTGATACTGTAGGTATGGAGGAGGATGATATTACTACTGAGGTGCAACCGCATACTGGTGGTACTGTTGGTGCGGAAGGTACTACGACTAAGGCTACTATTGTAGCTGTCTCCAATTATTATGATCTTGTGGAGATTGGTGATGCTGATACTGAGGCTAAGAGGACTATGCAAAATGAACACCTTGAGGTTGGTGGTAAGGCTGGTGTCTAGCACTGGGGTTGCCCAGCAGGACGGGCCAGCTGTACGTCATTGCTCCAGACACCGTTGACCTCTAAGATCAGGGGTGGTGGTGGGAATGCTAGATCGGAAGATGGTAGGTAGTCTGGCTGGTAGACTGCCATCTGTTGTTGCGGAGGGCCCTGCTCGGGTGCCTGCATGTAGTACATGCGGTGGATTGCCGACTGTTGTGGACTGGGCTGAGGTTGTTGTGGAGGTGTTGGTTCATCTTTCTTCTCAGCAGAAGTCTCTGATGATGGTGTTGCCGACTGGCATGAGCTGATGGTGCTCACCAGCAGCTCCAACTGCTTGGGATGAAATCCAATTTATCAAAATTTTGCATCCTCTATTCAATCACAACAAGCTTCTTTAGATATGGTGACCATTTCTCGATAATGTCAACCTTAGAGAGATGGCCCCCAATGATTTTGAGGTTGTAGCTCTCATCTCTCTTAGCCTCACAGGAAGCTGCCATGTGGACTGGCTTGTGAAGAACCTAAGGTTGTCTCTGATAAGCATGTGATGAAGAGAGGGCAGCCTCTCCTTCGACCATTTCTTCGAAGATCTTCCAGACTACATTTTCATCTTTGTTAAAGTGGAATCCCCCACATGCAACGTCATCTAATCTTTGTCTCTCTACGTTCAGGTCCCTGAAGCAATGTTGGACCAAACTGGTCTTCGGTATCTTATGGTGTGGGCACTTCTCTTATAGCTCAGTAAATCTCTCCAAGGCTTCATGAATGGACTCGTAGGTAGCTTGAGTAATGTTGCTGATCTTGGCTCGCATCTGGTTTAGCTGATCGAGAGGGTAATACTTGTGAAAAAACACAGATTTAAGTTCCTAAAGGGTCACCAAAACCCTACATTAATTTGCGTGAATTATCGTTCGTTTAAATTAATGTGTCGTTTCGTTGTAGGCAGGCAATCGGAACCGGTCAAGAAATAACCACAATTATTTAGTCAATTTTTAATCGCGTGTTTTTTTGTTTATTTCACATGGGCAAGTCCCAAGGTCGAACTCAAGGAGGTAAAAGAAACAACCTAGAATTTTGTCTATCAAAGTTCGAGCACGGTTTTCGAGGAGATCTTTTTTTTTGTAATTTTTTATTGCAATTTGGGATGCAAAATGCAAATTTGGATAATTTTAGGGACTAAAAAATAAATAGCAATCAAACGATGTTCCAAAAATATGAAACTTGGCCAAGATGACAATTATGATGAAATGAATGCACTTTAATTTTTTTTTAATTTTTGGATGCAAGATAAATATTTTATGAATTTACGAATGCAAAAGATACGAATTTTAATTTTTAATTTTAATAAAAATTAAATCCATTTATTTTCAAGAGATAAAATTAACCAAGATCTATCACTATGTGAACAATCTCAGAAAAACTCTAAACCTTAAAAATACAAGATTTAATACCTATTAAAAATTAAATATTGAAATATGCAAAATGATTTTTAGAAGGCAAACAATGCATGCAATGCAATTATTTTTGTGTACAATATTAAACACAACTAATTCTACAATCCTTGATTTTTCAGCAATTTCCAGAGCTAAGGTTGATCAGTTATGAATTTTAGAGCACAAAATGGGCAGAGTAAGCAATTTCCCATAAATTAATTAATTAATAATTAACCACTGATCACAAAAATGTCAACCATATGCCAAGATGTAGATAATTAATTGACAAACATCATGCTATTTTTGAATGATAAAAATAATGCAATAAAGAGGTCTAGAATAAGGGTAAACACATGGGGTATTTATACAATTACAATATAAATAATGCAGAAAATGTAGAAGAGGGACTAAATTATGAATACCTATAATACGAGGGGTATCATGGCAAAATTTTTAGGCAGTCACATGTGCCACATGTGACCTCTAAAAAGTGGGGACTCTTCTGTGAATATGTTGTACTCTGGGGGCTTCTTTGTAAAGTTCCTATTGACCACGTGAGTATCACGTACAAGCGGGTTGGCTTGGGTGGTGGCTCGGTCTGAAGCTCCACGTGGCGGTACGACGTCCTTCGTTGATACCCGAGGTACCATGTTTGGACCCAAGGCTGGCTTTTAATCAAGAATGTCGATGATGCCTGATCTGATGACTAAGAGTTGGGCGGATTTGGACGGTCCAGATCTTGCAAGTTCTTGATCTAGCGGCCGCTGTAGCTTGATTTTGAACATCTAAGTGCGATCAACAGAAGCCGACACACGACCGGCGGGCGTCGGGGCCAATTAAGAAGTGCGGAGGATGCTGTAGTCAGAGAACGATGTTGGTGAGAAAGGTGAGAGGAGCGAAGTGAGGTTGGAATAGGTACCTGAGGGTACGGCTCGATAGCGTTGCGCGTCGGAGCAACGCAACTTCTTGAAGGAGGTGGGCTGCAACGAGGGTCGAAGCCCTCGGATCGCACCGTAGGAGGAGTACACCGGGCTGTCACCATCGGAGAAGGAGACCTCTGACGTTGAATGACAGATATCAGAGACAGGAGGTGGTGCTATGGTTTTATACGGGATTCGAGGACACTAGAGATGGCAGGGGGTGATTGGGGATTTGATTGGGTTTGTGAAGATGGAAGGCGATTGGGGCGGATTCAGGGAGATTGGTGATTCATCTTGATAGTGATTGAAGACCAGAGACGGGATACGATCTCAGAGATAGGCAACAGCCGGTCATGGAAGGGAAGGTGGCCGAAGATTGCGGGTAATGATGAATATTTCACGGAGGTGCAAAAGGGGGAAAGGTAGAGGAAGAAGATGGGCTACATGCGCCGTTCAATCAACCAAGATCGGACGACCCTGATGCCTCCAAGTGGTAGCCAAAGGGCGGATGGAGGAGCACGTGCAGGGCATGTGCACAGGAGGCATGTGCTCCACATGTGCGATTTGTAAAATTTTTTTTATAAAAAATATAAAAGCCCAAAAATGGGTGACATGTGGCGGCTCCAAGAGCTGCCACGTGTTAGCCCCACAAAAATCAAAAAATAAATACCTTGATAAATATGTAAAAATAGTAAATGGCCTCGAATCGAAAAAGTTTCTTCATGAAAATTTCTCATCTTTATGAGATCTACAACTTTAATGAAGGGACCAAAACCAAAATCGATGATTTGTGCAAAGTGATATTTTTGGGGTATTCCATGTACATAGAATACCTTGATTTTTGGGTTTTATATGTTTTTGTCATTTTTAAGCTAGATAAAAATCCGGAAAAATATGAACAAATGAAAGATAAATATTTACACATTAATCTATTTTTTTTGGATTTTTATTGAGTAAGAAAAAGAAGAAATAAACTAAAATACGAAAAGTTAATTTTTGTACAGAAAGTTAGTGAAGACTCGAGCTTAGTTAGTTTCTTTGATTTCAAGCTTAGTTTGGATTTAGATTTTTGCATATTTTAATAAAACTTTCATCAAAGAAGACAAATAAAAAAGAAATAAAATAAACTGGGTTAATTATGTACATAAAATAATAGGTCAAAAACTGCTAAAATATAAAATGTACAAAAGAGGCCCAAAACCCAACTTTCACATATTAGCTCCGATTCACTTGAACTTGGTCTTGTTTTGAAGGTAATGGAAAGTACATTAGTTCAAAAGTAAGTAGGATCAAAATTGACATTGGATGGGGAAGAAATTGAGGTTTGAGTCTGGGAATCCTAGAACTAGGTTTTGTGTTTTGGTCCACTTATTTAGGTTAGTGATTTTTTTATTTTTCATTTATTCTTGTTAGTGATATGTACATAGTGGAGGTTGTTTTGGGTCAATTGGAGTTAGCATGAATTAATTAGAAAATGGGGAAGTTAGGCTATTTACAGGTCAATTTGGCTGGGATTTTTGGCTTCTTATTTTGTGCAAAAATAAGTGATAAAATGAAATTCTTATCCAAACATGCTTGAATGCTAATTATGCAGAATAAATGAAGTAATGCCAATGATTTTTTAGGTATTTGAGCTTAATTAACTAGAGTGATGAATCTAAGATTCATCATCCCCCTAGACTTAAACCATGCTTGTCCATGAGCATCAAAAGCAATGCAATGAGGTGAAATGATATTTGGTTTTTATACCAAGACCATGAGCAGAAGGTGAAAGTGAAACTAACTCGACCTTTGGATTATTAGTTTGGTGGAATTTCTGTGAGACTTAGAATTTTAAAATCAACAACCTTCAAGTTCTACACATCATTGTCACAGTTTCGGCTCATAAGTCATCTTAGATCAATCCTCTTCCCGAAGCATACACCATGAACACTGAACAATCTCATGTGTGTGAAAGGTTTTAGCTCTTCCCATCCAGAATGCCGGACTACCATGCAAACCTCCTCTCCAGTAACTCGTCCTCGAGGAGTCAGGTATTTCCTTCTGAGGTCTGTTACACTGTGTTCACAATCGAAATGTGGGAGAAGTTAGAAGAAGGAGAAAAGAACTGGAGGGTGACCAGTATAGTCACCTCTCCTTGTGAAGCCGACCAGTTTAGCCAAGTCTCCACCAAGATCTGCAGGTTTTCTTGAAGCTTGGACCTTTTTGGTCAGATATTTGGTAGTGGCTTCTTTGTATTTGGATTTTTGGTGGTTCTGCATGGATCTTGTTCTGCCCCCTGCAGAAATAGAATCTTTTTTCCGTACATGTTTGGGGTCTTAGAGAAAATTGTGCCCAACCGTCCATCCTTTTCCGAAGCTTTATTTCAACCCGTACTCCGTTCTTTAGATTTCCACTCTACCAGAAAAGAAACTCACATAGTCTTCCAATACATCGTCTGAGTTGAGCTAAGTGCATAGTGCGAGAGTACAAATTAACTCCCTATTCCAGAGTCGTACTCAGAATGAAGAGATCCGGTTAGACACTAAGAGTCAAATGCTGCACATTGTCATGTGGAACTCAAAGAATTAAGTCATAGACCTGAAGTTTCTAAAATCCTATTTCTCGGTGAAGTTCCTCTGAAGATTAGGTGGAATAAGTTTAGTCCAGATCACTCTGGGTTTTTGCTCATAACTCGGTTCAGAACCCAAAGACTTTTCACAGATGCAAATGAATGTAATGCTGGATGAAGTGCAGGTGTGTGAAATGCAGACACAATTTTCTTTTATTTTTTTACTTTTGTGATGATTTTTTATTGATTTTTTGAACGTTTTTTTTAAAAAGGAATAAGAAGCCATTTTTTAAAAAAGTTGGGTTGGACACCGTCAACGTTACTAGCAAAACTTTTTTTCCTCAAGTTAGTTACCCATCCCATAAATACATATAGATTTACGTGAAAGTACGAGATATGGGTAAAATATATACACAGTATATACACACCCTATACTTAGTGAGTGCTGTGTCCTCATATCACAAGAAGCGTAAAGAAGACATAGCTCGGACTAAGCATAAGAGAGTGAAAAAAGAAAAAGAAAAATCGGTCCGCCCCCCTATACATATGCTGTGAACAGTCTAAATATAGAAGAAGAGCAAAAATGAGGCGGTTGGGATATGTGAATGAGGAGAGTATATACAGATGAGCATCGATTCCCCCTATATTAGGCTTTGGTCAACCTAAGTATAGAAGAAGGGTGGAAATGAGGCGATTATGAGAAGGAGTTTGATGAGGGGAATAGTATATACAGATGGCATCGGTCCGCCCTATACTTAGGCCTTGGCCTAAGTAGAGGAAGAATATGTACAAGGAGACCGATGGGGTCAGGAGGGAGGGTGGGTAGTCGATGATTAAGGCGGTTTTCGGCCGATCTTCTTGTGAGCCTATGGTGGGAGATCGTAATGATAAGAAGGAGATGAAGCATATGATTGCCAACTATTATCAGTGTTATCCTCAGAGAAATCATACTAGATAGTAGATGACACGTACGAGTCAGATGAAAGATAACCATTATCGGAGTTATCCTCAGATGAATAGTATTTGAAAGTGGACGTACTCCAGATATTCTTGTGTTTTAGTTTCTTCAGTTGTTTTCTCAGAATTCATTCCTTCTTGGGATCAAACAATTTGTCATCAGATGAATACTCTGAAGCACCAGTCTCAGTAAGCTCATAAGAAATTATTCCAGTATATTTGATGAGACCAGGAGAGTCGGCTTTGGATGAATAATAGTGAGGAACGGGAGTCGTCCAACGAGAATCGAAGTTTGGATCCTTGCGAAGGTAGGGTTTTAAGACTGTCGAACAGACCTCACTCATGTAGATTACCTTTCCGGACCTGATGAATGATCATCAGATGATTCCACTTCCGGAAGGTCAAAGGTGGCTTTCTTTTTCTACGATGAAGTAGTCATTTTGTTTCATGAAGGTGTTGGTCCACTTGAGTCTCTAGATGAATAACCATTGAAAATTTTCTCCTTAGTCAGTGTTTGTCCGTCATGTTTCTTCTTAGTCTTCTTAATGTTGGTGCACTCCTAAGTTGGAATGATTTGGTCAAGGTAGTCAGAGTAGGTTGACTCAGGGTGAGCCCATGCATATGTCTCAGGATCGTATAAGAAACAATTTTCTATGGTAAGAGCAACAGGAAATAGAATAGTAGGGAGAGTCTCTGCATGTTCGTTTTCAATTAACTTGAGGTTGAACATTCCTGTGTCTGGTTGATTTGATCAAGGTAGTCAGAATAGGTCGACTCAGGGTGCACCCATGCATAAGTCTCAGGATCATATAAGTCATATACACAATTTTCCATGGTGAGAGCAGCTGGGAGTGGAACAGTGGGGAAGTCTCTAAACCAATAGTCTCATAAAAAACCGCTATATCAGGTGTAGCAAGGGGGTAGGCCTCTTCTACCGCTTGATGGTTACTGTTGTCGAGGACTTCGTGGGTTGCCTCAGAAAATCATGGTTCCTCAAAGACTGGGTGAGATCGAAGTGCTTCCAATGGTGTAAAATTGATTTCCGGAGTCTCACACTCAATAATTACCTTAGACAATGCTAAGAATAGCTTTTCGAGAATAATTGGAGACTGGGTGAATTCTCCCTGATGCTCAATATCAATGCTCGTGAAGTCTACTTTGAGTGGAGCACCTTGGAATGTCATGATGACAGAAATGGTTCCTCTCGACCGCTTTATCGATCTATCAGCCAATTGAATGATCTCTCGTATCTTCTTGATAGGTCCGAGTTTGAGTTCGTGAAATATAGAGGTCGGGAGGATATTAATTGGTGAGTCATCATCAATTCGAGCATGGGTAAATATTGTGTCTTTGATTCCAAAGTCAAATCTGGGCAACCGCTTCACAATGCGGCTCTTGGTTTTTCTCCTCAACACCAAGGAGGAGGCCATTGACAAAATATGTCTTTCAGTCTTTGTTCTTGTCCTGCCCGACTTTTTCATCATTAATTTGTCCATTACAAATCCTTTAAGGTCGGGGAAGTGTTCAATGGCCTATATAAAGGGATTTCAAAAATCAATCTTTTCTCCAATGCTTCCCGTAAAGCAGGATCCAAATTCCTCAAATCTTCTTCAGTTTCAATTTTTATGTATTTTTCGAGATTTCATTTTTTTGTTGTTTTTGAATATTTCATTTTGTTGGTATTTTCTGTATGGTGTGGTGATGTGGTGTTTTCCGTAGATGAGAAGGGGCTTTGATGTTTCGAGTAAGAGTCAGAGGCATAGTCATCTCTAGGGGAGTAATACGCAGAAGCGTCGCTGTCAGAATCGTCCCTAGGGTGAGCATATTCTCTATTTTTTTGAATATCCTCAAAATTTTCAACATGAGATCCAATCTTTTCCTCATCTAGTTTATATCCGAGCTACCAGAGAGGGAAATTAATAGGTCGGTAAACCTTCTAAATTTATCCTCCATTAAATCAAATATCTTGTTTATCCTTGAAATATCATCCTCCAAAATCTTGTCATGACCAATCATGGGAGCAGTCGGTGTGTGTTCTTATTTTTGAGATTCAGTAACTTCATCTTCCATTTTCATGTATGAGCTGGGAGAAGATCTTCTTGGAATATCGAATATATGATCTTTATCTTCTGAAAATTTCTCCTCTATGATCATGGCAGGAGTCTGCTCAATAGGATAGAAACCAAGTGATTCAGGCATGTGGAGTTGGTCTGGGTAGAGTTTATTTCTTTGATCATGATTGGTCGGACCCTGATATCGTGGAGTCACCATACAAGGTTTATGTGTGTCGATGTCATCAGTCCAGTCCTCTGTATAAGTGTTATGTCTGAAGATGGGGTTGTCATGGTCAATCCAAGATGATGGTTGTTCATTTGTGTTCAAGGGTGGGAAAGGTGGAAGATGTGAAGAAGTGTCAAATTCGATCATGTGGTTATAATCTCCCATGAATGATGGATTGACATTTATAGAATATGGAGGATGGATTGTATGATCGGAATAGAGAGGATTGACATATGAAGAAGTGGAGACCTTAGTCAGTTGTTTGTTTGTATGATCCAAATACAAAGGATTATGATTCATGAAGTAGATCAGATTTGTAGAGAGTATTGGATCTATTGGTGGGTGAGAGTCTTTTGTGGAAGTTGGATGATGTCCAGTTGGAGGAGATTTTGAAATTTTAGGTCTAACTGAGATGAATTCATTTTCATAGTATAGCTCTGATTGATTCTTGGATAAATATTCCATCATTTTTGAAAGAGCTTAAATGAATGAAGATCTGGGTTTGACCGAGACGAATTCATTTTCATTATACAGATCTGGAGGATACTTGGACAAAAGTTCCATAATCTTCGAAGGAGGTTTATTGGTTAACATAGTTGATCTCAGTGCAAGTGCACGTGATATTCAAAAGGAATTTTTATGAAGGAGATTGATGGCACAAGTGTGCGGCTTTTGATCTTCGAAATCGGTTCAGGCACACAAATCAAACACAAATCAAACCCCAGGTTCACCAACTCACACAATGAAGCCGTAAGAGTTCGACAATTATCTTTTCAATTTTAGTTGGTGATAAATCAATCTTGGAAAATAATTAGCGAGCTATTAGGTGCTGGAAATTTTCTTAATGACTGGCCCGAATTCTTACGACTAGTTGCACCTACTTTCAGCAAGTATGGGTGTATGTACGGACCATAAAACGGCTACCCGTGTTACTTAAGGATGGAGCCTTACGTAATGTCCTTTAAACTACCCACTCTGCTAAGGAAATCCAGACCATTTACCGGCTACCCGTAGATCGTCACTGAGAAGTAGCTAATCGTTTTTATAGAATCGGTAGTCAATATGAAAATTCGGATTCGGGATCTAGCCTTAAGTATCGTCTCTCGCTCACTTAGACAAATAAAAGACTCCAAGGTTGGGGTTGCTCTCCCGCAAAAATTCTTGATTTTATGGGTTAATTAAAGTCAGCTATATTTAGTAGTCCCAATTTTAATTAGGTGATCACTGAAAAATTAAGTGAGCACAAATACACGTCTACTGCCTAGTCCCAATTTCCTTTAAAATTATGTAATAAAACAGGAGGGAGAAATTTGGGAAAAGCTGATGCACGTGAAAAACAATAATGTATGCTCAGTTAGAAGACTTACAGTGATTCCTCACAATCTCCATATGGGATGCAATACAAGAATTGAAAGATTATTTTAAATGAATGCAAGCCGATAAAAATCGCACCTAGAAAAAAGTTCTATTAGCTAGGAAGAAATGAGTTGAATTTGACTAAGTTGAACGATCTATTGTATGTCTCGAATAACGTGAAGTGTGGCCCTAGGTCCTATGAGCACAATAAAAAATTTAAAAGCTCTAATAACCGTATGTACAAGTCTATCCTAAGCACCACTCAAGTCGGGCCCCACCCTCACCGGAGAGTGAAACAGGCCACGACACACAACAAAAAAGTTCAAGGTCTTATTACACACGCTAGTAGAGTCCAAATGGACACCGCTATAAATGAACAATTAATTACAAAAAATAAAATTGCAGAAAAATAAATCCTAGACTCTACGCTCTCTCACGTCTCGACTCGATCTTAATTTAATTGCGGCTTTTCGGAAGTTGGTGAAGATGTTTCGATTTCATAAACCGCACCACGTACGCCGGGTACCTCCAAGAAAAATAAGAGAGAGAATGTAAGAGAGTGACTCAAAATAAATAAAAAATAAAACAAAAAATAAATGTTGAAATACAATAAAAATAAATACAGGAAAAAATGGAAAATTAACAGTGAAAATTCGGGCGTCTGACTACCCGAATAAAGAAAACTGAATAAAAAATTTTAGATAAAAAACTAAGCCATTTGCCTCCCCGGTAACAGTGCCATCTGACAAGTCACGAAAAACCTACGTTAATTTGCATGAATTATCGTTTGTTTAAATTAATGTATCATTTCGTTGTAGGAGGGCACTCAGAACCGCTCAAGAAATAACCACAATTATTTAGTCAATTTTTAATCTCGTGGTTTTTTTTATTTTACTTAGGCAAGTCCCAAGGTCAAACTTAAGGAGGCAAAGGAACAACCTAGAATTTTGTCTATCAAAGTTCAATCACGGTTTTTGAGGCTACCTTTTTTGTAATTTTTAAATCAATTTGGGATGCAAAATGGAAATTTGGCCAATTTTAGGGACTAAAAAATAAATAGCAATCAAACGATATCTGAAAAATATGAAACTTTGCCAAGATGACAATTATGAAGAAATGAATGCATTATAATATTTTTGGAATTTTTGGATGCAAGATAAATATTTTATGAATTTATGAATGCTAAAGATGTGAATTTTAATTTTTAATTATAATAAATATTTAATATATTTATTTTCAAGAGATAAAATTAACTAAGATCTATCACTATGTGATTGATCTCAGAAAAATCCTAAACCTTAAAAATACAAGATTTAATACCTATTAAAAATTAAATATTGAAATATGCAAAATTATTTTTAGAAGGAAAATGATGCATGCAAACGATGCATGCAAATGCAAAATTTCAGATTTTTATTGAGTAAGAAAAAGAAAAAATAAAATAAAATACGAAAAGGCATTTTTTGTACAGATAGTTAGTGAAGACTCGGACTCAGTTAGTTTATTTGATTTCAAGCTCAGTTTGGATTTGGATTTTTGCGTATTTAATAAAACTTTCATTAAAGAAGACAAATGAAAAAGAAATAAAATAAACTGGGTTAATTAAGTACATAAAATAGTAGGTCAAAAATCGCTAAAATATAAAATGTACAAAAGAGGCCAAAAACCCAACTTTCACATATGAGCTCCGATTCACTTGAACTTGGTATTATTTTAAAGATAATGGAATGTAAATTAGTTCAAAAGTGAGTAGGATCAAAACGAACACTGGACTGGGAAGATATTGAGGTTTGAGTCCGGGAATCCTAGAACTAGGTTTTGGGTTTTTGGTCCACTTATCTAGGTTAATGTTTTTTTTATTTTTCATTTATTCTTGTTAGTGATATGTACATAGTGGAGGTTATTTTGGGTCAATTGGAGTTAGCATGAATTAGTTAAAAATAGAGAAGTTAGTCTATTTACAAGTCAATTTGGCTGGGATTTTTGGCTTCTTATTTTGTGCGAAAATAAGTGATAAAATGCAATTCTTATCCAAACATGCATGAATGCTAATTATGCAGAATAAATGATAAAATGCCAATGATTTTTAGGGATTTGAGCTTAATTAATTAGTTTTAGAGCGATGAATCTGAGATTCATAAGTTCATCCCAGGTCGTCACTACCTTTCCCAAATGATTGATCCAGTATAGGGCCTTGTCTTATAAGCTGAAGGGGAATCTCTTTACTGCTCCTAACAGAATGTTAGGGGTAGTGGGTGGTTCTGCAGATGCGAGAGAACTACTGCAGGTGTATGTAGGGCTCCTCATTGGTATTCTTGTGAAATGTGGGTAGAAGCTCTATGATCTAGAGCTTTAGCTCGAAGTGAGCATGGACCGGAGGGATGCGAATACACTCAGTCATATGTTTGTCTCTAGGATTATATGTCTCCTTCAGCATTGGTTTTGGGTTCCCATTCCTTGGTTCTTCTTCGTCTGGCTCATCACAACGTCTTTCTCCACCTCCTCATCCCGCTGGTCTGTTCCTCATGCCATTCAACAACTCTTGAAAGGCAGTCTGCACGAGGGATTGTTCCATTAGTTGTTGCTGGATGGCTTGGATGGAAGCTACCAACTGAGCATTAACCTGATTCTGATCTGGCACTTGGCCCTACTCTGACTGGGGCAGCTGCTGCCCTTTGCCCTTTCCTTAGGGATCCATTTCTAGGTGTGAGTCTAAAGAGGTGAACTCTATATTTGGATCCAAGACTGGGACTGGCTTCTATCTGCAATCAATCCCAGATGGTAGTGAACGGAGTAAAAGTTGTAGACTGAAATCGTCCTCCATTCGCAATGGGAAGAAGTGGGATAAGAGTGGTCTTGATTTATTAGGAGATAAAGGAAGGTGGAAAGAAGACGAGGAGTCTGGAGATCGATTCACGAGGTCCGAACCGGGTTCTCGGGATCCGCCTCAAATTATTGACGATGCCATGTCCATGGAATCGATGTAGGTGTTGGCGGAGTCTTGACTGAACCATCCATGGATTGACATTGTGAAGCAAGAGAGGATCGATGCAGGAAGAAGGATATGATGGTCAACGAGGAATCAATAGGAATGTAAAAGAGTAGAAAGCTCAAAATGAGCATGGGGTCAAAGAGAAGACACATATAACAAAATTTACGCAAGTGCGTGGGACTTGATCTTTATATCTTAATCTAGATCCATACAAACACAGTACAAAATTGGGTTCACCAACTCAACACAATGTGAAGCCTAAATGATCAGCTATTTTTATCTTTTCATTTTTAGAGTTATTATTTCGGGCATATCTTTTAACAAGTCCATAGCACACTAACCCTTTAGGAGTGTGAGTAATGCTAGAAAAGTATCCCGTACTTGTCCTCCTCCTTTGTAACATGTAGTATGCACTTAGAGATCCTTGCAACCCTTCCTAGATCCCTACTCAACCAAAGAATAAGAGGGAGGAAGCCGATAGGAGATACCACTACTTCCGACCTCACTCGCAAGGAATCACTTGTGAGTGTGCAAGGACCTACTCGGACGCAAACTGATGAGATAGGCCAACCCGTGAGGGCGTGGCCTAAGCTCAATACTTTGGACCAAGTCGATGTTCCAAACAAGGTGGGAAAATTATCGATGAAAGGGCCCTACTCGGTAATGTACAATATAAGTGCCAATATTCTAGAAATCTAGGCGATACACAAGGTAGTTACAGACTGGATTTTGGGCTCTAATCCTTAGCGGGTCATCCCTCACTCATGGGAGGGGTTTTGGTCCCCTCATAAGGTAACTAAAAATAATGAGGGCTTTATGAACCCAAGGCATTGAAGTCCATTATAGATTTTAATTAAGGTAAAAGTTTATTTAGCAGTCCCTTTGCTTTAGATTTTTGGTTTTCACTTTTTTTTGTATATTTTGCATACAAGTGCCTAATGATTTTATAGATTATCATTTAAGTCCTAGGTTCTCAAAATTAGAAGGAGATAGCGAAAAAGCTGTGTAAGTTGATTCGATGATGGAAATCTCATCATTGAATCTAATGATGCATGTAGAGTGAGAGGGCTTACAATGCTTCCCAGCTCTCTCCATGTGGTATGCAAAAAAGAATTTTTAAACCTATCTACATGGAGGTGTACAATCGACAAAATTTCCCTAAATAGTAGCTACTATTAGTCGTGAAGAACTACATGTTAATTATTCAGAGATGAGACCAAAAGTCCGGTCTTCAATGCCACTCAGTGCCCACCACAGTGGGTTGTGCAAGCACTATATGCGACCTCTTTCAGCATACAGTCTCAAGTCTAAATAATTAACAATTATTATTTGACTCGATCCAAACATTAGACACTATAGGCACATAATTCTTATTAGGGTTTGGATATAATTATAGATACAAGCAACCTAAAGTCTAGGTCTCCATGCACATAAAACAAATAAAAAGAAAGGCGGAAAACTCAAAACATCAAGAAACAAATAAAACAAAGCAATGAAAATGCGAGAAAACCATGACGAGGCCACCAGATGAACGATCACCTAAGTAATGGACCTCGTAGAGTAGAGGAATGTCCAAGTCCATAATTATTACAATTAGTAATGAATAAATGAATTACTCTCTCTCACCAAAATAAAATAAAATACTAAGATAAGAATATATGCTAATTAGTCTCCATGATATGCTTGTCGCCTCTCCAATTGGTTATGTGAGGAAGACCAGTCTCCGCTTTGCTTGGCTACATCATCCTCCTAAGAGGTTTTCCTCATGTAGCAAGCCCTCACAACAAACATGACAAAAGAGATGTCTTAGCACACTTAATCAAATAATGTATGAAAATAAAAATAAGAAATGAACGATAGACAAGTAAGATATAAAATAATTTATACAAGGAAATAAATAAATAAATAAGGCAAATATATACAAATTAGGCCAGACAAGTTGCTCCCTGGAAACAGTGCCATTTGATGATCGAGATTCCGCGGGGTCTAAAAGTCTCCTCACTAGAAGATTAGCGAAGACAAGTTATCGCTGAGGCGACTGCTTATAAAATCTCAATCAATCAACAAGTACCAATAGTGTATAAATAAGCAATGAATATCCAAAATGAGGCACAATTTATTATACTCTACAAACAAAGATGTATAGCATGTAAGCATGTAGAGGTCAAACCATATAGGGCAAACTAGGTAGCCTATGATTATTGCTAATTAATGAGTATGATGTACATAATTGTCTTTAAGTATTTTTATGAGTTTTTGATTTGCAATATTTTTTTAATTAAATTAGTAATGAAGATATTTAATAGATTATTTAATAATAACAAGTTAAGTATTAATATATATATACTCATATAGGGATATAAGAGGTAAAGGGATAATTACATACAAACAAGGTCTATATTTTTTATTTTTTTTAAATTTTGCAAAATTTTAATTTCTTTTTGGTTTTTGAAATTAAAATAAGAATATATTTATATAGAATATATTAGCACATAATATAAGTATATAGATAATATAGATACATATAGATAGAATATGGTGTATATATTTATACTTGTCCAAAAAATCAGGAAATTTTTTTAGGCTTTTATATTTTTCCAATGTTTTTGTGATTTTTTTGGAATTTTTTTACATATTTTTAGGTATTTTTAAAATTAAAAAAATCCAAAATAAAGATTAAACAAATAGGCTAAATTGATTTGAAGATTAAAATAGTAAAAAAGCGTAAAAAATCTTCAAATCAATTTTAATACAAAAAATAATAGTATAGAGAAAATTTAGGGACAAAAATAAATATTTTGGAAATTTGTTGGTGATTTTTCTTATTTTTATGAGATTTTGGAGCTTGTAAATTTTTAGACTTTTTCTTTTTCTTTTTTTAAGTATTTTTGGTTTGGAGTCAATATAGGTCATAATAACATCATATATTTTTTGTAATTTTTAAACATTTTAATCTTTTTTGTCATTTTATGGCTAAACAAGGAATTAATACTCATTGTTTGAATTTTAATAAATAATAAATGCCTAAAAAAGCAAATTAAAAATCAGAGCATGAAAATATGTCATCCAAGGAATTTACATATAGTTTTCCAAAATAAATACCAATAGTAGGCATTTTTAACATAAATAAACAGATAATAACATTCAATGGGCTGGCAGGGACGTATTTGCAATTAAAATGAAGTATACATGCATTTTGGAATCATTTTATAAAACCCAGGGGCCTACATGGAATTTTCCACAAAAAAGTTAAACTAAAAATGCCATGGAAGGGCATTTATGCAGATATACAAAAGTTCCAAGTCCCATGTACATTTCTTCCAAAAAATTGACACTAAATATACAATTTTATGGATTAAAAATAAATATACAAAACTGGGGGGTATGCTTGCAAAATACCCAACTCACGTAGCATGCCATGTGAGCTGAGCTGGCGTGGACATGAATGCAATATCTGGAAATAATAGAGGGCTCAATATAAATTTTATAATTTTATTTACACTCTAGATTATATTTTATGTACTAAAAAAGAAATAATGAAAGAAAGATGGGGGGGGGGGGGGGTAATGATAGGGATCTTTTCACTTACACATGTGGAGGCTCAACAACACATGATATCCCTTCGGCGATCAAAGAGACCTGATCATGATCCTCCATCAACGATCGAGGGTTGCAGAAATTGGACGATTGAGATGAAAACAAGAGCTGCTCCTTCATCCGACAACTACTTCTTCGCTCGAAGAACATGGAAGAAGGTCCCCATCTCCAAGCATCGTTCGTCAAATCCTCTCCTCCCTGAGCTCTTTCTTCGATGTTAAGCTGCTCTACATGCTCGGGGAGATCCACAGTAAATCAAGGCTTTAAAAAAATCCGTGCCCCATCAGAGGGGGCCTGGAGCCTTGATCTTCCTAGAGGTGCTCCCGAACCTCGAAACCCCTCAAACGGGGTCCTCCTGACCTACATATGGGCTAGAAAGCATGGCAAGATGAGGGTGACATTATCTGGGTTGTTATTTGATGGAATCGACACGAGATGGAGTGGAGTGATGATGCGCAGGTGAAGGGCGGCCGAGGAGCATCAGATTCTTCGATCCAGAAGGAGTCAAAGTAGAGTAGATGGTCATGGATGTAGAGAAATGATGGGGCTAGACGATGGGATGATCGTGGCCGTTGGAGGCAGGGGTGTAACAATGAACCATGATGGCCAGAGTTCTGTAGCTCCAGCGAGATCTAGATCTAAACCTAGGCTAGAACAATAAATGAAACAAATAGATGGCATAAAATGAAATCTACGAGCTAATGCTATCTAAAAATAATTAAATGGTGCATCTTGAACCTGATGGTGGACCAGGGAGCATGATGGGTCAGAGATCCATCGCGAACCCTCTCTCCTCCTCCTACGATGCTCCAAGCTTCGGGGAAGCTACCTCTCTCACCGACGAACTCACACACACTTAGCTGGAGGCACTAGAGAGCTCGGAGAGGTCTCAAAAGGGGATGGAATGAATTTGGGTTTTATTTATAGACAAGTTTCTTGGTGATTTTCGATCGAGATTATTGAGAGGCTCGATGAAGATCATAGGAATCTAATGAGTGGGCATGGATGCCGATCATGATGTCAACAATTTTCATAAAGGTCTCAAGGAATTTCGTCGATCAGAGTGATCGGGCAAAGGCAGAGAAGATGGGGTGCTCAAGGCTCTGACAGGAGTCGGAGGCAGGGAAGGATAGTTGACCATGGTCAACAGTCCTCGCCTCCTAATTGGTCCACATACGGCACTACAGGACAAAAAGCGAGCTTTATTCAAAAATAATTAAATAAAAAATAGTAAATGATTTTATTGAATTTTGGTTATATAATATAAAAATGTTTGTTATTTTATGTAGTATTTTAATATGATTTTTATTTATTTTTATGAGTTAATTTATTACAAGTTTCTGTTTGCAAGTGTACTTACAGGTATATTAACTTATGTTTGGTACATTTTATTTATATTTTGTATTTTTGATTTTTTTGATTTTTTTAATATTTTATATATTTATAACTTATTTTTAGGTTTACAAATATGTTTTTGTCGTATTTTTCTGATGTATTTTATACACTTAAATAAAAGGGGTGTATATTATATAGGTATAAGTATAGGTATTTCATCTATGTATTTATATAAGCTATTTTATTTTAATGTTTTCCTTATGGTTTTATTATATTCTAAATATGTATATATACTATAAATAATATTTACAAAATTATATAAATATAAAATTGTAAAAATAATAAATAATAAATAAAATGAACATTTTATTCAGGTATATTGTATAATAGGGGTCTAGTACCTAAGTTTCACACCTTAGCTCCAAATTAAATGAAACTACCTTCACTAAATAGATTATAAAAAGTTATATGCAATTAAAGTGATTTTAATACATTTTGAGTTTTTACTGAGGAGAATTGGGTCTGTGAAGTTTGGATTTTGGATTCTTAATCGAAGAAAAAAAGCATCATGTATAATATTTTTGTGCAACCTTAATTTTATATTTTTTATGCATTATTATATACAATTTCATGTAAAAAATTTCTTTATTTGAGGTATAAATAACAAAGAATAAAATGGATCCCAAAAATGATTTATTTATTAATAAGTAAATGGAATTTTTATTATAGCTTGGCCCTGATCTCCTTCTACTTTATTCCTCATCGACCAAATCAATTCTTGACTTGGTCTCAAGGTTTAGGGTCATAAAATACCTTTGATATTTTATTCTTTTTCTTTTCTTTTCTTTATTATTTTATTTTATCTTTAAATAATTTATTTTATACAATAATCAATACAATGTTTGGTACAAATAATGAAGTGCTTATTTTGATAAAATAATGCTATATACATGCATCTATCTAGGGTTTTAAGGCTAAAATGAAAGAATAAAGGTGATGAAATGGAGATTCATCAACTAGCGACAACAAGAGTAATGAAACAAAACAAAAATGGGAAAACTCAAATCATTCACCTCCTCTATACTTAGGATAGAGTACATCCTAAGTATATCACACACATGGGGAAAAGAGGTGAACAATAAAAATGGAAGAAGAAAGAATAAAATGAACAGATATATACAAAAGAAAATCGACTCATGTATCAGACACTGAAGATGTCAAAAAGTCATTGTCTGATGCCACAGATATCGAATCAACCACGAACAAGAATGTATCATGATCTAGATACGGCTTCAGCACTGTCCATTCATAGAAAATGGTTGTGCGTTAGATGACAACCCAGATACGACAACACTACCACTATCATGCACAACTCTCACAATGAACAGTCCTGACCATTTGTTTTTTAACTTTGCGGAAAAAAACTTCAATTTAGCATTAAACAACAAAACTTTCTGATAAGGGGATAAATTCTACCTTCTAATGTGTCTATCATGCCAATGTTTGACTTTCTCCTTGTATAAGAATGAGTTATTGTATGCAAAATATCGGAATTCTAGCAATCTGTTCAGATTCAACTTCCTACTATGTCCTGCTTTCTCATAATCCAAAATGAATACACAAAATTCCCATAATGATTTGTGAATTAATTCAACTGGCAAGTGGCAAGGCTTTCTATGCACCAATCTGTAGGGAGACATACCCAATGAAGAATTGTACGCTGTCCGATAAGCCCATAGAATTGAGTCAAGCATATGAGATCAATTCTTCCTATCTAGACGTATAAGTTTATGCAAGATCATCTTTATCTCACTATCTAAATTCTCAGCAAAGCCATTAGTCTGTGGGATTGTGGGTGGTAAGGAGCACTACTCTATGCTCAATGGCGGACTCCTTCACAAGATTCTTGACTTCTATGTTAATGAAATGGCTTCCCTCATCTGAAAGGAGTATCTTGGGGATCCTGAACCACACAATAATGTGGTCCATGAGAAAGGAACAAACTATACGACTATCAACGGCTCAGGTGGGGATAGCCTCCACCTAACGACTAACATAATTCACGACAAGCAAGATGCACTGAAATCCCTAACTGACAGAAAATGTGTCCATGAAGTCTATGTCCTAAGCGTCAACAACATCTGAAATCTGGATATATCTCAGGGGCATGGTATCTTTGGAACCAATGATTTCTCCCATCTTCTGACAGTTAGTACAACCTCGAGCATAATATGTAGCATACTTAAATAAAGTTGGCCACCATAGGACACTCTATGAAACCTTTGCTGCCGTGCGCTTCCCCGAATGATGCCTACCATACTCTAATTTGTGACAATACTCAAGTTTGCTGGTGCATTCGTCTAGAGGAATGCACCTTCTCCAGATACAATCCACACCCTCACAGAAAAGGTACATATCTTATTGGTAAAAGTGTATCTGAGACATGAATTTGTCTACCTTGTGCTTCGACCAATCTTATGGAACATTCTTGGAGACAAGATAGTTCACAACATCGACATACCAAGGGAGTGAGTGCACAGATAAAATGGTTCCATCTCAAAGGTCTCTAATATGAGAAGAATGGTCTGCTCAGAAGTCTCTACATCTGTGATTCGAGAACGGTGATTTGCCACAACATTCTTTACTCCAGGTTTATCTCGAATCTTTAAATCAAATTCCTAGAGAAGAAGGATCCATCTGATAAGGTATGGTTTGGCATCCTTCTTTTCCTGTAGGTATCATATGGTAGTATGATCTGTGTATACAATGACACGCAAACTGAGGAGGTAAGATCTGAACTTCTCTAATGCAAACACCACTGCTAACATCTCTTTCTATGTGACTGTGTAATTATGATGTGTTTCGTCTAGAGTCTTGCTAGTATAGTGTGCAGAAAATGATATCCCATCCCCTCTCTTCCCTAACACTGCTCCAACTGCAAAATCTGACGCGTCTGTCATGATATCAAAGGGAAGAGACCAATCAGGTGGCTGTAGGACCGAAGCACTAGTAACCATGTCTTTCATCTGGTGAAATGCAAGGAGTACTTTCTCATCAACAATAAACACACTCTCCTTGCATACAATCTAAGTCAAAGGTCTGATGATCTTGCTGAAGTACTTAATAAATTTCCTATAAAATCCAACGTGTCCCGGAAATGAACTCAACTGCTTCAAATTTTGCGTAGGCTCTAGCTTGGAGATCACGTAAATTTTAGCCGAGTCAACCTCCATGCCATGTTTGGAGATGGCATGGCCCGATATAATCCCACTAGTCACTATAACGTGATTCTTCTCCCATGAGAGAACTAGGTTTACCTCATAGCAACGTTGAAGTACTCAGTCTAAATGAGCAAAACATGTGTCAAAGCTATCCCCGTAGATTGTGAAATCATCCATGAAGACCTCTAAAAAAACTACATACCATGTCAGCAAAGACGACACATATACACATTTGGAATGTAGAGGGAGCATTACACAATCCAAAAAGCATGGGTCTAAAGGCTTTGGTGCCAAACTGACAAGTAAAAGTAGTTTTCTCCTGATCCTCAGGAGCGATAGCAACCTGGTTATACCTAGAGTACCCATCCAAGAAACAAAATAACTCCTTCCTTGCCAACCTCTCAATAATCTTTTCAATAAAGGGAAGTGAAAAGTAATCTTTCTTGGTAGTTGAATTCAGGCATCGATAGTCTACAGAGACACACCATGAATTAGGTATACGCGTCGAAATCTCCTCACCACAGTCATTCTTTATGATAGTAATCCTGGATTTCTTCGGGACCACATGTAAAGGACTGACCAACTTGGAATACGATATGGGATAAATAAATCACAAGATATCATGTGCAAGGCACGCTCTCAGTTAAAATATGACCATAATGCAATTAAAATAAAAGCTAGGGAAAATAGTGCAAAATTTCAATGGATTACATGCAGACATGTGTCCCTCTAGGACTTATTTGTAAAAAAACAAAGTCAAGGGTAGGAGCACCAATGTACCCTTTATATACATGGAAAGATCAATGGTTGGATTGTGTTGACTTGCAGACCAGATGGTTGATGACAAATCGTGCTTGCGTGGTGCATATCTGCTCTAGATTAATGGATCAACATCAAAGTTTTAGGGTTTTTTGAACGTTCGTGATGAAATCTAGAATGAGGGTTCTTGATCGTGTAGTGCTGAAGCTCGAAGGAAGAATTGGGAAGAATGGACGGATGCCTGAGCTTTGATCGGCAAAATATAAGCTGGTCTCCACCCAAACCCACACCTGAAGGATCTGAATCACTCATGGAGCTCTCCTCTAGTATTCATCTGGAACAATGGAGCTCGAAGAACACCAAGTAAGGACCTGGAGATCAATGTAATTTGATGGTGAAAGTTTGCTCTAGATCATTGATGATTACTTGATATATTGTGATAATAGGCTTAAATTATGTGGAAGATAATATCAATTCTTGATTTATAAACTCTAAAATCACATAATCCATGTCTAATTTATTCCATGTACACAACAAGAGAAAACCCCTTAATTACACATAAATCGACAAATCATGGTTTTATATCTGGGAAAATATTTTCAAAGATGTTGATCGATATTTTATTCAGCGGGATTATTCAAATATCGAGAGTTATACTCATCCATTATTTCTAAATAAACAATCATATTTTTAAGAGAAAGAAAAAATGTATTGGGATCATAGTTTGACAAAATAACCAACACTTCCATTTAGGCTCTACAAAAGCCTATAGCTTTTTGTTGGACAGAAATGGGAAGGGGTGATAATATAAATTTCTAAAACTTTAAATGCTACATGGAACCCACGTACAAACCATGAAGGTAGCCGCCCCTTTCCATGCAACTCTCTACCCCTTCCCCATGCAACATGGAGCCCCACGTACTTATGCATATGCCTTCCCCATGCAACAATAAAGTTTTGTCTTTATTCTCTCTTTAAGCTGCATGAAGGGGAGCCGCACAAACCAAGTATAAAAACATGCATTTCTCCTCATGCATCCCTCTCTCTCTCGTCAATTTCATTCATGCATACCCTCCCTCTCTCACGTTTTTCTTCTCACGCACACCTCCCCTCTCTCACGCACTCTCTCTCTCTCGCCCCATACTCTCTCCCTCTCGTTTGTTTTTCTGCAGGTATAAGCACAGCAGCCCCCGCATCTTGCACGCATCCTTCTTTGCGCCCAGCTACTACCACCCTTGCGAGGGTGCACGTCCAACTTCCGGCCAGCAACTCCAGCCGCTCCTCCGCCCAGCTCGAAGCCGCACGCTCCAGTCTCTAGCGCACCCTTGGGAGTGCGAGCTCCTACCCCCGCATTCTTCGGCTGCGCTACTACAACCCCATGCGACCTTGACTTCCCACTCATCGGCATCCTCGAGCGTCCTCCTCCTCCTCACGGTGCACTCCAGCCCGCACCATCATCTTAGCGCGCGTCTGGCCACCATCATCTCCTCCAGTCTACATTACCGCAGTGCTCCTACTTGTGTGTACGATCAGTCCACGCATCTCCCCACACACTCCCATCTCCACCATCATCATCGTCTTCACTCTGGAATCAAATAGAGAAGCATTTCTTTCCCATCTTATTTGTCGCTTGTATTTTTTCTACCTTAGTTAATTTGTTTAAGTTGAATTTGCAAGAACAACTTTTAATGTCTAAGCTATTCTCAGCTCCATTTTTCTTGAAAATATATGCAATGCAAGTTTTATATTTCATCATTCTCTCTTGAAAGCTTCCAAGTAAATCTCATCTTCCCATATTAAATTGCGAATCAACCCCCACTTCCTTACTTAGTTGCACTCATTCCATCATTTGCTTATTCTAAGTTGTAGGAAGTATTCTCACCGTAGATCGCATTCTGTTATAAGTTTTCTTTCATCACAATAGATTTAAAATTTGAATCAAGTTTTAAAGAAGAACAAAAAGAGCGAGTTTGCTTAGTCCCTGCGGATACGAACCTCTACTTGCACTATATAACTCATATTTTTCCAACATGCTTGTAGTTATAATCTTATTTGTTTGATTGCGGTTTTGTGTGGAACAACAACGACGTGGTAAACCAACTTCTTAAACTACGTAAAATCGTATCAACATTTTGGTGCCGTTGTCGGGGACTAGGCAACATTTGCAATTTTTTCTTCACTTTCAACTTGTTTTCAATATTCTAATCCATGCATTTTTTATTTCAGGTACCTGAACCCCGAAAACGAAAAAATGAAGAATCCATGCATTTTTTGCAAACTTATAACTTGTTCTAAGTAAAAAAATCCCCCCTTCTCGGAAAAGCTCGCCATCAACAGGACAAAACATTATGGATTTAGCGCCAGAAGTGCAGGCACTGTGAGCTTTCTTTTTCACTTAGGCATTTTAAGATTTATATTTCGTGCATTTGTTTGCGCATCGAATTAAACTGAAAAAATTAAAAAAGAGTTCTTAATTGCATCATCTATGTGGTCTTCTTCCTCTGATAATCTAATTCAAAGACCACCAAAATCGTGCTTGATCATATTAAAAAGATAAGCTTGAAAGGCCACCGCAGTGGCCTGAGCAGAAAGCGGGAAAAATTCTGATTGCTTGTTTTGATGCACGTGTATGACACAAAAATCACGAGCACATAGAACCCTTGGATAGAGACAAAAATCCCTGGTGCTACGTGGGATTGCAGAGAGAAATCGTAGCTCCTCGACGTGTTGGGCACAGGTTCTTGTGGGAAGAGCAGATCTCACGATCTGAGTACCGCACCCTAGATCCCCCAGCCGGATTATGACATCGATTTCTCACAATCTTCCACACCCACCTCATCTTTAAGGACTCTAATTTCTCTGAAAATTTTTGTTGAATCACTAAACTAAAATCGAAAAGATAACCGCTTCCGCGGTAATTTTTGTGTGAGTTGATGAATCAACAAATTGCCTGGTGTATTGTGCTGTGTATGCTAGGTCGTAGGTCTCTGAAAAATCCATTGCAACAATCTTTAGATTACGACCCTATCCGTCTCCTTCGACTAAGAAATCTGAAATTCACCTAACCTAGGAGACATCGGAGCAGAGAAACTGAACACCATGGACCTCATCTTGCAATAGCTACAACTTTTGAGAGAAGAGAATGCGACAATCCGACATACCATAGCTCCTCTCATCCGACCACCACCCATCAACACGCGTTATTTCTCTGCAGTAGAGGACACAGTCCATTGGGTCCAAAATCACACCCAACCCAAACAGCTGATTGAGCCCTTACTAACACAACCAACCTCAGCTGTGGATTTTGATGCTTTGACCCAGGCCATTCAGCAATTGGCTACAACACAACAAAAGTCCAATCAAGCCAATACACCAAGTGAGAGACCCAACATATATGAACGACCGTTCTTGGCCACTGCCAAGGCACATTTTGACTGTGAAGATGAG
Organism: Ottelia alismoides; assembly: GCA_037367405.1. NCBI lineage: Eukaryota > Viridiplantae > Streptophyta > Magnoliopsida > Alismatales > Hydrocharitaceae > Ottelia > Ottelia alismoides. The sequence goes on along the minus strand of JAZKJV010000198.1, from coordinate 1,325,704 downwards.
AAAGTGGAATCGAAAATCAATGATGAAAATATTCCAGTGGATCATGTCACCCCTACTTCTGGTGACTCTGAAATTGAGGAAAGTGGATGGATAGAGAACTGTGTTATTCTTGATGATTTTGCCCCCATCCATCGCAGCAAAGATCTTCTAGAGGTTAGTCTGAACACCTCACAACTCACTCATAAGGACATGTCTCATCTAGACTCTGCACTTGAAGCCCCACGATGTCCTCTCATTGATCGGGAAATTTTTGAATTAGATGAAGCCTGGGAAACACTAAATACTGATCTCAAATTAACTTCAGCCCTGGGTATGCCAAAGATGAAGACATGTTTTGATGATAGCATTGATCCTTCTTCAGACGATTTTGAAAATTATGAATCTCAGTGTATTAATGATATCGATTGGTCTGAAACAAAAGTTGAAATTGAGGATGACACTTATGTTGAATGGAAGAAGAAATAGAAGGAGATATACCATTTGGTGTTGATTCCCGATGTGATTTTTCAATTATGGAAAGTACATATTTAGAGTTGAAATATGAGGACATATCATACAATGAGTTGACGTCTTCATGCAGCAAAACTCCTTCCATCCAACACATGATGATATGCTGAGGATTTTCTGCGATGACTCATTCAAAGATGAAATTTCCAATTCCATTACCCCCACCACAAGGAAAGAAGATCAAATCAATTCAGTCGATGATTATATGAATACATCTTCTACTACCGAATCTGATCAGAGTGATTTTCTATTCTCTGATCCTTTTTGGGATGATACCGAGCAACTACTCAAAATAATCGAAGAAAATCATCCATTAGCCAATATTCCCCCGCTCCTGGCCTCTGAATCTCCTAATCATATGTCTTGGAAAGAATCATCTTTGTGGTTTAAGAAGAGAACTGAAATGAAATTCACAATAGATGCCACCAAGGATAGCCATGATAATTATTTGAGGGAAAATGATGATTTATCACAAAATACAGAGGACCTCATGGAGGAATCAATTCTTGATCATGTAGAGATCAACTTCATTACATCTTATTTGGTCCATGAGCCCTTCACCAGTCCACCCATTTCCCTCCCATCACATCTAATCCAAGATCAAAACTGATTCATCTCTCATTTTGATTCATCAATCAATTAATGTCTTCACCATATTAATGAGAGCACACATTTATCAAATTCATCAACTACACTCTCACATCTGGGTCAGGATAACCGTATCATATCAAGAGTTTCATTTGGGTTTTCTGAATACAGCTTCTGCACTCACACACAACACTGGATACTCTTGATAAGCTGAAGCGTCGAGTTGAGATGTTAAACCAACAACATTTTGTGGGTCCACACCTATAGGAATCTTTTCCTTTTTTGTATCCTTCTCTTTACTGCATTGCATTAGATAAGTATGGGGGTCCACCTCCACACTTCACAAAAAAAAATCAAAAATACTTTTTACATTTCACATCCCTTTTGATCCTCCTGTTACGCATTGTCTTCACCATGAGGACATGGTTTCTGATAAGTATGGGGGGGGGGTGTCTGCATAGTTTTTCAAAATTGCATACTCTTCTAAAAAAACTCTCTCTTTTGCAAAAATTCTCCTAAAAATATTTTCAAAAAGCAAGAAAACCACCAAAAATATATCCTTCCTAGTTTTGTCCTATTTTGAGAAATCATCTCTTCATTGCATAATTACATAGAATGAGGTTGAGTTGACCTTAATCCACTTAACTTCATCATGATTTCACTAGGCATGAGTTTTTAAGCTTTCTTCAGGTCCATATGAACTTTATTCTCTCAGTTCCACTAACTCTACTGATGAATGAACTTCTGTATCTAACTAGATCACCTGAGCAACTAGTAGCACTCTTAAACTCTTCAGTGGATATTAAGCAACTGCACATTGCACTTAGCTTGATTGAGTTTATTTTACGAGATACAATCTAGTTGAGGGGAGGAGTTGTCCTCTTGGTTGTGCCAATGCTTGAACCTTATCTATAGCTAATGAAGGAACTTGACTCAGGAGCCTACATCTCTCTAGTCTAAGTATGTCAACAAATAAGCCAATATCGTGCCTCCAAAGTCAATATTAAGCCGATACTACCTTTTGATGCCAAACCCAAAATAAAAACACCACAAAAAGGCATATCACAATACAAATGCCAAAAACCACCAAACATACAAAGACATGCGAAGTTAAAGCAAGGAAAAAAGACCACCAAGTAACCCTTCTCCACCAAAAAGCTGTGGTAGCAGCCCAATGATGCTACCTAAATTCTTAAAAGAGGCCCAGGGTTATGCTCTGCAAAAGGAAAGAAATGAGAGCAACAGACCAAAGCGGTCTATGGAAAACTCCAAAAATTAAGTCCCATTTTCTAAAAAATTATGACCTATTTCTTTATGCTGACATATTTGGGTGAAAAGAGAATATGCATGAATTCAGGTGAGGACTGAGGCTATATGAGTGGGGAATCATTCAGTACCTTGATAGATTGTGTTGTTGGCTTGTTCTCTTGACTCACGAAAGCTAAAACATCACTAACACTGTTTATATCTATTCAAAGTCAAAGAGAATACTTGTTTCTTAGGTATGAGCTGACCTGATCGATCTTCTGAAACCATGTCTGATTTTGTTGGAACTGAGAGGCTGGTGAAACTACAAAACTCAAGTCAAGTCGACTATTCGACAAATCATTAATCCACGGGTCAACTCTGTTGGAGTCCGTGTATTTGTGTAGTTATGAACTGAAAACTCGAAGACTTTGTATGTCTGCTGCAAACCCTCACCAGATCTATCTTGGCTATTCTCCTTGTCCTTCATTATTACTTATCTTATTTTTGCTCGGGACTAGCAAAACTTAAGTATGGGGGTGTGATGATTACTTGATATACTATGATAATAGGCTTAAATTATGTGGAAGATAATATCAATTCTTGATTTATATACTCTAAAATCACATAATCCATGTCTAATTTATTCCATATACACAACAAGAGAAAACCCCTTAATTACACATAAATCGACAAATCATGGTTTTATATCTGGGAAAATATTTTCAAAGATGTTGATTGATATTTTATTCAGCGGGATTATTCAAATATCGAGATTTATGCTCGTCCATTATTCTAAATAAACAACCATATTTTTAAGAGAAAGAAAAAAATGTAGATCATAGTTTGACAAAATAACCAACACTTCCATTTAGGCTCTACAAAAGCCTATAGCTTTTTGTTGGAAAGAAATGGGAAGGGGTGATAATATAAATTTCCAAAACTTTAAATGCTACATGGAACCCACGTACAAACCATGAAGGTAGCCGCCCCTTTCCATGCAACTCTCTACCCCTTCCCCATGCAACATGGAGCCCCACATACTTATGCATATGCCTTCCCCATGCAACAATAAAGTTTTGTCTTTATTCTCTCTTTAAGTTGCATGAAGGGGAGCCGCACAAACCAAGTATAAAAACATGCATTTCTCCTCATGCACCCCTCTCTCTCGTCACTTTCATTCACGCATACCCTCCCTCTCTCACGTTTTTCTTCTCTCACGCACACCTCCCCTCTCTCACGCACTCTCTCGCTCGCCCCATACTCTCTCCCTCTTGTTTGTTTTTCTGCAGGTACAAGCACAGCAGCCCCCGCATCTTGCACGCATCCTTCTTTGTGCCCAGCTACTGCCACCCTTGTGAGGGTGCACGTCCAACTGCAGGCAAACAACTCCAGCCGCTCCTACGCCCAGCTCGAAGCCGCACGCTCCAGTCTCTGGCGCACCAGTGGGAATGCGAGCTCCTACCCCCCACATTCTTCGACTGCGCTACTGCAGCCCCGTGCGACCTCGAATTCCCACTATCGGCACCCTCGAGCGTCCTCCTCCTCCTCACGATGCACTCCAGCCCGCACCATCATCTTCGCGCGCGTCTGGCCACCATCATCTCCTCCAGTCCACATTGCCGCAGTGCTCCTCCTTGTGTGTGCGATCAGCCCACGCATCTCTCCGCACACTCCCATCTCCACCATCATCATCGTCTTCACTCCGGAATCAAATAGAGAAGCATTTCTTTCCCATCTTATTTGCCGCTTGTATTTTTTCTACCTTAGTAAATTTATTTAAGTTGAATTTGCAAGAACAACTTTTATTGTGTAAGCTATTCTCAACTCCATTTTTCTTGAAAATATATGCAATGCAAGTTTTCTATTTCATCATTCTCTCTTGAAAGCTTCCAAGTAAATCTCATCTTCCAATATTAAATTGCGAATCAACCCCCACTTCCTTACTTAGTTGCACTCATACCATCATTTGCTTATTCTAAGTTATAGGAAGTATTTTCACCGTAGATCACATTCTGTTATAAGTTTTCTTTCATCACAATAGATTTAAAATTTGAATCAAGTTTTAAAGAAGAACAAAAAGAGCGAGTTTGCTTAGTCCCTACGGATACGAACCTCTGCTTTCACTATATAACTCATATTTTCCAACATACTTGTAGTTGTAATCTTATTTGTTTGATTGCGTTTTTGCGTGGAACAACAACGACGTGGTAAAACCAATTTCTTAAACTACGTAAAATCATATCAACAATCATCCTCTTCACTCCCAGGTACGCTCCTGATTCCTAAAAAAGCTTCGATGCTGGGAGACGATTCTCTGGTGATTCTTATTAAGAAGAAAAAGGGGGAAATGGTGAATGAAGTGAAGGCTCCGTTGAGGATGGTCAGACTAGGAACTGATCCTCAGATTCGAGATGAACTAAGGGGGTAGTTATGGAGGAAGATGGAGACAATCGAAGTGAACGTAGTCGTGAGGTCGGATTAGAGTGATGGTGATCATAAAACCTCCGATCGTGCAGATTGGAGGGAAATGGGTAATATCTGATTTCGATAATTAGAGAATTTAAATTGCACAAATATAAACAGAAATGATGGGGAAATACAACCTAGGTTACCTATGGGTGGAATGGGGGTGAACTTCAACCTCGATCTGCTACAAATGGCAAAAAATTGATACTATGCCGATGAATGTCTGATGAGGGGAGTTGGATCACGTCCTTCAAGGGATTCTCAAACTCCCGACTGTGGAGATCAAGAGTTCTATTACCGCTCGATTGTCTAAACTCAATCTCAGGAAAAAAATCCTCTCAAAAATGGATCAACCCGCGAAGGGGGCATAAGGAAGGTATTTATAACAGTGGCTCTGACGAGTTTTCAAATTCGAAATATGAGCGATTTGATGCATGATCGATGGACCTAGGTGTTGGCAGGGATGTTAGTTATTAGGACTAAAGGATTGGCGAAAGAATCAGGATGGGTTAGTGATCGATACTCGTGGGAAAATTAGATGGAGCGATGATGAGCTGGTTAGTAGAAATTGCGGGGAGAATAGACAATTGACCTGGGTTAACAATCCTGGGCTAATTATTGGGAGGGCGCGTAGAATAGGACAGAATAGGGAAAACGACAAAAACCAATAGAAATGTTAAATAAATTAGTTTAAACATATAAAATGATTTTAAATAATTAAATAATGTAAATGAATAATGTTAAGGATAAAATATAGTTAATTTAGGTGAATTTTAATTAATTAAATAAGGTATATACAAGTGTAAAAATAAATAAAGTGTGTTATTTATAGGTATGTATACCTATATATACAATGCTTTGATTTTTAATTATTTATTTATACACATATATAAATAAATAAATTATTAATTTACAATATTTTACAGGGGTTTTAAAGATATTTTTGTTAGATTTTTAGGAGTTAATTTAATAAAATAAATAAATAGGTATATGTACAATATATACATAGTGATACATATATAATATATAACTTATTTTATTTTGATTTATTTTTGATTTTATAATTTTGATTTGTATTTTATATAAATCAAATACGATATTTTCAATTAATTAAAAATATAATATTTACAAATATGCACACAAAAATTAATATATAAATAATGTACATAATATACATATGAATTATATACAATAATACCCCAAATAGCCACACTTCACACTTCAACACTAATTTTTATGAAACCACTCCATTTTATAGATTATTTAATTTGGAGTACAATGAAAGTGAGTTTGATGAATTTTGAATTTTGGTGGAGAAGATATTGATCTTATAATTTGAGATTTGTGGCTTTTTGAGAGTGTTGTAATGTACACAATATACACTAATTTTTGTCGTAATTATTTTTGTCATTTACAAAAGATTTTTGTGCACAATTTTCAAGATGAAATCAATTGTATTTGAGTTATATTTGAGTATGAATAAATTAATGAAAAGAATGTGTATTATATACAGTTGTGTCCATGTGATGAATATATACAAGAAATAATTGATTTTATAAAATTTTGGTATTTTGGGCCTTATCTCTCCCTACTTTATTCCTTGACGATCAGGTCAAGTCTTGACCTTCTCTTGGGATTAGAGTCAACTTGTATCTATCACATATATACAATCTTTGATTTTATTTATTTTACATTATTTTTAATTTAAGATTAAAATAGTGAAAAATATACAATATTTACATAAGAATTAGGTTTCGTAAAAGTATGTAATATTTATATTTACATATGTTTTATAAGGGCTTTTAAGCTAAAATAAGGAAATAAAGATGATGAAATACAGATTCATCAATATCACACCCAAAAGAAACTTACATCCACAGAAAATCAAAATGTATTTCTAAGGTTGAAGGCAACTACTTGCAGCTCCGAAAATCCACGAGAGTCGGACCTGGAGACTTAGGGTGGAAGTCCAAGGATTTGGGCTCTAACCCTAAGGATTCATCCACACCCACTCCGTTTGGGGATAATTACTTGTATCCTAGTTTATTTGAATCAACTTGCATAATTCAGTCCCAATTTTAAGAGTTATTTATCGCTTTAATCAATGTGACTACATAAAAGATGCCTAACATTCAGGCCCTTTTCCGTTATCCTTAAATTATAAAACAAGAGGAAGGAGATGGAAAATGGAATGCAGGCGAAGATCAACGATGCATGCATTTGTTCAAAAATACTCACAACGCTTCCCAATACTCTCCATCTGGATGCTAGACTGAATTTTGAAATCTAGCTATATTCTGCAAGTCAAAAAACCGCACCTAAATAAGAGTTCTATTAATGATGAAGAATTCTAGTTAAATTTGACTAAGTAGAACATAGTTTAAGTGCATCTATTATTGAATCTCCTAAGATGTATGTGAATCTTATGAGATAGAAAATATGTGGATCATATGAGATAGAAACTATGTGACCTAAATTACAAAAAGGGCACAAGCCAATATGACCTAAATTTGACTATTTGAATCGAAGCGCCTATTCCTAAATATGCCACTTAAGTCAATAATCACTATCGACACAAACACACACAAATAAAAGAGTAAATAAAGGCCTTTGTTTACAAATGTGAGGACTCAATTGAGAACCATTATAAATAGGGAAATTAACTAATTATTACAACTATTATTGCAACACAAATCACTACTCAATTGAGCTAAAATTTCTCCTGATTCACTTGTGATGTGGACTCTTCAACAATAACTCCAAGCTCCTCACCTCCACATTCCTTTGATCTTCATCAGCTTCACGGTCCATTCCATAAAACAATAAGATGCTTAGAGAATTCTTAAGAGAATATATATCCAATTAAATAGATGATCAACACAAAACAAAAATAACATTACAACTTAACCATAAATACACTAAAATCACTATAAATAAATATCTAAACCTAAAATAAATCAACTAGATTATCGTGTCCTGGGCAATGGTGTTTGAGGAAACATTAATTGACTAAAATAATTATCGCTCATTGTAATATGGATAATCAGCAATCATTCAAGACCAATTTGATTAAATCTCTGTGAGGAGGAATTGGCTTTAATTTATCTTAGGAATGTCTAGGGGAAAACACAAGGACACAAGCAATTAGCTAACTTGATCTAGGTGTTAGATATCTAATTTAGCAATTTAATAGTGATCTAGGTCAAGCGATAACACTCAATGTAATGCATGATATTGTTTAAAAGGTTTTTATGAAAATTTATTTCTTAAACAATAATAATGCTAATGAAACAACACAAAAAAGTTACGGAATTGTTAATCAAACCACTTGTGCACTTAATAGAGACTCAATGAAGATCAGGGTCTTCAATGAATTAATACGACACAGTATGATTACTTTTCAATTTAAAATCAAGGCCAAAAAGACAAATTATACACTCTAATATTTAATGCATGAATAATAGACCTAATCTGCAAATAAATCACACAATCAGAAAGAGCGTTAAATTATCTTTAAAACAACATTGATTTCATTTAATTTGGATAAATGGTTTACAAGTTATTCAATAAACAATGCAGTGGCACAATTGCAATAAAATTACACTTTCTTATTAAAAAGAAGCTCAAATAGCGACTAAAGTGTAAATATTAAAAACTACATGGATATCTGTGCAGTTTAACCATGGTATATCTTTACTATTTTTCCTCACTTATGTGCCTTGCACGTGCATCTCACGATCGGTGTGAGGCTCGATTTTGGCGCAGGCTTGGGCCATGTGTCATGCTATGGCACCTCAATGCTAGGCTTAGATGCTCTGAACCACAGTTATGAAGCTTTGCTTCAATAAGGTGACATGGCGAAGCTTGGACCATCGGATGAATGCCAAAAAAGAATGATCAGAGGGCTACTAATGTTTGAGTTATTCCTTTCTACACTGTATGCGATGACAAAAGAGCAGAGATCCGATGATGCCACTATTCCTCCTCCCCATTTCTCTGCTAGATCTAAAGGCCGGTTGACCTTCCCAATGATGTCGTGAGGTTAGGTATGGACCAAGGAATAGGAGCGAAGGCCTATATGTGCCTGTCGACTATACTCTTCTGAAAGAAAATGGAGATTGGAGATCTATTGTCTTCTCTGATCAATGAATCTCTTGATCACCTATAGGGGTTAGACGCATGCAAAGTACAAGTACAAACCTATTTGAAGCTAAAGGAGGAGATATGGAGACTCTTGGAGATGATGGAATCGAGCCCTAAGTGGGTTCTTCCTCGCTTCAGGAGGAAGAATGAGGAAAGGTGATCACATCGATGGAGAAGCAAATCGAATATGCGAAGATATACGCGTGGATCAATGGACTAAGGTGAAGGTGGATATGCTCTCATATGACAAGTTGAGTGTGTGGATGAAGATGAATAAAATGGAGAAACATAAATAAAACTAGGATTTGAAGTACCTGGGAATGGTAAATGGAGAAGTGATGGAGGAAGACTGGCCGAAAGTGGAGTTTATTTCTCCAGATCGTTGCTTGTCCTTGATGTCTAAATTAGGAAGCTTGAGCAGCCTTCTGAAGATGTTGAAGCAAGGTGATCTTCTCCTTAGATCTCACATGAAAAAAACATCCATTGTCACTCTCAAAATCTCACTAACACTATTACTGAAGGAGGTTGAGGCTAGGAAGTGAAGGCTAGGGTTTAGGTCTTAGCGCATCACGGAAGAATGAAGATCACATCAAATACGATCTAGGTCAACTAGTCATACTAGTTTCATGAGGCAGCGTGATATAAAAATTTTAAATAGATGAAAACATATGATATGAGAACACTTCTCAAATTGTTTCATCCAGATAAAAAATGAGTCAAAGAAATACCTCTTGAAGCATTGCTGCGATTGGTAATCTCTAAAGTAAGAGATTCTCTTATCTTAAGTCTGATCTAACGTAGAAGCACTTACGGGCATGTGGATGAGATGCACAGATCCTGTAATCTGAGTTGAAGGTCTGAGTAATGAGTCTCCTGATTTTGTCTCATGTAATCCGATGCCTTCTTCACGAGAAAGGAGCATCGAAGAGTGTAAAGATCCATGAGAAGTCCATCTGGCAGCACATTGGTGTAACGATGACGATGAGCCTCTCTCGGTCAGCTTGTGGACGGCCACAATATTGAGAGAGAGAGATAGAGCCTTGTTTCTCTTCTTTTTGTAGTAGTGGAAAAGGCTAGGGCTACCCTTCCTTTTATACTAAATTGGATGGTGGAGATGTACTCCTAATTCAAATCAATGGTTGAGCTTTTGTTGCATAAATTTACAACAACAATTAATTAATTCAAAAAAGAAATAAATAAGTTGAATTATTATTCAACAAATTTATTCTCAATTAAATCAATAATTGTCATGAATGAAATAGGACTAGAGAGTCTCCTTCCATGTAAGTGGAAAGGAGATAGCCTCCTTCCCCTTTAAACACGGTGGACGGCCACCCTTGATTGGAGAGAGAAATCTCTCTCCGATCCTAATGTAATCTTATTACATTAAATCTTAAGGAGTATTTGATCAACAAAATATCACCAAATAATTATTGCAAATTATTTGTGACAATTGCAAATAATACCATTGCTAATTATGAATCAAATTCAACAACAAAATAAAATGTAAATTACATTTACATCCACATTAATCATATCTCTGATAACTAAATCATATTTACTTATCATAGATGTTAATTCTCATGTGTCCAAAATAATATGAATCATGTTCATATTATTCATTCTAATTAAAACACATATAATTATCTATTTCCCATTGCTCAGATCTATTTCCCATTGCTCAGACATATAACTAACAATTGATTTATTCCTAAATCATTCAAGAATAACGTGCTTTCTCCATGGATACTAGGAGATAAGGACATGATGATTATACATTCTATGTATAGTGACTTGGATAGAGATCACATCTCAAATCTAGATCTCGGAAACCTATCAAAGATGTTTGATTAAATCAAAGTCATTAATATAATCTTCTCATTACGTCCGAATCACATTCAGATCAATGTCCAACAATTGGACTGAGATCATCAGATCACTTCTCTACTGAGAGGAGTCACTGAAATCCAAACATGTTTCACCACTCTCTCAGAATGTAAGTGTCATAGTTATACAATCGTTTACAATCATATCACCCTCAAGTATTCCTAATACCTGTACATCCTTCATACTAGAAGTCCTAGATTAAACATGAAGTTTTAAATCATATTTGAACTGTCTTCTTCATGGTTTTATAAATAGGTTTCTCATCAGATCAGTGGGAGTTGGTATTGATCATATACTTTCCAAAAGCATATAGTATACCTATACATCCTATCAAGCTTCCAAAGTGAGACGACCATGCATGGAATTTGATTCCAATATCTTATGAGTAAGCTCATGCCTTCTAGTTCACCAATGAACCTGTATGATCCCTTTGAGAGATTGCATTACTCATATGCCCTAGTATGCACACTAGCTCACTGGTGTATAGACCTTGATTAGGTCATCAACCTATCGATCTACCAAATGCACAAATTCGAATATATAGTAACACATCTGTCTCCGGTCAGAGGATGTGGACTTATATCGTGATAAAATATGACATAGGTCTTGGTTATCTCGATCTCCTTAATTCAACTCTTTGATCTATTCTTATGCAGAGGACCTGCATCGAGAGGTCAGTCAGATATCAGTCTTTAGAGAAGGATTAACATCTCCTTCTTAGAATGGATATCCTTTCTTAACAATCATTTGATGACACTTAATGGGCACTCTATTTAACTCTTTAGATATCATCAAGCACTAGCCTCTATGATTCAACATTTCAATCATCAGTTGTATGATCATTTAGATGGCCATATTACATAACCCTAATTGTTCATATGGATCTATTTAGCAAATCAGTTATTCTTATTTTTACATAACTCTAATTGTACAGAGGGACCTATTTAACAAATTGGTTATTATTTATTTTGGATAAAGAAATGATTTGGAATAACATTTATTACATAATGGCTCGTTGTGGGCTCGCATGTCCAACAATCTCCCTCTAACCCAAAGAGCCATTAATGGGCTAATCTTTAAATCGATAATCGTGTGCTAATCATAAGATATTTAGAAAAATAGCTTGGTAAACTAATCAGTCACTATGTTCTTGAGAGACTATGCCAAGTCCTTTTATGGTGCTTGAATATCTCCAAGTAACAGTTCTGTTGCATCTTATGCAACCAATACTCAATCTTCTTAAAGCAGTTATAGTGTCTTTAACACTAGAACTCAATAATCATTATAATTATTATAACCAACAAGAAGTTTCTATTATCCTTATTAGAACACCCTTATACTTGAAGATCTCTATATCCTTAGACTAAGACATAGTCTCAAGTCTTATAAGGTATCTGTAGGTAAGACCTTTTAGATCACTGTCTATAAAGTCTTAAGTTTTTAATGATAAGACTTTGAGATCAGTATTTCAAAAGTCTAGTTATCTTTGAAGATGTTGTTATTACTATAATTAAGTGTTTTATCTCCATAGTAGGATTAGTAACAATTTACTACTCCCACTGCATGACAAACATCTGGTTTTTGTATACATCCATCATATACCATGCTTCCTGTAACTAATGCACAAGGGCAAATAGCTTTAGCATCCGCATCATCAAACACTTTGAGATGGTGTCCCCTCAGATAGGTCAGTACCATATCTCTAATGGAATTAAGCCATCCATGGATTTTTCCAAAATGGAATATGTCCAACTTGTACCACTATTGTGATGGTCCCAATGCCCTCTTCTCTTTGCTTCGGAACAACTTCAAAACTAAGATCTAAGAGGTATCCCTGAGATCTTTCATCTAAGGATATGGAACGACTACATTATAAAACACATATTATTATCACCCTTATATCATTTCAAATGATCATGATTTTTATCTAAATTTAGCATGATGAACACAACAACATTCTCACTAGGCTTCGAACGATTCATCATGATTCTATATGAAATCACAACTTTTATAACTTCAACAAATCTGATGTTCCGACTATAAGAATCTTATCTGAGTCCGTATATGGTATTCTTTAGCTTGCACACCTTGCCTTCCTCAACTATGAAGCCCTGGGGCTACTTCATATGAATATCCTTTTTGAGGTATTCATAGAGGAATGCAATCTTTACTTCCATCATGTATATATCATAGTCATGTTGTGTAGTTTTAGTTGGCAATGTTTTGATGTGTTTAAACATAGACTCTGGAGAGCAAGTCTCATCGCAGGCAATGTCTTCTCTCTGTGTATAACTCTTGGCTACGAGCAATGCTTTGAAGGTTTCTACCTTCTCATCAGGTTCCCTCTTTCTCTTGAAGATCCATTTGCACCCAATGGGTTTAAACCCTATACGTAGATCCTCGAGGTCCCATACACAACAATTGTGTATGAAGTCTACTTTAGACTTTATTGCTTACATCCATATTTCCATGCCATGATATTCAGAAGCTTCATCATATGAAGTTTGATCATGATCAGATTTCTCTAACACATGGAGTCCATACCCTCTAGGTGGTGTTACCACTCTCAAACTGGTTTGAAGAGGTATGAGCATTCCATTTTCAATTATCCTTTTAGTTTCCAGTTTTAGGAGCCTCATTATCTTCTTAGGATTTGATGAGTCCTTTTACTTCGTTCTTATCTTAATTATCAATAATGTCATCCTCTAAGAATCATATCCTTACAGATAAAATCTTTTAAGAATATGAAGGTAATAAAGTAGGTATCGAAAACCAACTTATATATTCCTAATGAAGCAACACTCTCAGGTGCTATATTCCAGCTTACTTGCATCCATGTTATGGCTATGGACCAAGCAACCCTAAATCCTCAAATGTTCATCACTGGGCTTGGTTCCAAGCCATAGCCTATGAGGGCTTTTAGGTCTAGATCTTCATGGAATATTATACATTGCAGTCTCTAATGCCAATACCCAGAAACCAATAGGTAATTATGCTTACATTCATCATTGATCAAATCATGTCACACATGATTCAATTATATCTCCTTACAACTCTATTGAGCTGAGGTGTATTAAGAGGAGTAAGATAGAAACAACTTTCCTTTCTATGTAAGGTATTCTTTTGAATTTATCTGATACGTACTGGCTACCTTAGTCAGATTAAATTCTTTTCATCATCTTTCTAATTTTGGTTCTCAACCAAAATTATGAAATCTTTGAACATTTTAAAGGTTTCTAATATGAAAGGGTTCATACTATGAATATTCATGAATGATATCATGTATCATTAGTGTTCATTATGGTATAGAGTGTCTGCATACAACAATATGTATGAGATCTTGAATACCTCAACATCTTACACCATTCCCAAAGAAGGGTGCATCATACATTTTACTTTGAATATAATATTCACAAGTATGTACTCTTTTGAACTTTTTGACAATCTAAAGTTCAATTTCTTACTACTCTATTGATCTTGTCAATATATATATGTCTAAGGCTTGATGCAAGATCATTGTCATATGATCTTTATCCTTCTATTGATCTTTTAACGTTTAGTTTTTAGTATTAGAAATGTTAGTGAACCATTCATTAATATTCTAATTTAGTAGAGTCCTCTAGATGTAAGATTACTATCTGAAATATATCCATCATAAATCTTTATGATAGGTCTATTCCAAAGTATATGTTTATTTCCAAGAAATTTATAAATAAACAATGAGCACATTCTAATATCTAGGTCATAGAGACATTTTCTAAGACTAAGAGCTTTCCCACTAAAAATATGTAGTTTATCAATCCAATGGAGATTGTTGCAAAAATTACATCAACTTCCATGTGGATGACTATCAAACGTTAAAATCAAAGCTTCCAGTCTTCTAAAATATATGCAACCAATTTCAAGTGTCATTAGAAGAATGAGATACAATTATCAGATTTTAGTCTTATCTAATAAGTAAGTCGATTTCAGTGATGATATGTAGATGTAGAATGTGTGCCGATGTATTATCTTATTCTTCTCTAACAATTTTGGGTAGTCTTGATAGTCCTATTATCGGTATATCAGCTTCTTGCAGTATTGGCATTCATCCAAATCTTTGGATGTCATATGTATGGAAGACACATAAGTAAAGTCAACTCTTTGACTTTGCTTCTTACTTGGGTCCAATCCATGCTTCCACTACGCTTTCTTAATCTATAAACAACCATTGCTTAAGATAAATGATCTCTTAAGTTAAACATGTCCACAAGGGACTTTAATATAAGAGTATTTCAACATTTATACATGCTTCGCCCCTTTCATACAATATGAATATTATGAAGCTTCATGAAAGACTTAAGTTGATATAGTAGAATGATGACACTCATCCTATCCACATCCATCTTAAACCTCAAAGACTTTGGTTCAGGTAGGTACCCAAATATTTTGAGTACATCATCTCTAATGGAGCTATCATCTTGTATAATGCTGTGAAACATGCCATTCATGATTAAATGTTGAGAGCACATATGTTTGCAAAACAACTTCTCCAGTTTCATAAGGATTTTGACAATTACAATCATCATCTATATGATACTTCCAAAGCACATTTGATGAGATATCAAGATTGTAGAGACACACAAACCATAAGTTGTTGTCCTATTATCTATTTAATTATCATCATTATGAGGAAACTTGCAAATTGCAACCACATTCATTATATGTCCAACTGCAAGTACTACATCTTGATCATGGATCCCATCCATGATATTTTATTGGTTATGACTAAGTATAATTTTGAGTGGGTTTAATGAAGGTTATCTGAAATAAGATAATTTGCATAAATATATTTTACTTTGATTAGTGATTTTATATTAATGTTTTCTTGCCTTTTAAACTCTGAAAGTTCATTCCCTCGTTCACCTTCAAAGCAAGAGATATACTTACTATTATATTTTTAGCAAGATCTGGGATCTCCTTTCTACCTTTGTAACATCCCAATTATATGAGAACTTGCATTTCAGGTAAAAAGAATCGGAAACTCATTTTTCCTTACAATTCAACTTGCATTTCCCAATTCGATCTTTAACACCCGAGCTACCACCCCTAAGTTGATGTTAACCCATTGTAATTGAATAAACCATCAACATGAATAACACTCGTTATGCACAATCCAATACTTCTTCAATTATATGAGGACCAATATTGGGTCACTACGTACACGACCTTACTCTTTCGAGAAGCACAGACTCCAATCCATGTGCGCTTGTATGTAGGAGCTGTCACTTTAGACATTAGTCTCCATCATACAATCCATGGTGCTGGAATCCTTCGCCTTGACAGGAGACTATGTGTGTCATTTATATGATCCTCTATATCCCATTCAAATTTTAAATAATTATTATGAATCATATTCACATAATTCATTCTTCCAAGGGAATTACATCTCTATTTATAATAGAGTGCTTATATTAATTGGACTAATTCATTTAATCATATTAAATCAATTATTGATACAATTAATCAATCAACAAATAATTAGGGTTTGCTTAATATTACCATCTAGTATTATGCTCACACAGGTATGTATTATTCTTTAGTTTTAGTAATTAGAGTACAAATTTGATTTACTCATATCACCCTATCATCGAGATGAATGAAGACAGGTCAAACAAGCAATGCTAAAAAGGAGCACTTCCACCCTAAATGCTGCGGAGGGTGCCGATTAAGTAACCCATTAGCATGTCCACAACATAGACACCGTTACCATAATGACTCAAGAACAATAATCGTTAGATCAATGTACATGCAGTTTTTTCGATCATTCCTTTGATGACCGACATTATACTATATAGTAATCTCTCAAAAATCTTAAGCATCTTAAAATAATTTTGAGATCCTAAATTTCTAGTCATATCAAGCAAACATGTAGGTTTTGCATGTAAAAGTTGTCCTACAACTATTGTAGGATAAACTAAGGTTTTGTCAAGAAACATTCATTCAATGGTGATTGATGTTTAATAAAATATTTCCAAAATAAATATTAAGAGTCAAATTAATCATGGAAAATCCATAATTTCCTTGATTGACATTGAATGATAAAGAAATTAAGAAAGTAATCTTGATGATCCAATCATCATCCGATCCATCTCCACTAAATATTGAATATCTAGGGCAAATAGACTCAAAAATTGTGCAAAATAAAATCGTGTGATTTGCTGCTTTAATTATCTACTTATTTAAAGTATTTATTTCATGTCTCATGATGGTAAAACATTAACCAAAAATTAATTTATTACAGATCCGTAAAAACATGCAAAAACAATGTCATCTCAGGAACTTTTCGAAATTTAGTGTATACACCTTTGGTGCCAAAAATTGTCTATTGTTTTGAAGACATATTTAGACATTCTAAATATATTTTATTATCCAACAAATTCGTTCAAACAATGCATAAAAATGAGCTTTTCATCTTAGCAAAAAACAATTCGAAACATTCATTAAATGCAAAACAACGAGTTCCCGCGCATCTGATATACAAACATCATTCACCTATGATTTTGGATCACATCCAAAACCTTCAACCAAGGATATGATATCACTTGAAGTCTAGGGTTTAGGCCTTATTGTATCACGAAAGCATGAAGTTCACATCGAATGCGATTTACGTCAACTAGTCATACTAATTTCAATGGGTAGTGGAATTTTAAAAATTTAAATAGACGAAACCACATGATATGAGAACACTTCTCAGATTGTTTCATAAAGATCACAAATAAGTCAAAGTAATAGATTCTCCCCTCTCAAGTTCGATCCGACATAAAAGTAGTTGATGGCATGTGGATGAGACACGTATATCCCGCAATCTGAGTTGAAGATCTGAGCAATGAATCTCTTGATTTAGTCTCACAAAATCTGACGCCTTCTTCACAAGCAAGGAGCATAAAAGAGGATGGAGATCCATGAGCAGTCAATCCAGCAGCACAAGAACGTGACGAGGACGACGGGCCTCTCTTAGTCAACATGTGTACGCCCACAATATTAAGAGAGAGAGAGAGAGAGAATGGGCGTGTCGAGAGAGAGAGACTTGTTGCTCTTCTTTTTGTTGTAGTAAAAAAGGATCGGTCTACCCTTCCTTTTACACTAAATTTGGTGGTGGAGATGCACTCCTAATTAAAATCAATGTTTGGGATTTTGTTGCATAAATTTACAACAACAATTAATTAATTCAAAAAAGAAATAAATAAGTTGAATTATTTTTTAACAAATTTATTCTCAATTAAATCAATAACTATCATGAATGAAATAGAACTAGAGAGCCTCCTTCCACATAAGGGGAAAGGAGATAGTCTCCTTCTCCTTTAAACATGGTGGACAACCGCCATTGATTGGAGAGAGAAATATCTCTCCAGTCCTTATGTAATATTACTACATTAAATCTTAATTCATGGATTATTTTGTCAACAAAATATCATCAAATAATTGTTGTAAATTATTTATGACAATTGCAAACAAAACCATTGATAAATATGAATCCAATTCAACCACTCAATAGAATGTAAATTACATTTTTAATTAATTATACAATGTGAATCCAATTCACATAAACATTTAATTCGTAAATCCTATTTACAATCTAGTCTCTCCAATATATTATAAATCACATTTATAATATTTATGATTATTATCGATAGTAATATCCACATTAATCACATCAATGTTAAGTAAGTCATATTTAATTATCTTAGATGTCAATTCTCTGTCCAAAATAATATGAATCCTATTCACATTTTTTAAGATAATTAAATAACATTTAATTATCAATTTCCCATTACTCAGATATATTATCAAAAATTGAATTATTCTTGAACTCTTTCAAGAATAATATGCTTTCTCTACGTATACAAGGAGATATGAATAAGGTGATTGTACATTCCATGTATAGTGAATTGGATTGAGATCATATCTCAAATCCAAATTCTGGGAACCTCTCAAAGATGTTTGATTAAATCATAGCTATAAATCTAATCTTCTCATTTCATCCGAATCATATTCAGATCAAGTGTCCAACAATTGGATTAAGATCAGATTTCTTCTCTACTGAGAGGAGTAACTAAAATCCAAACCTGTTTCATCACTCCCTCAGAATGGAAATGTCACGGTTATACAATCGTTTACGATGACATGAGCCTCGAGTATTCCTAATACCCGTACATTCTGCATACTGGAACACCTAGATTAAACATGAAGTTTGAGATCATATTTGAACTATCTTCTTCAGTGTTTTATCATTAAGTTTCTCATCAAATCATTGGGAGTTGATAATGATCATATACTTTCCAAAAGCATATATCATACCTATAAATTCTGCCAATCTTCCAAAGCGAGATGACCGTGCATTCAATTTGTTCCCAATAACTTATGAGTGAGCTCATGTCTTCTGGTACAGTAATGAACCAGTATGATCCCTTTGAGAGACCGTATTACTTATATACCCTCATATGCTCACCAATTCACCGGTGAGTAGACCTTGATCAAGTCATCAGTCTATCAGTCTTCCAAATATACTTATTAAGATATATAGTAAAGCATCTATCTCCAGTCAGAAGATTCATGCCTATATCGTGACAATATATGACATAGGTCTTGGTTATCTCGATCTTGTTAAGTCAACTTGTTAACCTAACTTATGTAACATCTACAGATATCTATTCCTATGTAGAGGACTTGCATCAAGATGTCGGTCAGATATCAACCTTTAGAGAAGGATTGGCATCTCCTTCTCAAGCCGGAGATCCTTTCATAACAATCATTGGATGACCCTTAATGAGCCATCAATCTAACTCTTTAGATATCATTAAGCACCATCATCTATGATTCTATATTTGAATCAACAACTGTATGATCATTAAAGTGGCCATGATACATAACTTTAATTGTACAGAGGGACCTATTCAGCAAATTGATTATTCTTTACTTTCGATCAGGGAATGATTAGCAATAACATTTTTTTTATAAAGGATCGATGTGGGGTCACATGTCCAACAGGAAGCACTTTCACGAATGGTGGATAATAGTTTCAGACTTCAGAAGAAGGTTTTTATGCAGTGTGGAATGGTAGTTCGACGGTTGTGGGACGATGTTTCAACCACCACCATACTGAGCACGTGAGGATGATGGAGTATGGAGGTTGAGTGAGGATGGTGAAGTTGTAGGCTAATGATCGGTACCAGTCTCATGACGAGGGGACATGTGGTGAGGTCAGTAGAGTTGGGAGAAGTGGCTGGTTATACAACCACTTGGGTGAGGTTTGAAGGGGCATGAGGTTGAAGGAGACTCGACGGCTTTTGGATCATTTGATCCAAAGGCTAGGATTTAGGCGTAGATGAATGGTTCTCATCGAATCGATCAGAATGGATCTAACAACCAAAAAAGGTGAAAATAAACAAAAGAGGTGGCTATGTGGCTAGAGGATAATGAACCACATGGCCTAATCAGATTGGAAAGAAATTAATAAATCCCTATAAAATCCTAAATAAATAGTTAGAAAATGATAGGAAAAATGTTCAACATCAAAGTTGTAGTTCTCGATGTGATCTATAACTTTCATGGAGAACTCAAAGTGAAAATACAAAAAAATATGCATAGAAATATTTTGACATTACTTTTATAGGATTAAAATTACTTACTTTTTTCCTTTTCTTATTATAATTTTTTTAATTTTTAATTTATTTTTAATGTTAAATTAATTATGCATAATATTGCACTAATCTTTATTTGATTTTAATAAATAATAAACACATAAAATATAAGCATCATAATACATATACATCTACAATAATTAGGGCTAATTATTTACAGAGAGTAATTTATTAGATAAGTTAATTTTTAATTATAGTTAGTGAATTACTTAAGTTAGAGAGATAATATATATATATATATATTAAGTTAATAATTATGGGATTTATCACTCATCAGGTTACATCATCCACCGTTGGATCTTGAGGCGCCCCATCATCTGATCAAGCTTAGATCACACCTCATTTGTACATCATCGAAGGGGTATAGTCTAATCATGACCGTCCATGCTTTAAGGGAATCAGTCGTGGCCGTTAGATCACACACATGGAGGGGCAATTATAACTAGACCCTTCCATCTTTTGTTTTTTTATTTAATCTTATAAATATCATATGTAGTGTAAATTATTTAGTACATTTTGAATATTGGACCTTAAACTTTAACATAATTACATTTAGGTCCTCTCGCCACATGTGTTGTGACACGTGAGGTCTTGTAATATTTGTGTGCTTGCCTTATGTTTATTGGACCCATTCAGAAATGAAGTTTGAGTTTATATAAATTGTAGATAGGCCATGTTCCTGTAACATTTTATTTTCATCTATTTTATGCATATTAAATATTTTTGTTGCTTTAAAATTATAGGAAAATTACCATAGATTCATATCATGATTTTCCTCGCATATTTTTTGGTATTTTAGCGAATTTTCCTATTTATTAAAAATACAAAAAACATGCATTTTCACACTATTTATCCTAAGAAACCTATAAAAAATAGAAAAACTTTTCCAAAAACTATAAAAATTTCATATTATTATGTATTCTACCATATATCTAAAAATCACTAAACAATACAACATATAAAACTAAAAAAATTAAAAAATCCTAAAAACCATATAACAATTAGCAAAAATTATTTAAAATTCAAAAAAATATATTTTCATGTCTTTTAATTTTTGTTATTATATCTATTATATCTCAAAATTAGTTTTAGTTAGTTTTGGACTCATTTATATTTATTAAACCTAATACAATCTCGACTATTTAAAATGTGTATTGTTTTGCTATATTTTATTATTTTAAAAACAACTAAAATTTGTATAAAAGTACTCTAAAAAATAAAAATATAGCAAAGTACAAAAATCATACAAATATTTTATTTCTTGTATTTTGAGTATAGTTTTATATAAATATAATAACATATATTGACTGTACTATATATATTACTTATGATATCTGTAATAACTATAATATTATATATAAATGAGCATATTATTTTAATCAAAAAGGAAATAAATTTTGTAAAATTAAAAAGGAAATTAAAAAATCAAAAATCGAAATATTAAAAATATAAAAGAATTAAAATCCATAAAACTTATTATAATAAAAACGAAAACAACAAAAAAGGCTAATATAATTGTTATTAATTATTTATAATTAATTAATAAATAAACTCCTCCCATTTGTTCCCTATGTTCGACATGTACAATACTTACACCTATACACATCTATTATAGAGTTATAATAAATTTTAACTCACTTCACAATTATTGATTGCTTAATTTTATTAGTGGGTTATTTATTGATTGAGAGAAATCAGTGCAAAGCTTCTCCATCAAATGTCGTTGTTGTTGGGGAGAAACGTCTAGTTTGCATATATTTGTGTATTTTATTTTCATTTCTTGATTTTTAATCAATAATTGATTATATGTTCTAATCACATCTTATGTTTACTTTTCTTGCTAGGGCCCACAGAGTGAGGGTGATTTTCTATGAGATCGAGGCACCCAAATGAGGCAGAGGCTGGCCTATTCTTAGGTAGACGGCATGAGAGAGCAGCAAACCAAGCAGAAGGCTGAGTAGAGTAATGTAGCATTATCATAGTTTAGGTTTTCTATTTTTATTTTTGTGAGAGAGATTTAATATAAATTGCAATAATATAGGAGAATTTAGACACTTGAACTATTCAGGCCTATACCAAGTGTTTGTTTACATAGGGGCTCATGCGGTTTTCCTTGTTTTCATCGCCTTATTACATTTTGTTTCTCCCTATTTTTTGTTTTTTTGTTTGTTTTCTACGATTTGTATTTTCTGAATTTTTTTATATTTTACGTCTTTTGTGCTTTATCCATTATACTCAGGATTTTTATTTGTACTTAGCAAATATATAATAAGTCCAAACCCTAAATAGACTTTATGTTCCTATAGACATCTACATTTGGACTTAGTCGAATTAATCGGTGCTTCCCGCTAATAAAAATTCACGTTTAGGATAGTTCTCACTTGCACATCACATTGATTAGTTTTTAATTAATGTGAGGAGCACTTTGCATGTAGAGTACTGGAGCAAGGTACCCAATTCTAACTCTGCATGCATTCACTGATTTATCATGCATCGAAATTTCTAACTTCTCCCACTGTTTGCTTGGATTCAAATAAATTTAGAATCAGAAAATTCGTTAGGTGATTATTATTGAAAAAATACTCAAAAAATCAAAAACCCAAAAAACTAAAAGAAGGGGACTACTAAATAAACATTGACCTAATTAAAACCTGTAATGGACTTCATTGTGTTGGGTTTATAAATACCATATTGCATTCAGGTACACTTTAGATTGAGTGAGGCACGATCCATAAGAATTAAGCCCAAATCCCAGTTAATGGATACCTTGATTATCACATGGGTTTGTGAAGTAGTAGTAGGGCTTCTATTGGTACGTGGGTGAGTAGGTCTTGGTCTACTTGCATACTTAGTCTAAATTACTTAAGTATAGGGGAACTATGACAACGTGGCCCTATCTCATCGTTCCACGTTTGAGTTCCCCGCAAGGGAGAAGTATTTGATTTGCTACATCGGCTTTGTCTCTTTATTCCTTTGGTTGAGTAGCAGGGCCAGATCAGATATCAAGTAATTTTAAAGAGTGCAGACTACTGGTTACAATGGTAGTGGGAAGTATAGGACACTTGTCTCGAGGAACTCACTCATCTTTAGGGGTAGTGCTAAGGACTAAGATTGATAAGATTGCCTGAAACAATAAATAAAATTGACAAGATAAATAACCAAACTGTCACGGCTTGATATGTGTTATGTTGGTGAACTCAATTGCTTTAGTGTTTGTTTTTTTATCTAAATTATGTCAAAGATCACAATCCCATGCACTTCCACCTTTTATTTTCACTTATTTGTATCATTCCTTTCTACTTTTCTCATTTGAGCCTTTTCTCATTTCCTCTTCATTTTATTTCTTGTATATCTCTATGCCCATTATTCCCCATCTCTACTCATTTTGTCTCTCAATATGTTAGGTCTTGGATGGCTTAGTATGGACTCACAGACGACCACATCGATTCCACGACGCTGACATCTTCAATAATTGGGGAGATCCAAAGAGATCGGTCAGATTTTATGAACCACACTCAATACTCACTGTTTTCTTTATCTCAAATAAAATGAAATCACTCTTGTCCTGATATTCCTCCTTTGTGGATGGAGATTGATTCAATAATGTTCAGAATTGACCTTAATTCCAAACACCTTTGTACATCTTGTGAATAATTCCAGATTAGTCAAGATTCATTTCATCATGCTGATCTGCAGACTGATCAGGATTCCATTTCTTCTGAGTCTAATTCAGAGATGTCTCCCAAAGACCAAGTTGAGTAGAATGAAGTGAATGCTCAGATGATTACCTCCATACATGTGATCCAGATACATCTGATTGCATAGGTCAAAGCTCAGGCTGCCTTCCAAGAGTTGCTATTAGAACTGAAGAGATATAGAGAGAATAGAGGAGAAGGAGGAGGAGGAGAAGAAGAAAGACATGCAGATTGACCCCATGCAGAGGAAGAAGAGGAAATAATATAGGATCCAAATCCTACTTTGAAAGAGACCCATAATCCTAGTGATGGCCAAATGACTAAGTGGATCCAGATTCCATCGATCCATGGACATTTTGAGCTCAAACCACAACTCTTGTCTCTTATTCCCTCATTTCAGGGGAAAACCAATGAGGAACCATTTATCCATCTACAACAGTTCGACAGCATCTGTGACACTACACACTACCCTAACATTCGGTTAGGTGTAATCAAGATGATTGCCTTTCCTTTTAGCCTTTAGGATAATGATTTATATTGTATTAATCATTTGGGAAAGGTAGTGATGACCTGGGAGGAACTGAAATCTACATTCCTCCACAAGTATTATCCTCTTGGTTGTCTGAATTAGATGCATTCCTGCATCTCCAATTTCTCCCAAGGACCCCATGATACATGAAGCTTGGGAGAGATTTAAGGATTTATAGGAAAAGTGCCCCCACCATGACATTATGAGGACCAACCTGGTCCAACACTTCTTTGGGGGCCTGACACAAAAAAGCCAGAGGCTGATCAATGAAGCATGTGGTGGCTCTCATATTAACAAGGATGAAGATGTCGTAAGGCAGATTTTTGAGGAAAGGGCCGAAGGAGAGGACACTCTATCTTCAAACAATGCGTATCAAAAGCAGCCTTAGATCCACCATAAGACCGTCAATATGGCAGCATGACATGATGATGATAGGGATGAGAGCTCCAACCTAAGCATCATCGAGAGCCACCTGTCCAAAGTATACATTATCAAAGAACAATTACATGACCTAAAAAAATTAGCTATGATAGAATAGATAACCAAGAACTTGGATAAACTAGAACAGATCACCGGGCATTTGGAAATCTTGGTTAGCACGATCAATACCTGCTAGACTGTGGGCTCATCACTCACAACTCTTGCCGAGCTGAAAGAATCATCACCATCACAGAGTCCAGAGCAACCAGCATCCGTCCAACACATGTATTATGTGCAGGCACCTGATCAGGCACCGCCGTCACCATAGCCGCAATAACAGATGATTGTGTACCACCTTGAGACTCGATCTTGTCGAGCCATTGTTCTCACCTCCTCTCCAAATTCAAGAGGTAAACGACACATGGAGTATTTAACAACAATTGACCCATCCCGACGGACATCAGTAGGGTCAATCCAATGACATTCGGTCGTAGCACCAATCTCATGGTGGGAAGTTTGTCTAAAGTCAGCCTCAGTTACACCAGTCTCCACCACAAGCTCACACTTGGAGACAGAGTTACCAATAGCCAACATACCTGCAATATCAATTTCGTTAGTAGATTTTGCCTGCTTAATGTCACAACAAGTATCCTCCCCTTCCTTCATATTATCAACAATGGTATCCTCCTTAGTATATTTTCACAAAATAATCACTTGCAGCCTCTACATCATCACTATCAGTCTCATCATAGTCAGAATGTTGAATCGTCATAGGTCGCGCCTGTGAACCCTGCCTTGGACTATTTGGATCAACTGGTGAAGAGCCTAACAGAGATGAGCCAAAAACTTGATGACCTCACTGCCACGAAAATGATAATACCAGCGCAAGTTGAGGCCAACCCCAACACTTTCAAGCATAAAGAACATGTAGTTCGTGATGTCTCTTACAACCTTGACGAGTTAGGTATAAATTATTTTGTTATGTTATCTAACATTATGACTCTCAGAAGCGGTAGGACCTTGTTGTTATTTGCTACGACCAAGGGGAAGAATAAAGTGCCAACTAGCAAATCATCATTGTCTGCATCAACCGATCAAGTAGTCGGGCTGGGTGATAAAGAAGAAGGAGGAGGATCCACGCCAAAGAAAATCCAAAAAATTAAGAAAATAAAAAAAATCGAAAACAAAATAAAAGCCAAATCCAAGCTGAGCATGCCAAGGAGAAAGCCATATCAACAATTAGTCAAGTGTCTATCAACAAAGCTGAGTTTCCTGTTTCTCCACCTGCATTGGATGATTGTACCCTTTCTAGTCATCCAATTGTACAAGATGATTCAGTTGTAAATAAGAACAATGCTTTTCAATCCATAAATATCCTTTTTCTTGATGTAATAAAAACTTCCAAAAAAATAGAAAATAAAAAACAACATTATCTGATCCTGCCATTATTAGGATCTTACAGAATATCTTTCTTGAGGTGCCATTGTTGAAAGCCATGTAATACATTTCTTCTATGAAGAATGGATTGAAAGAGGCATGTACCTCAAAGCGCTAACCCATAAAAACAGACACAACAGATCAGAGAAACACATCCTGACCATGGCTACCGTGAATGTGGTTAATAACCACCCAACAAAGAAAAGACATGAGAACACCTTTAATCAAATGTGAAATTTTTGATCACATTTTTGATAAAATCTTGCTTTATAGTGGTTCCTCCATTAACCTTATGCCCTTCTCATTACTTCAAGAATTTATGTTGAGTCCGCTTAAAACCATACACATGATCCTTCAATTTGATGACTGATCCATTAAGTAGCCCAGAGGTTTGTTG
Organism: Ottelia alismoides; assembly: GCA_037367405.1. Classification (NCBI taxonomy): domain Eukaryota; kingdom Viridiplantae; phylum Streptophyta; class Magnoliopsida; order Alismatales; family Hydrocharitaceae; genus Ottelia; species Ottelia alismoides. The sequence goes on along the minus strand of JAZKJV010000198.1, from coordinate 1,298,704 downwards.
GAAGATGTTAGCATAAACGTATAGGACATGAAATTCCCAGCGGACTTTGTTGTCATGGGCATGGATTCCTCTGCATCGTTAATACAGATTCTGATTATTCTTGGTCGGTCATTCCTTCAAACAGTCGAAGTGGTAGTTGATTATGGGTCTGGAAAGATCACATTCCACTCCTACAGTTAAAAGGTCACCATGGACATGATCACCGAGCCAAAATCCATAGAGAGCACATCTGAGAAAAGTAAGCCAACACTGCCTGCAAAAGACTATGATGTTACTGAGCAAATTAGAGAAACCACACATTTCATGAATGATCTTGAGACACATGAAATCCTTTTCCCTAAGGAGGACTTGGAAAGCATAGTCAACATTTGCTCCTTTACAAATAGGGAGGATGATTTAAAAGCACTAATTGAGTTAATCGAAGAATATTCATGTCAAAACAAACATAAAGAATTCATTACAGATATGTTTGGTATTTTAATACCTGAATCAAGAGTGATAGAGGTGAACAACACCATATTGCCTGCAATTCATGCACCAACCATCATAGTTTCAGAAGTATTTGAGAAGAAAACTCAGAATATACCGATTTAAAGCCATTTTTGGCAGATCTTAAGCATGCTTTCCTTGCAGGTGAGCTAAATATGTATCCAATCATCATTAGTAGAAGATTGACCATGGATCAAGAATCTCGCTTGCTGGAGATTCTAGAAAAAATCATAAGGCACTTGGTTGGAATGTTTCCTATCTTTAAGGGATAATTCCATCATTGTATTTACATCATATCTACTTAGAGAATGATTGTAAACCATCATGTGAATTTCAGAGAAGGTTAAACAGTAATCTTTAGGATGCAGTCATGAAAGACATAACAGAGTGGGGGTGAGGTTGGCTTCATTTATCCCATCTCTAACTTGAAATGGGGTAGCCCATTGCACGTAGTTCCGAAGAAATATGGAATTACTGTGGTTATAATTGATCAAGGAGTGGAGATCTCTACTCGAGTATCTACTTCATGGCACGTATGTGTTTATTACAGATGCTTGAATTCATCAACCGAGAAGGATCATTTTCCTCTACATTTTATTGACCAAGTGTTGAAAGGTTGGAAGAAAGATTTCTTTTACTTCTTGGATGATTACTATGGGTACAACCAAGTGGCAATCTCTCCTGAGAATCAAGAGAAAATCACTTTCACCTATTTGTTCAACATTTAATAGTGTATTCCCTTTGGATTATGTAACACACCCCCTACATTGCAGAGGTGCATGTTAGTTGTTTTTGCAGACATGGTGCGTAGCTTTCTCAAGGACTTTATGGACGATTTCTTAATCTATGGTTATTGTTTCGAAGCTTGTCTTGCGCACCTAAACCGTGTACTTACGATATGTCATGAAGTTATTTTGGTTCTATATTGGGAAAAGAGTCACTTCATGGTAATAGAAGGCATTGTGATGGGCCACGTCATCTCCAAACGAGGTATGGAGGTCGACACGACAAATGTTGATGTTACTGCAAAACTAGAGCCACCTCGTTCAGTGAAGAATGTGAGGTCGATTCTAGGGCATGTTGGTTTCTACAGAATGTTCATCAAAGACTTCATCAAGATTACCTGACCTCTTATCAAACTGCTAAGCAAGGAGAGTGATTTCGTTATTGATCAGAAGGTTCTCCAAGCATTTACACAATTGAAAGAACTTGTCACTCAAGCACACATCCTACAGCCACCCGATTGGTCTCTCCCATTCGAGAGCATGACAAATGCATCCGATTTCGCCATTGGAGTTCTGTTAGGACATAATAGAGATGGTTTGCCTTATGCCATCCATTAAGCCAGCAAAACTCTTGATGATGCATATAAGATTATACATTTATAAAAAATGATAGTTGTTTTCTCCCTGTAAAAGTTCAGATCTCATCTCCTCCTTTCTAAAGTAATTGTTTACACTGACCACTCTGTTATCCAGTACCTACAACAAAAGAAGGATGAAAAGTCACGTCTACTCAGATGAGCCCTTCTCCAAAGCAAATTTAATTTGGAAATTGGATATAAACCTGGACTTAATAAAATGATAGGAGATCATCTTTCCATAACAGAATTGTCAGATGCTCAGCTGAGAAAACCTTCCCCGATGAATCCTTTCTCAGTATTGCTTCTTTCCCTTGGTATGTTGATATTGTGAACTATCTCATCTCTGGGAAAGTTTCACAAGATTGGACGTGAACAAAGAACGAGACATCTTTATCTGATATTCATTTCTACCAGTGGGAAAATCCATACCTTTCAAGGAAGGTGCGGATTGCATTTGGCATAAGTGCATTCTTCAAGATGAGTACACTAGTGGCCTCGAGTACTGTCATAAGCTTGAATTTGCAGGACACCATTTTGGAAGTAGAACGACAACGAAAGTATTGTAGTGTGGACTCTGGTGGCCCACACTATTCAAGGATGCCACAACATATGTGAAATGCTACATTGATTACCAAAAATTGGGAGGAACCATCAGTTTCACAGATTCGATGCCCCTTATGTTTATTCAGATATCATATATTTTTGATCCTTGGGGCATTTACTTTATGGTCCATTTCCTAACAAACAAGGATTTGAATACATTGTTCTTGCCGTGGATTACGTGAGTCATTAGGTGGAGGCTATTCCCACTCGATCCATTGATAGTCATATAGTTTGTTGCTTTCTCACGGACAACATTATTTCATAGTTTGGATTCCAAAGATTTTTATTTCAGATTGGAGTAGCCATTTCATAAATAAATAAGTCAAGAAGCTTTTAAAGGAGTACGACATCGATCACCGTATCGCATCTCCTTACCACCCGCAATCAAATGATTTAGACAAATTATCCAATAGGGATATCAAGGCAATCTTGCACAAACTTGTTAGGTTGGATAGGAAGAACTTGTCCCAGTTGCTTGACTCAATTATATGGGCTTATCGAACCACCTACAAGCCTCCATTAGGAATATCTCCTTATCGTCTTTATATGGAAAACCATGCCATCTGTCCGTAGAACTGATTCACAAATCTTTATGGGAGGTAAACATATGCAATTTGGACTCACAGGTTGGTTGTCAGAACAGGAAGATAGATCTAAATAGACTCCTGGTATTTCAATAATACACATATGATAACAACCTAATGTACGAGGAGAAAGTCTAACGCTGCCACAACAAGCACATAAGAAGAAAGACTTTTGAGCCTGGTCAAAAGGTGTGGTTATTTGATGCCAAATTAATGCTTTTTCCGGGAAAACTTAAGAGTAAATGGACATGGTTGTTCCTTTTGAGAATTGTGCCTAATAATGGAGGAATAATGATATCAGAATTGCCATCTAACACATAACCATTTGTGGTCAACAAATAGTTTCTCAAGTTGTATTTAGAGCATGATTCATTCCCATCTGTTGTTGATTCGTATTTTGAGGAAGATTTCCCAATTGTAACATCAGAAGATTCAAACAGTGCTTCCAAAAACATTTTTGATTAATTCTTTCTCTTTTCACTCTTTTTCAATTCTCTTATTCTTCTGATATTTTCTTTCATCCCATTCATAATTGCTATACTCGGGATGATCAGATCCTAAGAATAAGGGGATGAGTGCATTTGATTTATTCAACATTATTCTCTCTCTTGTCTTCTAACATTTAATTAATTCTTTTCTATACTTAGGGATATTTTACCCTAAGTATAAGGGAAGACAAGATGAGTCATTGATTTCTGTGAATTCTAATCCTAGATCATCTATGCTTTGTGTAAAATTTACTATACTTATTATTAATTGATCCTAAGTATAGGGGGATTATCGACTTACTATTCTTTTATTTGAGTCGTTGTAGTATACACTTTTCTATACTTAGCACGGGTGTATGTCTTCCTTTATTACTCTTTGATCATTATGAGGACACAGTTAGAGCTAAGTATAGGAGGGGTTGTATATATGATATATATACATTAGTCATAATACTTTCGTATTTTCAGTAATATGGCTAATATACTATATAGGGCAAAAGTATAAGAATAAACAAGTGTAAAAACATGTAAATATGTATAATAATTTTTGAATTTTTTTTTGTAAAAATTAGTTAGGAAATTTTTGCAAAATTATTTGGAAATGGTTGTAAAATATCTTGAAAAATCTTTTGAAAACCTTTGAAAAACCTTTGAAAAATATTTGTAAAATGTTTTTGAACCATTTGAGAAATAAGCTCCTTGTAAATGTTTGTAAAACATTTGTAAAACTATTTGTAAAAATGTTTTTGAAAAACAATTTTTATTTGCAAAATAAGGTTTCAAAATGTTTGACAAATGTTTGCAAAAATGTTTTCAAATTATTTTGAAAACAATTTAGATAATATCCTTGCAAAAATTCTTCAAATAAAACATGTACATGCCTATACCAAATTCTTTACAAACTTATATAAAAAACTTGTATAACTTGTACAAAATTATTTATTAATATGAGTAAAATTCTTGTAACTATGTCAATACATCTAATCCACTAACCCCTTTTGATGAAACAATAACTGGCAATGACAATTATCACTTGTTGTTATATGGCCAACTAGCTCTCATTTAGAACCAAGTTAATTAGATCTCCATGAAGAGGACTTGTCTTAATTTATATCCTGGATAAGTATAGGGTATAACACAAGGACATGAGATATTAATGTAATTAATCAGACCTTAATATCTATGCCAAGTGATACATACATTATGTAGGTCAAAGGCAAACAACTATGCAATTCAATACAAATCACAAATGATATAATGAATGGATGAGAAAGAATGCATTTTCAAATCGATTTTTCTGCAGGTAAAATAACTACTAGAGTAAACAGAATGAAACATGCATGTAGAAACAAAAATTATGCCATGAAATTAAATGTTAAACTTAAGCAATAATGAGAATAAGATTCAAGGTCCAATTGAGGAATTATGAAGAAGCAATTGTTATTTAGTATGTCAACTATGATAAATAGATCATTAATTAAACAACAAATCAGATCACATTTGCCAAATCAAAGAGAACTAAATTAGCTTTGCAATGAAATTAAAATCACGTCAATTAGATTATTAATGCTCAAGTTATTCAACATTGAATGCACGGACATAAATGTAAACAAAACATGAATAAAACACATAATAGTTCACAAACAGGTCCCTACAGGGACTATAATGCAAATTCAAAAACTTCTCATTTTATTTTTAACCTCGTGTGTGGGGGTATAATTGCAATTCTAGAGAGAAGATAAATCCCAGATTTATCCATTTATTCTCTATTATTATCTAAAAATAGCTGATAATTATTCTTAATTAATTGAGTACGTGTTGTAAATAAATAATCCTAATTATTGTCTATTATCTACCATATTATATGTGAAACCCCCAATTTTATCCCTGCAACTTGGTCAAGTTGATGATAATCAAATAGTTATGGTCCAATAAGAAATTTATGAAAAATCCAATTTTGATCTGATTGTATCATATTGTGACTTGTTGGATGCGTATCGTCGTCAGGATTCCAACGCATCCGAAATTTTGTAAATCGGATATCAGATGAGTGAGATATGATCATTTTAGTGAGGATGGGTCAAGTCTGAAATGGTTATACGGGATTGAGCAAGATCCATCTAAGAGATCCGCCCAAGTATGATTTTTGAGATATAAAAGGACACATGGGCTACTCTCTCCTCTTACTTGCAAACCCTAGCCACCACTCACCATCCCCCACCTCTCAAGATCGCTGGAGCTCCGACGGAGCATTGGCGGAGTTGGTTGTCCTCTACTATTTTTGTGGGGAAGTTTTCCCTCGACATCCTCTACACGATCTAGCACTAGAAATGTAAGATCATCTCTCTCGTTCCTTGTATTTCAAGATTTTGTTGTGGGTTAGATCTAAGCAAGGGATTATTTTGATTTAGAGGATTTTCGTGATCATGATGAAGCGTGGAACTACTTAGAATGGACATATGACGTTGATGCACAAACAACACATAGGTACGGTCCCCTACCCTTTTTTTATGATTTTCTCGTTGTGCTTGTATCCCACGGACCTTCGTGTCCCTCTTGCTGGATTGGGTTTCCCCCTTTTTTTTGGTGTGAAGATTGATGGTTGTTCATGTTCTTAAAGATATATATATATATATATGTATATATAGGATAAATGATATGTTCTGTGAAATCCACATGCAAAATAAATTTTAAAACTATTAGAACTAAAGATGTACTGTAAATATATGTTGTCACATGGATTGATTTGATCGGGGTTTAAGGTACCTACCAATGACTGCATGGGAATATAAACTCGTAACGATGAATACCTCCCTCTTGTTGTTGGTTTTCACATATTTTTTTTGTTTTGTTTCCACCTTGTTGCCGATTTTCGCATGTTTTTAATGTTATAATCTAAAGCTTGGACGGATATCGAGTTTTCTTTGCATCTATTATCCTCTTGATATCGATTCATAGATAGTTGTATGATGCTTGAGATGTGTCCAATTCCCCCTGTTGAACAGGTCTCTCCCGATATTTAATTATTTGTTATTGGTGTATTTTTTATGATGATATTTTTAATGGTCATCGGTATCCTTGTTGTGGTGATAGATAATTATGGATTACCCTTTTGACTAGATAAATTTTCATATCACAATGTTAAATAAAGATAAACAAAGGCCCACATATTTTATCAATATAATTCTCAAAAACGAAATAGTCGTTTATGTTGTTTCCCCTCAAGGCTTATTTGAGTATAACGTATGATTCAAAATCTTTACTCAAGTAACGTTAGTAATAAATATGAATACATAATGCTATTTGAGAATTAATCTGGATAATTATATGGAAAAGCACGTTGGATGTTTAGCTATTAATGAGACTATGGGTTCCTAAGTAAAGTCGATCCATCTTACCTATTGGTTACATAAACATGGTATTTTACTTGTCATCAGTTTATAATCCCAGAGCTGATCATATCACATCTTTTGTGCTGAAATATTCTTGCTTAATTACAACTGCAACCTTGTACTTTTAAAGAATCTACATGCTCGTAAGGACAAGATAAATCTCACGCAAATATGAAAATATGTTATTGATTGGAAGCATCCTAATATATTATTTAATGTATTACTGGTCGTCAACATCATAGTTTCAGTAATAGAGAAAAAAGTGAAGGTCTGTGATTTGTACCAGATCTAGATCTACTTGATCAAATTTCCTTATATATTGATATTTTGTTTCTGATATGTTTCCGGTTCAATAATTAACTCCATCTTATAGTATAACATGATGCACATGCAATTAAGTTAGTCGCAGGTTAGAAAACATAGATGGTTATTGAAGTTATTGTTGTGTATGGTGATAATAACAAGTTTGGATTTTTCTTTGTCTCTAATGGAAATGCTATATGGGTTAGTTATTAAATTTAAATCAAAATCCCATCTCTCTAAGTTCACAACCATGCCCGTTTGATATATATTGTAAACAATTAATTATTGATAATACTCGTGAATAAGAAAACATTTCATTAATACTCTTTCAACAGGTGGGATAAAATGTAGAAATAATTGATAAGGATACGTTTTGAGTTTGATCCACGATTTGTATACAACGATCTTTTGCAAAGAAATTAAAATCTCAACAGGTTGTAAATATTCATTTATATCTATGATGATTACAAATCCGTAGATGAGATTCCACTGTATCCGGGTAGATTGAGTTAGGTGCCTAAAGGAACTGGGCATGCACCATTGGACCCCGGGTAGATGCCATGAAGGCCGCGACCCCAACGGACGAGTTGGATGACATTGCACCTAGCAGCCCGGTTGTATCTGGAGTCGCTCGACGAAGTAGGCATGTGGCAGGGTAGCGTATACTTATTTGTGAGAAAATAATGCATGATCAGATGTCTCTAATCACTTTTTACATCATTGTTAACTCTACCGAACCGTAGAAATCGTTTTAAGTAAATATTGAATTAATAATTAAAAGTAAGATTGAATTACCACTTTATCGACGTTTGGATGTATCTATCATGGTTAGAGAAGTTAGCATACCCGAGAGTGTGGCGCAGCTCTCGTGGTCCCGGTGAGTCCTAGATGGAGTGTTAGTTCTAGTTCCGCGAGTTTGTCGGTGTGTTCCACGACTCTGTCGGTTGAACGTAGTGCTACGGGTACAGTCGGTGTGTCCGCGTCCCTAGTACGGCACTCGTCGAAGACTCGTACTTCATCACAAGGGTGTATCCGGTGCGGTCCCGTTTGGCCGCAGTGTACTCGTTCCCGGGTATTCCCCTTGTGATGGGTAAGCTGGGGTAAATGGGTTGAAGTTCGAGTTGGGGTTTGTTGGCTTGTGTTAGTTGCTCCAGTGCACATGTTGTGACTGTTGAGTTTGGTTATTAATGTTTGAACCCAATAACTAAATAATGGCAAGATCTCTTGAATATTATACTTATGTGCATAGACTTATATGATTATCCCAAACAATGCATGTAGATAAGTGTATAATTAGTGAGCTCATGATATGAATAAAAATAATGATACTTGTAGAGTACGGATAGCAAATTGCATGTAACTTACAATAATAATCTTATTGGTGGTTTGGAATAATGAGCAGCAACTACAAGAATAATAATGGAACATGAACATCCCTCTCTTTATTCTTTTACACTTTTTGCTTAGTGTAGTGTTAGCCTGTTTTAGCTGTACTGAGCATTTTAGCTCATACATACTTCTTTGGAAACCCATCCAGGTTGACAGGTTGTTGAGCAGCAGTAGTGGCTTGATCTTCCGCACTTTGTACAAGACACAGGGTACAGTTTCACTTGTATAGTCTTAATAATTGTTGTATACCTTTGTAGTTCATGTAGTTTAAGTTGTTAGTCATGTAATAAAATATTATGGACTCTATTGCAAATCTGTTATGTTTTGGGAACCATGAATATATAAATGTCCTTTGAGCATTTTATTATTTACTTTTCCTGCTTTACATTCCGAATGTTAGTCATGATGTGTGAATGTGGCTATTGCTGAGTATCTGGATCCTAGGGAGATAGGTCCGACGTCCTCCCCGCGGGGCGGGGCGTCACAGATGGTATCAGAGCAAGGATACTCCATTAGCCAACATTTATACTTATGATTATTAACGGTATTCGGAATGTATGGAATACATCAGGGTCCTCTGACTATGATGTTTAGTCCAACAGGAATGGTTCCCGTACAAGAGTCCTAATATATGAAAACTTAGATATCTAGAGACTTACGAGTGTAATTGATTCTTGCAGAATCATGTCGCTTTCGAACGCTGAGATTGCTAGTCAGTTGGCAATGATGATGGACATGATCCAAAGTATGGATAGGAGACTACAGATTGTAGAGCGAAGACTTGATGGATTTGAAGAATCCATTCGTACCCTTCGAAGCATGGGTACTACTAGAGTTACACTTCCCCATCTATCTAATGAGGATATTTTTCAGAAGCATCAGAAAATATTTGCTAGCTATTGCAAAGGTCAAGTACCAGAGTTTGTGGGAGATACTGATCCTGAGGATGCTGATGCTTGGTTAGAAAAGATTGAGAAAGTTCTCAAGATTATCTAAGCACCCGAAGACTGTTGGGTGCCATTTGCTGAATACTCCTTGAGCGGTCATGCAAAGCATTGGTGGAGCGCTTTATCCCGACATTTATCACATCCTTTGACTTGGGATAATTTCGTGAAGTCATTTAGAGAACAATTTCTTCCTGATTTCTGGGTTAGGAGAAAAAGAAAAGAATTGGATGAGTTGCAACAAGGATCGATGTCAGCTAGAGAATATCAGATCAAATTTGATGAGTTAGCACGTCATTCACCCATGCTTGAAATGTGTGAAGATGAACGGATCTTGAAGTTTTGGTGTGGACTTCGCCTTGATATTCAACATAGACTCTCTTATTGTCGACCATCCACTATCCGTGAGATGGTAGAAGTCATATCTCGCATGGAAGACTTACATCACGATATGAAATTGAGCGGAGAAAAATTACGTGAAAAAGACCAGGGTGGGCAGCAGATTGCGATGCCTTATTCAATAACTTATAATGGTTCCCTACCTTTGGAAGCAATGCACGAGACTACAACAAGTTCCACTACAAATGGACCAAGAGGAAGTAGCAGGCCTCGAAGATGTTATACTTGTGGTCAGAGGGGTCATAGTCAAGCTGAATGTCCGCAGTGAGCCACTAAGGTTATTGTTAGAGCACGACATGAAAGAATCAACATGTCGATGAAAAGGAACAAAAAAAAATATACTCAAGGCATGTGATTGATATAATGACTCTTATGACTATTAAATGTCCTTGTAATTCTAAATGAAAAAAAAATCTGTTAGACAATGTTTTATCTATATGAACATAAATTATGTTCTTCTTAAATTTGTTGATAATATAGAGCAGGTCCACAAGAAAATATGACATATGGATTATATGATTCTGATGGTTATAGTTGTGACAATGCTAGTGTCTTAGTTTTTTTTTTGATAATCGAAATGAGTTAAAAGATTGATAAGTATCAAACCTTAGTTATGTGATATTGAGACTCGTTTTATATAGTACATGCTAATTCATAAGACAAGCTTAAGAATTGAAAGAGATGGCTGATCCTTTTTAAGATTGTTATCGATGACTATGATATTCCCATTACTGTTGTTGTAATCATTGAAGGTGACATAACTCTAATTTTTATATTCTTATCATCGAGTGATGATTTTGATCTTCTTAAGATTGTTGCTGTTGACCACGATAACAAAGGTCCTATTAAGATTGTTATTACTCTCGTGATAAGTGGAATGTAGATGCATGTACATCTTTCGAAGAAATATGAAGAAATTTTTTAGATATCGAAGGTGTCAACTGTAATTTCTTAAAATTATTTACCGTTGACAGTGATAACCAATGTTCTGTTAAGATTGTTATCACTCCTGTGATAAGTAGATTGCAGATGCGAGTGCATCTCTAGAAGAAATAGGAAGAGTTCTTTTAAGATTGTTATCACCTTCAAGCTAAGAAAGATACATCTTAAGATTTTTTCTTTTCAAAAGTTATAACCTTAAGGTCTGTAGATAGCCTTTTGACTATCGTAATAGACATATGTCATATACCAATAATATCTCTACATGATGTAATGGATATTAGGTTTGATATCGTGGATGTATACAACATATGGTATGAATAGACAGAGAATACTACCCATACCGATACCTGAAGTCTCGAGGACGAGACTTGTTTTAAGATTGTTATGATGTGAAACCCCCAATTTTATCCCTGCAACTTGGTTAAGTTGATGATAATCAAATAGTTATGGTCCAATAAGAAATTTATGAAAAATCCAATTTTGATCTGATTGTATCATATTGTGACTTGTTGGATGCGTATCGTCGTCAGGATTCCAACGCATCCGAAATTTTGTAAATCGGATATCAGATGAGTGAGATATGATCATTTTAGTGAGGATGGGTCAAGTCTGAAATGGTTATACGGGATTGAGCAAGATCCATCTAAGAGATCCGCCCAAGTATGATTTTTGAGATATAAAAGGACACATGGGCTACTCTCTCCTCTTACTTGCAAACCCTAGCCACCACTCACCATCCCCCACCTCTCAAGATCGCTGGAGCTCCGACGGAGCATTGGCGGAGTTGGTTGTCCTCTACTATTTTTGTGGGGAAGTTTTCCCTCGACATCCTCTACACGGATCTAGCACTAAAAATGTAAGATCATCTCTCTCGTTCCTTGTATTTCAAGATTTTGTTGTGGGTTAGATCTAAGCAAGGGATTATTTTGATTTAGAGGATTTTCGTGATCATGATGAAGCGTGGAACTACTTAGAATGGACATATGACGTTGATGCACAAACAACACATAGGTACGATGCCCTACCCTTTTCTTTATGATTTTCTCGTTGTGCTTGTATCCCACGGACCTTCGTGTCCCTCTTGCTGGATTGGGTTTCCCCCTTTTTTTTGGTGTGAAGATTGATGGTTGTTCATGTTCTTAAAGATATATATATATATGTATATATAGGATAAATGATATGTTCTGTGAAATCCACATGCAAAATAAATTTTAAAACTATTAGAACTAAAGATGTACTGTAAATATATGTTGTCACATGGATTGATTTGATCGGGGTTTAAGGTACCTATCAATGACTGCATGGGAATATAAACTCGTAACGATGAATACCTCCCTCTTGTTGTTGGTTTTCACATATTCTTTTTGTTTTGTTTCCACCTTATTGCCGATTTTCGCATGTTTTTAATGTTATAATCTAAAGCTTGGACGGATATCGAGTTTTCTTTGCATCTATTATCCTCTTGATATCGATTCATAGATAGTTGTATGATGCTTGAGATGTGTCCAATTCCCCCTGCTGAACAGGTCTCTCCCGATATTTAATTATTTGTTATTGGTGTATTTTTTATGATGATATTTTTAATGGTCATCGGTATCCTTGTTGTGGTGATAGATAATTATGGATTACCTTTTTGACTAGATAAATTTTCATATCACAATGTTAAATAAAGATAAACAAAGGCCCACAGATTTTATCAATATAATTCTCAAAAACGAAATAGTCGTTTATGTTGTTTCCCCTCAAGGCTTATTTGAGTATAACGTATGATTCAAAATCTTTACTCAAGTAACGTTAGTAATAAATATGAATACATAATGCTATTTGAGAATTAATGCTGGATAATTATATGGAAAAGCACGTTGGATGTTTAGCTATTAATGAGACTATGGGTTCCTAAGTAAAGTCGATCCATCTTACCTATTGGTTACATAAACATGGTATTTTACTTGTCATCAGTTTATAATCCCAGAGCTGATCATATCACATCTTTTGTGCTGAAATATTCTTGCTTAATTACAACTGCAACCTTGTACTTTTAAAGAATCTACATGCTCGTAAGGACAAGATAAATCTCACGCAAATATGAAAATATTTATTGATTGGAAGCATCCTAATATATTATTTAATGTATTACTGGTCGTCAACATCATAGTTTGAGTAATAGAGAAAAAAGTGAAGGTCTGTGATTTGTACCAGATCTAGATCTACTTGATCAAATTTCCTTATATATTGATATTTTGTTTCTGATATGTTTCCGGTTCAATAATTAACTCCATCTTATAGTATAACATGATGCACATGCAATTAAGTTAGTCGCAGGTTAGAAAACATAGACGGTTATTGAAGTTATTGTTGTGTATGGTGATAATAACAAGTTTGGATTTTTCTTTGTCTCTAATGGAAATGCTATATGGGTTAGTTATTAAATTTAAATCAAAATCCCATCTCTCTAAGTTCACAACCATGCCCGTTTGATATATATTGTAAACAATTAATTATTGATAATACTCGTGAATAAGAAAACATTTCATTAATACTCTTTCAACAGGTGGGATAAAATGTAGAAATAATCGATAGGGATACGTTTTGAGTTTGATCCATGATTTGTATACAACGATCTTTTGCAAAGAAATTAAAATCTCAACATGTTGTAAATATTCATTTATATCTATGATGATTACAAATCCGTAGATGAGATTCCACTGTATCCGGGTAGATTGAGTTAGGTGCCTAAAGGAACTGGGCATGCACCATTGGACCCCGGGTAGATGCCATGAAGGCCGCGACCCCAACGGACGAGTTGGATGACTTTGCACCTAGCAGTCCGGTTGTATCTGGAGTCGCTCGACGGAGTAGGCATGTGGCAGGGTAGCGTATACTTATTTGTGAGAAAATAATGCATGATCAGATGTCTCTAATCACTTTTTACATCATTGTTAACTCTACCGAACTGTAGAAATCGTTTTAAGTAAATATTGAATTAATAATTAAAAGTAAGATTGAATTACCACTTTATCGACGTTTGGATGTATCTGTCATGGTTAGAGAAGTTAGCATACCCGAGAGTGTGGCGCAGCTCTCGTGGTCCCGGTGAGTCCTAGATGGAGTGTTAGTTCTAGTTCCGCGAGTTTGTCGGTGTGCTCCGCGACTCTGTCGGTTGAACGTAGTGCTATGGGTACAGTCGGTGTGTCCGCGTCCCTAGTACGGCACTCGTCGAAGACTCGTACTTCATCACAAGGGTGTATCCGGTGCGGTCCCGTTTGGCCGCGGTGTACTCGTTCCCGGGTATTCCCCTTGTGATGGGTAAGCTGGGGTAAATGGGTTGAAGTTCGAGTTGGGGTTTGTTGGCTTGTGTCAGTTGCTCCAGTGCACATGTTGTGACTGTTGAGTTTGGTTATTAATGTTTGAACCCAATAACTAAATAATGGCAAGATCTCTTGAATATTATACTTATGTGCATAGACTTATATGATTATCCCAAACAATGCATGTAGATAAGTGTATAATTAGTGAGCTTATGATATGAATAAAAATAATTACACTTGTAGAGTACGGATAGCAAATTGCATGTAACTTACAATAATAATCTTATTGGTGGTTTGGAATAATGAGCAGCAACTACAAGAATAATAATGGAACATGAACATCCCTCTCTTTACTCTTTTACACTTTCTGCTTAGTGTAGTGTTAGCCTGTTTTAGCTATACTGAGCATTTTAGCTCATACGTACTTCTTTGGAAACCCATCCAGGTTGACAGGTTGTTGAGCAGCAGTAGTGGCTTGATCTTCCGCACTTTGTACAAGACACAGGGTACAGTTTCACTTGTATAGTCTTAATAATTGTTGTATACCTTTGTAGTTCATGTAGTTTAAGTTGTTAGTCATGTAATAAAATATTATGGACTCTATTGCAAATCTGTTATGTTTTGGGAACCATGAATATATAAATGTCCTTTGAGCATTTTATTATTTACTTTTCCTGCTTTACATTCCGAATGTTAGTCATGATGTGTGAATGTGGCTATTGCTGAGTATCTGGATCCTAGGGAGATAGGTCCGACGTCCTCCCCGCGGGGCGGGGCGTCACATTATAGTACTATATTTTAGGTGTTTATTATTTATTGAAAATTCAATAAAAATTAGTATAATATTGTATATAATGAATATAACATTAATTATAAAATAAGAATCCAAAAAAATAAGAAAAGAAAATAAAAATAAGTAACTTAATACTTTAATTACTTCCAAAAATAATACCTATATATAGTTCAGATCTCATCAAGATCTATAGCTTTCACATTGATTTTTTCCGATTCCTCTTTCTTTTATTTGTTTACTATTTTTTTATTAATTTTTATATTTATTTTAATTCCTATTGGGCCACGTGACACATCTAGAAGCACCGCGTGGCCCCACCTCTTCTTACCACTCCGCCTTGCTTTGGACCATTGGATCATCAGATCCAAGGATTGATAGCGTTTATCAACCCCCAGCTCCAGTTGTGAAGCGTTGTGTCGCTTCGCGCATGCTCCTCTTCACAAATTTCTTGCAACTTCTTCACATGTGCTAACAACTCAATTCCATCACCAATCTCTTCCCCAATCGTCAATTGTCTTCGCCCAACCTCCAGACACCTCTTCATCCTCACATTATTCTTCCTATCAACAATTGAAACCTCCATGTTTATCACCGAACTACCAAACTCCTCCGCCTCAAAACTCCCTCTCCTCCCATCTGTAATAGTCATCTGCTACTTTTGCATGGTTTCTCCTAGCATGTTCTTGCTCTTGTGACAGAGAGAGTGAGACATCTAGAGCCACAATGGAGCAACAACCTCCGACGAGATCCTCATCTTCCCTGACGAGTTGCAGTCCCATAGCTGCATGAGTTTCGTTCTTGTAGCCTTACGCCCATTAAGTGAAGAACGAAGCATCGTGCTCCAACTCGAGGCTTATTCAACACCTTTGTCTTTGTCAATTCATCTCAGGTAAGATTCTCTGCTCATCCTATTCCTAGTGTTTCTCCAATTTATCCCTAATATTATGTTGTATCTCTCGCACATACAAACCTTAAAATCGACTCATTCATCCTCCATATTTCCAACATTACTTCCAATTGGTCTCTTCCATTTCTCCATAGTTGTGACCATTTCGATTCACCATCTTCTTCTAAACGAAGAGGAAACCACCTTAGGGTTTGATCCTTCATCTCCTGGAAGCCCTCTATTCCATCCCGTAAGCATCCTAGAAGAGTATTAAAATCCTGAGCTTTGTTTATCTAACATTCGCAGGTGATGCCAAGCTTTGAATTATCAGAAATTTATAAGGGATCCGACTAGGATGCTCTCTGCTAGAGTCACTTTGTCGACTATGCCTTCTAGCATGAATATGATCCTCAACGTGTATTCATCTTCTTTGCCATGAAGCCAAGAACGCCTCGCGATCTTCACACTTAACACAGACACATGGAGGAGAAAATTTATAGTTGCCAGATCTTCGTTCGAATTCGGCCATCTGAGGCGGAGAGGGAAGAACAAGACTTATGAACAACCATTGAATATGATTCCCTAGATCAGATCGAATGGCCTTCATTGAGCATCTGAGCCTCTACACGAAGCACCACTTCAAGCCTAAGGCTCAGAGAACCCGAGCCTAAATGGAATCACTTATAAGCGACACGTGCTCCCGAGCAGTCGCCCGAGCCTTCGTCTGACCACGTGCATCAAACGTGTTTATGGAGAAACTACACTAAATCCCCAGTAAGTGTCAGATCCACAGACAAGTCCTTGCGCATTTGGAAGATTTGAAAAAATCACCCTAACAGGTCCTTATATTTGCATATTAGTCCATTTTGATCTCTTATGTCATAAATTAAATATGTTTCTTTTCAGTTATGCCCCTGCATTTTATTGTTAATAACTTGTGAACCATAGCTCTAATTTTAAAAGATTTGGTATCATTGGAAAGCTTGTTTCGAGCTCTTTAATTTGGTGCATTTATATCACATCTTTGATACACATTTCATGAATTAAATTTTAGAGTATTAATCTTGAACATTCATCCTTAATATTGAATTAATATGAATTATACATAGCTTGAATGGGCTCTGGTTGACACTGAGTTATCATAATTAATTTAATTTAAATCAAAAGTAGTTCTTTATCTAATCAGGTGCATAATTGGTGTTATATGTACCTGTTTGTTCATTGTTTGCCATATTGGATAAATGCATAAAAAATTTGATTTGAAAAATATGCATTTTGTGTGTTCTGTGCATTGTGCCTAACCTAGAATCTTAGGAATTAGTTAAATAACTAACTAATCACTAAATTTAATTAAATAGTCGCTCGTGTCTCTGTGTTTGACCCTGGACTTACCTAGGTATAAATTAAAGCCAAGACCTCATCATTGAGATTTTCTCTCGATTCTCTTGATTGTCATTTGGCTCGTGCTACAATGAGTGCATGTTAATATAGCCGATTGACGATTCATCAATATGAGAGGGAATGGTGTTGTAATTTGTTTAGAACTGCATGCATAGTGCACTCACGGTCCAGGATTGGTATTAGGCTTGTGGTTCAAACCATGTGTAGCGTGTATGTGCTTCCAATGGCGGTTCGATAGAGTCTGAAACTGCAGGCACTGGCGCGGTCGATATGGTTGAAATCAGTCCGTTAGATTCTCCCCTATTGGGGACAATCTTACGGTACCTGTGCATTGATGCTCCTCCTTGTACTCTATGCGATGGCGGAGTAGCTTGGGCTCTGATGAGCCCAAGCTTGCTCCTTTGAGTTGTTGCACGCCATTTGATGGTCCGTGAAGGTGCTTATATGGCTGGTGAGGATGAAGATACATCTAAGAAGGCACGGAAGATTCTAGAGTTGCATGAAGACATGAGTTCATCAGAGGTGTTGCTCCAGAAAGAAGCCATCTCCAATTTTCAGAGCATTAAGAGTCTCATGTCCTACAAGCATTAGAATACAATAGTCGATGCATTTCCAAGTGTGTCCATGTGGGGAGTGAGTGAAATGGGGGCCATGCATGTGTAGGACATGGAAGGCCCATATGGGTTCATCTCCATCTGGCCGAAGACGAAGGGTGTGGAGTGATATGAGATATGGAAGAAGAGAGCATGTCAATGGAGAGTTTCGTGAGGATTATAGAACCTCGATGGAGCTCAAAGACTTGTCAATTGAAGGTAAAAGCTAACAACTAATCCTAATTAATTTCAAGAAATGATGATAAAATTAAACCTAGAATTACTTTTACAATGAAGAGATCCGCTCCAAGATGGAGGGTGGGATTTGGTTGATATCTAAGATCTCGGGTCGTTGCTTAACTCGCGTAAACATGACAAGAAGCTCAAAAAGTCAAGAAATTGGTTGTGGCATGGCATACTGCCATAGGTCACACCAGAAGCTGAATCCTCCATGATCACACTGACATCCATCCTTCTCCCTGTCACAGAGTGGAGAGGAGGGCTAGGGGTTGCTTCGTTCAAGGGTGTATAGTGGTTTTGGGTTCCACCGAGGGGTATTTGAAGAGGAGAAAATGGAGGTTGAAGATGGGTACACTGATGGTTTCAACTTCCTGTAAGTTGGAGAAGAACAATTAGAGATGGTGGTTGAAGGTTAGGCGTGAGTTAGGTAAGTTAGGCGAGGGTTAGGTACTGAAAGTTATTCAGATGGTTGGTTGGAGAGGTTGGGGAATTAGGGGACATAAGGAGGTTGAAGAGGCTTGCAAATTTTTGAAGTCATGGGTCAGGACATTGAAGACAAAACTCAACCGTTTGATGATGCGATCAGATGATTAGTATTAGGGTGTGGTTCGATGGATAGGATTTACCTAATCAAACACATCATACGATGAAAAGAAAGGACTGATGAGCGGTCAAGATAAGATTAGATCGGCCTCATCTGACGGTTAGAGTGAAGGTGAGTGAGATGGAAGAGCCAAACTACGTGGAAGGTAGAGATGATACCATGTGGCGCAAATGAAATAATTAAAAAAAATTGATAAATGAATATAAAATGAAAAATAATTAGTTGAAGAGTGAATTACAAAATGTTTTGAACATGAAACTTGTAGATTTCGATGAGATATACAACTTTCATGTAGAAACCAAAGAGAGAATACTTCATATATAAACATACTAATATTTTTAAGTATATTAAGTATTAAAATACTATTTTTTTATTTCTTTTGTTATGTTTTGGATTTTGGAGTTAAATTAATTATATACAATGTTAGTCCAATTTTTACTTGATTTTCAATAAAAAACACATAAAATATATGCACAATACTTTAGTTATTTATAAACATATATTTAGGGCTAATTATTTACATTAGGTTAATTGTAAAATAAGGTTATTTGTTAATTATATTTAGTGAATTACTTAACCTAGATAGACAATAAAAAAATAATGCTGATAAATCTAGGATTTATCACCTTTTCAACAAAATCCAATAAATATTTATAAAATTTCTAAAATTCCTTAACAGTTTTGAAAATTGTTTCAAAACTCCATAAAAATTTGCAATTTTTTGAAATTTTCAATAAAATTTAAATCATAAAATGATTTCATAAAAACATTTTCTTGCATTACGTAAGCATGTTTCAGAATGGTGTGACAATTGAATAAGTCTAAATAAAACCTAAATATTGGAGCTTGGTCTAGATTTTAATCCACTTCACATGAACCTTATAGTAACTGGAAAAAAGACTTTTCAGGTCAATGGGACTTAATTCTTTTAGTCCACAAGAATATGTTCACATGTCATCTTGATTAGACTAAGTAGAGTATTTTGAAGCACATGCATGACTCTTTCTGATAATGACCTAACTTGGACACCAAACTCAACACTTAGCTCAACTCTGAGGAGGTGGTGAGGGCATGATTCTTTAGCTTGAGGAAGCACATGTGTGGAAACATACGTTGCCCAAATAGGTGGTAAGTGCCCCTAACTCGGTCTAGTGGCATGGAAGTTTGAAGACAGGTTTCTATGAATTGCAATAAAATTTCAAAAGAGAGATAGTCTACTGGATCAAGAGGAAAAATCCTTATGTAAATGTTGATGTATATAATATATATAAAAATGAAAAATCAAAAACTCCAAAAAAATAAATGAGAAAAGTCAATGAAAATTCAATCCCGTCGGAGTATGTATGAAATAAGCAAGGCAATATGCTTGAAAGTCAAATAACTGAAGGTTGCCTATAGCAAGAGACTTGACTACACCGGTCAAGCTCCGTAGGATATGTGACTATACTGGTCACAATCTATTCTTCTCTCTACCCCCTCATCTTGAGCTAGTTGCACTTGACCTTTGAAGGGAATACTACGATCGTCAAGGAAAGAGTAGCTAGATTGGGGAATTAGGGTTATCTTGTTAAGGGAGACTATTCCTTGCTATTTCGGATGAGAAGAGCTATACCCACATACACTGTACAAGTAATACATAGTCATAAGGGTTTGCATATGAATGGACTTATTCTGACCTAGCTATTGACGCGACCTGAACAAAGGATTGTGGAACTTGAGGGTTGTTATGTTTCAGATCCTATTCCCAATAAGGTTCCAAACACATTAACAATGCAAAGGTGTTAACTGAGATCCAAACTTTGATTTTGTGATTACAAGTTTAAAAATCATTATCATTCTATCTTTCTTTATTTTCTCTTTTGCAACACTTATTCTTCTAAAATGTGCTTGCTAGAGACTAGCAAAGGTAAGTATAGGGAGTGATGAATAGTCATTCATCTGTCTTTATTCTTTTATTCTGTCTTTAATTCTATCAAAACACTATAAATACCGTTAACTTTTACAAATTAGCAATCATTATTCATAGATAATTAGCCTCTAATTACGGTACAAATACATGTATTTAAATCCAAAATAAAGGAATAAAGACACGAGAAGAAAAATTAATAAAGTATCAAAGATATTGAATGGCCCTAAACCCCGAGATCAAGTCAATGGTGACTTGGTTGACCAAAAATAAAGTAGGGGGAGATAAGGACCCAACATACTCTATATAAAACCCTAATTATTTACTCTCCAAATACCCTTTTTGCTCTATTTTATTCTTCATTTTACACCTCAAATAATAAAGTTTTCCACATGAAACTTGTACATAAAAGATCCAAAATTTGCAAAAATGATTGCCAATAAAAATAATGCACAGTGCAGCTAGGACAAACAGATAAAAAAGTCACAAAACAAACTCATAAATTAATATCTTCTCCATATATACTCAAATTGAACTAATCTCTCCTATAATATATTTAAAATTACATTATCTATCTAATGAAAGTAGTTTCATTAAAAATTGAATTAAGATACAAAAGCCAACTTTCTAGGGTACCATTGTATTGTGTATGTGTAAAATATTGATTTATTTTATTCTTTGTATTTTACTCTTCTTATATTTTCAAATAGTTTTATATATTCTTTTAAACACAATAAAAATATAATTTCGAAATAAAACTATGAAAATACATCTAAAATAAATAATTCATATAATTATTTATAAGTATATTATACCTATAAATATATATATACATATATTTACTTATGCTTATAAATAAAATTAGAAAAAGAAAACAAAAATATGAAAAATATGTTTTTATATTACAAATATATAAAATATGTAATTATGATAATAAATAATAAAAATAGAAAATAAAGTAAATTACATCAAATATCGGTAAATATACCTATAAATATACATGTAAAAATTAACACCTAATAAATTATTTTGTAAAAATATATAAAAATCATGATAAAATAGTCTAAAAATAAGAAACATTTGTATGTTTTAAATTTTAATTAATATAATCATTTACTATTTATTATCAAATTAATAAAACATTCAGTTTCTATTTTGTCCTCGTCTGGTCCTACGTGGACCAATGAGGGTGCCTTCAAATGTTGATCGCCCGATCAACTGTACAACCTTTACCTCTAACTCATATCAGAGTCAAGAGACGCCTTCTTCTCAATATTTTCGCTCCATCTCCATATCTCCTTCCACCTCGAGCCTTCTACCTTTCTGATCACCACATCATCCTCTTCCACACCATCCCACTAGCATCCACCAACCCCTCTTCCATCTCACGCAACCTTCAGCCCAAAGTTATCGGTCATCCCTTGACTTTTTTTTCTTTTTGATCATGTTTTCTCCACTCGTAACCCATCTCAAGCGACAGTCTTCACTAGGAATAGTTTAGTTAGTTAATTAGGTAGCATTTCAATTCATTAGGGTAGATTTAACTTTAGTTTAGCCGCATTGCTTTCACTTTAGTGTTAAATATGAAATCATAGTTTTGTGGGAGCGGAAAGCTTCAGCCATCCATTTCACTATGACTCCCATTGTTTCAACCCATCTTCACCGCCATCTCACTCCCTGCACATTCTCCAGTGATTCCTCCACCTAGATCCCCTTGATTCTCTCTGAGTTAAGTCCCTAGGTCTCTTCCTCTATCCTTCGCTTGAGACCGCTCCGCCCACCTCATTTTGCTCAAGCCCCAGCTGGGCCTTATTTGAGTCTTCACAAAGCTCCCAGGTGCATGTCATCTCCCTCAAGCTCCTGGACACCATCGATGGGGCTCGGACTATCTTAAGCACCTCAATCGATGCATGAGCCTCCCAAGACGTTGTAGAGCCCTTCAGAAGATCGATATGAGGCCAGACTCACGAGATACATCCAATTAGAGCAGACACAAGCTCCAGTTCTTCCATGTTCATCCAGAGATGCTCCATGTCGTCCGATCAAGCTCCTTGCCTAGTTGAATCATCCACTATTGTATCTTGAGGCATCCCCACCATCTGATCAAGCTTAGATCGTACCTCATCCATCCATCATCAAAGGGGTATTTATTTCTTACTAAAATCAAATAAAAATTAGAGTAATATTTTATATAAATAAATTAACATAAAACAAAATAAAAATACAAAAAAATAAGAAAAAGAAAAATCAAAGAAAATTGTTGTATATGATTTTTATTAGTATTTATTTTTTATCTATGTTTAGATAACCTCTGATCTCTTTGACTTATACATAAAAGTTGTATATCTCATTGAGATCTACAACTTCCATATTTATGACTTTTCATAATTCTTAATCGAACTAATTCTTTTTGATTTTATTCTATTTTCCATAGATTTTTCAATCCTGATTGGGCCACGTGGCACTGCCAGATTGAGCCACTTGGCCCGCTCTCCTTGCACCACTCATATAACACCAGCATCGTTAGATCATCCTGCCTTGGCATCCAGGCCATCCTCTAGCGCTCTCATTATAAACGCTAGATGCATCTCATCAGATGCATCTGATCACTAGGATTGCACCAAAGCCATGGCTAATGGATCTCAATCCCATGAATCCTGATCGTCGTCAACCTTCACTCTCTCTTCTTTAATAGGTGTGAACCATCAAACCGCCCTAACTTTCACCAATTTCTATAACTCCTCCAACAACCAACTCCGATAAGTTCCATTCATAACTTCTTCACCAATCAACTGACATTCACACTAACTCCTTAACTAATCCAAACCCTAACATCCCAACCACCAGGAGTGATTAAAATCACTCGGAAATGACCTAAAAACTACTTCGACCTTCACTTACAAATAGCCACAACTAACAACCGATGCTGGCCATACGCCTTCACGCGAGGAACTCCTAGCCTCTCACCACTCCAATGATAAAGAGAGAACGTGACGAAGAGCGACGATAGAGCTAATTTCCTCCAGCGAGATCCTTGGCATTGCAGCCAAGTTGCAACACTCCTAATGACTTCTCGAGCACAGATTCTTAGCCGAAATTCTGTAGTGAAGACTGACGAGGCCTCTAAGTTTCGTCTTAGGCTACTTCTCCTTTAAATTCTCCATTGAGTCATCTTTCATTCCAAGTAAGTTTTTTACTCGATCTTACTTTCTTTTTATTATCGATAATTTCTATAAAGTCCATAACTTTTTAAACTCGGATTTAATCACTTTGATCTTATCACCATCAATCATTCATCTACGTGGAATCGTCCAGTCATCTCATTACTTCTTCATGTATGTGTTCCAGTTTGTTCTTCAACCTGAAACCCCTTTCGGGTTCACGTCCTCCATTCCATTCAAACCCTCCGTCTCTCCTCATTAATCCTTCAATTTGTTCGCACGCGCATTGGTTTTTGTTTGAACTAACACAATAGGTTTGAGGGACTTCAATTGTCAGACATCGGAGAATATCTCAGGACAAGACTTTTTTCTCCAAATAGCAGACCTTGTTTGAAGTTTCCATCACTCGTTAGAGTTCACTTGAGGTTATGACCTTTTTGCCTAGTCTTCAGCTTGGTGTTTGTCACTTCTGAGCATGCTGGGAGTAGCAGAGGAGGGTCTGAACACCACCGGAGATCCGCCCAAGCTCCGTCGCGTGCGGAGGAGCAGAAGAACTGAAGAGTAGCAGTGGCCATGGATTCCCTATATTGGACGTGATCCGACGACCATTATCAAGCCACATCGCTCACCCGAGGCAGCGTTTCATCCCCTAGGCTTGTGTGTCGAGCCTATGTCCGAGCCTCACATGAAGCATCAGAGTTGGCCACCTGTAACCAAGCCTTCCTGCCCGAGCCTAGCCTAGTCACGTATTTTGCGCACGTGATGAGGGTAATTTACATAGGTCATCCTTCGGTTTATTTTAATTGCATATAAGTCCTCACACCTTGTATAAATTACACTTAAGCCCTACGGCTTATTTTATTTACATTTCAGTCTATTTTGTCCCTTTTTTATTAAAAAACTTGTAGATTTTATTGCAAAAATGCCCCTAGACTGAATATTGAATATCTTTTCATATATATATATATATATATCCAAATGAAGTCTTTTTGGTCTCGTTTGAAAGCTAATTTGATGCTTTATCTCTTAGTGTGCTTTATTGCAAATTTTCTTCTGAAAATCACATTTGAATTGTTCCTTATCCTTAGTTCTTAGTTCGACCTATAAATGCAATTGAAAATGCACTTTTCATGATAAATTGAACCTGATATGCATGTTGAATCTTAGTGACTTATTGTAGTAATTTAGTATTAATATTATTAAGTCACTAAATGCTTCAATTGCTTGCTAAACAATTGGACATCCTAAAGAATTTTAAAGACAAAACATTATTGAATGTTTTTTAGACTCATACTTTCATTTGCCTATTAAAATCCAGAAATCTAATTGAATAGATTCAGGGTATTTTTGTGATTAATTTTAAGTTGTCTTTTGTGTGTCTAATCATAATGTGTTTGTCATAATCATATTATTTATGCATTAATACCTTTACCTAATTTAATTATATAAAAGAATGTGTTAAAAATCTATCTTATTGTGATTTGTGCATCTGCTTATTATAATCATCCTATAAATTGTTACATTTAAAATTTGACACTTGAAATTAATCACCAAATTGCTTGCATCCTTATGTTTGACCCTAGACATCGTAGGTTAAAAATTAAAGTCGAATCCTCCTCGCAGAGATTATTCATTCAGATCTGTATGACACATTAAGTACCCATGCTACAAGGGATCTATATTAATACTTGCATTTAACGATACATCAAATGGCATCGTTGTTAGGGACGTGGCACATTTTGTGATCATTTTTATGGTAAAATATTTATTTATTGATTTTTAGGTTTAATTATCTTTGAGCTTGTTTTTCTTGTGTTGTTTTGTGATTTTTACTTAATTAATTGTTTTAATCTCTGAAAAATTATCTAATATATTTATTGTTTTGTGGAAGGCCCATGAAGACGATGATTCTCGAAGGACTACGGAGGCAAGGAGCTGGGAGTTGCTTGTTGGAGAGATCACGAAGCAAATTAAGTAGTAGAGAGATTATTTGGATTAATTGAGTCCATATTTGTCATGTTACATTTGTAACTTATTCGTCTATTTACTGCGATTCTCAATTGAGATCTTGTGCATCTTATAAAGGCCTCTGGACTTTATTTATTCAATGTGTGGTTGTGTCGATACTGGTTTTCGACTTGAGTGACATTTTAGATTCAAGCATTACGCCAAATAGAAAAATTGTAGGTCATTCTTGTTTGATCTATTTCACAATTTAGGACAAACTACACAAATCTCATAAGATTCACAATTGCAAAAATCTTAGAAGATTCATAGTCGCACGTAACATACGTTCTACTTAGTCACACTAATTGATTTCTTCACTGCTAATAGAACTACCACCTAGGTGTGGCTTTTCAATTTGCATCATATAGTTAGATTTAAAAATTCTGTTATGCATCCACATGGAGAGTGTTGGGAAGTGTTGTAAGTATCTCTTACGACTGCATGCATCATTTATTTCCGAATGCATTCCATTTTTCGCTTTCGCCCTTAGTTTTCACCAAGTTAAGGATAAAGGAAAAGGGATTGTACATTAGGTGATGTTTGTGGCCACTTAAATTCAAGCGATAACCAAAACTCTAAAAATCGGGTCTGAATTGATGCAAGTTGACCAAAATAAATTGGAATAAAAGAAACCTTATTTTACATATGCATAAAGGCCTCATTTGTTTGCAGGTACTTATCAGTGAGAGAGGGACGACATTAGGGTATAGTCAAACCATGAATTTTCATATAGACCACTGGTTCTATAAAAATGATTGGCCACTTCTCAGTGAGGAAATACGTGTAGCCAGTAAACAGTCTGAATCTCCTTAGTAGAGTGGAAGGTTAGGAGGACACCATGTAAGGCCTGGTCCTCAAGTAACATGTAGTTGTATTTATACGGTCCGTACTTAAGTCCATACTGACTAAAAGTGGATGCAAGTAGTCATAAGGATCATGCCAGTTTGTAAGGAAATTTAGGCACCCAACATCTTGTAACTTTGTCAAGATTTGTATTTGATCACCAATTAAAATTGTCAAGATAATAAGGCCATCATCCTAGCCTTCAGTGTTGAGTTGGTGAATTCACAAGGGTTTGCATTGATTATTTTGTGTGAGTAACTCTGCACATTTACGTGGCAATAGAACTAGATTCTTTTTGTATCAAGTATGCTCTAATTTTCTCTCTCTTGAAATTCGTAGATGGATAATTGGTCGGATATTTGCTCAGAATTTATGAGCTTGTCATTGAACCGCCCAAATATCACATCTTCATCGGCCCAGTTCCATTCTTCCCCTTCTTTAACTGGACCATCTCAGTTTGGAAACAATCCTTTTTCCGAACTAGTGTATCATGATTCCCTCCTTAGGGGTGGTTACATCTCAACCAATCCCTTTTCTTCTTTACTCACTGAGGAAGATCATCGCCATGGTGAGATATTCTTTATTTTGTTATCTTCTTATACATCTCACTTCAACCCTTTGTTTGATAAAGGTGACAACAACACACTAAAGATGCCTCCTAAAAGACTGAATGGCAATGTAGAGAAGGAAGAACAAGGGGACTCGTTGCATGTAGTGCTTGCTAGGTTGGCAGAA
The DNA here is from genome assembly GCA_037367405.1 of Ottelia alismoides. NCBI lineage: Eukaryota > Viridiplantae > Streptophyta > Magnoliopsida > Alismatales > Hydrocharitaceae > Ottelia > Ottelia alismoides. The sequence continues at coordinate 1,271,331 of JAZKJV010000198.1, read as the reverse complement.
TCCAAATAGAGTCAAGCACTTATGAGAACACAACTAGGCCAATTGCAGTTGGGTTGAGATGCACCAATGTGTGCAGTTTCAGATGACTAATTGGTTAAGCCCAACAGAACATGAAGTCGAGTACGAATTGAAACCACATTTCCTTATCTTGCTGCCACATTTTCATGGGAATGCACACGAGGAACCATATGCATTTCTTAGGGACTTTGAGTTGGTCTGTTCTAATCTTAGACATCCTAAGTTTAGTCAAGACTACATTTGGCTCAAATCCCTTCCTTTTGCCTTGAAGGATAAGACAGACTACTGGATGATGAACCTAGGGGTAGTCGTAACAACCTTTGTGTAGTTCAAGGACCTCTTCTTGAAAAAGTTCTACTTTTGAGTAGAACTAACTTTATGCGTTCTTGGATCATGAGTTTCTCTCAACTTCCTAACGAAGCTTTATGTGACTCATGGGAGAGATTCAAGGACCTCTTGCAGAAATGCCCTTGCCACGATTTAGAGCCTACCATCTTGGTTCAATCTTTATATAGCAGTTTTACACCTTGAAGTGCAGGGTATGGTTAGTGCTGCTTGTGGAGGCAACTATACATCAAGAGGTGCAGACATTGTCTAGAAAGTGTTCGAGAGAATGACCGAGACAAGTAGGTCACAAGCTGCTAGCAGAGCTCAGTTAGAAATCTCCAATCCATTCCAATCCAGCTGGGGAGTGGAGGCTATAATGGATTCTTTTGACATGAGTTTAATAGCAGACAAACTTACAGTGGTTGAAAGGATCAATAAACGAATGGATGGGTTGGATAACAAGTTATCTAAATTACCTAAGCAGATGACAAAGCTTACTGATAAGGTATCCAAGATAAGGATACCGGCCACGACTACATCTGTCATTCTAGTTTATCGTATTCATCATATTCAAGAGCAACAGATGTCAGGGCCATCCCAACCATGGGTAGAGAATCAACCTTTATCCCAATCTTGTCAGTAGTAGCCACCATATGTGGAGACAGATCCAACGTATGTAGAGACAGTCATTGAGGAGCCTTCCAAGGTGTGCGAGGTAATTGGTGTGTGGTACACACATGACCCTTCTAAATAGGGTAGTTACGGGGACCATTTCTCCTTCCAACACCCCAGACCTTCTATAACACATCATTTACTCCTACACCTCTTCCAGCACCAAACTCTGAAGCCGTTCCTTACCATCCACCAAGGCAACAACAACAATACGAGCATTAGCAGATGTACCAGTCGGGCCAGCATGTCTCATATATTCAACATCATATCCAACAGTAGAATCATTCATATGGTCATCAGGTCCAGTTTTCACGTTCTTCCTTTCCTTCTTCTTCTTCACAACCACAATAGTCATCTTCCGGTCCCATGAATTTTCAGCAACAGATTTTAATGAAGTGCAGGATTTGAGGGTTGATCTTAACCGTCTATCCCGTTTGCATGATGAACGCACTGCACCTACTACATCCATTCCCGCCCAAGTTCAAGCTAATCCCAATAGCCTGAACAGATCTCAGCAGCAACAATAGTTAGATCAGGTATACTTCTCAGATTCTCACCAATATGGGTAGGAGATCTTTCTGTTTGATTGTGTTAATCACATGTATCTCAGGAGCGGACGAACCTTGATCGTACCTGATCGGGCTGGGGACTTGGCGGGATTGACTCTAAGCCTCAACATGAGGATACTTTAGAGGAGGATGAAGATAGGCATCTTCAGAGAACACAAGGGAGTGGAGACTTCTATGAGGAGATCGAGGAGGAGTACAAGAGTGGAGCAACACACATTGGATTCAGAGTTTACGGAGGACCTTACATCTTCAGATGAGGAGAATGCACATTCAACATGCATTCCCCATCCTATAGTAGATAACTCAGTTGCTATTTCAATTGTAAAAGATTCAAGTGTGAAAAACTCAGTTTCTCTTAATAGTAAAGAGCACATTTCTGTTTATGAGTCTGAGTCTTCACATCATTCTTTACCTATCCGTTTCCCCCATGCTCGTACGACAACAAAGCATGTCATTAATAAGATTCAGAAAGATGATCCTGAAATGGCATAATTATGTAGAGATAATATCATGGTTAAAGTTCCATTTGATGAAAAGTATTTAAAGGTGAGATGCACACCTAGCAGAGTTAGCAAGAAGAATCTAAACAGCTACGTCAAGACCCATGTTTTATCAGTTGCCACTACATTTTGTCTCAAGAATCAGAAGTTGCCTCAGAAGAAAATAGATTTAGGTGCACATTATGTTGTGAGTCATATCGATGACATAGCATTTGCACGCACTCTCCTAGATAATGGTTCTTCGATCAACTTATTACCCTTTACCTTATATGAGAAACTGAAGTTGGGACCATTACGTCGATATAGAGTATTACTTCAATTTGTGGATAAATCGATGAAAAAGACCAAGGGTGAGGTCAAGAATGTCATTATCTTGACTGAGGGAAAAGACTACAGAATGGACTTTACTGTCCTTGATATGGATATCCCAAATCATTGGAGAGATTCACATGTTATCCTTGGGGGGCCTTTCCTTTGGACCGTTGAAGCTTCATTTGATTATCATACAAGGATGATGAAGTTCCATTCTCTTGGAGGATAAGTGGAACTACAAATGAATCAAACAAAATGGCAACGACCTGATTTTGAGTCTAGCACAGATTTCTTTCCTTCTTCGAGGCCTAATGCGATGTAGTTAGTACGGTTTGGATTTGGGCACAAAACTTGACAGTACAGAGGGAGACCCTCTCATCTGGAGAGGATAATGTACACAGAGAAGTTGTATGATGCCAAAATTCTTGAGTTATGCATCCCCCTATTCTCTTGATGACTTAGAAGTCCCCTTGGACTTGTCATTTCCTCTTCCTTTGGAATAATCAAGGGAATTATATGATGAGTTGGACGAGTCTTTGGCCAAATTTGAAGGATATGGTTAGAATCCTCAAGCGCATCACGGAAGCGTGAGCGTCGTATCGAATACGACGAGGAGCAACTAGTCGCACTAGTTGCTCGATGCAGCGGAATTTAAAAAATTTTCACGCGACGAAACCACATGATCCAAGAACACTTCTCGGATCATTTCGTCTAAACCACAAACAAGTAATAGGATTACCTCTTGAAGCGTGGTTGCAATCGAGTCTCTAAACGAAGAGACCTCCTGTCTCAAGTCCGATCCGACGGAGGAGACACTTGCGAGCACGGGGATGAATCGCGTGCTTCTCGCAATCCATGTTGATGATCCAAGCGACGGATCTCCTGATCTCGACACACGAGATCCGACGTCTTCTTCACTAGCGAGGCGCACCGAAGGAGACGGAGATCCATGAGCAGACGATCGGACATCATAACGACGACGCTGCGATGATGGAGACTTTCTCTAGGGCATCCATGGTGGACAACCATGAGAAAGGGAGAGAGAGTAGGCGTGTAGAGAGAAAGAGAGAGAGAGATGTGCTTCAATAACATGTGTACTAAGAAAGCATGATATGCCTCTCTATTTATTGGGTTTTGGGATCCATGGATCTCAATCCATGGGATATATAAAATCAATGGATGAGATTGATTTATGTCTAATCCAATGGTCAAGATTGTTGTTGGAAAAAGCCAACAACTTGTGATTTAATTTAGATCAAATATATTTGACAAATCAAATATACATCAATCCTAAAATTAAACCAATCAAATAAGGAGACAAATTCCGAGGAGATCTCAATCCCATTGGAATATAGTGGACGACCACTTATTTCCAAGTGGGGCAATCTCATGAGATTTCATGAGATTGCATATCACCTTGGAAATCTCCTGTATTTAATCCAACAACTTTTGTTGTGATTTATTTTTCAAAAATAATTCATAAATAATTTTGAGAATATTGCAATCTTGCCATTGGAAAATTGTGAATCACATTCACAACCCAAAACAAAATATAATTTATATTTTTAATTAATTACACAATGTGTATCCAATACACATTAATAATTAATCAACGAATATAAATTATAATTAGCTCTCTCTAATACATTATAAATCATATTTATAATTTATTATGAATAATTGGATATTGCTATCCCTATTATTCATATCCATCATAATTAAATCACATTTTATTCATCTTGGATCTCCATTCTCACGTGCCCAAATAATATGAATCACATTCACATTATTCACATCTTTGATAATCAAATCACATTTAATTATCTAAGATAACTCTCCTTATAATATGAATCAAATTCATATTATTCATGATAATTAAATCACATTTAATTATCCATTTTCTCAATGCTCAGATACATATATCAACAACAGAATTATCCATGAACTCTTTCAAGGATAATGCGCTTTCTCCGCGAATACTTGGAGATAAGGACATGGCGATTGTATTGTTCCACGTATAGTGACTTGGATATTGAGATCACATCTCAAATCCAGATCTCGGGCCTCCCATAGATGCTTGATTAAATCAAGACCACAAATCTAATCTTTTCATTGAATCTGAATCACATTCAGATCAATGTCCTATATTTGGACTAAGATCAGATTACTTCTCTACTGAGAGGAGTCACTAAAATCCAGACCCATTTCATCCCTCCCTAGGAATGGAAGTGTCATGGTTATACAATCATTTATGATCACATCACCCTCATGTATTCTCAATACCTGTACATCCTGCATAGTGGAAGACTCAGAATAAACCTGAAGTATAAGATCAATTTTACACTATCTACTTTAGAGTTTTATCATTAAGTTTCTCATTCGATCATTGGGAGTTAGTATCGATCATATTCTTTCCAAAAGCATATTTCATACCTAGGTCTTGATCATATACTTTCCAAAAGTATATATCAAACCTTCAAATTCAGTCAAGCTTCCAAAACAAGATGACCGTGCACGGAATTTGATTCTTCCCAATATCTCATGAGTGAGCTCATGTCTTCCGGTTCAGTAATGAACCTGTATGATCCCTTTGAGAGATCGTATTACTCATATGCCCTTATATGCACACTAGTGTGCTGGTGTATAGACCTTGGTTAGGTCATCAACCTATTGGTCTGCCAAATGTACATACTCAGACATATAGTAACACATCTGTCTCTGGTCAGAGGATATGTGCCTATATCATGACAGTATACGATATAGGACTTTGGTTATCTCGATCTCGTTAAGTCAACTCTTTGACCTAACTAATCTTACACCTCCGAATCTATATTCCCATATAGAGGACCTGCATCAAGAGGTTTGTCAGATATCAGCATAAATGAGAAAGGATTGCCATCTCCTACTCAGGCTGGAGATCATCTCTTAATAATCATTTGACGGTACTTGATGAGTCCTCAATATAACTCTTTAGATATTCATCCAAGCACCAGCCTCTATGATTCAATAATTGAATCTACAACTGTATGATCATAAGACGACCGTGGTACATAACCCTAATTGTACTAAGGGACCTATTATGCAAATTATCTATTCTTCATTTCAGATCAGGGAATGATATTTGCAATAACATTTATTGCATAATGGCTCGCCGTGGGCTCGCATGTCCAACAATCTCCCACTAGCCCAAAGAACCATTAATGGGCTAATCATTTAAACCCACACTCATGTGACAATCATAGGCTATTTAGAAAATATCTAGGTAAGCTGATCAGTCACTCTCTTCCTAAGTGACTACGTCAAGTCCTTTTACGATACTTGCATGTCCCCTAGTAATAGTGCTCGCATCCAATAAGAATGTTGCATCTTATGCAACCAATACTCAATTTTGTTATAGTGTCCTTGATACTATAGCTCGATAATTATTACAACCAGTATGCCCATAATCCTTATCAGAATACCTTTATTCCTAGAGATCTCTATCTCCTATGGTATCTACAGTTAAGACCCTTATAGATCACTATCTACAAGGTCATAAACTTTTGAAGATAAGACTTTGAGATCACTATCTCTATGTTTCATCATCTTTGAAGATATTGTTATTACTGCAATCAAGTGTTTTATCTCCATAGTAGGATTAGCATCACTTTAATACTCCTACTGCATGGTAGACATCTGGTTCTTGTACACATCTAGCATACACTTAGCTTCTCGTAACTGATGCACAAGTGCAAGCACTTCTAGCATTTACTTCCTCAACTCTTTGAGGTGCTATACCTTTAGAAAGGTGAGTACCATATCTTAAGGGACGGAAGCCTTTCTTAGAATTTCTAAGAATGGAATATGTCCAAGATGTACTACAAATGTGACAGTCCCAATACCCTCTTCTCTTTGCTTCTGAACGACTTCAGAACAAAGATCTAAGAGGTATCCTTGAGATCATATCTCAAGGTATGGAACAACTAAATTATAAAACACTTATTATTATTCTTATATCATTCTAAATGATTAGAATAATATCTACATTTAGCACGATGAACACATTGGCACTCCCACTAAGCTTCACATGGTTCATCAAGATTTTATCTGAAATCATAGCATTTATAATTTCATCAAATCTTATGTTCCAAGTACAGGAAGCTTATTTGAGTCCAAAGATGGAGTTCTTTAGCTTGCAAACCTTGCTTTCCTCAACCATGAAGCCCTGGGGCTACTTCATATGAATATCCTCAGATAGGTATTAATAGAGGAATGCAATCTTAACTTACGTCATGAAGATGTCATAGTCAAGTTGTGTAGCTATAGTTAGCAATATTATGATGGGTTAAAGCAAGGTCACTGGAGAGCAAGTCTCATCGCAAGCGATGTCTTCTCTTCGGTGTGTAGCTCATGGCTACAAACCGTGCTTTGAAGGTCTCTACCTTCTCATCAGGTTCCCTCTTTCTCTTGAAGATCCATTTACACCTTAATGGGTCTTTCCATATATAGGTTGATCCTCGAGGGTCCATATACAACATTTATATATGAACTCTACTTTAGACTTTATTGCTAACATCCACCTTTCCATGATATGATCTTCAGAAGCATCATCACATTAAGTAAGATCATTGTCAGACTTAACTAACACATGGAATCCATCCTCAAACTCATTTGAAGAGGTATTAGTGTTTCATCTTTAATTGTCCTTTTAGTTTCCGCTTTCAGGAGCCTCATTGTCATCTCAAGATTAAATGAGTTCATTTACTTCATTTTCATCTTGATTCTCAAGAGAGTCGTGCTATAAGAATCATATTCTCAAATATGAAATCTTTTAAGAATCTCAAGGTCATAAAGTAGGTATCCAATACCATCCTTTATTTTCCTAATGAAGTAGCACTCTCTGGTGCTAGATTCCAGCAATCTAGCATGGAACCTTGTAAGGATATATAATGTAGTCTCTACCACATATATATACCTGGAAACTAAGATATAATTATGCTAAGATTAATCATTGATCAAATCATGTCACACGTGATCAATTGTATCTCCCTACAACTCTATTGAGTTAAGGTTCATTAGGAGGATTGAGATAGGAATGATATTCACATCTCCATAAGGTATTACTTAAATTCATCTAATAGGTACAAGCTACCTTGGTTAGAGCAAATTCATTTCATCTTCCTTCAAACTTTGGTTCTAAACCGAAATTGTGAAATCTTTGAACATTTCAAAGGTTTCTTAGGTGAAGAGAAGAAATCTCATATCATACATAATCATCAATAGATATCACATATCCATAATATTTACTATCATATAGATGATTCACATACATCAACATGTATGAGATCATGAATACCTTGACATCTTAGACCTTTCCCAAAGAAGGGTGTATTGGACATTTTACTTTGAATACAATATTCATAAATATGCAAGTTTTGAAATTTTAGACATTTTAAAGTTTCATCTCTTACTTGTCCATTGATCTCATCAATAGACATATGTCCAAAACATGATGTCAGTGAAGGATATGGAGAGATCCTCAAGCGCATCACGGAAGCGTGAGCGTCGTATCGGATACGACGAAGAACGACTAGTCATACTAGTTGTTCGGTGCAGCGGAATTTAAAAATTTTATTCGATGAAACCACATGATCCAAGAACCATTCTCAGATCGTTTCATCTATAACCACAACAAGTATAATGCAATACCTCTTGAAGCGTGGTTGATCGAGTCTCTAAGAGAAGAGACCTCCTGTCTCAAGTCCGATCGTCGGAGAGATCGCTTGCGAGCGCGGGGATGAACCACAGTGTCCTCGCAATCCAAGAAGTTGATCCAAGCACGGTTGCTCCTGATCTCGTCGCACGAGATCGAACGTCTCCTTCGTAGGCGAAGCACTTGAAGTAGATGAAGAACCGCAGAGCGTCGAAGCGGTAGCACGAGGGCACGGGCAACGACGATTCTCTCCACCAAGGTGGACGTCCACCAAGAAGAAGGGGGAGAGAGGGCTGTCGAGTATGAGAGAAAGAGAGAGAGAGAGTTTTGCTACAATAGCATGTGTGAAGAGAGAGCCAAGAATGCCTCTCTATTTATAGGGTTTTGGGATCCATGGATCTCAATCCATGTGTCATATAAAATCAATGGATGAGATTGATTTATGACAATCCAATGGTCAAGATTGTTGTTGGTAAAAGCCAACAACTTGTGATTTAATTTTGATTAAATATATTTGATAAATCAAATAAATATAATACCAAATTAAACCACACAAATAGAGAGAGAGAGAAAATAAGGGAGATACACCTTCCTCTTTGGAAGGGGGGACGGCCACCAATTCCCTCAAGGAATTGGTGCCGCCCCCTCCTTTCCAAAAGGGAGGGGCAATCTCCTTGATTTTCTCTCTACTCAATTTCCAACAACAATTTGTTGGTATTTTAATTCACCAAAATAATTCTCAATTAATTTTGGGAATATTGCAATCTTGACATTGAATTATTGTGAATCAAATTCACAACCCAAAACAAAATGTAATTTACATTTTCAATTAATTAAACAATGTGTATCCAATACACATTAATAATTAATCTACTAATATAAATTATATTTACCTCTCTCTAATACATTATAAATCACATTTATAATATATTAGGAATAATTGGATATTACTATCCACATTATTCTTATCCATAATAATTAAATCACATTTAATTATATTGGACAATATCTCATACATCATGATAATTAAATTACATTTAATTATCAACTTCTCTTTGCTTAGATCTCATGGAATTGTTCTTAAACCATTTAAGAACAATGCTATTTCTCCTCAGATACGTGGAGATAAGGACAGGGCGATTGTATTGTTCCACGTATAGTGACTTGGATATTGAGATCACATCTCAAATCCAGATCCCATGGACCTCTCATAGATGCTTGATTAAATCAAGACCGTAAGCCTAATCTTCTCATTGCATCTGAATCTCATTCAGATCAATGTCCAGTATATGGACTAAGATTAGGTCACTTCTCTAATGAGAGGAGTCACTAAAATCCAGACCTGTTTCACCACTCCCTCGGAAAGGAAGCGTCATGGTTATACAATCGTTTATGATCAAATCACCCTTCAGGTATTCCCAATACCTGCACATCCTGCATACTGGAAGACTCATGATCATCATGAAGATAAAGATCACTTTTACACTGTCATCTTCATAGTCTGATCATTAAGTTTCTCAATCTTGGTCCTTGGGATATGGTACAGATCATATGCTTTCACAAAGCATATATCTTACCTTCAAATTCATATCATGCTTCTAAAGCATGATGACCATGCATGGAATTTGGTCAATCCCAATACCTCATGAGTGAGCTCATGTCTCCCGGTTCACAAGTGAACCTGTATGATCCCTTTGAGAGATCATATTACTCATATGCCCTTACATGCACACCAGCTCGCCGGTGTATAGACCTTGATTAGGTCATCAACCTATTGGTCTGCCAAATGTACATGCTCAGACATATAGTAATATATCTGTCTCTGGTCAGAGGATGTTTGCCTGTGATGTGACAGTATTCATCATAGGTCTTTGGTTATCTCGATCTCATCAAGTCAACTCATTGACTCGACTAATCTGATACCTCCGAATCAATATTCCTATGCAGAGGACCTGCATCAAGAGGTCGATCAGATATCAGTCTAATGAGATGGGATTGCCATCTCCCACTCAGACTGGAGATCACTACTTGTTAATCATTGATGATGCTTGATGAGTCCTCTATCTAACTCCTTAGATATTCATCCAAGCATCAGCCTCTATGATTCAATCATTAAATCAACAGCTGTATGATCATCAAGTTAGCCATGGTACATAACCCTTATTGTACAGAGGGACCTTATAGTGCATTCATTCATTCAATATCAGAAAGGGAGTGAAACAAAAATAATAACTTTTATTGATAAATCATTTATTACAATAACATTTATTGTAGGAATGGTTCGCCTCGGGCTCACATTGCTAACAATCTCCCACTAGCCCTCAGAACCATTCAGGAACAAGCCTTAAACCCATACTCATTACATGCTGGTCAAAAACCTTCTGTGTCAGAGGTTTGGTAAGAGGATCAGCAACGTTGTCGGCAGAGGCCACCTTGGTGATGATGATGTCACCACGCTTTTGAATCTCCCGAATGATGTGGTATTTCCTTTCTACGTGCTTGCTCTTCTGATGCCATCTGGGTTCCTTCGCCTGGGCAATGGCTCCCGTGTTATCACAGAGTAGCGGGATGGGAGTATCAGAGGAAACTACGCCAAGCTCCTGGACGAACTTGTGCAACCACACCGCCTCCTTTGCAGCATCCGATGCGGCAATGTATTCGGCTTCTGTTGTTGAATCTGTTGTAGTGTCCTGCTTCTTGCTTCTCCAGCTCATAGCACCACCGTTCAACAGGAACAAAAACCCTGATGTCGACTTTCGATCATCAATATCCGATTGCAAGTCAGAATCTGTATATCCCAAGACTTGGAGATCACCATCTCCATAGACCAAGATGTAATCTTGCGTCCGTCTTAGATATTTGAATATGTTCTTTACTGCATTCCAGTGTTGTTCTCCATAGCAGGATTGGTAACGACTTACCACTCCCACTGCATGGCATATATCTGGCCTAGTACACATCATGGCATACATTAAGCTTCCTACGGCTGATGCATAAGGACATCCAGCCATGGCCTTCTTTTCCTCAACAGTTTGAGGAGCCATTCCTTTAGACAGGTGGATACCATGTCTTAAGGGCATGAATCCTTTCTTGGAACTATCCATACAGAATCGTTCAAGAATCTTCTTAATGTATCCTTGTTGTGACAATCCCAATATCCTTTTCTCTCGGTTTCTAAACAGCTTCAGACCCAAGATGTAAAAGGCTTCTCCAAGATCTTTCATCTCAAAGGTATGGGACAACCAAATCTTCACGCTGGTCATCATCCCTGTATCATTCCCAATGATAAGGATGTCATCTACATAAAGCACGATGAACACAATGGCGCTCCCACTAAGCTTCTTGTATACACAAGGTTCATCAGGATTCTGCACAAAATCATAACTCTTTATGGTTTCGTCAAATCTGATGTTCCAGCTACGAGAAGCTTGCTTGAGCCCATAGATGGATTTCTTCAGCTTGCATACTTTGCCATCCTCAGTCATGAAGCCCTGGGGCTGCTCCATGTAGATATCCTCCTCGAGGTATCCATTGAGGAAAGCCGTCTTGACGTCCATCTGCCAGATGTCGTAGTCAAGATATGCAGCTATAGCTAGCAATGCCCTGATGGATTTAAGCATAGCCACAGGAGAGAATGTCTCATCGTAGTCGATGCCTTCTCTCTGTGTGTAGCCCTTGGCTACGAGCCGTGCCTTGAAAGTCTCTACTTTCCCATCAGGTCCCCTCTTTCTCTTGAAGATCCATTTGCACCCAATGGATTTTACCCCTTTAGGTGGATCCTCTAGGGTCCATACACCATTCTTATGCATGGAGTCAATTTCTGACTTCATTGCTAGCATCCATCTATCCATGTCATGATCCGCGAGTGCTTCATCAAATGAAGTAGGATCATTGTCAGTTTCACCTGACACATGGAATCCATACCTCTCAGGTGGTGCAACCACCCTCGAACTCCTTCGAAGAGGTATGGGTGTATCATCTTTATTTACTTCTTCAGTTTCTGGTTCAGGAAGCTCAGAATCCTCAGGAGATTCAATGAGTTCCTTTACTTCATATTTATCTTGACCCTTAAGGAAATCATTCTCCAGAAATTTCACATCTCTAGAAACAAAAACCTTCTGAGTCTCAGGGTCATAGAGTTGGTATCCAATACCATCCCTAACATACCCTATGAAGTAACACTCACGAGAGCGAGATTCTAGCTTTCTTGCATCCACATTCTTTGCATGGACCAAGCAACCCCAAACCCTCAAGTGATTAACACTAGATTTGGTTCCATACCAGAGCTCATGAGGAGTCTTAGGTACAGATTTGCTAGGAATCTTATTTAGGATATATATTGCAGTCTCTACTGCATATCCCCAAAAACTAAGTGGCAAATGTGCTTTGCTCATCATTGAACGAACCATATCCATGATGGTTTTGTTGCGTCTTTCAGCAACACCATTAAGTTGGGGAGTTCCAGGAGGAGTGAGATTGGAAATAATTCCATTCTCTTTAAGGTATTCCTTAAATTCATCTGATAGGTACTCGCCACCTCGATCATATCGAATTCGTTTAATCTTCCTATCGATTTGGTTCTCAACCAAAGCCTTGAATTCATTGAACTTTTCAAAGGTTTCAGACTTATGACGTAATAGGAAGATAAACCCGTATCGCGAATGGTCATCAATAAACGTCAAATAATATCGATATCCATTTCGGGTCGTGGTACTGAAGGGACCGCATACATCAGTATGTATTAGGTCAATAATACCTTCACATCTTGTAACCTTGTTACGAAAAGGCATCCTGATCATTTTTCCTTGAATGCAATTATTGCAAGTAGGCAAAGGTTGAACCTGTAGAAAGTCTAAAGGTCCATCCTTAATTAATCTATTGATCTTATCAACAGACAAATGACCAAGCCTTTGATGCCAAATCTCATTTGAGAGATTTTCATTCTCCCTGGATCTTTTAGGGTTTTTATTAGTGCTTGAAACATTCATAACACATTTATCAATGCACAATTCATAGAGTCCTCCAGAAGTCGAAATACCATCTGCAATATATTTATCATAACGGTTTACGACTAATTTATTACAGAACAGGAATGAATACCCACTTCTAACTAACTTAGATACAGATATTAAATTCCTTCTGACTTCAGGTACATAAAGACACTCCTTAAGTACTAGGACTCTACCACTAGATAATGATAGTCGACAAGTCCCGACGGCGACTACTGCAACACATGCATCAGATCCCATCTGGATAACTATCTCCCCTTCTTCAAGCTTTCTAGTTTCCTGAAACAAATGCAACAAATTGCATACATGAACCGAAGCACCAGAATAAACAACCCAACTTCCTTCTCGTCCGACGAGAAAGCTGGTTTCAATGATAAATGTAGATTTCATACCTGCTGGGGCTTTACCTTTGTCGATCGACTTCAGGTAATCCGGGCAATTACGCCTCCAGTGCCCTGGCTTCTTGCAGTGGTGACAGACGTCGGTTTTCTTTGACGCCATTAAAGTGGATGCATTGGAAGATGAGCCAACACTTTGTCCCTTCTTCTTTCTCTTCTGGGCCGGGCCCTTCCGAGAACCTTGCTTCCGACCGCGCTTCCCTTTGACCTGTGCAACCATTGCAGTGCCAGTGGGACCATCTTTCTTCATTACGTCTTCTGCAGACTTTAATGCAACAAGAAGCCCATCATTTGTCAGTTCCAGCTTATTCATGTGGAATGACACCACAAAGTTATTGAAAGATTTGGGCAATGACAGCAGAATGAAATCAGATTGCATGTCTGCATCCATCGTTGCCCCCAGAGTCTCCAGCTCTGACAAGTACCCAAACATTTTGAGTACGTGTTCACGGACCGAAGTCCCTTCCTGCATCTTGCAGCGAACCAGTTCTTTCATAACATTGTACCGCTGGGTGCGGTTAATATCACCAAACATATCCTTTAGATTCTGCATTATTTCCTGGCAAGTACTCATCTCCACATGTTGCTTCTGAAGAACATTGGAGAGAGAACCCAAGATGTAGCATCTAGCCAAGACATGATCTTCATCATACTTGTCACTGTATGCTTTGTCTTCCTTAGATTTAGGGTTTTCAAGTTTGTTTTCAGAGAGCACATAGCTGATGCGCTCTGCCGAAAGCACAAGCTCCAAATTACGGATCCAATCCGAGTAATTCGGCCCGGTCAATTGGTTGACCTCCAGAAGCCTGCTAAGTGGGTTCATGGACTTCATTTTCTGAAATTGAGAATGCACTATATTAGAACATATAATCATATATTCAATTTAATTTTATTTGATTAAGGCATTTCAAATCAAATTAGTCTTGCTATGTCAACTATGAAAGTTTATTCCCTTATTCACTTTCAAAGTAGGAGATATACTTACCGATATATCTCAAGCAAGAACTGGGATCTCCTCTTTATCTTTGTTACATCCCAATAATATGAGAAACTGCAACTCCAATAAAGAGAAGCGGGAACACATTCCGCCTTGCAAGTCCAACTTGCATTTCCCAATTCGGTCTTTAATACCCAGGCCCACCACCCCTAAGCTGATGTTGACCTATCATTAATTGAACCAACCGTCAACAGGATTAGAACTCGCTATACGCAATCCAATATCGCCCCAATAATATGAGGATCCGATATTGGGGTCACTACGCATACGACCTTACTCTTTCGAGAAGCAAAGAGCCCGATCTAGATGCGCTTGTATATAGGAGCTGTCACTACGTACAGGCGTCTCCTATATACAATCCCTGGCGATGGAAACCCTTCGCCTTGACGGGAGACCATGGATGTCACTTATATGATCCTCCACCTCTTATTCAAATTTAATTAATTACTAGGAATCACATTCATATAATTAATTCTTCCAAGGGAATTATTAACTCTAATCATATTAGAGTATTCTTAATTGGATATAATTAACTTAATCATATTAAATTAATTATCAATCTAATTTAATCAATCAAACTTAATTTTATGCTTGAATATATATATATATGATATTATTCTCAAAGTACGTATTAATTCGTATTTTAATAATTAGAAAAATACATCATAATCCCTCGGACATTATCCCGACCCTACCCGCTGTCATGGCCAGTACCGACGGGAGTGGGGCGGACCACATACGTTGCAACCCGCTGACCCAGCGATCCCCGACTAGACACCATATCCGCCTCGGGAAAGGATAATGCCAAATTGATTATTTTGTACTTGAGATGATCATCAGTTCTTCAACCGAAATTATACCATATAGTAATCAAAACAATTTTGATTTTAAGGAAATTTGCTAGGCAAATTCCCAAGTCCTATTCTAGCAAGAAGTTTGATGATTGTAATTTTAATTAAGGTTTAGATCAAATCTAATCAACTAATTGGTTGGGGCCAATTAAATTAAGGAAATAATCATTCTCTAATATTTCACAAATATTTTTCATAATTATTTCTCGAAATTAACAATTAATTTCATTAATTGACAATCACATGGTTCTTGATTAGGAAAGCAATTTCAGCAGTGACCCCTACTTACTAAAATTAGCATATCTCAATCATATTAAATCCAAATTAAGCAAAGTCAATTTCTAAAGTTTGCTAATTTGATTTAGGACAGAACCTAAGTGATGTTCCACGTATTTCGAGGCAAGTCTAAACAGTAATTAACATTTTAATCACGTTCAGATTCACAGTTCCCGCAACAGTGCATACATGTTCATTAAATCGACCATATCTCGAGCATACGAAATCCGATTTACGCAAACTCAGATCCTATGGTTTCCTTATTTAATGGGGAACATAATCCAAGTATAAAATTCGTGTTTAAACAATTTAAACAGAGACGAATTTATTTACTAAACAGATCTGCGAAATCAAATGCGATAAAAACTTTCGCGACTTTAGCGAACCCAAGTCGTCCTTGGTTAACGAATCACTATTCGAAACCGTCGACCTAAGGCTCTGATACCACTTGAAGGATATGGAGAGATCCTCAAGCGCATCACGGAAGCGTGAGCGTCGTATCGGATAAGACGAAGAACGACTAGTCATACTAGTTGTTCGGTGCAGCGGAATTTAAAAATTTTATTCGATGAAACCACATGATCCAAGAACCATTCTCGGATCGTTTCATTTATAACCACAACAAGTATAATGCAATACCTCTTGAAGCGTGGTTGATCGAGTCTCTAAGAGAAGAGACCTCCTGTCTCAAGTCCGATCGTCGGAGAGATCGCTTGCGAGCGCGGGGATGAACCGCGGTGTCCTCGCAATCCAAGAAGTTGATCCAAGCACGGTTGCTCCTGATCTCATCGCACGAGATCGAACGTCTCCTTCGTAGGTGAAGCACTCGAAGTAGACGAAGAACCGCAGAGCGTCGAAGCGGTAGCACGAGGGCGCGGGCAACGACGATTCTCGCCACCAAGGTGGACGACCACCAAGAAGAAGGGGGAGAGAGGGCTGTAGAGTATGAGAGAAAGAGAGAGAGAGTTTTGCTACAATAGCATGTGTGAAGAGAGAGCCAAGAATGCCTCTCTATTTATAGGGTTTTGGGATCCATGGATCTCAATCCATGTGTCATATAAAATCAATGGATGAGATTGATTTATGACAATCCAATGGTCAAGATTGTTGTTGGTAAAAGCCAACAACTTGTGATTTAATTTTTATTAAATATATTTGATAAATCAAATGAATATAATACCAAATTAAACCACACAAATAGAGAGAGAGAAAATAAGGGAGATACACCTTCCTCTTTGGAAGGGGGGACGGCCACCAATTCCCTCAAGGAATTGGTGCCGCCCCCTCCTTTCCAAAAGGGAGGGGCAATCTCCTTGATTTTCTCTCTACTCAATTTCCAACAACAATTTGTTGGTATTTTAATTCACCAAAATAATTCTCAATTAATTTTGAGAATATTGCAATCTTGATATTGAATTATTGTGAATCAAATTCACAACCCAAAACAAAATGTAATTTACATTTTCAATTAATTGAGCAATGTGTATCCCATACACATTAATAATTAATCTACTAATATAAATTGTATTTACCTCTCTCTAATACATTATAAATCACATTTATAATATATTAGGAATAATTGGATATTACTATCCACATTATTCTTATCCATAATAATTAAATCACATTTAATTATATTGGATAATATCTCATACATCATGATAACTAAATCACATTTAATTATCAACTTCTCTTTGCTTAGATCTCATGGAATTGTTCTTAAACCATTTAAGAACAATGCTATTTCTCCTCAGATACTTGGAGATAAGGACAGGGCGATTGTATTGTTCCACGTATAGTGACTTGGATATTGAGATCACATCTCAAATCCAGATCCCATGGACCTCTCATAGATGCTTGATTAAATCAAGACCGTAAACCTAATCTTCTCATTGCATCTAAATCTCATTCACATCAATGTCCAGTATATGGATTAAGATTAGGTCACTTCTCTAATGAGAGGAGTCACTAAAATCCAGACCTGTTTCATCACTCCCTCGGAATGGAAGCGTCATGGTTATACAATCGTTTATGATCAAATCACCCTTCAGGTATTCCCAATACCTGCACATCTTGCATACTGGAAGACTCATGATCATCATGAAGATAAAGATCACTTTTACACTGTCATCTTCACAGTCTGATCATTAAGTTTCTCAATCTTGGTCCTTGGGATATGGTACAGATCATATGCTTTCACAAAGCATATATCTTACCTTCAAATTCATATCATGCTTCTAAAGCATGATGACCATGCATGGAATTTGGTCAATCCCAATACCTCATGAGTGAGCTCATGTCTCCTGGTTCACAAGTGAACCTGTATGATCCCTTTGAGAGATCATATTACTCATATGCCCTTACATGCACACCAGCTCGCCGGTGTATAGACCTTGATTAGGTCATCAACCTATTGGTCTGCCAAATGTACATGCTCAGACATATAGTAATATATATGTCTCTGGTCAGAGGATGTTTGCCTGTGATGTGACAGTATTCATCATAGGTCTTTGGTTATCTCGATCTCGTCAAGTCAACTCATTGACTCGACTAATCTTATACCTCCGAATCAATATTCCTATGCAGAGGACCTGCATCAAGAGGTCGATCAGATATCAGTCTAATGAGATGGGATTGCCATCTCCCACTCAGACTGGAGATCACTACTTGTTAATCATTGATGATGCTTGATGAGTCCTCTATCTAACTCCTTAGATATTCATCCAAGCATCGGCCTCTATGATTCAATCATTAAATCAACAGCTATATGATCATCAAGTTGGCCATGGTACATAACCCTTATTGTACAGAGGGACCTTATAGTGCATTCATCCATTCAATATCAGAAAGGGAGTGAAACAAAAATCAATAACTTTTATTGATAAATCATTTATTACAATAACATTTATTGTAGGAATGGTTCGCCTCGGGCTCACATTGCTAATAGTCAGATCATTGTCAAATGATCTTCATCCTCCTATTTATCTTTAAAAGTTTAATTTTCAGTATTAGAAATCTTAATGAACCATTCATTAATTTTCTAATTTAGCGGAGTCCACTAGATGTTAGATTAGTATCTGAAGTATATCCATCATAACTCTCTATGATAGGTTTATTCCAGAATTCATGTTTATTTCCAACATTTAGAAATAAACTATGAGTGTATTCTAATATCCAGGTCACATAGACATTCTCTAAGACTAAGGGCTCCCACTGAAAATATGAAGTCTATTGATCCAATAGAGGTTGTTGCAACAACTGCATTAACATCCATGTGGATGAATATTAAACTTTAAGATCAAATTTCTAATATTCTAATACATATGCAAGCATTTGCAAGTGTCATTAGAAGATTGAGATATCAAATAAGTAAGTCAATTTCAATGATTATATGTAGATTATTCTGATGTACTATCTGATTCATTCTCTAAAGATTCTAGATAGATTTTTATAGTCATACTATCAACACATCAACTTATTGCAGTATTGGCATTCATCCAGCTCTTTGGATGTCATATGGAAGTCACAGAAGTACAGTCAACTCTTTGACTACACTTCTTACTTGGGTCCAACCCATGCTTCCACTGCGCTCCCTTTATCTATAAGCAATCATTGCTCAAGACAAAGTATCTCTTATGTTGAAATCAAAAATTTCAATATAAGAGTATTTCAACATTTATACATGCTTCATTCAATTCATACAATATGAATATTATGAAGTTTCATGAATGACTAGAGTATAGATAGTAGAATGATGACACTCATTGTATCTACATCCATTTAAACTCTTAAAACATAGGTTCAGGTAGGTACTCAAACAATTCGAATACATCATCTCCTATAGAGCCACCATTCTGCACAATGCAGAGAACCATGTCATTCATGATTATATGTCGATAGCACATATGCCAGAACATCTTCTTATATTTTATAAGAATTATTTGATAATTACGATCATTATCGACATGTCACTTCAAAAGTTCTTTCGATGAGATCAAGACTGATAGAGATATACAAACCCTAGGGTTTTAGTTCTATTGTCTATTTAATTATCATTCCTCATTATTATGAGGAAACTTGCATATTGCAACCACATACATTATGTGTCCAATTGCAAGTACAATATCTGGATCATAGGTCCAATCCATGATATTCTACTAGTTATTATTGAGTATACCATTGAGTGGGATTAAAGAAGGATTATCTGAAATAAGAAATTTGCATAAACATATATAAATATATAATTTACTTTGATATAGGAATTTTTATATCAAAGTTGTCTTGCCTTTTCAACACCGAAAGTTCATTCCCTTAATCACTTTCAATGTAAGAGATATACTTGCCATTATATCTCAACAAGATCTGGGATCTCCATCCCTATCTTTGTTACATCCCAATAATATGAGAATCTGCAACTTGGATAAAAAGAAGCGGGAACATATTCCGCCTTGCAAGTTCAACTTGCATTCCCAATTCGGTCTTTAACACCCGGGCCCACCACCCCTAAGGTGATGTTGAACCGTTATTAATTGAAGCAACCGTCAACAGGAATAGAACTCGCTATGCGCAATCCATTATCGCCCCAATAATATGAGGATCCGATATTGAGGTCACTACGCATACGACCTTACTCTTCCGAGAAGCAAAGAGCACGATCCAGATGCACTTGCATATAGGAGCTGTCACTTCGGACAGGCGTCTCCTACATACAATCCATGGCGACGGAACCCTTCGCCTTGACGGGAGACCATGGATGTCACTTCTGTGATCCTCCATATCATATTCAAATTCTAATTAATTATCATGAATCATATTCACATAATTAATTCTTCAAGGGAAATAACACATCTATTATAATATATTGTTTTTAATTGGATATAATTAACTTAATCATATTAAATTAATTATCAATCCAACTCAATCAGCAAACTTGATTTTTCTTGAATATATGGTATTATCTCAAAATACATATTAATTTGAATTTTAATAATTAGAAAATACATTATGATCTCTCAGGCATCATTCGTTTCCTACCTGCTGTCATGGCCAATACCGGCGGGAGTGGGACGGACCGCATCCGGTGTAACTCGCTACCCCAGCGATCCCCGACTAGACACCATATCCGCTTGGGGAAAAAATAATGCCGAGTCAATCATTTTGTACTTGAGATGATCATCGGTTCTTCAACCGAAATTATACCATACAGTAATAATCAAAACATTTTTGATTATAAGGAAATTTGCTAGACAAATTCCCAATCCTATTCAAGCAAGTTGTTTGTTGATTGTATTTCCAATTTTGGTCTAGATCAAATCTAATCAATTATTGGTTGAGGCCAAGTCAATTAAGTAAATAATCATCATTCAATATTTCTCAAATATTTTCCGTAATTATTTCATGAAATTAATAATTAATTTCACTAATTGACAATCACATGGTTCTTGATTAGGACTGTAATTTCAGCAGTGACCCCTACTTACTAAAATTAACATATCTCAATCAATTTGAATACAAATTAGACAAAATCAATTTTAAAAGATTGCTAATTTGATTTAGGACAGAATCTAAGTGATATTCCACGCGTTTAGAGGCGGATCAAAACAGTAATTAACTCATTAATCATGTTAAGATTCGCAGTTCCCGCAACAGTGAATACATGTTCATTAAAACAACCATATCTCGAGCAAACGGAATCCAAATTACGTAAACTCAGATCCTACGGTTTCCTTATTTAATGGGGAACAAAATAAAATTTTTATTTTCGTGTTTAAACAATTAAACATGGCCGAAAATAATCACTAAACAGAGATGCGAAAATGAAATACGATAAAACTTTCGCAACCCTAACGAACCCAAGTTGCCTTCGGTTTTATGGATCATATCCAAAATCTTCGACCTAAGGCTCTGATACCACTTGAAAGATATGGTTAGAATCCTCAAGCGCAACACGTAAGCGTGAGCGTCGTATCGAATACGACGAGGAGCGACTAGTCGCACTAGTTGCTCGATGCAACGGAATTAAAAAAATTTTCATGCGACGAAGCCACATGATCCAAGAACACTTCTCGGATCATTTCGTCTAAAACACAAACAAGTAATAGGATTACCTCTTGAAGCGTGGTTGTGATCAAGTCTCTAAACGAAGAGACCTCCCGTCTCAAGTCCGATCCGACGGAGGAGACGCTTGCGAGCGTGGGGATGAATCGCGTGCTTCTCGCAATCCATGTTGAAGATCCAAGCGGCGGATCTCCTGATCTCGACACACGAGATCCGATGTCTTCTTCATGAGCGAGATGCACCTAAGGAGACGGAGATACACGAGCAGACGATCAGGAAACATAACGAAGACGCTGTGGCGATGGACACTTTCTCTAGGGCATCCATGGTGGACGGCCATGAGAGAGGGAGAGAGAGTAGGCGTGTAGAGAGAAAGAGAGAAAGAGAGAGATGTGCTTCAATAGCATGTGTACTAAGAAAGCATGGTATGCCTTTCTATTTGTAGGGTTTTGGGATCCAAGGATCTCAATCCATGGGACATATAAAATCAATGGATGAGATTTATTTATGTCTAATCCAATGGTCAAGATTGTTGTTGGAAAAAGCCAACAACTTTTGATTTAATTTAGATCAAATATATTTGACAAATCAAATATACATCAATCCTAAAATTAAACAAATCAAATAAGGGGACAAATTCCATGGAGATCTCAATCCCATTGGAATATAGTGGACGACCACTTATTTCCAAGTGGGGCAATCTCATGAGATTTCATGAGATTGCATATCTCCTTGGAAATCTCCTTTATTTAATCCAACAACTTTTGTTGTGATTTATTCTTTAAAAATAATTCATAATTAATTTTGAGAATATTGCAATCTTGCCATTGGAAAATTGTGAATCACATTCACAACCCAAAACAAAATATAATTTACATTTTCAATTAATTACACAATGTGTATCCAATACGCATTAATAATTAATCAACAAATATAAATTATAATTAGCTCTCTCTAATACATTATAAATCACATTTATAATATATTACGAATAATTGGATATTGCTATCCACATTATTCATATCCATGATAATTAAAATCACATTTAATCATCTTGGATCTCCATTTTCGCGTGCCCAAATAATATGAATCACATTCACATTATTCACATCTTTGATAATCAAATCACATTTAATTATCTAAGATAACTCTCCTTATAATATGAATCAAATTCATATTATTCATGATAATTAAATCACATTTAATTATCCATTTTCTCAATGCTCGGATACATATATCAACAACAGAATTATCCATGAACTCTTTCAAGGACAATGCGCTTTCTCCGCGAATACTTGGAGATAAGGACATGGCGATTGTATTGTTCCACATATAGTGACTTGGATATTGAGATCACATTTGAAATCTAGATCTCGGGCCTCCCATAGATGCTTGATTAAATCAAGACCGCAAATCTAATCTTCTCATTGAATCTGAATTACATTCAGATCAATGTCTAATATTTGGACTAAGATCAGGTTACTTCTCTAGTGAGAGGAGTCACTAAAATCCAGACCCATTTCATCACTCCCT
The DNA here is from genome assembly GCA_037367405.1 of Ottelia alismoides. Classification (NCBI taxonomy): domain Eukaryota; kingdom Viridiplantae; phylum Streptophyta; class Magnoliopsida; order Alismatales; family Hydrocharitaceae; genus Ottelia; species Ottelia alismoides. The sequence continues at coordinate 1,248,120 of JAZKJV010000198.1, read as the reverse complement.
AGGAATGGAAGTGTCATGATTATACAATCGTTTATGATCACATCACCCTCAGGTATTCCCAATACCTGTACATCCTGCATACTGGAAGACTCAGAATAAACCTGAAGTATAAGATCAATTTTACACTGTCTACTTCAGAGTTTTATCATTAAGTTTCTCATTCAATCATTGGGAGTTACTATTGATCATGTACTTTCCAAAAGCATATATCATACCTAGGTCTTGATCATATACTTTCCAAAAGTATATATCAAACCTACAAATTCAGTCAAGCTTCCAAAGCGAGACGACCGTGCACGGAATTTGATTCTTCCCAATGTCTCATGAGTGAGCTCATGTCTTCCGATTCAGTTATGAACCAGTATGATCCCTTTGAGAGATCGTATTACTCATATGCCCTTATATGCACACCAGTGCGCCGATGTATAGACCTTGGTTGGGTCATCAACCTATTGGTCTGCCAAATGTACATACTCAGACATATAGTAATACATCTGTTTCTGGTCAGAGGATGTGTTCCTATATCATGACAGTATATGATATAGGACTTTGGTTATCTCGATCTCATTAAGTCAACTCTTTGACCTAACTAATCTTACACCTCCGAATCTCTATTCCCATGCAGAGGACCTGCATCAGGAGGTTGGTCAGACATCATCCTAAATGAGAAAGGATTGCCATCTTCTACTCAGGCTGGAGATCATCTCTTAATAATCATTTGACGTGATGACTCCTCAATCTAACTCTTTAGATATTCATCCAAGCACCAGCCTCTATGATTCAATAATTGAATCAACAGCTTTATGATCATAAGACGGCCATGGTACATAACCCTAATTGTACTAAGGGACCTATTATGCAAATTATCTATTCTTCATTTCAGATCAGGAAATGATATTTGCAATAACATTAATTGCATAATGGCTCGCCGTGGGCTCGCATGTCCAACAAAATTACTGTTTTTTGTTGGCGATCCGACTCCTTATTCTTCAATTCAATTGGTGGATAGTATTATAGATGATTCATCTCCACTATGGAGCACATATCTAGATTTAGTGGTAGCTCAACCTGATGTACCTGTTAATTCATCTTGCCAGAGTTGAAGCCACTACCTCCTATACTCATGTATTCCTTCCTTACGGGACCAAAGAATAAGTTTCCTATCATTATTAGTTCTAAGTTGGCTGTAGATCATGAGACTTGGTTGTTAGAAGTATTAGAGAAGAATCGTAAGGCCATAGGATGGACTGTGTCTGATCTTGTGGGTATAAACCCTGCACTCTGTTATACCATATTTTTGTTGAGGATAGTGATATAACTTCCCGTGAGTTCTAGAGGAGACTTAATCCAAATTTACAGGAAGTAGTTAAGAAGGAGATAGAAAAATGGTGTGGAGCGTGCTTTATTTACCCTATCTCTGACTCCAAATGGGTGGCACCTTTACATGTTGTCACGAATAAGTCAGGAATTCAGATGGTCACTAATGAGGAGGGAGCTAAGATTGTGACACGAGTACCTACGTCGTGGAGCGTCTATGTCGATTACAGGCGCCTGAATGCTGCGACCAAGAAAGATCACTTTCCCCAACCTTTTATTGATAAGATTTTGGAGAGATTAGTGGGGAAAGAGTTCTTCTATTTTCTTGATGGGTATTCTGGCTACAATCAAGTAGCCATTGCCCCTGAGGACCAGGAAAAGACCACATTTACATGTCCTTTTGGTACATACGCATTCAGGCGCATGCCTTTTGGGCTATGCAATGTCCCAGGTACTTTTCAAAGATGCATGATTGTCGTGTTTGCCAAAATGGTTAGGGATTTCCTGGAAGTCTTCATGGACGACTTTTCAGTTCATGGAGATTCATTTGACTCCTGTTTAGCTCATTTCGACCGAGTTCTTCAAAGGTGTAGGGAGGTAAATCTGGTACTCTCCTGGGAAAAAAGTCATTTTATGGTTAAGGAGGGTATTGTGTTGCGGCATGCCATCTCCAAGAAGGGAATGGAGGTTGACCCTGCCAAGGTAGATGTGATCAAAAAACTTGATCCACCAACCAACATCAAGTCAGTGAGGTCATTTCCGGGGCATGTTGGATTCTATAGACAATTTATTCAGGATTTTTCTAATATTGCCCGACCCCTAACTGAGCTTTTAAGAAAGGACACCGAATTCTTTGTAGATCACAAGTGTCTTGAGGCCTTCGAGCTCCTTAAAAAGAAGATTTGTGACTCGCTTATATTACAAGCTCCTGATTGGTCTCTTTCCATTGAAATCATGACTGCTGCTTCGAATTTTGCTATAGGATATGTATTGGGGCAAATGTGAGATTGGATTCTGTTTGCTATTCACTACGCAAGCAAAGTTTTGGATCCAACACAAAATTTTTTACAATAATGGAGAAATAAATGCTTGTGTAGTTTGGGCTTTAGAAAAGTTTAGGTATGTAATATGGGGTTCAAAAGTGACAGTTTATAGCGATCTTTCAGCCATTAGGTATCTCATGGAAAAGAAGGACACAAAGGTGACTCTTCTTAGGTTGATATTGTTAGTCCAGGAGTTTGATTTGGAGATTAAGGATAAACCTAGAGTCAAAAAAGTAGTGGATGACCATCTTTCAATGATTGAAATAAAATATTCCCCTGATATTGAGCCTATTCGAGAGACCTTTCCAGATGAGTCTATTTGTGTTGTTGACTCATTTCATGGTATGCTAACATGGTGAACTTCCTTGTCTCCAAGCAAGTTCCTCATCGTTGGACTATGAGATGTTAGACCGATTCAAGTCAGATTCGAGGAAATACCATTGGGAGGATCTGTTCCTTTTCTTTAAAGGCTTGGATTGTATCTACAAAAGTTGTATTCCTCAGGAGGAATACTAGAGTGTCCTCATATATTGTCATTCATTTGAAGCTAGAGGACACCATTCCGGAAAAAGAACCACTCACAAGGTGTTACAGTGTGGTTTCTTTTGGCCAACCCTGTATAAAGATGCCGCAGATTTTGTATGGTCATGCCCTGTTTTATAAAGGATGGGAGGGACTATTGGTTCTAGAGATGAAATGTCCATGCAATCGGTGATGTTTTGTGAGGTCTTTGATGCATGGGGCATATATTTCATGGGTCCTTTCCCTAATAGTCAAGGATTCGAGTACATTGATGAATCCATGATTCATTAACTTTTCTATCGCATTTTGTCTTAAAACCCTTAACAAATACATGTAAATACTCACTAATTGCCATATTTTAACAAAACCCCATTCATGTGTAAATATTCACTTTTAACCACTAAATTCATGTAAATAAATAAAGAACCAGAAAAAGAAGGAAAAAGGCATATGAAATATATGTATATATATGTAATATGACTTAAACTATAAATATAACTGTAAGATATATTTATAGACTGACCCCCGAGACCAAGTCAGCATGGATTGGTCGACAAACCAAAAAGTAGGGGGAGATAAGGAAAGAAAACTCAATAAAAATAATCTATCTCATGTATATACATTCTTCACTATTTATAAATAAATACAAAACTTCAAAGAATTTTAATTATTTCATCTTAACTTATTCTTCACCAAATCTTTCTCCTAATTATTCACAAAAATGTAAATAAAAATATAAAAATAAGTTAAGAATATTACCCTGTAAATATGCCAAGAAATCCAGCTTACAACTTGTCAAAATCTCAACTTCCGAACATCATAACTTCCTCATATGAACTCCAATTTCACTCTACTCACCTTTAAAGTTCATAAAATAATATTATCTAATTAATAATGGTGGTTTCACTGAATTCGGAGTCCGTTTGCAAAAAGTCGGTTTTGGGACCAAAAGACAAAGGGGTTTCTGGGCTATTTATTTTATGTAACACACCTTATTTATTATTTTCTTAATTTTATAATTTTTAAATTATTTCATGATCCTCTAGTTTCACCATAAATTATTTCATAATTTTTGGAGACTATTTATTATTTTTATAAAATCAAATACCCCAAAATATAGGTATAATTGACTTATATAGCTACTTACTCTATTTATTAAAATATGTAGATTCATTCATAAAAATCCATAAAAATTTGTATAAGTCTTATTTAATGCCCTAATAATTAATAAAATATAAAATTAATTTTTACTTAATTATTTATTAAATTAAAAATTCAAAACCTATTTATTAATACATATTTATTAATAAAATATTTATATTTTAAATAATATTTATTATTTATTAAAAATAATTATACCATAATTTAGAAAATAAATATATTTAACTTTCTTGTATTTATACCTATTTAAAATAATGTAATTTACTAATTTATATTTAATTTATAAGTATTTATAGAGTCTGGGCCAACCAGGTGCTGACACGTGTCAGCACCTGGAGCCTTCATCCCCAAGAAGAAGGACTGCCGACTTCTGTTCCAACCACCCGACTTTCCTTATTTTTCCCGCACGCTTCTTGAAGCTTCTAATCGATCTAAACCCTTGGATCCCTACTCCTAACAACCACCAAGCCCGCCGACCCTTGATCTTGGCTTGGAGCCCACGAAATACACCTATATAAGCCACTCAAGGTCCGCCATTATCAACAACTTCTTCCAGCCCAAAGCTTCCCAGCTACAGTGCACCGACTACCCACCTTCCCAGCCTTGTTCCAACCAACTCGAGCAGTGACAGCGCCAAGGGAGGAGCTCGCGAGGGAGAGGGTACATCGGAGAAGAGTTCCAAGGCGGAGCTTCGCCTTGCATCGCCGCCAAGCGCCGCGTACAGCTCCAGCGAGGTCGACCGTCGAAAACCATTTTTCCAGGTAATACACTTGGAAACCCCAGACCAATTCATCCACTTTGTGATTTTCTTTCTCGATAGTAGAGCCACGATTAGCGTGGCTAATCACGCATTTAGTTAGCCTAACTACCATTCTTTCACGCAACATAAAAACATCCTCTCGAATCGATTCACATTCATCTCAAATCGATCACAAAACGTCGTCTTCTTCGCATCTGGATTACTTGGTTGGACATTTATGCATTTTCTTCAAAGTTTGATGCTTAATCTATTAATCTTGTTGGCCGATTCGATTCGAATCGAGCATAGAACTTGATTGTTTGCAGGATTGTCTTCATCGCGTGCCATTCCTTTGGATCTGGAAGGGCCTCAACGTCATCAAAATCAAGCTTGAAGATCGGGCTCCAGAACCGTCATCCAGCTACCCGTGCCGAACCACCATCTTCCTCGAGCTACTGCCGCCGCTCGGAGCGCCGCCACCGCCATATCCACCGCGGGCGAGCTCGAGGGGTGGAGGAGCCACCCCTCTGGCCCCGCCGGAGCGTCTGACTCGACGGGGAACGGCCGGAAGAAATCAGAGAAGAAGGCATCGCCGCCAGGATCTCTAACTGCTCAAGACCGCCCGGCGCACAGGTTTGCGCCACGTGGCAGAGCGAGAAGCGTCTGATCGTCAACCGCACGTTTTAATCTCGGCCGTAGAATCTGAAACGGTGGAGAAATTGCATATTAACTCCAGTCAAGTTTCCAGACTTACAACCCGCCGCTCAAGTTTCAAATAATTACAAATAGGTCCCTCCGCAGGGACCTAATTGTAAGACTTCTTGTATTTTTGTTGCAGAACAGTCCTTGTGGACCTTTTTGAAGACATTTTAATTAGAATTTTTTTACGCTTATGCCCCTGGGCTGTAGGGGCTGTATCTTGCTCGTTTGACCTCGGATTTTGACGATTCTTGGAGGGTAGTTACACAACTACCCCAGCTACATAGTATAAAGTTTTCGCGGCTTTTCGACGAGTTTTTGACGTGTTTTGATTTTCTCAAAAAACGCCTCGTTTTGTTTTGATTTCTTGTGTAGTTCGAGTACGCGGCTCGAACCTCGATCACCTATACTATATAGTACCACCTATACTCTATTCACCTATTATATAATACATAAATCTTTTGAAAAATATCCCTTTTTGAAAATTAAATAAAAATTTGAAAAGAATAAAATCAAATAAAAATTACAAAAATAAAAACCACTAAAAAAGGGCATTCTGACTTAGAGAAGAATTAAAATAAAATCACGAGAAGAAAAATTAGGGAATATATTCTGCCTCCTTGAGTTCGACCCAGGAACACTTACCTGGTTAAATAATTAGTAAACGGTTCTCCGACAGAAAACCGTAAATTTTGTTTGATAAGTTTTCTTCTTGTTTCGCGGTTTTTCTGCTACAACCGACAGTCTAAGAAGTGAAAGCCGCGAAACAAGCTTATCAAAATGGCGCCGTTGCCAGGGAGGCGTTAGATTCCCTTGATTTCTTGTTTTTCGTGATTTTATTATTTTTCTTCTCTTTGTTTTTTTTCGTACGGTTTTTCGTACGGCTTTTTTGTGTTTTGTTTTCTGAGTTTTCCTTTCTTGTTTTCTTTACGGCTTTCTCGGCTTTCTCGATATTATCTTGTGCTAATCATCTTTGCAGGGCCTGCAGGATCAACCGGTTTCCTCGGAAGCCGAGTCAGTTGAAAGGGCAGAGGTCGGCTCCTTCTTCACGAGTCGACTGCAGAGGAGCAGAGATTTAGTATCCTTTTATTTGAGAGAAAAAGGGAGAGAGTTGTACTTAGATTAATAAAATTTTCATTTTTTAGGGGCTTGATTCATCGGATACCGTGTATCTGGTGAATCAAGGCACCCACCGCAGCTTTTATCGCTTATCGGTTTTCCGCGGTTTTCTAGATGCTTGCTTAGGATTTTTTCGCTCTATCTGCTTGTGCCTCGTAGCTAGTTTTAGGACTTGCAACCTAGGTGCTTGCTCTAGGGTTTTAACAAAAAGACAAAAAATAGACGTTGTTTGAAAATCCATAAAAATTGCAAAATTAAAAATTGGGACTGCTAAAAATATCTGATCAAAAACCGTAAAATCGATTCAATTGATTTGGGGAGAGTAAACCCCGCACATTTCTCAGAGTGCACGAGTTGAGAGCCGACACTTAAGGATAGAGACAAAACCCCGTATTTCTTGCGGGATACTACTGGGTCCATACACCTGATCGCTGTTCCTCAGTGGGTAAGCTCGGGTAGCCGGAAACGGTCCGGGTTTACTTAGCAGAGTGGGAGGTTTAGAGGACACTGCGCAAGGCTCCGTCCTCAAGTAACACGGGTAGCCGGAAACGGTCCGTACTTACTCCCATACTGGCTGAGTGCGAGTGGTCTCGCGTAAGGATTCGGGCCAGTGTCTTGGAGAAACTATCGGGCTCCTATTGGCTTGCTCAGCCCGTGTAACCGCAACGATTGCTAAAACAACCCTAAAACCGAAAAGATAAAAGACCGAACTCTTACGGTCTTCATCAGGGTTGAGTTGGTGAAAACGGGGTTTGCCTTGTGTTTGTTTGCGGGGCGTGAGTTTCCGCGGCTTTCACATTCCTTTTTCTATTGAATCGTACACGTGATCTCCCAATCTTCTCTTGACATCGAAGATGACGTCTCGACGGCTTTTCGGCTCAGACTCTGTGAGCTTCCAACCGTCCACCGTCGAGCGTATGTCTTCACAAGTTCGGGATGACTCTCTTCCCGAGCTGGTCCCATCCGATCTCGAGGCGAGTCAGACCCAGACTCCCTCGCCTCCTGGCCAGATCATTGAGGCAGACCTTCGCCTCAATACAGAATCCAAATCTCCTAAGTATTTTTCGATGAGTTCTTACGAGAGTTTCCATTTTACAGACGATCAGATGGCTCGTGGGAAAGCATCGGCAGCAGATGAGAGGCCAACAGCTGAGGATCATTCGGAGGGAAGAGCAGATCCGAACGGAGATGTCACGACAGGTATTCTCGACACACTTCAGCAGATGAATCTACAGATTCGAGAACAGTTTAGAGTTCAGACCGAGCTGCAGGCTGAATTAGCCGCACTCAGAGCAGGGGCCGGGAACCAGTTACCGCCTGCGGTTCCCGCTACTTTATGGGACGAGTATGACCCAGGTGCTCGAACGCTCCATCATTGGATTCGGCTATCGCCGAATCAAGGGCCATACGAACTTCGACCGTCCTTCATCTCTTTGCTTCCCAAGTACTATGGGAATGCCGCAGAGGAGCCGTTCACGTTTTTACAGCAGTTTGAGATGATCTGCGGAACGGCCTGCTATCCAGGAGTGACACAGGAAGCCGTGCGCCTAAAGGCTTTTCCGTTTGCCTTAGCCGATAAAGCCCTTTATTGGCTAAGCCATCTAGGGAGAGAAATCTCCACTTGGGACGACCTGAAGTCTACCTTCCTACGCAAGTATTTCCCTCTAGGAAGGACGAACATGATGAGGAGTCAGATCTCCAACTTTACGCAATTGTCGAACGAATCATTCCATGAGGCATGGGATCGATTCAAGGACCTGACGGAGAGATGCCCACATCATGAGATACCAATGAAGGTGCTAGTACAGAATTTTTTCGGAGGACTCCAGCCGGAAATTCAGGGGCTAGTTAGTGCCGCATGTGGCGGCAGTTACTTGAACAAAGATGCCGAGTCAGTTTGGACCATCTTCGAAGGGATGGCCGAGAACTCGAGAGTTGTAGACTCTACTCGGGCATATCAGAAAGCCCCGCAGCCACCACATCACCGAGAGCATCACAAGGTGGCAAATATAGCAGACTCTGAATCCAACACCAACATGAGCTTCATTGGTGAGAAATTAACGTTGGTGGACGTGATTCATAAGCAGGTCCAGGACCTACAACCGCTGCGAGAGTTGGAGAAACTCTCATCTCTACCTCAGCAGCTGAGTGATCTTTCGAAGAAGGTCTCTGATCTTCAACTTCAGTACCAGCAGAGTCAGACTTCTTCACAGCCAGCACGGAGGATCGCACCCGCTCCACCCACCTGTCAGATACAATATGTTCAGAGCGAACCCGAGATTCCGCAGATTGATTGGCATGAGGATCAGTCTCATGCCAATGCTGGCCAGGTCATCAGCACTACAGCGATGGAGGTGGAGTTGCAAGCCACTTTCGAGATCAATGGGATTTGGTATACTCCAGTTCAGCAGCCGAGTATACCGAATCATCAGCAGCAGCAGCCGTACGGTCATCCGCAGCATGGACGTCCGCAATTCCAGCACCGCCAGAATTTCACGCCGCCGCAGTCTCATCCAAACGTCTACCATCAGAGACCGCAGCCTACTTATCAGCACCCTGCTCAGTTTTCACCGAACTATTCTTTTCAGCAGCCGCAACAATCTTCCTCTACACCACAGCGCTACTCCCAGTCGTCCACCTCTCAACACTTCACGCCAAAGCAGGAGAGAGGAGCAAGCCAGGGCGCCCATACTGAACCAGAGATGTCTTCACAGGCCCAGGCGCTCAACCAGATCATGGACATGCTCAGCACGCTCCAGATTGCACACAAGACAAAGATGGAGCAGGTTAACCGTCGTCTGGACGAGTTAACCGTGCCGAAGACCACTCTTCCAGCCCAGCCTCAGATGAATCCGAACAACAAGAGGAGGCATCCAGATCAGGTAGATACTACAGGTAAGATCTCGTTTCCTGAATTTTTTTCTAACTTCATTCATCTCAGGAGCGGTAGATCACCGCAAACACCTACTAGAGAGGAGAGGGAACCAGAGGAGCACGAGCATGATCCGAATGCCGAGGAGGAGAAACCGCAAGAGGATGAGGACATAGAATCAAGAGACAGGAGCAATGCCAACAGTTCAGATATGGATACTGGCGACTCCGATGATGATATCACGCAAGATCAGGCAGAATTCCCAGAGAAAAACATTTCTTCCCCTGTCTTAGAGAGTTTTATAAATAATTCTGAGACTCTCGATGTACACGCTGATTCCAATGATTTGAATAAAAGTTCTGATTTTCTGACTCCTGACTTTATTCCTTTTCCCGATGCTTTGTTTGGAAAAGGAAAGAAAAAAATCAAAAATAATCCCGAATCTCCACAATTTGAAAAGTTGCTCAAAGATCATATCTTTCTGAAGATCCCGCTCCATGATGCCTTAGATCAATTTCCTACGCTTAAGAATCAATTGAAAAACAGATGCACCACGCGTAGGAAAAAGAGATCCCGAACAGAAAAGCATGTTTTGACTAAGGCTACATCCTGTGCGATACAGAATAAGCTTCCAAAGAAGAAGAAAGACTCAGGTGCACATTATGTCAGATGCGAGATCGCAAAAGCTGAATTCGATCGCACTCTATTAGATAACGGTTCCTCGATCAATCTGATACCCGCTTCCTTACTCGAGAAGCTCGAGTTAGGTCCTCTTTACAAATCCCGTGCGATCCTTCAGTTTGCTGATAGATCCGTAAAGAGACCTAAGGGTATACTTAGGAACGTTATCGTAACCGTGCAGGGTTTGCAATTTCCCGTTGACTTTACGGTCCTAGAGATGAATTGCCCTGCACAATTACACCTTACCCCGATCATTCTCGGGAGGCCTTTTCTAGAGACCGCAAAGGCTCTCTTCGATTATGATACAGGGAAGGTATCTTTTCGCGCCGAGGGTGAAAAGGTACATATAGAGATGGCGAGAGAATCAAACACTTCCAGTGATGCATCTTCAGATTTTCTGAGTTCTTTAGCCTCCTGCGATTACATGGATGAGGTTCGCTTTGACGACCTCGAAAGATACCAGGTAGAGACCCAAGAATGTTTGACAGAGGACGGGTCTGAGACTTTAGGAGGTAGCTCTTCCGATGGGACTTTATATTTTAGTCTGGATGATGATGAGCAAAGGGATCAGACTTTTGAGGATATTAATGCAGATCTTTCAGATTCAGAGAGTATACACAATTCCTCCATCTCAGATGAATCAGAATTTTATCTAGTTGACTTATTCTCTTCTGATCATTCTAAGGAGTCGGATGATGTCTCGAACATCTTCTGTAGTCCGACTTTAGAGCACATTGAGATGGTGAATAATCAGAATGCAGACACATCACCTACCGACACAGATCCCCATACAGATATAGATGATGTTGCAGCAGATCCAGATACTACCTTGCCAGAACTCAAGACTTTGCCACCAAACATGAAATATGCTTTCCTTGCGGGTCCACATCAACAGTTTCCGGTCATTATCAGTTCAACTTTGACTGATGATCAAGAATCTCGTCTGATGGAGATTCTAGAAAGAAACCGCAAGGCTATTGGGTGGACTGTATCCGATCTCCGCGGGATTAATCCTGCTTTGTGTTCACATCATATCTATCTCAATCATGACAGCAAACCCTCCAGAGAGTTTCAGCGTAGGCTGAATCCGGTTTTACGAGAAGTTGTCAAGAAAGAGATCACGAAATGGTGTGATGCAGGGTTCATTTATCCTATCTCCAACTCCGAATGGGTTAGCCCATTACATGTTGTCCCGAAGAAGTCGGGAATTCAGATGGTGAAAAACGAGAGTGGAGAGGAGATTCCAAAGAGAGTAACCACATCGTGGCGAGTATGTGTTGATTACAGGAAACTTAACACCGCGACGAAGAAGGACCACTTCTCTTTGCCTTTCATAGACCAGGTCATCGAACGGTTGGCAGGGAAGGGGTACTTCTGTTTCCTTGACGGTTACTCCGGATACAACCAGGTATCAATTGCTCCTGAAGACCAGGAGAAAACTACCTTCACTTGTCCGTTTGGCACGTATGCCTTTAGACGGATGCCCTTTGGATTGTGCAACGCTCCTGCAACTTTCCAGAGGTGCATGCTTGCTATTTTTGTAGACATGGTCGGTGATTTTCTAGAGGTTTTTATGGATGACTTTTCGGTCTATGGTGAGTCATTTGACGATTGTTTAGCGTACCTAGACCAGGTTCTGAAAAAGTGTTGTGAGGTAGATCTCGTTCTGTCATGGGAAAAGAGCCATTTTATGGTTACTCACGGGATCGTGTTGGGGCACGTCATCTCCCAGCGAGGCATGGAGGTTGACCCTGCCAAGGTGGATGTCATCAAGAAACTCGAGCCACCATCCAACATCAAACAGTTACGGTCATTTCTGGGGCACGTCGGCTTTTATCGACGGTTTATTCAAGACTTCTCCAAGATTGCCCGACCGTTAACTGAATTGTTAGGCAAAGACATCGAGTTCATTTTAAATGATAAATGTCTTCATGCCTTCCTCACACTTAAAGAAAAGATAATCAGTGCTCCTGTCCTACAGCCGCCTGATTGGTCTCTACCCTTCGAGATCATGACGGATGCATCAGATTTTGCGGTCGGGGCTGTATTAGGCAGAGGAGGAATGGACTTCCCATCGCTATTCACTATGCCAGCAAGACCTTAGATGATGCTCAGAAGAATTACACAGTAACAGAGAAGGAGATGTTGGCAGTAGTGTTTGCACTAGACAAATTTCGATCTTATTTACTTGGCTCCAAGATCACAGTTTATACAGACCACTCAGCTATCAGGTTTTTGATGGAAAAGAAGGATGCCAAGGCACGCCTTCTTAGATGGATTCTTTTATTTCAGCAATTTGATTTGGATATTAAGGATAAACCTGTAGTAAAGAATGTGGTAGCTGATCACCTCTCCCGATTACAGTCAAATCAGCCCTCAGATGAGTACACGCCAGAGATCGCAGAGAGATTTCCAGACGAGAGCATCTTTGCGGTTACAGAACTTCCGTGGTATGCAGATATAGTGAACTTTCTGGTCACACAGAAAATTCCTCAAGGTTGGCCGAAGAACAGAGTTGAGAAACTCGTGTCTGAGTCACGATACTACCATTGGGAGGATCCGATTCTTTTTCGCGAAGGACTGGATTGCGTTTACAGGCGATGTATTCCTCAGGAGGAATATAATAGTGTCCTCACTTTGTGTCATTCTTTAGAATCAGGAGGACATCATTCAGGGAAGAGGACAGCACAGAAGGTACTACAGAGCGGATTATGGTGGCCGACTCTTACCAAAGATGTTTGCACATTCGTGAAGAGTTGTCCAGATTGTCAGAGAGCTGTAGGGACAGTTAGTGCCAGAGATGCAATGCCGATGCGACCTGTCATTATTTGCGAGATCTTTGACGCATGGGGCATAGATTTTATGGGACCGTTCCCTTTTAGCAGCGGCTTTGAGTACATACTTCTTGCTGTAGACTATGTAAGCAGATGGGTGGAGGCTATACCCGCACGAACCGCAGACAGTAAAACCGTTTGCAAGTTCCTAAGGGAACACATCATTTCGCGGTTCGGAATCCCTCGTATTCTTATCTCTGATGGGGGTAGCCATTTCATCAATAAGGAGGTGAAAAATCTAGTGAAACAGTACAGCATCGATCACAGAGTAGCTTCTCCTTACCACCCACAGACGAATGGCATGGCCGAAGTTTCAAATAGGGAGGTAAAATCAATTCTTCAGAAGTTAGTACGACCGGATAGGAAGAACTGGTCACTTCTTCTAGACCAAGTTCTTTGGGCTTATCGTACTGCATATAAGACTCCCTTAGGTACTTCACCATTCAGACTAGTTTATGGAAAGCCGTGCCACTTGCCCGTAGAGATCATGCACAAATCTGAGTGGGCAATTCGAGAAATTTTGATGGATATGCAGAAAGCAGGAGCCAAGAGGAAGATAGATCTGAATGAACTGGTAGAAATCCGCAATCAAGCATACGAGAACACACTGATCTATAAGGACAAAGTGAAGAAATGGCATGACAGACACATCCGACACAAGAGCTTTGTCCCTGGGCAGAAAGTCTGGTTGTTCAATGCAAGGTTGAGAATTTTTCCCGGCAAATTAAAGAGCAAGTGGGAAGGACCGTACATAGTCAGAACGGTGCACGACAATGGCAGTATTGCGATATCAGATGTGTCACCTGGTGCAGAACCGTTCGTGGTTAACGGGCAGATGCTGAAGCATTTCGTAGAGACTACTGATCATCTGGCCCGTACTGAAGTGATCTATTTTGTACAGGAATCATAATCATTCTTTTACTTCTTCCTGTACAATTCCTTTTGAGCCATTTTTTGTTCGTCTTCTATGCTTAGGATACCAGATCCTAAGTATAGGGGGGACCGATTGTCCGCTGATTCACGTTTTATTTTTATACTAATTCTTTTGTATAGCCGTTCTTTTTCACGAATCACTGATCCCCAATTTTTTGCTACATTCTTTTTATACTTAGGATGCCTTATCCTAAGTATAGGGGGGACCGAGTGATTTCGATGATTTCGTATTCCTTCCTTTTGATTTCTTCGTTATTTATCCTTTTCATTCAGTCATCCCGTTTTTGCTCTCTCATAATACTTACGATGACCAGATCGTAAGTATAGGGGGGTTGACTGACTTGACATCGATATCCCTTTTTTCACCCACTTTTACTTAGCACGAGTTATGCCCTCCTTTTTCTCTTTTGACGCTATGAGGACATAGCTCAAGCTAAGTATAGGGGGGTGCGTATATATTGTATATATACTTTCGGTCATAACTCGTACTTTATGTATTTTCTATATCTATAAAATCCATAAAAAGTGGGTACGGGTTAATTTAAAATCCACTCTCTTATTTATAAAATCCTGGTAAATAAGTAAAATATGCTTAAAACTTGTAAGTAAAATTTGTAATTAAAATTTATACTTAAAATATGTATAATACTTATTTAAAATCCTATTTATTAAAATTTGTATAAAAGCCATTCAACCCTTGTAAAATACTCTGTAGATAAAATTTGTAAAATACATTAGACATTTAACTTAAATAAAATTTATCTTGTAAAATTTGTAAATAAAACCATGTTTATAAAAATCATAAAATCCATAAAAAATACAAGTCCTTAAATTTGTAAAAATTACAAAATTCTTAAAATTCATAAAAATGAGTAAAATCCAGAAAATATACTTCACAAAAACATGGTTGCATTTGCATTCGCATTTTTCAGAATAAGTTTGATTTCCAGAACTAAGGACTGAGTCTAGTCTGAAGGATGGAGCTTGATTACGGACTTTAACTCTCATTGTAAGGAGCCTGATTAGGAACTGGAATTTAGACTCTTCAGGTCTGGTGACTTAAATCTTTGGGTTCCGTAAGACTATATTCGGGAAATCAAGTCATCTGAGCTTGAGTAGACCACTTGGAGTCATCCGTACAACTCTTCACCAATGGACCAATCTTGAACACATGCACTCTGCACTTAGCTCAACTCGCATGGAGTTCCGAAGGACAGTACACCTTGGTAGTGCATTCCTATCCTTATCTTTGCGGCATTGACGTCCAAAGACGGGATAGATTGGGGTTGCGATAGTTGCTTCGGATGAGGGAAGGATCTGCTGACACAATTTTTCTAAGACCTCAAAAAAATGGACGGATTAAAAAGATTCTATAACCGTCGAGGCACAAAAGATGAATGCAGTGCAAGCAAATTACAAAGTCAAGTCAAAGCAGAAGCCACCAAATAAGACCAAACTGGTCAAAGCTTCCACCAAATATGCCTGCACACCTTAGTGGAGACTCAGCTACACCGGTTGGGCTTCACAAGGAGATGCGTCTACACTGGTCGCACTCCACTTCTTTTCTCATTCTTCTAACTTCTCCCTATATTCGATTGTGGACATAACAGAACTGAACTCAGAAGGGAATACCTCCCTCCCCGAGGAAAGAGTAGCGGGATGAGGAAACCATAGGAGTGTATAGCCGAGATTGACGGTTTCTTCGATTCTCTAAGCAGTAAGAGCTAAATCAATTCACACACTGTACAAGTTGACTTCAAGGATGATAGAGTTTGCGATATGAATAAGTGAGTCTGAACTAGCCAATGAAGTGATCTTGAGTAAGGATTATGGAACTTGAAGACTGTTGAGGATGAAATCCTAATCCTAGTTAAGGTTCCGACAAAATGCTTGTTTCAGGCCCGATCGAGCTCTGTCCTTTATCTGTTCTCATGAATTGGTTTAGGAAAACAAATTAATTCTAATTTTTTTCTTTTTCACTTACTTTTTCAAAATAAGTGTTTGCTAAGGGACTAGCAAAGTTTAAGTATAGGGGGTTGATGAATCCATGATTCATTAACTTTTCTGTCGCATTTTGTCTTAAAACCCTTAACAAATACATGTAAATACTCACTAATTTCCATATTTTAACAAAACCCCATTCATGTGTAAATATTCACTTTTAACCACTAAATTCATGTAAATAAATAAAGAACCAGAAAAAGAAGGAAAAAGGCATATGAAATATATGTATATATATGTAATATGACTTAAACTATAAATATAACTGTAAGATATATTTATAGCCTAACCCCCGAGACCAAGTCAGCATGGATTGGTCGACAAACCAAAAAGTAGGGGGAGATAAGGAAAGAAAACTCAATAAAAATAATCTATCTCATGTATATACATTCTTCACTATTTATAAATAAATACAAAACTTCAAAGAATTTTAATTATTTCATCTTAACTTATTCTTCACCAAATCTTTCTCCTAATTATTCACAAAAATGTAAATAAAAATATAAAAATAAGTTAAGAATATTACCCTATAAATATGCCAAGAAATCCAGCTTACAACTTGTCAAAATCTCAACTTCCGAACATCATAACTTCCTCATATGAACTCCAATTTCACTCTACTCACCTTTAAAGTTCATAAAATAATATTATCTAATTAATAAAGGTGGTTTCACTGAATTCGGAGTCCGTTTGCAAAAAGTCGGTTTTGGGACCAAAAGACAAAGGGGTTTCTGGGCTATTTATTTTATGTAATACACCTTATTTATTATTTTCTTAATTTTATAATTTTTAAATTATTTCATGATCCTCTAGTTTCACCATAAATTATTTCATAATTTTTGGAGACTATTTATTATTTTTATAAAATCAAATACCCCAAAATATAGGTATAATTGACCTATATAGCTACTTACTCTATTTATTAAAATATGTAGATTCATTCATAAAAATCCATAAAAATTTGTATAAGTCTTATTTAATGCCCTAATAATTAATAAAATATAAAATTAATTTTTACTTAATTATTTATTAAATTAAAAATTCAAAACCTATTTATTAATACATATTTATTAATAAAATATTTATATTTTAAATAATATTTATTATTTATTAAAAATAATTATACCATAATTTAGAAAATAAATATATTTAACTTTTTTGTATTTATACCTATTTAAAATAACGTAATTTACTAATTTATATTTAATTTATAAGTATTTATAGAGTCTGGGCCAACCAGGTGCTGACACGTGTCAGCACCTGGAGCCTTCTTCCCCAAGAAGAAGGACTGCCGACTTCTGTTCCAACCACCCGACTTTCCTTATTTTTCCCGCGCGCTTCTTGAAGCTTCTAATCGATCTAAACCCTTGGATCCCTACTCCTAACAACCACCAAGCCCGCCGACCCTTGATCTTGGCTTGGAGCCCACGAAATCCACCTATATAAGCCACTCAAGGTCCGCCATTATCAACAACTTCTTCCAGCCCAAAGCTTCCCAGCTACAGTGCACCGACAACCCACCTTCCCAGCCTTGTTCCAACCAACTCGAGCGGTGACAGCGCCAAGGGAGGAGCTCGCGAGGGAGAGGGTACATCGGAGAAGAGTTCCAAGGCGGAGCTTCGCCTTGCATCGCCGCCAAGCGCCGCGTACAGCTCCGGCGAGGTCGACCGTCGAGCACCATTTTTCCAGGTAATACACTTGGAAACCCCAGACCAATTCATCCACTTTGTGATTTTCTTTCTCGATAGTAGAGCCACGATTAGCGTGGCTAATCACGCATTTAGTTAGCCTAACTACCATTCTTTCACGCAACATAAAAACATCCTCTCGAATCGATTCACATTCATCTCAAATCGATCACAAAACGTCGTCTTCTTCGCATCTGGATTACTTGGTTGGACGTTTATGCATTTTCTTCAAAGTTTGATGCTTAATCTATTAATCTTGTTGGCCGATTCGATTCGAATCGAGCATAGAACTTGATTGTTTGCAGGATTGTCTTCATCGCGTGCCATTCCTTTGGATCTGGAAGGGCCTCAACGTCATCAAAATCAATCTTGAAGATCGGGCTCCAGAACCGTCATCCAGCTACCCGTGCCGAACCACCATCTTCCTCGAGCTACTGCCGCCGCTCGGAGCGCCGCCACCGCCATATCCACCGCGGGCGAGCTCGAGGGGTGGAGGAGCCACCCCTCTGGCCCCGCCGGAGCGTCTGACTCGACGGGGAACGACCGGAAGAAATCGGAGAAGAAGGCGTCGCCGCCAGGATCTCTAACTGCTCAAGACCGCCCGACGCACAGGTTTGCGCCACGTGGCAGAGCGAGAAGCGTCTGATCGCCAACCACACGTTTTAATCTCGGCCGTAGAATCTGAAACGGTGGAGAAATTGCATATCAACTCCAGTCAAGTTTCCAGACTTACAACCCGCCGCTCAAGTTTCAAATAATTACAAATAGGTCCCTCCGCAGGGACCTAATTGTAAGACTTCTTGTATTTTTGTTGCGGAACAGTCCTTGTGGACCTTTTTGAAGACATTTTAATTAGAATTTTTTTACACTTATGCCCCTGGGCTGTAGGGGCTGTATCTTGCTCGTTTGACCTCAGATTTTGACGATTCTTGGAGGGTAGTTACACAACTACCCCAGCTACATAGTATAAAGTTTTCACGGCTTTTCGACGAGTTTTCGACGTGTTTTGATTTTCTCAAAAACCGTCTCGTTTTGTTTTGATTTCTTGTGTAGTTCGAGTACGCGGCTCGAACCTCGATCACCTATACTATATAGTACCACCTATACTCTATTCACCTATTATATAATAGATAAATCTTTTGAAAAATATCCCTTTTTGAAAATTAAATAAAAATTTGAAAAGAATAAAATCAAATAAAAATTACAAAAATAAAAACCACTAAAAAGGGCATTCTGACTTAGAGAAGAATTAAAATAAAATCACGAGAAGAAAAATTAGGGAATATATTCTGCCTCCTTGAGTTCGACCCAGGAACACTTACCTGGTTAAATAATTAGTAAACGGTTCTCTGACAGAAAACCGTAAATTTTGTTTGATAAGTGTTCTTCTTGTTTCGCGGTTTTTCTGCTACAACCGACAGTCTAAGAAGTGAAAGCCGCGAAACAAGCTTATCATACATCTTGTTAGCGGTTGATTATTTGTCCAGATGGGCGGAGGCTATCCCAATTCAAGCTGCAGATGGTAGGACTATTTGCAAGTTTATTAAGGATCATATTATTTCACAATTTGGGGTACCCAAAGTTTTGATATCTGATGGAGGTATCCATTTTGTGAATGGATTGATGAAATCATTATCAAAGGACTATAGATTTGAGCATAGAATACCTAGTCCTTACCACCCTCAATCAAACGACATGGTAGAGGTTCCAAATAGGGAGTTTAAGAGCATCTGTCAAAAGATAGTCCATCCGGATAGGAAGAACTGGTCTCAGTTGTTGGATGAAATTCTATGGGCTTACAAAACGGCTTACGAACCACGTCTTGGCACTTCACCTTTCAAGATGATTTATGGCAAGCTATGTTATTTGCCCGTTGAATTAGTACACAAATCTGAATGGGAAATAAAGAAGATAAACTCGAGCTATAACTTTGGAAGGTTGTGTAGAGAACTCAACTTAAATGAGCTAGTGGAAATCCGCAACTAAGCATATGAAAACATCATGATCTATAAGGATAAAGTTAAGAAGTGGCATGATGCACATATCAGATGCACAAACTTTGTCTCTAGAAAAAAGTATGGTTGTTTAATGGGAATTTAAATTTTCCATGGGAAACTTAAGTCAAAGTGGATGGGTCCTTTCATTGTTAAGGAAGTGCATGAGAACAGTAGTGTAGAGATCTCAGAGCTTTCAGAGAATGCACCTTTCTTTCTGGTCAATGGGCAATGACATAAACATTTTGTAGAATCCAATGAAAGGTTAACTTCTGTTGAGATGATTGATTTCATGCCTATTGATTCAGTTTCAGACTTCTCAAACAAGGCATGACTATCATGACATATTCACATAAGAAGATTCAGTATCAAAAGTTTCATATTCATTCTGATCCTTATCTTGTAGATTCCCTCTACTTATTTTTTTCTACCTATGCTTAGGCAATTCTTAGCCTATGTATAGGGGGATTTGTCCCTACTTTCTTTTCATTTGAGGTCTCTCTATTTTTTTCACCTCTTTACACAGGTTTTTTCCAAACCTAAGTATAGGGGGGCCTTACTTATACACTCATTATGACTAATTCTTTTTTCATTCTTACACTTGTCTTATTCTCAACTCAGTTCTTGTGGATTGTGCTATACTTAGTTAAGCTATGGCTCCATTTTGCTTTGTGCTATGAGGACATAACAAAAGCTAAGTATAGGGGGGTCTACCGTATATATTGCGTATATAATTAAGACATGGCTCATATTTTTATATTTTTCAAACTATTGGAGCCACGGGTATCATATTACATTTTTGAACTGATTTGTGTACAAAATATTTTGAAAATGATTTTGGAATATATATATATATATATTTCACATGGTTTTTAAATGTTTTACATGGTTTGCAAAAATACAGTTTGACATGTTTGGAAAATCATTTTTAAAATGTTTTAAAAATCTACATATTTATCTGACATTGTTCTGAAAAATATTTTACTTGTTTTGATAGAAGTGGGGATTTACTTGTTTTTAAAATCTTTGTAAAATGTTTGGAAAATTTCTATAATTATGTGACAATGTTTGCAAAAAAGTTTTCAAAAATCTTTTCAAATCTAGGGATGTAATAATTAATTTCCCTCTAACTTAATTGAGCAAATTTTTTTGAAAAATAAAAAAAACAAACACAAAAAAGATTAATTTATTAATTTTTGTTATTCTCTTACACATTCACTATGCACTCAAGGCTTGAAATGATCTTCAACACTCTGTTTAAGGCGTCCCTAGACTTAGAGGTATCATGTATTAATCATTAGGGTCTTAGACTTAAAAATTCACACTCTCCTAGTTTGAAGATATGCATGCTATATCCCATGCTTAATTTGCCTTAAAGGAATTTGACGAGCACTCATATGCACGATTGCTTTTGTGATTGAGATGAGTCACAATATCACTAAGGAAACTGGGATTGGAAGCTTGAGTTTGGACATGATCTATATGATTCTAGAGAATGGAATAAAAGTAATGATAGCTTCATGAAACCTGAGTGTCAGCAAATTATCCAATATGGGAAATGTTCTCATGCTATCTCTTGAATTTGACGTAAAGTATCAGGGTGTGATGACATTATTTTAATAAGTTGACCAGTATGCACCAACTTTTGGTAAAAGCAGTGGAGCTAGCCAAAAACAAAGAAAAGAAAGAAAGAAATGTTGAAAGAAAAGCTTTCACCATACAAATTCAAAATATCAAAGAGCTTCCATCAAAGGAAAGCACTCCCAACCATTTTCAAAGTGCCCACTTGGACCACCGCTATTAGGATCGAGAGTCAGGCTAGCTCCCAAAAAAGGCCCTGCATCGTAAATGCTACAAATCTGGGTGTTGAAAGTATATTTGATACTTAAAAAAGGCACACCATGGTGTACTCCCAGGAAAACAAGTGTAGACAACTCTAACTTCTCTTTTCGCGGACACACAGATTCACAAAAATCAAAATGAAAGTTGTGTTGAGTATTGGCACTTGAGAAAACCCTGTTCCAATGAGAGGAAGAGAAAATAAGTACACAATCATTCATCCTCCATAATCTGGACTTCCATCTATACCATTGAAGTCTGACAAACTAAGGAGACGATGCATTGAGGCAAGACTAGATTTGTTTCCTAGAGTTGAGGGTTGGATCCTTAGGAGAGCTTTTAAGATTGGAATTCCTGGTGATATATTGACTCTGCTCTCATGATGTAGACTACACTAAGTCATACTTCTTATGTATATGTATATATTGAGGGTCTGATAATTAGAGGAGTTGAATTCCTTTTGATTAATACTTGGATCAAGTTAGAATTTTAGGATTCCTAAGACAGAGTGTTCTAGGTCAAATCAAGCCATGTATACTCACTTGCACATGTCAGGGATCTCGCTACTTAGACTAACTCTCTAACAAATTCTTTATTTATTAGCTCGAGGACAAGCTTAGCTTAAGTATAGGGGGTGATAAATACTGTATTTATCAGATTAATTCATTATATTTATTTCTCGTGGTTGAGTTAATGAACAAGAGTCATTGACTAATTAACACTAATTACTACTTTGTGTGTTGTAAATAACTAACACTGATTATTTTGTATAATATAATCCTATTATGATGTAATATTTTATGTATGTATTTCTTATTAAAATAAAATAAAAAATAAAGCAGTATTGTATATAAATAATTTAACATAAAACAAAATAAAAATACGAAAAAATAAGCAAAAGAAAATAAAAGAAAATTGTTATATATGGTTTTTATTAGTATTTATTTGTTATCTATGTTTATATAACCTCTAATCTCTTTGACTTCTACATTAAAGTTGTATATCTCATCAAGATCTACAACTTTCATGTTTATGACTATTCCTAATTCTCCCTCTAACTAATATTTTTTTATTTTATTACATTTTCCTTAAAATTTTCAATCCTGATTAGGCCACATGGCACTGTCAGATTGAGACGCATGGCCCACTCTCCTCGTGCCGCTCACACAGAACCAGCACTGTCAGATGATCCAACCTTGGCTTCCAGGCCATCATTTATATCTCCCATTATAACCGCTAGAAGCATCTCATCAGATGCATCTGATCACTAGGATCATACCCAAGCCAGGGTCGTTGGATCTCAATCCAACGAGTCCTGATCGTCGTCAACCTCCACTCTCTCTTCTCAAATAGGTACGAACCATTAAATCGTCCTAACTTTCACTAATTTCTATAACTCATCCGACGATCAACTCTGCTAAGTTCCATTCTTAACTTCTTCACCAATCAACTGACATTCACACTAACTCCTTAACTTTCCCTAACCTCCCTAACCACTAGGAGTGATTAAAATCGCTAGGAAATCACCTAAAAACCACTTTGACCTTCACTTACAAATAGCCCACAACCAGCTACAAGCATCGGTTATCCGCCTTCATGCGAGAAACTCCTAGCCTCTCACCACTCCTGCGACAGAGAGAGGACGTGACAAAGAGTGATGATGAAGCTAATTTCCTCTGACAAGACCCTTGGCATTGCAGCCAAGTTGCAGCACTCCTGGAAACTGCTCGAGCTCAGATTCTTAGCCGTAATTCTGTAGTGAAGAATGATGAGGCCTCTAAGTTTCGTCTCAGGCTACTTCTCCTTTAAATTCTCCATTGATTCATCTTTCATTCCAAGTAAGTTTTTACTCAATCTCACTTTCTTTCTATGATCGATAATTTCTCTAAAGTCCATAACCTGTTTAACCTCAGATTTAATCACTTGCAT
The DNA here is from genome assembly GCA_037367405.1 of Ottelia alismoides. NCBI lineage: Eukaryota > Viridiplantae > Streptophyta > Magnoliopsida > Alismatales > Hydrocharitaceae > Ottelia > Ottelia alismoides. The sequence continues at coordinate 1,224,749 of JAZKJV010000198.1, read as the reverse complement.
CTCATCGCTGTCAATCATTCATCTATGTGTAATTTTCCAGTCATATCATTACTTCTTCATGTATGTGTTCACCTTGATCTTATCCAGGTTGTTATTCAACCTGAAACCCAATTAGGATTGAATTTCTCCATTCCAATCGAACCCTCTGTTTCACCTCATTACTCCTTCAATTTGTTTGCACATGCGTTGGTTTTTGTTTGGACTAACACTATAGGTTTGAGAGACTTCAATGGCCAGACATCAGAGAATATCTCATGCCAAGATTTTTTATTCCAAATAGCAATCCTTGTTTGAAGTTTCCATCACTCGTTGGAGTTCGCTCGAGGTTATGTCCTCTTCGCCCAGTATTCAGATTGGTGTTTGCCACTTCTGAGCACACTGGGAGCAGCGGAGGAGGGTCTTAAGCATCACCAGAGATCCGTCTGAGCTCCGTCGCCTGCGGAGGAGCATAATAACTGAAGAGTAGCAACGATTGTTGGATTCCCTATAATGGGCGTGATCCAACGTCCATTATCAATTACGTCGCTCACCCGAGGCAGCATTTCATCCCTCAGGTTTGTGTGTCGAGCCTGTGTCCGAGCCTCACACAAAGCATCTGAGTTGGTCACCTGTAACTGAGCTACCACCCAATCCTAGCATAGTTACATGTTTTGCGCACGTGATGAGGGTAATGTACATAGGTCATCCTCCGATTAATTTTAATTATAGATAAGTCCTCACATCTTGTGTAAATTACACTTGATCCCCTACAGCTTATTTATTTGCATTTCAGTCCATTTTGTCATGTTTTGTTATAAACACTTGTAGATTTTATTGCAAAATGCCCATGGATTGATTATTGAATATCTTTTCATATATATATATATTCAAATGAAGTGATTTTGGTCTCATTTGAAAGCTAATTTGTGCTTTATCTCTTGGTGTGCTTTATTGCAAATTTTGTTCTGAAAATCTCGTTTCAATTGTTCCTTCTCTTAAGTTCTTAGTTTGACCTATAAATGCACTAGAAAATGCACTTTTCATGATAAATTGAACCTGATATGCATGTTGAATCTTAGCTACTTATTGTTAGTTATCTATTATTAATATTATTAAGCCGTTAAGTGCTTCAATTGCTTGTTAAACAATTAGACAACATAAAGAATTTAAATGACAAAACATTATTGAATGCTATTTTTTAGAATCGTACTTTCATTTGCCTATTAAATGCCAGAAATCTAATTGAATAGACTCAGGGTATTTTTGTGATTAATCCAAGTTGTCTTTTGTGTGTCTAAACATAATGTGTTTGTCATAATCATATTGTTTATGGATTAATGCCTTCACCTAATTTAATTATATAAAAAATGTGTTAAAAATCTGTCTTGTTGTTATTTATGCATCATCTTATTATAATCATCCTACAAATTATAACACTAAAATTTGACACTTAAAAGTAATCACCAAATTGCTCGCATCCTTTTGTTCGACCCTAGATTCCCAGGTTAAAAATTAACGTCGAATCCTCTTCGTAGAGATTATTCATCGGTTTTGTATGACACGTTAAGTGCTTGTGCTACAATAGATCTATATTAATACATGCATTTAGATGTTCATCATAGGGTCAAGATAAAAAAAATCATGCACTTGCATCTTATTTCTGCACTTCTTTTCACACTTCTTTTTATTTCGCTCACTTTAAGATTTTTCTTATTTTCTCATCATTTTATTCCTTGTTAATCTCCATGCTCATTATTCCTCATCTTTTATCCTTTTGTTTCTCAAGATGCCGGGACTTGGATGCCTTAGCCTGGACTCCATGGACACCAACATCAATTCCATGACTCTGATATCTCCAATTTTATAAACCACTCACAAGACCCCTCATTCTCTTTTTCACCTAATAACCACGATCACTCTTGTCCCAGATTCACTCCCTTGTGGAGGGAGATCAATCTATCTCTATACACATTTTCCAATCAAATAAAGTTCGATACTGACCCTAATTCCAAACTCTTCTCTACATTTGTTGTACAAATCTAGCCTGATCAGAATATGTTTCCTCATGCAGATCCAACAATCGATTGGGACTTTAACTCATCTGAGTCTGATTCAAAGATGGCTCCGAGAGAGAAGGCACATCAAGTTGAGCAGAATGAAGTTAATGCACGGATGCTTGCCTCTATATAGGTGATCCAACAACAACTGACTTCACAAGACAATGCACATACAACTTTCCAAGAGATGTTAAAGGAGCTGAGAAGATATAGAGAGAACAGAGGAGGAAGAGGAGGAGCAGAATCACAGGTAGATGGACCACATGGGGGGGGGAGAGGAAAGAATAGAGGCTCTCAAGCCTGCTTTGAAAAAGACATACAATCCTGTCACTGATCAAATGATTGAGTGTATCCAAATTCCTTCGGTCCACGAACACTTCAGGCTAAAATCACATCTCTTGTCTCTTCTTCCTTCATTTCATGGGAATACAAATGAGGAATCCTATAGTAGTTTGGCTGCATCTGCGGAACTGCACATTACACCAACACTCCCTTGGGTGTTGTCAAAACGATCGTCTTCCCATTCAGCATTTAGGACAAGGCATTATATTGGATCAATCACTTAGGGAAGGTGGTGACAACCTGGGAGGAACTGAAGTCAGTGTTCCTCTACAAATTATATCCCCTAGGTCATCTCAACAAGATGTATGTCTGCATCTCAAATCTCCCAAGGACCCTACAAATCCATTTATGATGCATGGGAGAGATTCAACGATTTACAAGAAAAGTGTCCCCACCACGATATTTTGAGGACCAGCCTGGTCAAAGATCTCTTTGGGGGTTTGAACCAAGAAAGTAAGAGGCTGATCGATGCTGTTTGTGGTGGCTCTCACTTCAAAAAGAATGAAAATGTTGTGTAGCAGATTTTTGAAGAAATGGCTAAAGGAGAGGCCGCTCTATCTTTATCCCAAGCCTATCAGACGTAGTCGCAGATCCACCACAAGACCGTCAACATGGTGACATTGCATGAAGAGGACAGGGATGAGAACTACAACTAACCCTTTGTAATTATTTAACCCTAATTATTATACATAAATAATTATATTATTGTATGTATTATTTGATTTTTTATTATCAAAAATCAAATAAAAACTAGACTAATAATGTATATATTATATTTAACATTACTCACAAATCCAAAATACATAAAAGTAAGATAATAAAATAAGCATTTTTATACCTATAAAAATCATTACAAAAAAATTATGTAAGTACATATGACCTATGTTTACTTTGAGATCCTGAAGTTGTAGATCTTGAAAACATCTATAACTTTTATTTAGATTATTTTTCCATTTGAAGCTCTTAACTATTTCTTTTTTATTTTACATCATTTCCATATTCTCTTTTATTTTGACGTGGCCACGTGGCCCAATCCCATCCAAACATATCACTTGCCTATCTTTGGCCCCCACACACATTTAGTATCATTTACCCATTATGATCAAACGGCTCTAATCTTCCCTAGACTGCCTCTCTCCTTTCCCTTTGATAAGTTTGATTAAAGCGATTAGGGCCTTACACCCACACCCATCTATGGGTCGTCTGATCATTAGATCCGATCACCATCGTTCATATCCTAGCTCCCAATAATTCCCTCGACGTGTTGCATACCTTAGTAAGAGCCTCACTTCTTCGACAACCATCACCCTTCTCATGTGTCCAAATCACCAGGTCTCGATTCAAACCTACATCTCTGACATCAATCTCCCTCGTGTAACCTTCATCTATCATCATCGTCTTCACGTGACCCTTTTCACAATGGTTGTAACCACCCAAATAACCATCGTGAACCATCCATCCCCCACTACGCAAAACTCCCCCTCAAACAACTATCCAACTAATACGCCTCTTGCGAGAGCATCTCCTAGCCTCATCCTCCATCGTGAAAAGATAAAGAGAGTGACGATGGAGAGGTATTTGTTTACTCGAGAATCAGTCTATTGATCTAACAAGCTAGACCAATAATCAATGTGGCGACTGACTCTCTAATAAGCAACAATTAACCCACAATATATAGATAAACAAATCAATGTGAAGTGTGAGTTAAAATTTATAATAAATCTACAAAATGTGTGTATATGTGCAAGTATGTAGAGTTGTTGAACCTTAGAGAGTAAAATGGTACGGTAGTTAATTATTAGTAATTATTTATAATTAATCATAAATTTTTGTTTATATTTTTGTTTTTCTTATTTTTTCTGTGGGGTTTTTATTATATTTAATTTTTATGAATTTTATATTATTTTTATATTTCTTAAGATTTTGACTTTTTAATTTTATATTTTCTTTTTAATTTTTCAAAATTTTTAATTCCTTTTTTATTATTAAAATAAGATATATGATAATATATAATAATATAGATATTAAAAGGGATATATAAGAAGTATGTATATAATAGATGATATAGCTATTTATATTTATAAATAAGTCAAAATATTTTTAAAATTTTAAAACAAAATGTTTTTACTCTTTTTTTTGGTAATTTATAGATAAATATCCTAGATTATTTTGAGTTTAATAAATATAAATAGTCCAAAATTGCCTCAAAACAATTTTTAATATGTAATATATAATAAAAAAATTCAGAAATAGAAATATATATGTTTGGATTTTTAGATAATTTTGCTAATTTCTATAAGATGTTTAGGGTTTTGTGATTTTTAAGTTTTATATTTTGTTTTTTAATGATTTTTGGATATGTGATAGAATATAACATAATATAGAAAATAAAATTTTTGGCAATTCTAATTTTATGGGTTTTCTAATATTTAGACATGGAATAAAAGCACATTCTTTTATTTTTTAGAAAACAGGAAAATTAATTAAAATTCAAAATAGATTCATGCTTGAACAAGCATGGTATCAATCACTTAACATAATTTTCCTTTATTTTTTAGAGTAATAAAATATTTAAAATGACTAATATGCATAAAATAAAAATGCCACAGATTAAGGGTCCTATCTGCAATTTATGGAAACATTCAATTCATTTATAATAGGTCTAGGAAACATAAGATCATACATGCTATTTACACAATGCCTCACGTGGCGCAACATGTGAGGCGGGAGGATCTAAATGCAATAACAAAAAATTTCAAGGTTATACTTGCATTTTTTACTCAAAATATTACACTATATTTAATATTTATAGGAATAAATATCAAAACCAAAAGGGGCGGGGGATTTCTTTAAAATTTACCCAAGGGCTTCACATGTGGTGTGCATGTGACACGATTAATCGAGTAGTGATGCACCATGTGGTACAACTTAATGGTAGGTGGCTGAGATGGGCCCAATGTCGTTTTAAACAGAGACCCATATTAGATTTGGGGCTCCCTCTCGATATGATGGTCTTGAGGGTTTGGGAAAGAACAAGGAAGAACAAGATTAATGTCTCCTTTGATCACTAATTCCTGACGACTCTGAGTACCTCTACTGATGTTGAATGCCTCCACGACTTCTTGGAAGCCTTCCACACCAACAGGATTCATAATCTAAGTCCATGCCTCATCGGGAGGGGCCTGGAAGGGTGGTATGGTTCAGGTGACTTGGGAACCACTTCCTTCTTCAATTCGAGTTCTAGTTGGGTTCCCAGGTACTTCTCCTACACAAAAAGATTCACGGGCTCGAGGTCTACCTCATTGACCTAATTGGAAGCTGAAATGCACGTCAAATGAGGTGGGTGGTGATCTATGATGAGAGGTGGAGGATGGGGATCAGACTCCTAGATTCGTGCAAATCGACGGTGGAAGATGATGGGTTTAGATGGAGAACTTGATGAGGAGTGATATATGGGTGTTGGCGAGTTGTATGATCAATCAAAGCTCGGTGATCACAGTGGTCAGATCACTAGCTCCAGTGAACTTTGATTTGGGGATTTAGGCTAAAGATAAGATGAAACTAATTGAGATATTAACATACGGAATGAAAATACATAAGGTAAATGCTACCTAGAGGCTCTACTTGTCATCCTAGACAGCAAAGTCATCGCCTAAGCTGATCTTCAATGATAACTGGATTGACTTCACAGCTACTTTCTCCTCGCTACGAAACCTGGAATGTCTTATTATCACTAAGAGTTCAATCTTTGATGGTCTTTTGGGAATACAGTTGGCTAAAAAGGAATCAAACTCCAAAAAGGAGAAGTTGGATTTTATTTATACACAAGGAAGGTGGTCATCTCGTGAAGGAGATGGCATTTGATGGAGATCGTGTTGGTGGAAGCTAAGGTGTGGGTGTGGAAGAGGGAAGTGGGAGGTCCATATTGGTGGTGGTCTTGAGGTGCAAGAAGATATTAGAGATGGAGTAGAAATGGGAGAAGAGGGGGTGTCTCATATTCTAACATAAGTCAGAGGCGTGGAAAAGACAATTGACCCACGAGTCAGCATTTGAAGAGCTCCCATTGGTCCACATAGGACGAGATGGGGCAGAACATAAATTAAAAGTATTATTAATTAAATAAGAAATAGTAAATGATTTTATTAATCAAAACATAAAATATGAAAATTGTTTATTATTTAAAATCTATTTTATGTGATTTTTAGTTATTTTTACGATATCATTTGTTAGGTGCTAATTTTTACATGTATAGTTATAGGTATATATACCTATATATTATGTATTTGATTTTTACTTTGTATTTCTAATACTTATTACCACATTTACATATTTTATATATTTATGATATTATTAAATGCATATTTACATTTTTTGCATTTTTATGATTTTATTTACATATATAATTAAATACATGTATATATCCTATGGATTTAGTATACCTATATTTATGTATTATTTATTTTAGTGTCTTTATACATGTATTTATTTATATTTACATTTTAAATATGGTTTATATATAATATACAATTTTTTAAAATATAAGAAGAGTAAAAAATATAAATAATAAATTATATTAATTTTGTATACATATACACAATACAATAGTACACTAGAAAGCTGGCTTTTGTATCTTAACTCCATTTTTAGTGAAACCACATTCATAGATAATTTAATTTGAAATACAATAGATGTGAGTTTAGTGTATTTTGAGTTTATATGGAGGAGATATTGATATGTGAAGTTCAGTTTGCATCTTTTTCATTTGTATGTACAAGTTGCAAAGTGTATGAAGGGAATGGGAAGAATCCTTAAGTGCATCCCGGAAGCGTGAGGATCGCATTGTATGTGATAGGGAGTGACTAGTCGTACTAGTTGCTTGAGGCAGTGAAATTTAAAAATTTTAAACGATGAAACTACATGATCCAAGAACACTTATCAGATCATTTCATCTAAACCACAAACAAGTATTAGGTTTACCTCTCGAAGCGTGGTTACGATCGAGTCTCTAAATGAAGGGATCCAATCTGATGGAGGAGACATTTGCGAATGCGTTGATGAAATGTGTGCTTCTCACAATCCTTGTTGATGATCCAAGTGGTCAACTTCCTGATATCATCACACAAGATACGACGTCTTCTAAATGTGCAAGGCGTACTGAAGGAGTCAGAGATCCACGAGCAGTCTAAGCAGTAGCACGACAACTTGGCGACGATAGTGTTCATCTCTAGGTCAATGCATGGACGACCATATTCTGAGAGAGAAGGAGAGAGACGACGTGCACATAATGAGATAGAGAGAGAGAGCATATGTTGTGTCTCTTGTTGTTGTTGTTGTAACTTCAAGCGCAAGGGGTGCCTCTTCTTATATCGTATTTTGGGATTCCATGGATCTCAATCTGTGGACAACACAAAATCAATGGATGAGATTGATTTGTGTTTATTTCGGTGGCCATGATTTTGTTATAAACACAACACCAATTAATTTAATTTAAATTAAAATTATATTGAACAATAATCAATATAAATTAATTTTAATCAAATCAATCTCCCATGGAGAAATAGGAAGGAGGCTATCCTCCTTCTATAAAAGGGGGGTGGATGGCCATGAGTCCTATAAGGACTTGGTGGTTGTCCCCACCCCTTATTAGGAAGGGAGCCTCCTTCACATATTACATGGAATCTAATATTCCATGTATTTCTCCATTATTTTTGCAATAACTTTTGTTGCCAATAATTTCACAAAAATACATTTCAATTTATTTCGTAAACATTGCAATCATGCCATTCAAAATTTGTGAATCACATTCACAACCCAAAATAAAATGTAAATTACATTCTCAATTAATTGTTCAATGTGAATCCAATTCACATCAACATTTCAATTGTAAATGTTATTTACAAATAGCTCTCTCACATATAGTATAAATCAGATTTACAATATATATATATATATATGAGTAAAATCGATAGTGATATCCATATTATTCATATCCATGATAACTAAATCACATTTAATTGTCCTGGATCTCTATTCTCATGTGCCCAAATATGAATCACATTCACATCATATACATCTGTGATAATTAAATTACATTTAATAATCTTAGATAACTCTCCTTATAATATGAATCAAATTCATATTATTCATGATAATTAAATCACATTTAATTATGAATTTTCTTAATTCTCGGATACATATAGCAACAGTGAAATTATTCTTGACCTCTTTCAAGGATAATGTGCTTTCTCTTGCGGATACTTGGAAATAATGACATGGGGAATGTACTCTTCCATGCATAGTGACTTAGATATTGAGATCAATCTCTAATCTAGATCTCGGGGACCTCCCATAGATGCTTGATTAAATCAAGGGCGATTGTAATCTTTGGTTATCTCGATCTCGTTATGTCAACTCTTTGACCTAACTTATATAACACCTCTGAATCTCTATTCCAATGTGGATGACCTGCATCAAGAGGTCAGTTAATGATGACCAAGGTCTCACGAGGGTCTAAAGTAGTCTACACAAGGCGAGAACTACAACGTCATTGAAGCGACCACTCACGAAACCCAGGTCAATCAACAATTAAAAGTGCGGAGTAAAATATTATTATAACTCTACAATAATTATGTGTATAGGTGCAAGTATGTGTAGAGGTCGTACCATAGAGAGCAGAACATGAAGCCTACGATTATTGTTAGTCAAAGCATAATATGTACAAACATGTCCATTCTATATTTTTATGGATTTTTAATTTTATATAATATTTTCTTTGTATTTTTTGTGATATTCTATTTTTTTGTTTCATAATTTTGTATTTTCTTTTGATATATTATTTTTTTACATTTCCTTTTCTTTTAATAGATGATATAATGTAAAAGGCTATATATGCCATAATAGATAATATATATAGAAATATACTAAAAATTACAGAATTAAATATTTTTAAGATTTAAATATTTTTAAATGTTTTGTGATTTTTTTGGTGAATTTCGCTAATGTTTATTTATTTTAAAGTAAAAATAATAAATGGGTTGAATTAAAATGGAGTTGAAAAATACCAAAGAGTATCAAAATTTCTCCAAATTAAATTTAATAATTAGTTAAGATATAAAGAAAATTCAGAGCCAGAAAAAATATTTTTAAAAGTTTTAAGGGTTTTATATATTTTTATCAAGGTTTTGGGGTTTTTCGATTTTTAGGTATTTTCTTTTTGTTTTTTTAGGGTTCTTAACTTCTAGAGTTAGAAAATAAGTAAACAAAGAAAATATAGATTTTTTAAAAAGATTTTATATGTTTTGGTATTTTATAATGTAGATAGGGCCAAATTGTGCTCTTTTTTATTTTTAGGAAAATACTAAAATGTCAAAATTGCAAAAATAAAAATATGACATGAATGGCCTGTAATCAGGAACCTACACCTATTTTTTGTGATTTTTGGAGCACAATACCTATTTTAAATAAATAAGAAAAACACACAAAAATCCAACAACTAATAGGGGCATAAATGTAAATAAACTAAAGTACATGGGCCATGCTGCAATTTTTCCTAAAATATATAACATATATTAAATTTTATTGGACCAAACATAAGTACCAAAAGGTGCAAGGGATTCATTGCTTACATGGCCACCTCATGTAGGACACCACGTGAGGTGTCCTAGCATGGACCTTAATGCAATATGAAAAATTTACAGGGGTTTACACACAATTTTATCATTTTATTTACATGAAATATTTAATTTACATGACTAATTATTAAATACAAAAATGAATGGGGTTGAATATGCAATTTACCCCTTGTGTGCCATTAAATGACTCTGCTTATTCCACTTGCCACGTATCGCCATCTGGACAACAGATACCGGTTCGACGATCGATGGTTCTGATTAGATCCCAAGCGTGAGGTAACGGTGCAGGTGAGGTTCGATCAGACGATGGTTGTACTGCTGGAAGAACTTGGATGGTGGAGAGGGACGGTCAAAGAACATGGACGAAATCTCACATGAGCAAGGTTTCCTCCGGTTAAATCTCCCATCTCTGGCATGCTCTAAAGCTCCAAAATGACCCGAAGGTCTCATGGCAAGGTCCTCTATCTGTTGGGGGCGTGAAAACACTCCAGCGATCACCGAAGTTCTCTTGCGGGGGCGAATGAGATTAGGGGCTCAAGGTACCTCTGCAGAGGATCAAAATAACCCCAGCAGGTTCTTTGGCTGTCTAACCTACATGGGAAGCAAAAGGGATCGAGGACAAAATGCCTCGACCCTTTTAGGCGTGAAAGGAACGAATGGCGGTGTGTGGCGGAAGTAGCTCCAAGGAGTGGTTTATTGGGAGCTACTAATCTTCAGATCCGAGGAAGATCTGGGTGAGCGATGGGGTGTAGTGTGTATGAAAGCATGAGAGAAAGAGTACGATTGCGAATAGCGGGTCAGAGATTGGCGGGGCACAGTGAAGCTTCGACAAACTATGATCCAAGTAATTTACTCTAAATACAACAATAAAAAGGGGAAAAATAGATGCGGGGATTTTAATTTAAGGTAACTCCACCTAAAAAGCAATGAACGTAGCTCTTATACATGGCCGGAGACCAGGGAGCAGGGCGGCCGATGACGACCACCGTGGGTGCACCTCCTCCACGAGCTACTCTAGACCTTAGGGGATCTCCCCTTGTCATGAGGATGCTCACTTGGCCGAGGTTTAGGTGTTTTAGAAGCTGAAACGTGACCAAAAACTGAAGGAAAGGATGTAAGTTATATTTATAAGCACGACGAGCATCCTTATTGACCGACGCATGGGGAAGAAGACATACTATGTAAAAGGGATTTGGAGAAAAGGCGTGAATCACCGATGATGGATGTTTATCGAGGCGTGAAGAAATGATTAAATGGATTGATGAAACACCCATGAAAAAGGGTAGAAATTGCAGGAAGAGATGGGTCTATCAGGCAACAGAGGCACCAAGGGTAGTTGACTGGGGGTCAACAATCCTTGGGCCATGATTGGTCCAGATCATCTACTACAGGACAAAACTGCAAGTATTTAAATTAACTAAGTAATTATAGTAAATGATTTTTTTTTATTTTTATAAAATAAAAATGTTTATTATTTTATTTAGTATTCTTATATGATTTTTTATTTATTTTTTGGTGTTATTTATTACAAGTTAATTTTTAAGGGTATATTTATAGGTATATTCATCTATGTTTTGGCTATTTTTATTTTTATTTTGTATATTTTTTTATTCTCTTATTTTATATATTTACAAAATATTTTTAGGTGTATAGATATATTTTTATTATATTTTTATGATATAATTTATACACTTAAATGAATAGAGATATGTATTAAGTACGTATAAATACTTGTATTTTGTCTATGTATTTGGCTATATTATTTACTTTAAAGTATTTTCTTTGATTTTATTTTATTTTTGTGTTTTTAATAGAATATAAATAATATTTTCAAGAATATAAAAATATAGAAGAATGAAGTATAAAAAGAATAATACTCACTTTTATTTATATATATTGATAAGTAAATGTATTTTACCTATGTACTTTATATACTTATTTTATTTTAATGTTTAATTTGTGGTTTTATTTTTATTTTAATGTGCACATAATATATAAATAATATTTATAAGAGTATAAGAATAAAAATTATAAAAATAATAAAGAATGAATAAAATGAATATTTTATTCATTTATATTGTACAATAACTGTCCAAAACCTAACTTTCTCACATTAACACCAAAAAATATGAAATCACCTTCATTAAATAGCTTATTAAAATGTATATATAATTAAATGTTTTTGATGCATTTTGAGTTTTTATTTGAGAGATATGGGTCTGGAAAATAGGATTTTGGAATCTTATTCATAATATAATTTGTACACTGTATATTATTTTTGTATTAAATCGATTTTGTATTTTTCTATATATAATTATATACAAATTTCATGTGCAAATTTTCTTTATTTGAGATATAAAAAGTAGAAAATAAAATAGTCCCTATCAAACACTTATGTAAAAAATGTCGAAAATAAAAACAAAGAAAAGATAAATAAAGAAAGTGGTTTAAGTTCAATTCTTGAGCTTGTCTTCACAAAATCAAATTTTAGAGCTAAAGTCGAACCTCTGGATTTTTAGTGCAGGCAGAACCTTATTGGGAATTGGATTTGAAATACAATAGCCTTCGAGAATCCCAAAACTCTACTCAAGTCACCTCAATAGCCAGGTTAGAATATTTCAACTTGTACGTAAACCCTTATGACTATGAATCTTACTTGTACAATGTATGTGATGGTGGCTCCCCTCAACTGAAATGACAAAGAGACTGACTTCTCCAGCATGACAACCCAATGATTCACCAATCCAGCACCTCTTTCCTCGAGGAGCGTGGTATTCCCTTCTAAGTTCAAGTGACAACCAACTCAAGAGGAGGAGGTGAAGAGAACAATGGATGGTAGCCAGTGTAGCTACCTATCGTAGGATACATGACCCGTGTAGTCAAGTCATCCGGCTGCAGGCTCAGATGATATGACTTTAAGCTCAAGCTTGCTTATTGATTATACAAATATGTACACTTTGGCAGGCATTTTATTTTCAATCAGGCATGTCCACTTTTTTTTGGAGTTTTTACTTTTTCTAATTTTTTAAATACTATATACAACAGCATTTACATAATGAGTTTTTCCTCTTGAGCAAGCAGACTATCCCTGTTTTGAAGCATTAATGCAACCCACACTCTCCTCTCTTTATACGTCTCTGCTAGTGGACGGGTTGGGGTGCACTTCCCTCCTTAGACAAGGGTAAATGTTTCCACTTTTGTGCATCTCATACCAGCAAATTCAATCCCCTTACCACTCCAACTATTTTGAGCCAAGTGAAAGGTGTAGATGTCCAAGTTAGGTCATTATCGACAAGAGTCGTGCGTGTGCTCCAAAATATTCTACTTAGGCAATCAATAATCCAGTGAACCAAGTCTCACAATTCTCAATGAATTAAGTCAACTATACCAGAAGTACCTCAATTCCAGTTCCTATAATGTTCCTGTGATTAGGTAGATTTAGTGTCCAACCAAGCTCCAATCTTCGGATTTTTCTTAGACTTGTTCACTTATGAAACTCAATACGAAAAATGCGAATGAATTGCAAATGCTTTGTACAATGCAGAAAAATATTGTTGTGATACAATTTTCAGATTTTTAAACTTTTTATGAAGTTTTGAAAAAAATGTTTTACAAATTTTTATGCAATTTTTCAAAAAGATTTTGCAAATGTTTTTTTGACTTCTGAAAGGAAACAAAAGATTTTGGATAAAAATAGGTACAAATATTTACACGGAGACACATCTTATATTTACAAGAGTTGGGTTTCTATGAATTTACAAGGTATAAGTTATCCATTTATAGATATGTATTTATACAATTTATAAAGAATTTCATTGTGATGTATATTTTCCTCTACTTATTTAAAAATGATTTTACAAACAATTTTGAAAACTCTAGTCCAAAATAAATTTTGCAAACAATTTTACAAACATTACACACATTTGAAAATATTTTGCAAAGGTTTTTTCAAATAATATATGTAGATTTTTCAAAATACTTTTGCAATCATTTTCAAAACCATTTGCAAAAGATTTTCAAAAAAAATATTTCACACAAAGAAAAGAAATTTTTACAAACAATTTTTTTTACAAAGGATGAAACTATTTAACAAAACATTTTCCAAACAATTTTCAATAGATTTTTCAGAATGATTTTCAAACTAATTATCAAACATTTTGCAAAAAATATTTTTACCTGATTTATGAATCATTAAATACAAAAAGAATTCGAGGAATAATATGCACCCTTTTTTAAATGATTTTACCGAATTTTATAATATATTTTATACTATATTTTAGCCATATTTATTATTGAAAATATGTATGTACGAGTTATGACTAAAGTATATACGACCCCCCTATACTTAGCTTGAGCTATGTCCTCAAAGATCGGAGAGAAAGAGAAGACATAACTCGTACCGAGTATAGAAAAGCCTAAAGAATAAATGAACGAATGAAGGAATAAGCAAATGAGGAGTTGACCATCACCCGATACTTAGAATCAAATAATCCTAAGTATAGCAGATTGTACACAAGGTAGGGCGGTCGAGGGTGGAAATGAACAGATCGTACTCAGACTTTCTCCCCTATACTTAGGGTAAGATATCCCTAAGTATAGATAAGAAGAGGAGACAGTGGAGAGGATCAAAGAATGAAAAGAAGTTGGGGTGCTATCCCCCTATACTTAGAACAAAGTACGTCCTGAGTATAAAACACTGACAAATAGGGGTGATACACACATATCTATATTATATATATATAGGACAACATAAACTAAAAATAAAGAGAAGAAAAGAAGAGGAATAAAATATGAAAGCTTAAAGGAAGAGTTTTGTAGTGGCATTATCTAATTCCTATGATGTTATTACTGTTGTGGATGTTCCTTCAGTACATAGTACTTGGATAGAGTCGATAATAGCCAAGAAAGTTTCATGATCGAGGTAGGGCTTTAGTAGCAGACCATTGATGACAAATTGTTGTGCGTCAGGAGACAACTCTGATATCACAATGATTCCGTTGTCACACACTTCTTGAACTCTAAATGACCCCGTCCATTTGTTCTTTAATTTGCCTGGGAAGATCTTCAACTTTGCATCAAATGACCACGCTTTTTGTCTAGTCTTGAAGGTCTTTCCTATGATATGCTGGTCATGCCAGCATTGAACCTTCTCGTTGTACATCAATGTGTTATCATATGCATAGTCTCTGAATTCCAAGAGCCTGTTCAAATCATCCTTTCTTTTTTGACCAACTTATTATGAGTCTAAATTGCAAATGCTAACTACACACAAAGATTTATGAATCAACTCTACTGGCAGATGGCATGGCTTCCCATATACAAGACGATAGGATGTCATGCCCAATGGAGACTTGTAAGCGGTTACGCCTAGAGGACTGGGTCCAAAAGTTGGGACCAATTTTTCCTGCTTAGCATGGCAAGCTTCTGGAGAATCATCTTGATTTCTCTATTGGACAGTTCCACCATACCGTTGGTATGAGGATGGTAAGGAGATGTGACTTGGTGCTCTATGCCTTACTCCTTCGTTAATTTATTGACCTCTCTGTTAATGAAGTGACTACCTCCATCTAATATAAGTATCTTTGGAATCCTAAACCATGATATGATGTTTTATTTCAGAAAGCGACATAATGTATGGTTGTCTATGGCTCAAGTGGGGACAGATTCATCCCAATGACTCATATAATCAACGACAAGAAGGATATGCTTGTATCCGTGACTGTTAGGGAAGGGTCCCATGAAATCGATGCCCCAAGCATCGAATACGTATTCTATTTAAATAATCTTCAGGGGCATTGAATCCTTCGTTGTAAGGGTACCTTTCAATTGCTGACAGTTAGTGCAGCATTCGACAAATGATGCGACATCCTTAAACAACGTGGGCCACCAGAGGCCACATTGCAATACTTTCGTTGTCATTCTATCTCCAGAGTTGTGTTTGCCAGATTCGAGCGAGTGACAATGCTTGAGGACACTATGGTGCTCCTCTTAATGGATACACCATCGCCAAATACAATCTTCTCCTTCCCTGAATAGAAGTAGATCTTCCCATTGATAAAAATGGCTTTGGGACAAGAATTTGTCCTTCTTGATCTTCGTCCAATCTAGCGGGACTACACTAGAAATGAGGTATTTCACAATATCGGCATACCAAGGCAGTGAATCCACATCCAGAATAGATTCGTCCGGAAAGGTGTCTGTGATGGATGTACTGCTCAGTAGAGGTTCTTGCTGCACAATTATGGAGAGGAAATATGATATCATATTATGAACTCTAGTCCTGTCCTTGATCTCCAAATCAAACTCCTGGAGGAGAAGGATCCATCTTATCAGTCTAGGCTTGGCATCATTCTTCTGGTGTAAGTATCGGATATCAAAGTAGTCAGTGCACATAATTAAGCAAATAATATATGAATTCCTCAAGGACGAATACCAAAACCAACAATTCTTTCTATGTCACATTGTAATTTCTCTAAGCCTTATCTAGTGTTTTGCTGGCATAATGAATGACATATGGTGCATTGTCTTCCCTTTGTCCTAGAACAGTCCCAACTGCAAAGTGTGACACATCAATCATGATCTAAAAAATAAGAGACCAATCTGGTGGTTGTAGGAATGGGTCTTGAGTGATTAGCTCCTTCAGTTGATTAAATGAAATGAGAACTTGTTGATCAACATTGAACTTAATCTCCTTGCAAAGCAATTATGTAAGAGGTCAGGCGATGCGGCTGAAGTCACGGATGAATACTCTGTAGAATCCCACATGCCCCAGGAATGACCTCACTTGTTTGACTGACTGAGGTGGCTCTAGATTGGCAATCATATCCACCTTTGCCAGGTCGACTTCCTTCCATGTTTGGAAACGATGTCACCCTTCACAATCCCTTCTATGCTCATGAAGTGGCTCTTTTCCCATGATAATACTAGATTGACTTCACGACATTTCTGAATTACTATGTCAAGGTGCTCAAGATAAGAACCAAAGCTATCACCTTAGACAGAGAAATCGTCCATAAACACCTCGAGAAAACTGCCTACCATCTCGACAAAACTACAAGCATGCATCTATGGAATGTTGCTCGTGCATTGCACAGTCCAAAAGGGCATTCTTCTGAAAGCATAGGTGCTGAACAAAAAATTGAAGGGAATTTTCTCGTGATCATTAAGGATGATTGCAACTTGGTTTGTACCCGGAGTACCCATCCATACAACAAAAGAATACCTTGCCATCTAGTCTTTCCAATACTTGATCAATGAATGACAAGGGGAAGTGGTCCGTCTTAGCTGTTGCATTCAGGAGGCAGTGGTCAACACATACACGCCAAGATGTCAGTAACTGATTAGATATCTCCTCTCCTCTGTCATTTGTAACCACAGTGAGCCCTGATTTCTTCGGAACTACATGTAGTGGGCTCACCCATTTGGAGTTGGAGATGGGATAAATGAAGACTGCGTCACACCATTTCATGATTTCTTTCATGACGACATCCCTCAGATTTAGGTTAAGTCTTCTTTGAAGTTCTCGGGCTTCCAAATAGATGTGTTGTAAGTACAGAGCAGGATTTATCCCGTGGAGATACGAAACGTGCCAACCCAGTGCCTTGAAGTTTTTCTCTAGAACCTTGAGGAGTCGAGATTCTAGCTCCAGGGTCAGCCTGCTGTTGATGATGACCAGATACATGTTTTCTGCACCTACAAGGAAAGCGTACTTAAGGCCTATCGGAAGTGGCTTTAATTCATGTTTTAATATGGCCTGCCTCTTGGTCACTTCAGAAATTGAGCTAGTTAGAGGACGATCTACCTGAACTTGGGAGATAATGCTCATCTCATTGTCTTGTCGATCTTTTGACAATGTACCGAACAGATCTATAATAAGTCCATTATGTTTAGGATGGAGTGAATCATCTGAATCGAAGAGATGCATCAACAAATTGGATTCTGTCTCCCAAATGTCGTCGGAGCTTGCATCGACTGCGTTTTCTAGGTTTTCCTCAAGAGAGAGAATTTTTTGTGTTCATGGGCCATTCAAAGAGAGTGATGTGTCTCTGAAATCGATAATGAAGTCACATTCTGCTTCAAGTGGTGCTACATGACTTTCATCAGTTACGACTTTAGGCTCGCCGATCATGTCTTTTGTAACTCTATTATTGCTCAAGCTGATAGTCATCTTTCCATACCCGTAATCAACCACAGCCTCTGCAGTGCACAGAAATGGCCGGTCTATAACATGAGTCTGGAGTAAGGGTGCAGAAGAGTCCATGTCAAAGATTACAAAATCAACTGGAAAGTGCATGTCCCACACCTTTACCACAACGTTTTCCAAAAGTCCTCGAGGTCACTTAATGGATCGATCAGCAAACTGAAGGATCATTCGTAACTGCTTGAGAGGACCTGGCATGAATTCTTACAATAATGAAGAGGGAATGAGGTTGATGGAAGAATCGCTGTCAAGCAAGGTTCAGTCGAAGACTTGATAAAAAATCTCGCAACTGATCAGAGGTGATCCTTTGTATTGCTTCTTTTGCAGGAGATTGCTGATGGATGCGACTGTGTCCATGGTAAGAACGCGCTTCTCTATCTGTTGGCATTTGATATTATGTGCTCATCGACACTTGTTTGTACATGCCTCCTTCAAACCTTTCTTTACAACGAACATGTATTCCATGGCCTTCATCAATGAAATCTCAATAGTCAAATTATCAATGATATCCACAACTCCAGGATCAGATAATGCACTTTTTCTTTTTGCATTTTTTTGGATTTTTCTATTGCACCAGAAAAAGGAATATTTACATTACTGAAATCAAAAGCAGTGTTCTTATTTAATCAAGATTCTTGTCCACACAATTCTGTACATCCGAAACACAGAAAGGTATACAAGATAGAAGTGGGAGTTCTGCAATCGATGGATAAACAAAAGGTGTTGTCTCTGCTTCGTCGGATGGCATAGGATCGGCTACTGCTGGAAGCTCCTCCGTGGCTGGCACGACTTCACCTAAACTGTGAACATATTTTTGGTCTTTTTAATTTTCTGATCTTTTGATTGTTTTTGCTGGTGGCTATGATGGTGAGTGGCAACTGGCATAGCTCCTCCTTCTTCTTCCTCACCCAAACCTGTAGCTGGCGCGACTGATGCAGGAGATGACGATTCACCTATCAAAGCTTTATTCTTTGGTTAGAGGCAGATAGAGGTAAAGTCCTACCGCTCTTGAGAGTAATAACATTAGATAAAATAAAATTATGGCTATCTGACTCGACAGGCACAGACATGACATCACATTATACCTGCTTTTTTCTTTTAAAACTATTAAGGTTTGCTTCGACTTACGCTAGAATGGAAGTTTTGGTGGCGGTCAGGTTGTCAAGTTTCTTCGTCATTTCTGCTAGACCTTTCACAAGTTGGGCTAAGCAGTCCAGGGTCAAATTCACTGGAGTTTCCTCAGAAGTTTCAGCTTGCAGACCATAATGTTGCTGATTGTTTGGGGGGCTGAGGCTAAGACTGCTGATGGTGCTAAGGAGGTGGAGGAAGCTGGTACTATTGATATGGAGAATGAGGATAATGTTGAGGTGGTACTGGTGGTGCGGTTTTGGCTGGCAATACCGCGGCTGTGAATATTGCCAATTCTGCCTCCAATGATTTTGGCACTGCAGAGGCTAGTGATACTAAGGTGGAGGTTGATAGGACTGTCCATAATGACCACCCTAAGGTTGTGTTAAGCTTTGTTGGCTGGTGGCTGGACCTGTGAGCTTCCGCTAGGACAGGCTAGTTGTGCATCGTTACTCTATACACCATTAACTTCCTGAATCAATGGTGGTAGAGAATGTTGGATCTGAAGGGAGAAGGAAGTCCGGCTGGTAAACCACCATCTGTTGTTGTGGTAGGCCCTGATCGGGCGCCGGCACGTAGTACACGTGTTGGATGGCTGGTGGCTGCTGACTCAGTTGAGACTATTATTGCGGTGAAGGCTCGTCCTTCTTCAGAACAGGAGTATCTAAATTTGGTGTCCCCGACTGAACAGAACTGATGGTGCTCACCAGTAGCTCCAACTACTTTGTGATTTGATCCATCTTATCTAAGTGTTGCATCCTCTATTCGATCACAGCGAGCTTCTCGAGATCCTGTGATCGCTTCTCAATAATGTCAACCTTCGAGGGATGGCCCCCTATGATATTGATGTTGGAGCTCTCATCTCTCTTTACCTCATGAGACACTGCCATATGTACATGCTTTTGGAGGACATGGGGTTGTCTTTGATGTGCACGAGATGAAGAGAGGGTGGACTCTCCTTCATCCATTTCTTCAAAGATCTGCCAGACCACATCTTCATCCTTGTTAAAATGAGATCCCCCATAGGCTGCGTTGACGAGCCTTTGGCTTTCAACATTCAGGCCCCCAAAAAGGTGTTGGACTAGACCGGTCCTTGGTATCTCATGATGGGGGCATTTTTCCTGCAGGTCCGTAATCGCTCCCAGGCTTCACGGATAGTTTTGTGGGCAAACTAGGAGAAGTTGTGGAACCTGGATCGCATCTAGTTGAGCCGACCTAGAGGGTAGTATTTGTGAAGAAGGTAGATTTCAGCTTCTCCCAAGTCATCACAACCTTTCCCCAATGATTAACCCAGTATAGGGCCTTGTCTTGCAAGATGAAGGGGAACGCCATCATCTTCACTACATCCAAGGGAACATTTGGGTTGTGGGTAGTTCGATAGATGCGCGAGAACTACTGTAGGTGAATGTACGGATCGTCATTGGTGTTCTTGTGGAATGATGGTATAAGGGAAAGGAACTGAGGTTTGAGCTCAAAGTGATCATGTACCGATGGAATGAGGATCCACTCGGTCATCTGGCTGTCTCCCGGATTATGTCTCCTTTAATATGGGATTCTACCTCTCAAGTTCATGTTCTTCTTTGTTAGGGTCATCACGGGGTTTGTCTCCTCCTCCTCCTCATGCTGGTTTGTTGCATAAATCGTTCAACATGTCCTAAAATGCGTTCTGAAATAGACCTGCTCTATCAGCTACTGATAAATGGCTTATATGGAAGCTAGCAACTGAGCGTTGACTTGGTTCTGGTCGGGTCCCTGACCCGACTTTGTCTGTGGTGGTTGTTGTCCCTTCTCTTTCCCCTGAGGTGCCATTTTTGGGTCCGAGTCAGAGGAGATGAATTATGTGTTGGGATCCAGGACTGGGGCTGGCTTCTATATGAAATGTAAAGAATCC
Source organism: Ottelia alismoides (assembly GCA_037367405.1). Taxonomy (NCBI): domain Eukaryota; kingdom Viridiplantae; phylum Streptophyta; class Magnoliopsida; order Alismatales; family Hydrocharitaceae; genus Ottelia; species Ottelia alismoides. Next base: position 1,203,521 of record JAZKJV010000198.1, on the reverse strand, counting down.
CAATCAGACCACTTGAAATCGAATCCCAGCTGCAATCGACTTCCATTCACAACGACAGATGTGGGACAAGAGTGGTCCTAGTTTATTGGGTGGTCAGAGGAGATGGGAAGAAGATGAGGAGTTTAGATATTGATCGGCAAGGTCCGGACTAAGTTCTCAGGAATCGCCTCGAATTATTGATGACACCAAGTCCATGTAATCAATGTGGGTGTCGAAAGTCCCGATTAAACCATCCATAGATCTATGTAGGAGGAAAGATAAGTTGGTCAACAAGGAATAAAATATAGTGTAAAATAGTAGAAAGGCTCAAGCTGAGCAGGGGATAAAGAGGAAGACACACATGATAAAATATGTGCAACTACGAAGGACTTGATATTTGAACCTTAATCCAGATCCACACAAACAAAATACAAAATGGGTTCACCAACTCACGCCATGTGAATTCGTGAGGGATCAATTATTTATTATCTTTTCTTTTTTAGAGTTGTTATTTCAGACATATCTTTTAACAAGTCCTTCGTACGCTACCCCTATAAGAGATAGAGTACTACCAAAAAGTATCCTGTACTTGTCCTCCTCCTTTGTAACATGTAGTCTGCACTTTTTGAGGTCCTTGTATCCCTTCCTGGTTTCCTACTCAGATAGAGAAAGAGAGAGGAAGTTGATAGGTGAAACCACTACTTCAGTCCTCGCTTAAAACAGAATCACCCATGGCATGTAAGGACCTACTTGGACGCAAACCGACGAGACAGACACACCCGTGAGGGCTTGGCCTAAGCCTAGTACTTCAGACCATGTCAATGCTCCACACAAGGCGGGAACACCATCGCTGACAAGGCCCTACTCGGTTACGTACGATGGAAGCTCCATTACTTCGGAAATCCAAACGATACACAAGGAAGTTATAGATTGGGTTTTTGGCTCTAATCCTTAGCGGGTCGTGCCTCGCTCATGGGAGGCGTTTTGGTCGCCTCCTAAGGTACCTGAAAACAATGAGGGCTTTATGAACCCAAGACAATGGAAGTTCATTACAGATTTTAATTAAGGTCGAAGTTTATTTAGCAGCCCCCTTGTTTTATGTTTTGGGTTTTCTCTTTCTTTTGGATCTTTTTGCATACAAGCACCTAATGTTTTTGTATATTTTCATTTAAGTCCTAGGTGCTTAAAATTAGAGGGAGATAGAAAAAAATCCATGCAAGTCGATTCGATGATGGAAATCTCACAATTGAATCTAATGATGCATGCTGAGTTAGAGGACTTACAGTGCTTCCCTGCTCTCTCTATGCGGTATGCAAAATAGAATTTTTAAAACTAACTACATGGTGCTGTGCAATCGACAAAATCGCTCTAAATAGCAGTTACTATTAATCATGAAGAACCATCTGTTAATTATTCAGAAATGAGACCAAGTTCTGGTCTTCGATGTCGATCGGTGCCCACCATAGTGGGTCCTGCAAGCACTGTATATGACCTCTATCGGCATGCGATCTCAAGTCCAAATAACTGACATTTATTAATTTGACTAGATCCAAACAAAAGAGACTATAGGTAATAAAAGGAAAGGCAAAAACTCAAAACGTCGGGAAACTAAATAAAAGAAGGCAGAAAAGCGTGAAAAACTGTGATGAGGTGCATCGGACGTCGTTGTGAAGAGTAGTGTCCATGTCTTAATTATTACAAATTATGAATGAATATATCTCTCTCACCATTAATAAATAAATCTAACTAAGCTTTATGCTAAATAGTTTCTCCTTGATTCATGTGTCGCCTCACAATTGGTCTGATGGTGAAAACCAGTCTCCACCAAGCTCGGCTGCACCGATCTCCTAGAAATCCGTCTACGTGTAGCGGGCCCTCGCAACAAAGTCACCGAGAGATATATGTTAGCACATATAATCAAATAATGTAATTAAAATAATAGATATACAAAGAATAATTGAACGAATTTGTGTAAGTAAAGTAGATAACCAATCGCATCAATGAATCAATGAATAAACAAAATGATTGTACAAAATAAATGACAAAATAGGCTACGCACATTACTCCCCGACAATGGCGCCATTTGATGACCGAGGTCTCACGAGGGTCTAAAGTAGTCTACACAAGGCGAGAACTACAGTGTTGCTGAAGCGACCACTCATGAAACCCAGGTCAATCAACAATTAACCCACAATTAATGATCAAGCAATGAAATAAAAACGTGGAGTTAAAATTTATTATAATTCTACAACAAGGATGTGTATAGGGGCAAGTATCTATAAAGGTCGAACCCCAGAGAGCAAAACATGTAGCCTACGATTATTGTTAATCAAAGCATAGTATGTACAAACATGTCCTTTATTCTATAATTTTGTGGGTTTTTAATTTTATATATTTTTTCTTTGGATTTTTTTGTTATATTCTCTTTTTTATTTCATAACTTTGTAGTTTCGTTTTATATTTTATATTTTTTTAATATTTATTTTTCTTTTAATAGATTATAGAATGTATAAGGCTATATATGCCATAATAGATAATATAGATAGGAATATAACTAAATTAACTAAAAATTACATAATTAAGAATTTTCATCTTTTAAATATTTTTTTAATGTTGTTGTCATTTTTTGGTGGATTTTTATAATTTTATATATTTTTGTCAAGGTTTTTAGGGCTTTTCGATTAGGTATTTACTTTTTTTCTATATTTAGTGTTTTTAATTTCTAGTGTTAGAAAATAAATAAACAAACACAATATATATATATATATATTAATTTTTCAAAAAATGTTTATATTTTTTGGTATTTTAGACTATAGACAAGGCAAAATTTGCTCTTTTTTGATTTCTAGAAAATACTAAAATGTCCTAAATTGCAAAAATTAAAATATGGCATGAAAGTATCTACAATCAGGAATCTACACCGATTTTTTTGTGATTTTTGGAGCATAATAGCTATTTTTAATAAATAGGAAAAAATACAAAAATCCAATTGCTGGCATGGGCATAAACGTAGGTAAACAAAAGTACAGGGGCCTTGCTATATTTTTTCCAAAAATATATAACGTATATTAAAATTTATTGGACCAAACATAAATGCAAAAAGGTACAAGGGATTCATTGCAAAATTGCCACCTCACGTGGGACAGCACGTAAGGTGGTCTGGCATGGACCTTAATGCAATATGAAAAACATACGGGAATCTACATGCAATTTTATCATTTTATTTACATAGAATATTTTATTTACATGATTAACTAATTATTATATAAAAATGAATGAGGTTGAATATGCAATTTACCCCTTCCTTGCACACCATTGGATGGCTCTTCTTATTCCACTTGCCACATGTCGCCATTTAGATGGCGGATACCGGTTCGATGATCGACGAATCTAATTATATCCCATGCGTGAGATCAACCGTGCATGCGAGGTTCGATTGGATGGTGGTTGTGTTGCTGGAAGAACTGGGCGCGATCTAACAGTGTAGTGGGATGGTCGAAGAATAGGGGGAAACATCGCCTGAGTGAGGTTCCTCCAGTGAAATCTCCCATCTCTAGTGTGCTCTAAAGCTCTAGAATGGCCTGAAGGTCTCTTGGCGAGGTCCTCTATCTGCTGGGGGTGTCAAAATACTCCAGCGATCACCGGAGTTCTCCCGCAGGGTCGGAGGAGTTTAGGGGCTCTAGGTACCTCCACAGAGGATCAAAATGCCCCCAACAGGTTCTTTGGCCATCTAACCTGCACAGGAAGCAAAAGGTGTCGAGGGCAAAATGCCTCGACCCGTTTAGCCGTGAAAGGAATTAACGGTGGTGTGTGGCGGAAGTAGCTCCGGCGAGTAGTTGATTGGGAGATATTGATCTCCAGATTCGAGGAAGATCTAGTTGAGCAAAAGGGCGTGGTTCATAGGGAAGCATGTGGGAAAGAGTATGATTGCGAATAACGGGTCGAAGATTGACTGGGCATAGTAATAGGGTTCACCGTAGCAGAGCTCTGACGAACTATGATCCGAGTAGTTTACTCTAAATATAATAATAAAAGGGAAAATAGATACGAGAAGTAAAAACCTAAGCTAACTCTACCTAAAAAACAATGAAAGCAGATCTTATACCTGGCTGGAGACTAGGGAGCAGGGTGGCGGCAGCGACCACAATGGGTGCACCTCCTCCTTCATGAGCCGCTCCAGTCCTCAAGGGATATCCCCTTGTCATGGGGATGCTCACTTGGCCAAGGTTTAGTGGTTTTAGGAGTTGGAACGTGACAAAAAATTGACGAGAAGGATGGAGGTTTTATTTATAAGCTTGACATGCACCCTTATTGAGCGACGCTTGGGGAAGAAGACATGTTATGTACAAGGGATTTAGAGTAAAGGCGTGAATCACCGATGATGGATGTTGATCGAGGCATGAAGAAATGACGAAATGGATTGATGAAACACCCATGAAAAAGGGAAGAAATCATGGGAAGAGACGGGGCTGTCGTGCGACAGAGGTGCCATGAGTAGTTGATCGGGAGTAAACAATCCCTAGGCCCTCATTGGTCCAGATCAGCCACTAGAGGACAAAACTGCATGTATTGTTCTAAATTAATTAAATAATTATAGTAAATAATTTTATGATTTTTTATTATAAAATGCAAAATGTTTATTATTTTACATAGTATTTTAATATGGTTTTTATTTATTTTTTGGTGTTATTTGCTACAAGTTAATTTTAAGGGTGTATTTATATGTATATTCATATCTGTTTTGGTTATTTTTATTTTTATTTTGTATATTTTATTCTCTTATTTTATATATTTACAACTTTCTTTTAGGTATATATATATTTTTTTATTATATTTTTATGATGTAATTTATACACTTAAATAAATAGAGATATGTATTAAGTAGGTATAGATACAAGTATTTTGTCTATGTATTTGGCTATATTATTTACTTTAAAGTATTTTCTTTTGTTTTATTCTATTATGTATATATATTGATAAGTATAGGTATTTTACCTATGTAGTTTATATAATTATGTTATTTTAATATTTTATTTGTAGTTTTATTTTGGTTTTAATATTAACAGAATTTATAAATAATATCTACACAAGTATAAAAATATAAAATTATAAAACTAATAGAGAATGAATAAAATGAATATTTTATTAAGGTATATTGTACAATGAGGGTCCAAAATCTAACTTTCACAACTTAACTTCAAAAAATATGAAACCACCTTCATTAAATAGCTTATTAAAAGTTATATACAATTAAAGGTGATTTTAATACATTTTGAATTTTTATTTCAGAGCTGGGATTTTGGATTATTATTCATAGTATAATTTGTATATTATATATTACTTTTGTATGAAATCAATTTTTTATTTTTATATATATTATTATCTACAACATTCATGTACAAAGTTTCTTTATTTGAGGTATAAAAAGTAGAAAATAAAATAGGTCCCAAAAATGCTTTATTGAATGAAATGGAGATTAATCAGTTAGATATCGGCCTTTAGAGAAAGGATCGCCATCTCCTTCTCAGGATGTAGATAATGATTGCCATCTCCTTCTCTGGTCGGAGATCATCCATTAATAATCATTTGACGATGCTTGACGAGTCCTCAATCTAGCTCTTCAGATATTAATCCAAGCACCAGCCTCTATGATTCAATAATTGAATCAACAACTGTATGATCATTAAGAAGGCCATGGCACACAACTCTAATTGTACTAAGGGACATGTTATGTAAATTAATCATTCTTCATTTCAGACCAGGGAATGATATTTGCAATAAAATTTATTGCATAATGGCTCGCCGTGGGCTCTCATATCCAACAATCTCCCACTAGCCCAAAGAGCCATTAATGGGTTAATCTTTAACCCCTCACTCATGTGACAATCATATTATATTTAGAAAAATAGTTAGGTAAGTTGATAAGTCACTTTGTTCCCAAGATAATATGCCAAGTCCTTTTAAGAAACTTGCATATCTCCCAGTAACGGTGCTCACATCCAATGCGAATATTGCATCTTATGCAACAAATACTCAATATTGTCAGTTAGAGTGTCCTAGACACTAAAACACAATAATTATTATAACTAGTATGTATTTTCCATTATCCTTATCAGAATACCCTTATTTATGGAGATCTTATCTCTTAAGGTATCCACAGTTAAGACCTTTTAGATCTCCATCTATAAAGTCTTAATTTCTTGAGAATAAGACTTAGAGATCACTATCTCTAAAGTCTTTTCATCTTTGAAGATATTGTTATTACTGCAAGCAAATGTTCTATTTCCATAGTAGGATTAGTAATAGTTTACTGCTCCCACTACATGGTAGACATCTGGCTTTTGTGCATATAGCATACACCCGGCATCTCGTAACTGCTGCACAAGGGCAAGCAGCTTTAGCATTCACTTCCTTAACTCCTTGAGGTGTTATCCCTTTAGATAGGTCAGCACCATATTGCTGAATCTGCGATTCATCACCTTTATTCATTTATTTTAGCTTAAAATCCCTTATAAAACACCTGTATATAACACTAACTCCATATTCTTACTAACTTGCATTTGTGTAAATATTGTACACTTCTTACCATTTTAACCTAAAAAAAATAAATAAATAAATAAATAAAGGAAAAATAAAGAAAAGAAAAAGGAACATTGTATATATGTAATAGATATAGGCTGATCCGAACCCTGAGAGAAGGTCAAGACTTGACCTGATCGACCATGAATAAAGTAGGGGGAGATAGGGTCTTTATTCAGAAAATCCAAAAAAATTGTGTGTTGTGTATATTTATATACTTCATTATTTTATTTGTACATAAATTGACCTCAAAAAAATAATTTTCAGAACAAAAGTTGTAAATAAAAATGTGTCCTAAATAATAAAAATAATTACAATCAAATCATGTACATAATAAAAGCAACCACACTTGGAAAAAGCCACTAAGCAATAATTAAAAGATCAATTTTGGCTCCATATGAACTCAAATTGAACCAAACTCACTTCCATTGTATTCTAAATTAAATTATCTTTAAAATGGTTATGATTTCATAATTTTTGGAGTTACGGGTGAAAAGTTGGTTTTTTGGGGTGATTTGTGCAATTTTCCCATACATGTCTTACATATTGTATTTTGAAAATATTTGTAAATATTTTTACTAATTATTTAAAATAAAAATAAAAAAAATAAAATTTAAAAAAAAAGTAATTTTCTTATTTACTTATGTATATAATGTCATATATGTATATAGCATATGTATATATAATTAATTTCCATAACTAACTACCATAAAAAGTTAAAAAAATTAACATTTTTTAAATAAATAAAGTAATGAAAATAAAAAATAGTTAATTTTTGTAAATATTTTTATCTCTCTTTATCTTTATCTAATTTGTTTTTCTCTCTTATCTCTTATCTTCATCCAAAAATTCCAAAAAAATCAAATTTCAAACTCAATTATCTTTTCTATTTATATAGCTCCTTCTCCATCATTTTAGTTTGATCAATCTTTGGTGAGAGGAGCCCGATCTCCGAGAGTCTTCTTGTCGCAGAAGGGTGCCTAGCCTTCGAGCCGTCCGATGACAGCGCGTCGGCCTTCATCGAGGTGATCAAGGCCTTTTCCCTCCTAAGGTGAGATCCATCATTTTCTTCTTATTTTTCACATAGATTAATCTTAGTTTTATTTTTCGCTTCTTAATTTTGTTGTCAATTTTTTATCTAGATCATAAAATCCATTACGATTTGATCCTCCACCGACTCGATTTTTCAACTCATATCTCGATCTCTCCACATTCATTTCTACCTTACACGATCTCTCATCTCCGACCACGCACATTGGTCGTAGATCTGATTCCATCCGTCATCTTCCGCGGAACCGCATTCGTTCACATCTTCCATTTGATTTTAGGATCGAGTCATCATGCTTACATCCTAAGTTGTTGATAAAAAAAATTAAATTAAAAAAATAAAAAAAATATTTTTTTATTTCTCTATAAAATTTATTTTATAGGACCTAAAAAATAAATTTAAAAAAAGGAAATATTTTGCCATTCTATTTTTTTAAAAAAATAAAAAAATCTTTTCCTTTTTTAATTTCTCTATTTCGGATTTATAAAAAAATAAAATCAAAAAGGTTTTTTATTACTATTTACATATAAAAAAACAAAAAAATTCTGTAGTGGCAACAACGGCCAAGCCCGTCCACCGCGACCGCCCGCACCTCTTGGACCTTCCAGCGTCGCTCCGCGAAGCCTATCTCCCAACTCGCCTACGTGGCCTCCACTGCCATCTCAGCCCGCACGTGAGTCAGCCCTACTGTGAACTCCACCGCCCACGACGTGTGCCGACCTCCGACCAGTCGAAAGCGTCGCCCTCCCGCGGCTATCGCTTGCAGATCCCCTCCGCTTCCTCGGAGTGGTTTTCGGCGATCCCGCGAACACCCATCTCCTGCAGGAGATCCACTGCCTGAAGCCACCACGCCCACGCCGTGGAAGCCCGCCAACCTACGCCACTCGCCCGCACATTCTTCGTCGTCGCTCGGTCGCCGCGCACACTCTTCGACCGCGTGTCTCCACCGCACCAACGACCGCTTTGAGCGCCACCCCTCCCATCATTGGCTTTAGCAGCAGCAGGTCCCCATCGCCTTCCCCTTGGCTTTTAGATTGAAGATTGAAGAAAACCCTAGAGGTTAAATATATATATATATATATATATATATATATATATATATTGGAAAAAACTGGAGCTTCACCCTTGGAAGTCTCCATAATTGCACAATGCCCCCTGCCAGCAAGTCACGTGCAACTCACGTGTTTTTGGGTAAAATTGCGAAAACTTCCCTCTATTTATTTCTGGTTATCATTTCATGCAAAAACATTGACTGTTTGCATTCCAATCCTTTTATTCCAAACTTTATAAAGTTTTTTTTTTGAATAAATATCATTTGTGCTTAATAAATTCTGAAAAAAGTCATGTTATCTCCTATTTGGTTGATCTCTGTGCATAAATTTTTAATTGCATTTTGTTATCATTTATTATTATAAAAAAAAAGAAATAGTGTCTTTTCTCTGCCTAAAATTCAAAATAAATAAAAATTTGATATTTCTTGAAAAATTCTAAAAAATTTACAAAAGTTTTATTTCATTGTCTTTTATTTTCTATCTAGCTGCTCCATGCTACCCAGGCTGAATTTGTGCCACCCAGAAACTACGAGAATCCTTCTAGCGGCTACCTGTTAAATGAAATTAGACCTCTTGGGATGCAAATTTCATGCATTAATTCTTTTCAAAACCAAAAAAATTGAAAAATATTAAAAGCCATATAAAAATCACAAAAAATTCTACAAAAATCCAAAAATCATGATTTCAGTTCCTGTTTGTAGATATTTGCATATATTTCATCATAAAAATACTTGCAAGGAGGCACTTAAATATTTTTAAGTTGCAAATTACTCCAAGCTGTGCATTGTTTCTCATTTTTACCACTGTTTGATTTTTAGAAAAATACAAAAACATCTGAAATGTCTAAAAAAATCCCAAAAATATTTCAAAATATTTAAAACACAAAAATATTTTCTTTGGATTTTTCTAAGCATTTTTGGTATAATTAAAAAATAAAAAAAGAGTTTGGTGTGCGTAGTTCTTATTTTGTTTATATTATTCTTTATTTGAAAACTAAAAAAATACAAAATTAAAATCACTAAAAATTTGAAAAACAGAAAATAAAAAAATAGAAATTAAAAATTAAAAAATTAAAAAGAGAAAAATTCCACAAAGACCAATGATAGTTTGCATTTGAGATTCCTATTTTTCTCTTAATTGATTTTTTGTCGATTATTTGAATAACCCTCGAGAATTGTAGCCCCCCTAAGTTCGATCCTATCCACTATACAAGTAAATAAGTAGCAAAAAATTCTCTTACTCCACATTATTTTATGTAATTATTTTGCAGCAAGAGAAGAAAAAAATAAATTTGTTTGTTTATCGCAAGAATTATTGGGGATAACAACCACGACTTTCATATCTAATAAATATCAAGCCCCAAAGTTCTGCGTCAACAAAATGGCGCCGTTGACGGGGAGGCATGGTGAGGGTAATTAGGTTTCTCTTTTGACCTGCTATTCTTGTTTTTGTATACATTTGTGTATATTTTTTCACATCCACTCCATTGTTCATATTCACTGTTTCGTTTCATTTTTTTCCTGCTTATATTTGATAATTGTGTTTCTTACACATTCTATCTTTTCTTTTTTCTTGCGATGGCCCGCAGAGTGAAGGAGGCAATCCTAGGAGAACCGAAGCATCCAAGAGACGTGGAGGCGGCTTGATTCTTCACCGAGCCGCAGGATAGCGTGAGAAGAGAAGAAGAATTGATGGAGACGAGAGAGAGAGATTTCTAGCATTTGAACTCTTGTAAACGGACATTCATTTGTTGCGGGGTCTGTTTCGCCAAGTGCCGGTGCACTTGGGAGACCTCACCAGTTTTGTTTTCATCGCCTTATTTTTTTTTATTTCACACGGATTTTGTGAGCTACATATTGATTGCTTTAATTAATTTGCTTGAGCCAGGTGATTAATTAGGTCCAAACACCCTAAATAAGAATTTCCGTACCTATAGAGTAGAGTGTAATTTGACTTAGTTAAATTAACTTGTTCTTGCCCGTTAATAGAAGCTATCATCTAGGACGGTTCACTTACATCATATATCATAGTTTACTATTCTGTATTTAAATTCTACGTGGATCACTTGCATGTAGAGTGCTGGTGACTAGGTACACATCTCTAACCCCTGCATGCATCATCGTTTTTAATCGCGCATTGGCATTTCTGATCTCCTTACTTATTTTCACTCACATAAGTTAAAAAGAAAATTGGACACTCGATAGGTGATTATTTAAAAATATTTTAACCAAGTGACAACTACCTAAAATACGGGACTGCTAAAGAAAACTCGACCATAAAATAAACGCAAGGAAAAATCATTGCTTTGGGGAGAGTAACCCCCTCATTGTTTGGTTTGTATGTAGAGAGAGAGCGACTAGCACACTACGATAGAACCATGCCCGATCTCTTTTCAGACTACTATCTTGAGTTAGTCATTCTCTAGTGAGGATCTCTCTGGTAGCCGTTAAAGCGGACCACGTCGTCCTTAACAGATTGAATTGATCAGGTAGCCGGAAAATGGTCCGCAATTCATACTTGCTGAGAAAGATCTAACTTTGAGATCAGGCCAGTCTTTTGAGAGCATTGGGTTCCTGACAGCTCGCTTTAACCGCTATGATATATTGTATTCTTACCAAACTCTAAAATTGACAAGATACTTGATCGAACCTTCATGATCTTCACATTGAGTTGAGTTGGTGAACTGGGGGCTTGTACTGTGTTTGCTTGCTAGTGATAAAGATCCTTCTTCGCAATTTATGCCTTCATTCACTTTTACTCTTTCATTGACCTTCGTGTTCTCGCATCCTGCCTATTGATTTCAAAGATGTCAGACTGGAGTATTTCTCGTTCGGACTCTGCGAACTCATTCTACACTCTGAGACATTCACCTTCTATTCGGGGAGACTCACTTCCCAAATCTTTCTCCACTTCACCCTTCACAACATTCATCAATCCATTATTTGAGATTGGCTTTAATGTTGAATTAATTTCTGAGACTCCGTTAATTCTAAGCACTAATCGAGTATCATGCACATTTTCAGAGTCAGACACCTAACACTTGATGTCACCAAAGGGAAAGGGAACCATCTCGGAGCAAAGCAAGATCAACATCAACATGTTAGCCTCCATCCAGTCAATTCAAGCCCAGATAATAGAGCAGGCTAATTTCCAGACCACATTGAGAGATATGATTCTCGAGCTAAGACAGGAAAGAGAAGATAGGAGAGAGGGGGATAACAAAACCCCTGGAGGTGGGAATGGGGGAGAAGAACCTCACATAGAACCTGGGGCTAAGCCTACACTAAAGGATGCTTATAATCCAGGGGTAGGACAGACAAATTCTTGGATCCAAATCCATGCGGTTCATGGGCATTTTGAGCTTAAACCTACTATTTTACCTCTACTCCCAATATTCGATGGAAATATAATGAAGAACCTTATATACACCTCCAGCAGTTCGATCACATTTGTGGAACTGTACACTACCCAAATGTCCCATTAGAGGTAGTGTAGATGACCGCCTTTCCATTCAGTCTGATGGGCAAAGCTTTGTATTGGTTAAATCACTTGGGGAAGGTTGTCACTACTTGGGAAGAGTTAAGGTCCGCATTTCTAAAAAAGTATTATCCACTTGGACGACTCAACCAAATGCGATCCTTGATTGCGAATTTCTCCCAGATGCCCCAAGAGCCTATATACGAGGTGTTGGTAAGATTCAAAGATCTGACGAAGAAATACCCCCATCATGATATTCCACAGACCAGCCTTATAGAAAATTTCATTGGGGCTTTAAGTATTGAGAATCAAAAGCTGGTAGATGCCGCTTGTGGGGGGGGGGGAGACACTTCAACAAGGACGGGGATGTCCTTTTTCAAATTTTTGAGAAGATGGCAAAAAGTTCAGCAACTCTTTCTTCTTCAAGTGCTTTCCAGAAGCACCCCATCACTGCTCCTGCAGTACCCCACAAGGATGTCAATATGACAACAACACAAGAAGTGGATAAGGTGGATAGCACTAATCTGGGCATCATTGAAAACCACCTATCCAAAGTGGACATTATTGAAAAGAGATCCAATGAGCTTGATAAGCTTCAAGTGATCGAGCAGAGGACGAAGAACCTGGATAAGCTGGATGAGATAACAAAGCATCTGGAGCTTCTTGTGTGAACGATCAGTGCAATCTATAGTATGAGTGTAACCGCCAATACCACTACTAGGGAGTAGACTTCTTCCATCCAGCAGAGTAGCAGAGGACCATCCATAGTTTAGCATGTCTACTACGTGCAAACACCTGATCGGGTTCAACAACATTCACATCATATAGTTTTGTACCAACAAGAAATAGCCTACATTCCTGAGCAACAGTCTCCACCTCCACCTGGTATTCATGAGTTGAACGGTATCTGGTTCGAACGTGAGCAAAACCAGCCCCATCCGTTAGGGCAAGGCAAGTTGGGTTCACAGCAGGGTCAGAGACCCGCCCACCAGTTTCAGGGAGGCAGACAACAACAGTACTAGCACCAGCAGTTCCAGCCTCACTTTCAATCTCCACCACAGTTCCAAAATTGAAGACAAGGCCAGCCACAACAACAGTCCATGTATTTTCCTCATCCTAACCAGCAACAGACTGCATATTATGGACAATATTCTCCCCCTCCTCCTCCTCATTATCAGAATCTATATGGTACCAACAACCTCCGTACTATCAGCCTCATCGACATCTAGTCAATGAGCAACCTGAGACCCCTTCAGTCAATCCAGCACTAGATGAACTTGCATTGCTTATGAAGAACATGAATGAACTGACTCAGGGAATCGATGACCTGACCACCACCAAGACATTGATTCCAGCACAGGTCGAAGCCAACCCCAACAACTTCAGACGTAAGGAGCAGGTAGCCAATAGCCCACCCACCCCTGAGATAGGTATGTACCTTGATTTTACATGTTTATCTGACTACATTCATCTCAGGAGCGGTAGGAGATTGCAGCTGTCTACGTAGCAGTTGGGGTTGGGAGATCGTTCCATTGAGAGAGCATCATCTTCTACATCATCTCCTTCACCAGCAGTCGAGAGGTCCAGTGTAGCAGCACCCACGTCTGGAGTTTCACCGCCTTCACCACCACCTTCACCAGGCAGATGTAGATCACCATCAACAAGGGAGAATATACCAGTCGTAGATTCTTCCTCTTCACCTGCAGTAGCATCCCGTTCTGTTTTAGATTCTATTTTTCCTTCACCTAGTTTGGACAACACTGTACAGACTGATTCTGGTTGTCCTCTTATACATGAGGATTCTACTTTGAATAATGGAAATGAACATTTGCATGTTTATTCTGATTCTGTGCCATTTCCTTCTGCTTTCAAAACTTAAAAAATCCAAAAATTAAAAACAACCTTATCTGATCCTGGAGTGGTTGAGATCTTACATAACACTTTTTTTGAAGATGCCACTCCTTAAAGCCATGGAATACATGCCTACAGTAAAAAAGGTAATGAAAGAGGCATGTACCCAAAAGCGTCAACCAAGGAAGAACAGACGAAAGGAAACAGAGAAACACATCTTGACCATGGCCACAATCCATGCCGTCAGTAACCTTCTGCCTAAAAAGAAAGACAAGGGAGCACCTCACATCCGTTGCTATATCTTTTATCAAGAATTTGATCATACTCTTCTTGATAGAGATTCCTCCATTAATCTCATGCCCTCCTCTTTTCTAACTGAATTTCAGTTAGGACCTCTTAAAACAACCAGGATGATCCTTCAATTTGCTGATAGATCGACTAAGAGGCCAAGAGGTATTTTAGAGGATGTTATTTTAATGGTCTAGGGAATGAAATTCCCTTATGGATATGGACACACCTACACCGTTACTCCATACCCCGATCGTACTAGGTTGACCGTTCCTCCAAACGCCTGAAGCAACAATTGATTATGGTACTGGAGAAATCATCTTTCACTCTCGTAGTGATAAGGTGAAAATTGAGACGATCTCTGATCCTAGACCATCATCGCCACCAATAGTAGATGATACAAAGAAAGTTATATCAGAACCAGATGACTGTGATTTTCTTACTGAATTCAAAGAGATGGATCTTTTCACTGATTTTATCGATACACAGGAGTTCCTTTCACAAAAGGACTCTATTTAAAGCACAGTCGACATGAGTTCCCTTCGTAGTCCAATTGAGATGGTTACTGATGAGAAGTTTGAGCTGAGTTCTAAGGTCCAGATATCTGAGGCATTCATTGAATTTCCTAATTTATGCACAGATGAGAGACATCTTTCTGAGATTATTGCTGAGATATCTGAGCCGTTAATTGATAAGAATATTGAACATCCTAATGAGCCCTTCCTTTCTGAGCAGAAATCATTCATTGCAGATCTATCACATATTCTATTTGCTGAGCCGTCAGTAGCCAAGGTGGACAGTCCACAGAGTACATATCACATACCATCTACTAGTACAGTGGCAGAGGTTACTGTAGAGCCGATTCAGATCCCACTTGAGCTCAAGGTTTTGCCATCAATGTTGAAATATGCCTTCCTTGCGGCCCCCCCCAAATATTTCCAGTCATCCTCAGCTCGCAGTTGACCGCTAACAAGAATCTTGTGTTCTAGAGGTTCTTGAGATCTTCTGCAAGTCCATAGGATGAAATATCTCGGATCTTCGTGGGATTAATCTAGCGTTGTGCTCGCATCATATCTACCTAGAGGATGACTGTAAACCATCCTGTGAATGTCAGCATCGTCTAAATCCAATTCTAAGGGAGGTTGTCATGATGGAGATCAGAAAATGGTGTGATGCTGGCTTTATATATCCCATTTCGGATTCCAAGTGGGTTAGCCATTTACATGTGGTCCCAAAGAAATCTGAGATTACAATCGTAAAGAATGACCGTGGTGAGGAGATTCCGACCCGGGTACCTACTTCATGGTGTGTCTGTGTAGATTACCGATGCCTGAATTCAGCTACCAAGAAGGATCACTTTCCACTACCCTTTATTGATCGTATTATTGAGAGGTTGGCAGGGAAAGAGTTCTTTTTCTTCTTGGATGGATACTCAGGATATATCCAAGTTGCTATCACTCCCGAGGATCTGGAGAAAACTACTTTAACTTGTCCGTTTAGCACCTACACCTTTAGACGGATGCCCTTTAGATTGTGTAACGTCCCCACTACATTTCAAAGGTGTATGTTGGCCGTTTTTGCCGACATGGTTGGTAATTTTCTTGAAGTCTTCATGGATGATTTGTCAGTCTACGAGGATAGTTTTGACACATGTCTTGCTCATTTAGACAGAGTTCTTCAACGTTGCTTTGAGGTAAACCTAGTCCTCTCATGGGAGAAGAGTCACTTTATGGTGACTAAGGGAATTGTATTGGGCCATGTCATCTCCAAACATGGCATGGAGGTTGACCCGGTTAAGATTGATGTGATTTCCAAGTTAGAGCCACCACACAATTTGAAGCAGTTGTGGTCATTTTTGGGACACGTAGGATTCTATAGGCAATTCATAAAGGACTTAAGCAAAATTGCCAGACCTTTGACTGAAAATCTGTGTAAGGAGACTAATTTTGTTGTCGATGAGAAAGTCCTCCTTGCATTCAATCAAATGAAAGAGATGGTTACTAGTGCTCCTGTCTTACATCCACCTGATTGGTCTCTTCCTTTCGAGATCACGACGGATGCCTCAGATTTCACAGTTGGAGCTATTTTATGACAAATAAGGGATGGGATACCATTTGCTATACATTATTCTAGCAAGACTCTGGATGAAGCACAATGAAGTTATACAATTACAGAGAAAGAGATGTTAGCAGTTGTGTTTGGGCTAGAGAAGTTCAGATCTTACCTCATCGGTTCCCACATTATTGTATACACGGATCATACTGCCATACGATACTTGCAGACAAAGAAGGATGCCAAACCACGCCTTATCAGATGGATCCTTTTTCTCCAGGAATTTGATTTAGAGATTCGAGATAAACCTGGAGTGAAAATGTAGCGGCGGATCACATTTCCCGTATAACATATGCAGAGACCTCCGAGCAGAACATGATTCCTATTTCTGAAACCGTTCCAGATGAGACCATTTTTTCTGTGAACTCACTCCTATGGTATGCTGATATTGTAAACTATGTTGTCTCTAAGAAAGTTCCACAAGATTGGCCGAAGTACAAGGTAGATAGATTTCTATCACAGATTCATTATTACCAGTGGGAGGATCCGTACGTATTTCGCGAGGGTGCGGATTGTATAAGGAGAAGGTGCATTCCTCAGGAGGAACACATCGGTGTACTTGAGCACTGTCACAAACTAGAATATGGTGGGAAACATTCGGGGAAACACACGGTAACAAAGGTTTTACAAAGTGGCCTATGGTGGCCCACATTGTTTAAGGATGCTATAGAGTATGTTCGAGGTTGTACTGATTGTCAGAAAATGGGAGGAACTGCTGATTCCAAAGATACCGTGCACCTAAGATATATACAGATTTCTGATGTTTTTGATGCTTGGGGCATAGACTTCATGGGCCCATTTCCTGTCAGTCAGGGATTTCAGTACATCCTGCTCGCTGTGGATTATGTTAGTCGATGGGTGGAGGCTATCCCCACCCGAGCCGCATATAGTCGTACAGTGTGTTCCTTTCTCAAGGACCATATTATTGCACGGTTCGGTATTCCGAAAATACTGATTTCAGATGGGGGAAGTCATTTCATTAATAGAGAAGTAAGGAAGCTTGTGAAAAAGTACGCCATTGAGCACAGAGTTGCGTCTCCTTACCACCCACAAACAAATGGCTTGGTAGAAATTTCAAATAGGGAGATCAAGACGATATTGCAAAAACTTGTACGTCCAGATAGGAAGAACTGGTCCCATATGCTTGATTCGGTTCTATGGGCTTATCGAACGACGTATAAGTCTCCTCTTGGTATGTCTCCCTACGGATTGGTGTATGGAAAGCCTTGCCACCTACCAGTGGAATTAATTCACAAATATTTATGGGCACTCCGTGTATGCAATCTAGATTATGAGAAGGCAGGAAAGAACAAGAAGTTGGATATGAATAAATTACTGTAATTCTGATACTTTGCATATGACAACTCACTCATGTATAAGGAGAAAGTCAAGCGCTGGCATGATAAACACATTCGAAGAAAGACTTTTCCCCTTATCTGAAAGTTTGGTTATTTGATGCTAAGTTGAAGTTGTTTCCAAGAAAATTGAAAAGCAAGTGGTCAGGACCGTTCATCGTGAGAGTTGTGCGTGACAATGGGAGTATTGTCATATCTGGGTTGTCATTTGACGCACAACCATTTGTTGTGAATGGACAGTTGAAGCCATATCTGGACCATGATACATTCCTGCCTGTCGTTGATTCGGTATCTGTGGTATCAGACGATGATCTTTTGATTCCATGTTCTGCGTCTGATACATGAGCATCCACTCCTCTTGTATATCCTTTCGTTTCACTCTTTCTTCTTCCGTTTTATCATTCACCCATTTTCTGTGTGTATGTGTATATATGCTATACTTAGGATGTGCTTTATCCTAAGTATGGGGGGGGGTGAATGATTTGTGTTGTTCATATTCGTCATGTTCATCACTCTTGTTGCTTCCTATACTTAGGGATACTCTACCCTAAGTATGGGGGGTGATGTTATTCATATCATTTTTTAGTCTGTACATTCTCTGCATCGATTTTCCCCTTTTGTACAATCTACTATACTTAGGATTACTTGATCCTAAGAATAGGGGGATCACCTTCTTTTTATTTTTTCTTTGAGTCGTTGTAGCATAGGTGTCTTTTCACTTTTCTATACTTAGCACGAGTTAAGTCTTCCTTTGTCGCTCTCTAATCACTATGAGGACATAGTTCGAGCTAAGTATAGGGGGTGTCGTATATATTATGTATATACTTTAGACATAACTCAGACTTTTTAAGATAATTATTTTGGGGGATATGTATATAATTTGTAAAAATCCACGTGTGTAAAAAAACAAAAACAAAACAAAATAAAACAAAAAACAAAACAAAAAAATCAAACAAAAAATAAAGAAAAAACAAAAAAACAAATTTTTTTATATATACTTGTATATATTTTACTAACCCTTTTTCCTTTTTGAAAAAAAAACTACAAAACCAAAAATTTATAAAAACTAACATTATTAAAAAAAACCTTTCTTTTACATCTGCATTTTTCTCCAAAAATCCATAAAAAAGTTAAAAATTAGAAAATTGTTTAAAAAATGCTCTTTTCACATGTGCGTCATTTTTTTCCAAAAAAAACATTCTTTGCATTGTTCATATTTTCTTGCATTTGCATGTGTATTTTTCAGGTAGTATTGACATTTAAACTAAGTCTAGAATAAATTGAAGAATGGAGCTTAGTTGGGCCTTAATCCACTTAATTTCAGAGGAACCTTATAAGAAATGGAGTTAAGACTTTTTAGGTCCTAGTGACTAAATTCTTTGAGTCCATAAAACTATGTTTACATGTCGTCTTGATTAGTTTAAGTAGAACATTTAACAACACACACAAGATTCTTTAAGATCATGGCTTGTCTTGGATAAGCACTCTACACGTAGCTCTTCATGGATAAGGTAGTGAGGAGGCAGAATCTTTTGGCTTGGGGTAGCATACGAGGGTAGTACATCTAGGGAAGGAAGTGCATCTCAACTTAGTTTAGCAATGTTGAGGTCTAAAGACAGGATGCTATGGGGTTGCAATAAGGCTTCAAAAGAGGGATAGTCTACTGGCTCAAGAGGAAAAACTCCTTATGTACATGCTGCACCTTGTATATGATTTCAAAAAAAAGTAAGGAAAAATGCTTAATCTCCAAAAGTGGACAGGCCTGTTTGAAAAGTAAAATGCTTTCCAGAGTGTATATACAAGGATAAAAAAAATTACAATAAGAACTTCAAGGACAAATTTTTGTAAGCTTGTAGCGGATGACTTGGCTACACTAGTCATGCATCCAAGGATAGGTAGCTACACTGGTTACTGTCCATTCTTTTCTCCATCCCCTCTTCTTGAGCTAGTTGTACTTGAACTTAGAAGGGAATATCTCCGCTCCTCGAGGAAAGAGTTGCTAGACCGGGGAACTAGAGTTACCTTATTGAGGGAGGTTGTTTCTTTACTACTTTTTAGATGGGGTGCTATATCTCACTTACATGGTACAAGTAAAGATTCATAGTCATAAGAATTGGTGTATGTAGACTTGTTCTGACCTGACTATTGGGGAGACCTGAATAGGAGTCTTATGGAACTTCGAGGCTGTTAGGTTTTAAATCCACTTCCAATTAAGGTTTCGACACACTAATAATCCAAAGGTCTGACAGAGCTCCAAACTAGAATTTTATAAAGAAAAGTTTAATACCCAATATTGTCCCTATTCATTTATTTCTCCTTTCTTTTTCTTTTTCTTTTTATCACTTATTCTTTCAAATAAGTGCTTGCTAAGTGACTAGCAAAGGTAAAGCATAGGGGATGATGAATCTACGATTCGTCATCTTTATTCATTTATTTTAGCTTAAAATTCCTTATAAAACACTAGTATATAACACTAACTCCATATTCTTACTAACTTGCAGCTGTATAAATATCGAACACTTCTTACCATTTTAACCTAAAATAAATGAATAAAGAAAGAAAGGAAAAACAAGAAAAGAAAAAAGGAAGACTGTATATATGTAATAAATATAGGCTAACCCTGACCCCGAGAGAAGGTCGACTTGATCTGATAGTCCAGGAATAAAGTAGGGGGTGATAGGGTCTTTATTCAGAAAATACAAAAAAATTGTGTGTTATGTATATTTGTATACTTCACTATTTTATTTATACATAAATTGACCTCAAACAAAATAATTTTCAGAACAACAATTGTAAATAAAAATGTGTCCTAAATAATAAAAATAATTGCACAATCAAATCATGTACATAATAAAAGCAACCATACTAGGAAAAACCCACTAAGCAATAATTGAAAGACCAATTCTGGCTTCATATGAACTCAAATTGAACAGACTCACTTCCATTGTATTCTAAACTAAATTATCTTTAAAATGGTTGTGATTTCATAATTTTTTGAGTTACGGGCAAAAAGTTGGTTTTCTGGGGTGGTTTGTGCAATTTTTCCATGCATGTTGTACATATTGTATTTTGAAAATATTTGTAAATATTTTTAATAATTATTTAAAATAAAAAAAATAAAATTTTAAAACAAAAAACTAATTTTCTTATTTACCCATGTATATAACGTCATATATGTATATAACATACGTATATATTTAATTTTCTTAACTAACTACCACAAAAAAGATAAAAAATTAACATTTATTTTTTACATAAATTAAGTGACGAAAAAAAATAGTTTGTTTTTGTAAATATTTTTATCTCACTTTATCTTTATTTCATTTGTTTTTCTCACTTATCTCTTATCTTCATCCAAAAAATCAAAAAAAAATTAAATTTCAAATTCCATTATCTTTTCTATTTATATGGCTCCTTCTCCATCATTTTAATTTGATCAATCTTTGGTGAGAGGAGCCTGATCTCCGAGAGTCTTCTTGTCGCATAATGGTGCCTAGCCTCCGAGCTGTCCGGTGACAGCGCTTCGGCCTTCGTCGAGGTGATCAAGGTCTTTTCCTCTCCTAAGGTGAGATCCATCATTTTCCTCTTATTTTTCATCTAGATTAATCTTAGTTTTTTTGCTTCTTTATTTCATTGTCAATTTTTTATCTAGATCTTAAAATCCGTTACGATTTGATCCGCCACCGACTCGATTTTTCATCTCATATATCGATCTCTCCACGTTCGTTTCTACCTCGCACGATCTCTCACCTCCGACCACGCAAGGTGATCGGAGATCCGGTTCCATCCGCCATCTTCTGTGGAACCGCATTTGTTCACACTTCTTTAATTTTAGGATCGAGTCATCATGCTTGCGTCCTAAGTTGTTGATAAAATATTTGTTTTCTTTCTCTCTAACATTTATTTTACAGGATCATCTAAAAAATAAATTAAAAAGGAAAAAATAAAAAGGAAAAAAAATTTCCATTCTATTTTTTTAAAAAAATAAAAATAACATTTTCATTTTCTGTTTTTTTAATTTCTCTATTTCGAATTTACAAAAAAATAAAAATCAAAAAGTTTTTTTATATTACCGTTTACATATAAAAAATAAAAAAAATCTGTAGCGGCAACGGCAGCCAAGCCCCTCCACCACGACTGCCCGTGCCTCCTGGTCCTTCCAGCGCTACTCTGCCAGGCCTGTCGCCCAAC
This sequence comes from Ottelia alismoides, assembly GCA_037367405.1. Taxonomy (NCBI): domain Eukaryota; kingdom Viridiplantae; phylum Streptophyta; class Magnoliopsida; order Alismatales; family Hydrocharitaceae; genus Ottelia; species Ottelia alismoides. Next base: position 1,181,589 of record JAZKJV010000198.1, on the reverse strand, counting down.
TCGCCTACGAGGCCTCCATTGCCATCTCAGCCCGCGCGTGAGTCGGCCCCTGCCACGAACTACACCATGCGTGACATCCACCGACCTCTGCCCATTTGGAAGCGCTGCTCTCCCGCGACAATCGCCTGCATATCCCCTCCGCCTCTTCGGAGCGATCTTCGGCGGTGCCGCGAACACCCAGATCTGGCAGGAGATCCACCGCCTGAAGCCACCGTACCCTCATCGTGGAAGCCCGCCAACCTCCGCCTCTCGCCTGCACATTCTTCACCGTGGTGTGGTCGCCACGCGTAATCTTCGACCACGCTTCTCCAACCACCAACGACCGCCTTGAGCTCCGCCCCTCCCTTCTTTGGCTTTGGCGGCGACGGTTCCCCATCTCCTTCTCCTTGGCTTTGAGATTGAAGATCAAAGAAAACCCTAGAGGTTAAAAATATATATATATTTTGGAAAAAATGGAGCTTCATTCTGAAAGTCACCATAATTGCATATCGCCCCCTACCAGCAAGTCACATGCAGCTCACACGTTTTTGGGTAAAATTGCAAAAACTTCCCTCTATTTATTTCTGGTTATCATTTCATGCAAAATCATTGACTGTTTGCATTCCAGTCCTTTTATTTTAGACTTTATATTATTGCTTTTTGGAATAAATAGCATTTGTTATTAATAAATGTTGTAAAAATTCATCTTATTTCATTACCTTTTATTTTCTGTCCAAATTTCGTGCATTAATTCTTTTCAAAACCCAAAAAATTGAAAAATACTCAAAATTTTATAAAAATCACATAAAATTCTAAAAAATCCAAAAATCATGATTTGATTCCTGTTGTAGATATTTTCTTATATTTCATCATAAAAATAATTGCCAGGAGTTTTGGGCACTTAAATATTTTTAGTTGCAAATTACTCCAGGTTGTGCATTATTTTTCATTTTTGACACTGTTTGATTTTTAGAAAAATACAAAAATATCTGAAAATTCTACAAAAAATTCCCAAAAATATTTCAAAATCTTTAAAACACAAAAAGTATTTTCTCTGGATCTTTCTGAGCATTTTTGATATAATTGAAAAATACAAATATAGTTTGGTGTGCGCAGTTCTTATTTTGTGCATATTGTTCTTTATTTGAAAGTTAAAAAATTGTAAAATTAAAATCACAAAAAATTAGAAAATCAGAAAATAAAAAAATAATAATATAAAAATTAAAAAAATTAAAAGACAAAAATTCCACAAAAAGCAAGGATAGTTTGCATTTGAGATTCCTGCTTTTTCTCTTAAATCATTTTCGTCGATTATTTAAATAACCCTCGATAATTGTAGCCTCCCTGAGTTCGATCCTGTCTGCTGTATAGGTAAATAAGTAGTAAAAATTTCTCTTGCTCCACATTATTTTCTATAATTATTTTGCAGCGAGAGAAGAAAAAATAAATTTGTTTGTTTGCCGTGAGATTTTTTTGGGATAACAACAACGACTTTCATATCTAATAATAACCGATTTCGAAGAACCCGTGTCAACACATATCTTAAGGGGAATAAGTCTTTCTTGGAATTTTCCAGAAAATGGAACATGTCCAAGGTGTACCACTAATGTGATGGTCCTAATACCCTCTTCTCTTTTCTTCTGAACAACTTCAGAACTAAGATCTAAGAGGTATTCTTGAGATCATATCTCAAGGTATGGAATAGCTAGACTATAAAGCACTGATTATCATCCTTATATCATTCTAAATGATTATGATATTTTCTACGTTTAGCATGATGAACACAATGACACTCCCGCTAAGCTTCACACGGTTCATCAAGATTCTATCTGAAATCATAACCTTTATAATTTCATCAAATCTGATGTTCCAACTACAAGAAGCTTATTTGAGTCCACAGATTGAGTTATTCAACTTGTACACCTTGCTTTTTTCAACTATGAAGCCCTGGGCCTATTTCATATGAATATTCTCGGAGAGGTATTCATAGAGGAATGCAATCTTGTCTCACATCTTGTAGATGTCAAAGTCATGTTGTGTAGCTATAGTTAGCAATATTCTGATGGATTCAAGCATGGTCACATGAGAGCAAGTCTCATCGCAAGCGATGTCTTCTCTCTGCGTGTATCTTGTGGATACGAATCGTGCTTTGAATGTCCTACCTTCTCTTCAGGTTCTCTCTTTCTAATGAAGATCCATTTACACCTTAACGGGTCTTACCCATATAGGTGGATCCTCGAGGGTCCATATACAACATTTGTATATGAGGTCTACTTTAAACTTTATTACTAACATCCATATTTCCATCTTTCCATGATCTTCAGAAGCTTTACCATATGAAGTAAGATCATTGTCAGACTTAACTGACCCATGGAATCCATCTTCAAACTCATTTGAAGAGGTATGAGTGTTTCATCTTTAATTGTCCTTTTAGTTTCCGATTTCAGGAGCCTCATTATATTTTCAAGATTAAATGAGTACCTTCACTTCATTTTCATCTTGATTGTCAAGAGAGTCATCCTCTAAGAATCATATCCTCAGAGATGAAATCCTTTAAGAATCTCAAGGTCATAATGTAGGTATCCAATACCATCATTTATTTTTATAGTTAAGCATCACTCTCTGGTGCTAGATTCCAACTTACTTGCATCCATGACAATTTTATGGACCAAGCAACCCTAAATCCTCAAGTGTCCAACACTAGGCTAGGTTCCAAACCATAGATTATGAGGATATTTGCATTTAGATTTACATGCAATCTTTTTAAGGATATATATTGTAGTCTCTACATATATACCTGGAAATTAAGAGGTAATTATGCTAAGATTCATCATTGATCAAAACATGTGACACATTATCCTATTGCATCTCCATACAACTATATCGAGTTTAGGTACATTAGGAGGAGTGAGATAGAAATGATCTTCCTTTCTCCTTAAGATATTCCTTGAATTCATTTAATATGTATAAGCTACCTAGGTTAGATCAACTTCATTTCATCTTCTTTCAAACTTTGATTATAAACTAAAAAGTGAAATCTTTGAACAAATCAAAAGGTTTCTAAGGTGAAGGGAAGAAATCTCATATCACAAATAATCATATATTAGATATCACATATCATTAATATTTATTATGATATAGATGATCCACATACATCAATGTATGAGATCTTGAATACCTTGATATCTTACACCATTCCTAGAGAAGGGTGCATTGGATATTTTTACTTTGAACACAATATTTACAGGTATGTAAGATTTGAAATTTTAGACATTCTAAAGCTTCATCTCTTACTAGTCTATTGAAATACAATGTTTATTATTTCATTTCTATTTGTTATTTCTATAAGGTGAAATTACATCCTCGCCTCACATTCATGGTCAAATAGAACAATATATTACTACCATTGATATGATTTTTTATTCTATCGAGCATGCCCATAATTTTTATGAATCATATGCCACTATAGTTGAATTTAATGTTTGCAGAAGTAGTACAAGACACCGAGTTGATAGAAGAACCAAGAATAAGACCCTTGTATTCAAGAGATCTTTTATTGAAAGAATGGAAATCAAGAACATCTAGGTCAACAAGAGAAGTGTCTTCTAGGGATAGTGATCACAGTGACGAAAGCTTGGTTGAAAGAGAAGAGAGACGTGTTGGGATTGTTTGTACTTATCGCAAAGCCATGATGATAGCAAAATACTTGTTTGATGAACATGATTGGATTGTGATTTCTTTTCACGAGGAACACAATCATAATCTTGTATCGTTAAGTAAACATAAATACTTTCATCCCAATAGAAAATTTTCGAAGAAAACGAAAATTTCGATTAAATCAATGACGGATGTAAACATCCTTTCAACTAAATAATCCATATTTTTAGAAAATGGATGCATCGCAAATAACAAAGTTGATGGCATGGTCCAAGATATTTACAACCTCAATAGGGATAGGAAAAGTTGTCATGATGGTATTGATGCCAAGCTCATTTTAGATCTTTTCACAAATTGCATGAATATGACTCATGAATCTTCTATTCATACCGAACAAATCAAGATGATAGGCTGGCACAATGTTTATGTATTTATAGTGTTTCTCTCGAAGATTACAATGTTTTTGGTTATACAATTTCATTTGACACCACATATAGAACAAATGAATACAAATCGAATTTAGGTTCGTTCTCTAGTTTAAACCACCACAACAAGAACATCTTTCTTGGTAGTGCATTTTTATAGAGATGGAACACAATTCTTTATATGGATATTTGATCAATTCCTCATAGTTGTTGGTAAGAATACTATTCCAATAGTTACGGATGAAGATCCAACCATATGTGCTACAAACCGTCATTCATTTCCTGCTATTGTCCACAAGTTCTGCACATGGCACATTATGTCACAATTGAAACTCAAATTGGGGAAAATCAAGGAAATTGTTAAAGCTTTAAAAACATTCAGCAAATTAGTTTGGCACAATGATTCTATTGAACACATTGAACATGGATGGTCATCCTCTATTGCTTATTTTGGATTGTCTGGAAATAAATGGTTGTGCTGGCATCAAACTCCAAATGATATACATATATATAACGAATAAATTCTTTGCTGGCATGTATATCACACAAAGGAGTGAAAGTATGAATTCTTTTCCCTAGAATTCCATCACTAACAAAATACTTTGCTAGAGTTTGTTTACAGATTCCAAACAACCCTTCAATACTTGAGAGAATGTGAAAATGGCATGGATAATGATAAAAAAATAAAGATTATGCTAAGTATCAAATGGAGTTTGTAAGAACATACGGTTGTTGTATATACAAAATATTTTTCTACAATTTTTAGAGAGAACTGAAGGAGCACTTGATGTTGAGTGTCTATGTCTCTGATATTTACAATGGATGCGCTCACTTCACTATTTGTTCCATTGATGAGAACGTAAGAGACACCTATGTAAATCAGAACAATCTGGTTATCTTATTTGCAATTACAAAAAACATTTCCAAGGAATACCATGCATGCAATGTCTTGCTAATATTAAGCGTAGAGGTAATGTTCATCTTCATAGTTCTTTCATTTTATTAGATGAACTCAAAACATAAATAATTTAGGTAATTATCTAATTTATCAACAAAACAGACAACATGATAGGGCTAGGGGCATTGAACATGACAATGCCACTTTCTTACATGTAAAGAGCAAGCTTGCAAGATTTCTAGAAGTTCAAAGACCGAATGCTGCAAAAAAATAGCAAATGAGAATTTGGGTTCAACTCCTCTCATGTCCTCTGATGTGAACAATCATGTTCTAGAGTCAATTTTTTCCAAAACTAAAGGCAGCGACAGGGGTGATAGACCCAAAGGTAGTCGTAGTAGAATTTCCCAAAATGAAGTACAACAAAATAAAGCTAGACAGTCGAAGCATGCTCGGAGTTCTATGTTAGACATGATTTTATGAATTACCCATCCAACAAACCATTAGTAACATCAGACATGTAATAGTCTATCATTATTTTTCTTGATCTTAAATTTTGATATACATTTGTTAACTTTTCAACACCATTCCCCCAAATGAGTTCCAAGTAAATGCAATGTGGCATAATCAAATACATGTTTTTCATTTTTTGAATTGTCTTATCTTTTCATGCTCTTGTGACAGTGATTATTTTTGCTTTCAGGTTTCAATCATTTTATTCATTCATGATGATGAAACCAATTTTCATATTGAACTATAGAAGTTGGTATTTTTCCCCCTCAGAGACCATATGCATTAATTAGTTTTGATATCATATACATAGTATGACATGTATATGTTTTACATCATAAGTATGTACATGAATTATTTCAGACGATTTTTTCCTTTTGTATTTTAAACTTCAGTGATGAATCTGTCTTAAACCATGATTCTCCAACCTTTGTTTATTTTTTGTGTGTATTGTTTAGTCATAATTTATCTTATAGAACAAGGAACATGTTTTATTTTTTCAAGACAGATGTTCTTATGGAAATGTGCAAGTTTCTCTCTTCATTGAAATGCTAATACATGATGTAAGCATTCTCCTTATTTTTTCTACCAAATGGCAATGATGTTTAGTTTATGTATTTCTCATTTCGCATACTATTACTAGAAAATTTGTTTTGTGAATAATATTTGTAAATTTTTATCTTCTTTTATATTTATAAAAATTGTTTATTATACACCGCGTTGGCATTGTAGATTAAATATATTAAATACACTAACTATATCCAGATATTTAAATCAAGATTAGAAATTATTAAAGCTCCTCATAATGTATTAAATGTGCAGATAATTTCATCGTAAAGTCTGGGGTTTACTGATTCAGATTCTAGTATCGATGAATGCCCAGATAATGTTTACATTGCAAAAGTAATCTAACCAAAATTGGAGAAATAATATTCGTAAAGGATTGATGCAATTCCTTGACCAAACATCATAAGATAATGTTTACATTGCAAAAATAATCGACCAAACATTTGATAGATAACATGGGATAAAACATATCCAATATAAATCCAATGTAACAAATATATCCAAATATCAAAACAAAGTATAGAAATTGTTGTATCCCACAACAAATTAGAGTGTTTATATAACAACTTTCATTCACTTATCCAATTTATTTGATTTTTTTGGTGCAAACATCACTCGCATAGGCATTTTAATCTCAAAAGTTATATATACAGAAGTAAGGGTTCTCTACAATTTGTAAAGAAAACGTCTCAAAACACATCGTTCTATAGGCATGTAGGAATACTCATTCAAGTATATGTCAAAAAATAGTCTATTAGTATGCATCCGAAGCATTTTATTCTGTTGGAACATGCCAGATACAAAAGTCTATTTAATCTTAGAGTGAGTATCTGATATGAACATCAAAATACTTTCCTTAAACATAGATGAAAATCATACACATAGTTCTTCAAGCAAAGAAGATTGTTTCTTAAGTACTGATAGATTAAGATCGATCATGAATTCCTAAGGCCTGATCTTAGAGGGCAAGCTATGTCCGACAAATCGGTTTTGGAAATCGTTGTGGCAGTCACTCTCACAGTATTCAGAACCCAATCAATCAAATCATAAACAATCAATCCACGATATATTTTGAACAATGAAAACTAGTGTAGAGTGAAATTATTATACCCTACAAAAGATGTGTATAGTCAGTAAGTGTAGGGGTCCAACCACTGAGAGGAAATTGTTGATAGATATAACTATTATTAATAAATAAGAATCTATAATACATATTTTGTACTTTCTTTGCTTTTTGAGTTTTTGTGGATTTTTTAATAAATTTAATTTTTTATCGATTTTTAATCATTTTATATTTTAAAATTTTTAATTTTTTAATTTCTATCTTTTTTTATTTTGCAAAATTTTAATTTCTTTTTAAGGAATAATATATCTGTATATATATGATAATGTTAATAATATAGATATTATAAATAATATATAAGATATATAATAAATAAATATATATAAATATATAACTAAACATTCCTTTTTATTTTTTAAGGTTTTAAATATATAATATATATTTTTAATTTATAATAACAAAAATAATATATACATAAGTATTATATAGTATATAATATATATATATATGTTTTATAATTTAAATATATGTAAATACAGTCACGATTCAGAAGATAGAATACTTTTGTGTTTTAAATAGTTTTCTCTATTTTTGTGATTTTTATATAATTTTTGCATATTTTTATATATTTGTAATTTTTAATTTACCAAAATAATGAGTTATATAAATAGGTCAAATTGTTTTGGGTATCAAAAACAACTAATAAGATAAAATTTCCAAAACAGTTTTTAGTTTATACTATATAATATAAATAAAAAATAGAATAGAAAACTATTTTTTGGAGTTTCTATGGAATATTTACTGATTTTGATAAACTTTTTATGGTTTTGCAATTTTTAATATTTTCTTTTTTTATTTTTTGTGTTTTTAGGTCTGAAGTTAGAATATATAATAATAAATATACAATATTTCTTGGAATTTTAAAAGTGATTTTATATTTTTTTTTCATTTTTACATGTAAATAGGGAATAAAATGCTCCTATTTGATTTTTAGAAAATAATAAAACATGTTATATGCCCAAGTAAAAAGGTGAGGGAATATACTAGCATGATTTAAGGCAAGCAAGGTAATTTTTCCAGATTTTTAGAGCATTTAAACCATTTAATAAAAATAAAAGACAAGGAATTAAATATATAATCTAGAAGTGGCATTCATGCAATTTATTTAAAGTTTAAATGCAATAAATAACACGCTAAAGAAACTCTAGGGGCATCCGAGCAATTTATCCACTTAAATTCAAATTTAATAACCTCTTGGAAGGGGTATACTTATAATTAAACTAAAAGCCAAGGTCCTACTCACAATATTTACAAAAACATAACGATTATTTTATAAATTACAATACTAATCCTAAATACTTAAACCATGTGAGGGTTTCTTTGAAAAATGGCCTTCCCTCACGTGTTGACACATGTGATGTGAGCTGGCACATGACCCAGGTGTAATATCAGGGACATGTAGGGGGTTCTATGCAACTTTTACAAAAATAGTGACCGCATATATTTATATTACAAGACTAAAAAGTAAAACGAAAATGCAGTAGGGATATTTAGATATTTACCCACTTAATAGTGTGTTATCACGCAGTGCACGATCATCTAGGCGGCGGCACTTGAAATGATCAGACAACTGCTAACATTTACCACTTCATTTTGATTGGACGGAGGGGATTAGATCTGGTGACTGGGCTTCATCCGACAGCTCTGATGAGATGAGGAAGAACAAGGAAGAATACGATCTTCCCCGAGCTTCAATCCGTTGAATTCTGCAGCTCTGTCGGTTTCCTCCTCCCCTGATCGACTCAAAAGAATCATGGGGTCTTCCCTTGACTGCAGGGAGTCTTCAATGGATCCAAGTCTCGCTGTGATAAGACTTGGAGGTATATTGGCTTGAACGGCCTGGTGAATCTCATTCTCACTCAAGTAGAGGTTCCAATATGTTCCCAGGCCTTTTTCCATGCACCAACATAGTCCCGGGCTCGAGGGGGACTCCCTCAACCAAATGTGAAGCCGCTAAGCAAAGAGGAAAGGTCGGGCGGATGAGCTCCCACAGTAGGCAACAGAGGCAGCTCGTCGGGCCTTGATTCTTACGAAATTAAAGATGGTTTTTGGGGGATTTGCGAAGAATGCGATGACGAACAAAAATGGGGTGAAATGGTGGATCAAAAGCAAGGGTAGCAAGGTGAATTTGAGTTGAAGTAGGGAGCTCCAAATTACAATGATGCTACAAATTAAGCTAATCTAACCACTAATCGAAGAAACTAAAGTCTAAACTAAGATACATGAATGAAAAGCAGTGAGAAAACCAATTCTAATCAGCTGATACATGTAGAAAATATGGAGCAAGGAGACATTCTCCTGAAGAAACTTCCAGCAATGGTGCACCGCACTCCCGCACCTCCTTCTCCTCATCGATGTCTCAGCGAGCCACTGGTTTTCACCAGGTAGATCTAGCATAGTGAGATTCAGGGTTACGAAGGGCCAAGAGGGATTACAAAGCAAAAAGGGGGTGATGGATCTTATTTATGCACATAAGATGGGGTGAGGATCAAGATGGGATTGTGTGGAGGATAGAGGGGGGTTGTGAGAGATGCGGGAGTGGAATGGAGTAGGGAAGTGGTAAGAACAGAGAGGTGAAGGTCATGAGTAGGAAGGCGACATGGAGGAAGACCAAAAAATGTGAGAAGAAGGGCACTCATGGGCTTCTTCCTAGAAGGGGGCAGAGGGATGTACAGCTGTGGTTGGTCCACGTAAACCAACTAGAGAATTCCCAGGGGAAATTCCTTTATAAAATGAATTAAAAATAATAATGATTTTATTCATTTTAGGTTAAAATAAAAAATGTTAAAAAATTTATGTCGTATTTTATTATGATTTTTATTTATTTTTACAAGTTAATTTATTGGGTGCTAATCTTTACATGTATATAGATAGGTATAAATACCTATATTTTAGGTATTTTAGTTTTAGTTTGTATTATATATTTTATCATTCTATTAAAAAATTTAATTTATTTATAATATATATATTTACGATTTTTTAATATATTTTCTGATTTTATTTATTTACTTAAGTAAATGTCTATATATATTATAGGTATAGTATACCTATATATTTTATTACTCTTTTTATTTTAACATATTTTCAATTGTTTTATTTTATGTTTTATTATTTAAATAAGTTTCAAATATTATTTTCAAGTATTTAAAAATATAAGGAAGCTAAAAATATAGAGAATGAATATATTGAATATGTTATACAGATATACAGTACAATAGAGATCCAAAAGCCAACTTTTGCACCTTAACTCCATTTTTAATGTGACCACCTTCATTAAATAGATAATTAAATTTTTTTATGACCAAAAGTTGAGTTTCGTGAATTTTGAGTTTGTATGGTGGAGATATAGGTCTATAAAGTTTTGTGCAACCTTTTGTTTGTGTGTCCTGGGTGCACTTTGTATTATTTTTATACAAAATAAATTTTGTATTTTTCCTTGTATTTTGTATATAACTTTTATTTTGAGGGTTTTATTATTTGAGGTATAAAAATTAGAAAATAAAATGGGCCTCAAAAGGCTATTTATTGGTAAATAGAATTAGGGTTTTCAAGTGTTTTCTGTACTATTTATCTGCCCCATCTCCAATACTTTATTCCTTGTTGACCAAGTCAATATTGACCAGGTCTCAAGATCTAGGGTCATTCAGTGTCTTTGGAATTTAATGTGTTTCTTTTCTTTCCTTTATTCTTTTATTTTGAAATTAAACACCAATATTTATACAGTATTTATATGTCAATTTATGAGTGTTATTTTGTATAGATTAATGCTATTTACATGTATTTTACTATGGATTTATTATCAAAATGAAAGAATAAAGGTGATGAAATGGAGATTCATCACCTCCCCCTATACTAGCCTTTGCTAGTCCCTAGCAAACGCTTATGACAATGAGTATAGAAAAAGAAAATAAAGAAAGCAAAAAAACTACTTGAAATAATTTTGACTTTTAAACTTGTCTTGATAAAATCAAATTTTGGAGCTCAGTTAAGACCAATAGGTTCTTAGTGTATTCGGAACCATATCTAGGTTAGGAATTGTGACTAAACTACCATTAGATTCCATGCTCCTCTATCCGATTCAATTCATAGCCTGGTCAGAACCATCCTATCAGGCACATACTCTCGCAACCTTGAAATGACAAGTACCATGTATGTGAAATGGTTTAGCTCATCCCAGATAGCTCATCCCAGAAAAATCATTGAACTATCAAGTGGTCTCCTCCTCTGGCAACTCATCCTCGGGGAGATGGATATTTCCTTCTAAGTTTAGGTACGTGCTAGTTCACAACTGAAAGGGGAAGAAGCTAGAAGAATGGGAAAAGAAGTGGAAAGGGACCAGTATAGTCACATTTACTTGTGAAGAATAGCGAGAGTAGCTGAGTCTTCATCAAGAAGAAGGCCTTTTCTAGAAGCTCAAAGTTTTGGAATCTTTGGCATAGGCTTATTTTTGGATATTTTCTTTCTTGGCATTGCTCTGCATTCTCATTTTACCCGGACATATAGGTTTTGGAAAAAAGTTATGCTAGCAGATCATTCCTCATCTAATGCTTTATTTCAATCCAATGTCCAATCGTTAGATGTCCATGCTATTAGAGGAAGTGGGTTGAAAATAGGGTCTCGACTTAGACTCCAAGATCTTTAACAATCCATCTGAATTGAGCTGTGTTAAGTGTGAGATCTCTAGTCAAGCCATTGTCTCAAGAGTCATATGGATGACATGAAGGGTTCTAGTTAAACATATTGAATCGACTCATGAACACAGTCCCATGGAATCTAAAGAATTAAGTCATAGTAACCTGAAGTGTCTCAATTCAAGTCCTCAATTGGTTACTCTGACTAAGTGGATAAGGTCTAACCCAAGCTCCAATCTTTAGACTTTAGTTAGACTTGTTCGATTGTTATTATCATTCCAAAAATGCAGACGCATATGTAATGCAAGAAAATATTTTTGTGAAACTATATTCTAATTTTGTACTTTTTATAGTTTTTTAAAAAAGTTTTGCAGTTTTTTATGTAATTTTTTAAAATATTTTGCAAAAATGTAAAGGTTTTTTAGAATTTACAAAATTTTAGGGGTTTTGATGAACGTTAGTGAAAAAAGTATGAACAAATATTTTCATGGGAGTACACGTATATTTACAAAAATTAGGAGTAGAATTTACACTGGTAATTTTTTTTATAGAAGTTTATGGCTTTTTATAGATTTTATAGACATGGGTTATCGATATATATAATTTTGCTTGATAATTATATACAAGGTTCTCAAAAAAATTTGCAAACATTTTCCATAAATATTTTGACAACTTTATTTCACAAATAATTTTTACAAACTATTTGCAAAATTTTACAAAATTTGAAAATCATTTTGCAAAGTTTTTTCTAAGGTATAGATAGTTGTTTAAAAAAACATTTTACAAACATTTACAAAATGATTTTACCAAGGTTTGAAAACATTTTACAAACATTTTCCAAATAGTTTTCAAAAGATTTTTCAAGACATTTTCTAACCATTTTTAATCATTTTGCAAAACATTATTAATCATATTTTACATAGGTTTTTTTAAAAAATTATACATAATTAGGGTGCATTCTTTACATCGATTAATCATATGCCCTTACCTACATAGTATTTTAGCCATATTATTCAAAAATACAAATATGAGTTATGGATAAAGTATATACAACGTATATATGTCCCCTCTGTACTTACCCTAAGCTATGTCCTCATAGTGATCAGAGAGAAAAAGGAAGACATAACTCCTGCTAAGTATAGGAAAGTCTATAGCACAACGACTAAAAGAATGAGAAGTCGATCATCCCATGTACTTAGGGTCAACTGATCCTAAGAATAGCGTACTATATACAAAACGGGGATGATCAAGGATGAGAATGTACCAAATAATCAGCTCTTTATGCCCCCTATACTTAGGGTGAAATATCCATAACTATAGATAGAGTATTAACAAGTTGAGAGAAAAGTGAGATAATAAATAATGAATAGCCCGATAACACTCATCTGTTCTATACTTAGGATGAAGCATATCCTAAGTATAGAATATATGAATGGGATGGGTCAAATACGTAAGAATGAAAGAATTGGAAAACTGAATTGAAAACAATAAAAGAAGAAAATCAATCAAAGATATTTTTGTCTACATTATGTAATGTTGCAGCTGTGAAATCTTCATCAAGAATAACTTGAATAGAATCAACAACGACTAGGAATGTGTCATTCTCTAAATACAACTTTAGCAATTGATCGTTGACTATGAAGGGTCTTGCATTAGATGACAATTCTGATATGAGAATGCTTCCATTGTCACGCACAATCTTCATGATGTATGGCTATGGACATTTACTCTTAAATTTGTATGGGAAGATCTTCAACTTTGTGTCAAATAACACACTTTCTGTCCAGGATCGAAGGTCTTTCGTTTGATTTACCGGTCATGCCAATGTTTGACCTTCTCTTTGTACAACAAGCTATTATCGTACGAGTAGTTTCTGAATTCCAAGAGCTTATTCAGATAAAAAAAACAGTCTATTATAACCACCTTTCTCAGAGTCGAGATTACATATGTTTACTACCTAAAGAGATTGTGAATTAATTCCATGAGAAGATGGCATGGCTTCCCATATACAAGATGATAGTAAGACATGCCAAAGGGACACTTGTAGGAGGTTTTGTAAGCCCAGAGAACCGAATCCAGAAGTTGTGACCAGTTCTTTCTATTTGGCCCCACAAGTTTCTGCAAGATCATCTTGATTTATCTGTTTGACTATTCAACGAAGACATTGGATTGAGGATGCTAAGGAGATGTGACACGATGATCGATCGCATACTCCTTCCCAAGTTTCTTAACCTCTTCATTGATGAAGTGGATAATCCCATCTGAAATAAGAATTTCAGAATCCTGAACTATGAGATGATGTTATCTTTTACAAACCAGCAAACTGTTAGGCTATCGACAGCTCGAGCAACGATAGCTTCTACCCATCTACTCACATAATCTACGATAAGCAGGATGTACTCATAATCTTGATTATTAGGAAATTGACCCATGAAATCAATTCCCAAGCATCGAACACATCATATATATGAATGAATTTGAGGGGCATGTAATCTTTCGAGCTGAGGCTTCCTCCCATTCCCTGATAATCAATGCAGGCGTTGACGTACAATATGGCATTCTCGGATAGTGTGGGCCACCAGAGGCCACACTACAATATTTGCAATATCTTTGCTACTGTTCTACTTCCAGTTTGGTGTCCATCATATTCGAGCTTATGAAAATTCTTAAGGACACTTGAGTACTCCTATTGAGGAAGGCACCAATGCCATATGCAATATACTCCTTCCTTGGATAGGTATGGGTCTTCCCATTGGTAAAAATGTATGTCAAACATGAATTTGTCCTTGACTTTTGTCAAATCTTGTGGGACTACCATTGATACGAGGTAGTTCACAATATCGACATACAAAGGGAGAGATGCCACGTTAAGAATTGATTCATCAAGAAAGGTTTCTGTGATTGGTGTACTGCTCAGCTGAGTATCATGGCATTTAATTTTGGATAGATGATCTGCTACCACATTCTGATCTCCAGGCTTGCCTCTGATTTCCAAGTAGAATTCTTGGAGAAGAAGGATCCATCTGAGTAGGCATCATTTGGAATCCTTCTTCTGTTGTAGGTACCATACAGTAGAGTGGTCAGTGTATACAATGACTTTAGATCCAAGAAAATAGGATCTAAACTTCTCCAAGGAGAAAATCATTGTCAGTAATTTTTTCTATGTAACTATATAATTTCCTTATGCATCATCAAGTGTTTGGTTGGCATAGTGAATGGCATAGGGCAGTTTCTCTCTTATTTATCATAACACAACCCCATCTACAAAGTCTGATGCGACTATTATGATCTCGATGGAAGAGACCAATTAGGTGGCTATAGGACTAGAACCTGAGTGACGAGGACTTTCAAATGATAAAGTGATTGGAGAACCTACTGATCAACAATGAAATTAGTCTCCTTACATAACAACTCAGTAAGAGGTCGAGAAATTCTGATGAAATCCTTAGTTAATCTATGATAGAAAACAACATGCCCATGGAATGACTTACGTTCTTGACATACTTGGAAACAACATGGCTCAGCGCAATCCCTTCAGTAATAATGAAGTGGCTCTTTTCTCATGATAAAATCAGATTAACTTCACGACACTTCTGTAGCACTCGGTCTAGGTTCTCAAGATAAGAATCAAAGCTATCACCATAGAATGAGAAATCAACCATGACAAAGTCGAGAAAACTACTGACCATATCGGTAAAGATGGCGAGCATGCACCTTTGGAATTTAGTGGGGGCGTTGCATAATCCAAAAGGCATTATTATGAAAGCATAGGTGTCGAATATGCAGGTGAATGCAAATTTCTCTTGATTTTTAGGGCGATCACCACCTAGTTGTACCCAAAGTACCCATTTAGAAGTAGAAGAATTTTTTCTCGACCAGTCTTTCAATCACTTTATAGTGCTTCTTTATCATTTGTAACCATAGTGATCCTTTATTTCTTCAGAACTACATGTAGGGGACTCACCCATTTTGAGTCGGAGATGAGATAAATGAAGCATGCTTCACACCATATCATGATTCCTTTTATAACTATGTGTCGAAGATTAGGGTTCAATATTCAATGGGATTCTCGAGACAATTTGCAATCATCTTTAAGATAAATGCAGTGTGAACATAAGGATGGATTTATCCCTTAGAGATTCGAAATATCTAATTAAGTGCCTTGCGATTTTTCTCTAGGACCTTGAACAACTGAGATTCCTGATCCGGGGTCAGCTTATTGTTGATGATGATCAGATACATGTTCTCTTCACCCAAAAGAAAAGCACACGTTAGATCTGCCAAAAGCTGCTTTAACTTAAGTAGTTATTGAATTTGCTTCCCAGACACTTCAAAAATGGTGTTGGTAGATGGACGATCTGTTGAAATCAATGAGGTTTTGTCCACCTATGTCTCTTGCAGCTCTAATAAAAATGCACTAAACATATCTGCAATGAACTCCTCGTATTCGGTTTGTCTTGAATTTTTCTTCAAACAGACTGATCAGTGATTTAGATGAAGTACATTGAGAATACTCAAGTGCATCACGGAAGCGTGACGATCGCATCTTATGCGATCGCGGCGACTAGTCGCACTAGTCACAAGGTGCAGCAGAATTTAAAAATTTTTAAATCATATGATGAAACCACATGATAACAAGAACAATTCTTGGATTGTTTCATCAAACCACAAAGTATTAGAAATACCTTTCGAAGCATGGTTGCGATCATGAGATCTCTAAAGCAAGAGATCCTCCTATCTCAAGTCCGATCCATGGAGACAACACTTGCTGGCGCGATGATGAGACGTGTGACTCCCGCAATCCTCGACGAACATCCAAGCCTCAAATCTCCTGATTTCGTCCAGCAAAATCCTTCGTCTTCCTCTAAAGCAAGCAACCCCAAAGAAGATGGAGATCCTCGAGTAGTCGAAGGCGAAGGCAAGAAGATCTCTCTCTCAACACAAAGATGGACGACCACCTTAGAGAGACAGAGAGAGAGAGGACGAGAATGAGAGAGAGAGAGAGAAGAGTATGCGTGTACTCTTCTAGTCGAGTATGATGATGTACACTCAAGGGCTAGGGTTGCCTTCCTTATATATTAGTTTGGTGTCCAATCGATCTCAATCCATGGCACATATGGATCCAACGGCTATTATAATCCATGTGCCAATCAACGACCATGATTGTGTTGGTTAAAAACCAACAACATTAATTTATATTAAATTAAATATATGTTGAATTATTATCAACACAATTTAATTAACATAAATTAATTATTAAGAGATAATAAGATAAAAAAATAAGAGAGACAACAAACCACCCTAAAAAATAAGGGGCGTCACCTATGACTAAGTAATAGCTGACGACACCTCTTTTTGGTGGAGTTTTTGTCTCCTTTTTATTTTATCCTATTATTTCTTAATAAATTGCAATAACTTTTATTGTAATAATATCCACCAAATTAATTCCAAACTAATTTGTGAATATTTCAATCATGCCATTGAAAGATATGTGAATCATATTCACATCCCAAACTAATTTGTAAATCACATTTCCAATTAATTAACTAATGTAAATCCAATCCAATTAATTAACAAATGCTATTTACAATGTTTCTCTCTCTCTGATATATTATAAATCCCAGTTATAATACACACAGATATTCCGGATAGCACTATCCACGATCTGCTTATCCTTGATAATTAAATCTCATTTAATTATCTTGGATAATCATTCTCACAATATGAATGTCATTCATTTTGTACTTGACAATTAAATCTCATTTAATCATCAATACCTTCTTTCTTGGATACTAAATTCATCATAGGAATTATTCCTCAACTCCTTCAAGAATAATGTCCTTTCTCCGCAGATACTTGGAGATAAGGACATGGCAATTGTATTGTTCCACGTATAATGACTTGGATGTTGAGATCCCATCTCAAATCCAGATCTAAAGGACCTCCCATAGATGCTTGATTAAATCAAGTCCGTATACTTAAGCTTCTCATTGCATCTGAATCACATTCAGATCAATGTCCAACACTTGGACTAAGATCAAATTACTTATCCACCGAGAGGAGTCACTAAAATCCAGACCTATTTCATCACTCCCTCGGACTGGAAGCGTCATGGTTATACAATCGTTTATGATTACATCACCCTCAGGTATTTCCAATACCTGCATATCCTGCATACTGGAAGACCAATGATAAACCTGAAGATGAAGATCAATTTTACACTATCTTCTTCAAGGTTTGATCACCAAGTTTCTCAATCTTGGTCATTGGGATTTGATATCGATCATATGCTTTCTCAAAGCATATATCATACCTTAAAATTCTTGTCATGCTTCTAAAGCACGACGACCATGCATGGAATTTGATCGGTCCCAATACTTTATGAGTGAGCTCATGTCTTCCGGTTCATAAGTGAACCTGTATGATCCCTTTGAGAGATCGTATTACTAATATGCCCTTATATGCACACCAGCTCGTCGGTGTATAGACCTTGGTTAGGTCATCAACCTAATGGTCTACCAAATGTACATACTCAGACATACAGTAACACATCTGTCTCTGGTCAAAGGATGTGTGCCTATGCTGTGACAGTATTCAACATAGGACATAGGTTATCTCGATCACGCTAAGTCAACCCAATGACTTAACTAATTTGACACCTTCGAATCACTATTCTCATGCAGAGGACATGCATTAAGAGGTCGGTCAGATATCAGCCTATGTGAGAAAGGATTGCCATTTCCTACTCAGGCTGTAGATCATCTCTTAATAATCATTTGACGGTGCTTGATGAGTCCTCTATCTAACTCATTAGATATTCATCCAAACACCAGCCTCTATGATTCATTTAATGAATCAACAACTATATGATTATCAAGACGGCCATGGTACATAACCCTAATTGTACAGAGGGACCTTACAATGCATTCATCCACTTAATTTCAGAAAGGGAGTGAAACAATCAATAACATTTATTGATTAAACATATTTATTACAATAACATTTATTGTAAGAATGGTTCGCCTCGGGCTCACATGGCTAACAATCTCCCACTAGCCCTCAGAACCATTCAGGAACAGTCCTTAAATCCAAACTCATTACATGCTTGTCGAAAACCTTCTGCGTCACAGGTTTGGTTAGAGGATCAGCAACGTTGTCGGCAGAGGCTACCTTGGTGATGATGATATCACCACGCTTTTGAATCTCCTGAATGATGTGGTATTTCCTTTCCACGTGCTTGCTCTTTTGATGCCATCTGGTTCCTTTGCCTGGGCAATGGCTCCCGTGTCATCGCAGAGTAACGGGATGGGAGTATCAGAGGAAACTATGCCAAGCTCCAAGATGAACTTGCGCAACCACACCGCCTCCTTTGCAGCATCCGATGCGGCAATGTACTCAGCTTCTGTTGTTGAATCTGCTGTAGTGTCCTGTTCTTGCTTCTCCAGCTCACATCACCACTGTTCAACTGGAATACAAACCCTGATGTCGACTTTCGATCATCAATATCTGACTGGAAGTCTGAATCTGTATATCCCAAGACTTGGAGATCACCATCTCCATAGACCAAGATGTAATCTTGCGTCCGTCTTAGATATTTGAATATGTTCTTTACTGCATTCCAGTGTTGCTCTCCATAGCAGGATTGGTAACGGCTTACCACTCTCACTACATGGCAGATGTCTGGCCTAGTACACATCATGGCATACATTAAGCTTCCTACATCTGATGCATAGGGGCATCCAGCCATGGCCTTCTTTTCCTCAACAGTTTGAGGAGCCATCCCTTTAAACAGATGGATACCATGTCTTAAGGGGAGGAATCCTTTCTTGGAACTATCCATATAGAATCGTTCAAGAATCTTCTTAATGTATCCATGTCGTGTTAATCCCAATATCCTCTTTTTCTCGGTTTCTGAACAACTTCAGGCCTAAGATGTAAGAGGCTTCTCCAAGATCTTTCATCTCGAAGGTATGAGATAGCAAAATCTTCACATTGGTCATCATTCCTGTATCATTCCCTATGATAAGGATATCATCTACATAAAGCACGCTGAACATAATGACACTCCCACTAAACTTCTTGTGCACACAAGGTTCATCAGGATTCTGCACAAAATCATAACTCTCTATGGTTTCGTCAAATCTGATGTTCCAGCTACGAAAAGATTGTTTGAGCCCATAGATGGATTTCTTTAGCTTGCATACTTTTCCATCCTCAGCTATGAAGCCATGGGGCTGCTCCATATAGATATCCTCCTCGAGGTATCCATTGAGGAAAGTTATCTTGACATCCATCTGCCAGATGTCGTAGTCAAGAGATGCAACTATATCTAGCAGTGTCCTCATGGACTTAAGCATAGTCATCGAAGAGAACATCTCATCGTAGTCGATGCCTTCTCTCTGTGTGTAGCCCTTGGCTACGATCCGTGCCTTGAAAGTCTCTAATTTCCCATCAGGTTCCCTTTTTCTCTAGAAGATCCATTTACACCCAATGGATTTTACCCCCTTAGGTGGATCCTCTAGGGTCCATACACTATTCTTATGCATGGAGTCAATCTCTGACTTCATTGCTAGCATCCATCTATCCATGTCATGATCCGCAAGTGCTTCATCAAATGAAGTAGGATCATTGACAATTTCACTTGACACATGGAATCCATACCTATCAGGTGGTGCAACCACCCTCGAACTCCTTCGAAGAGGTATGGGTGTTTCATCTTCATTTATCTTTTCAGTTTCTGGTTCAGGAATCTTAGAATCCTTAGGGGATTCGATGAGTTCCTCTACTTCATTTCTATCTTGACCTTTAAGGAAATCATCCTTCGGAAATTTCACATCTCTAGAGACAAAAACCTTTTGGGTCTCAGGGTCATAAAGTTGATATCCAATACCATCTTTAACATACCCAATGAAGTAGCACTCACAAGTGTCAGATTCTATTTTACTTGCGTCCACATTCTTCGCATGGACCAAGCAACCCCAAACCCTCAAGTGTCTAACACTAGGTTTGGTTCCATACCAGAGCTCATGAGGAGTCTTAGGTACAGATTTGCTAGGAATCTTATTCAGGATATATATTGCAGTCTCTACTGCATATCCCCAGAAACTAAGAGGTAAACGTGCTTTGCTCATCATTGAACGGACCATGTCCATGATGGTCATGTTGGGTCTTTCAGCAACACCATTAAGTTGGGGAGTTCCAGGGGTAGTGAGATTGGAGATAATTCCATTCTCTTTAAGGTATCCCTTGAATTCATCTGAGAGGTACTCGCCACCTCGGTTATATCGAATCTGTTTAATCTTCCTATAGGTTTGGTTCTCAATCAAAGCCTTAAACTCTTTGAACTTTTCAAAGGTTTCAGATATATGATGTAGTAGGAAGATAAACCCGTATCGCGAATGGTCATCATTAAACATCAAATAATATCGATATCCATTCTTAGTCGCGATACTGAAGGGATCACATACATCAGTATGTATTATATCAAGAATACCTTCGCATCTCGTAACCTTGTTACGGAAAGGCATCCTGGTCATTTACCTCGAATGCAATGTTCACATGTAGATAAAGATTGGACCTGTAGAAAATCTAAGGGTCCATCCTTTATCAATCTATTGATCCTATCAACAAACAAATGACCAAGCCTTTGATGCCAAATCATATTCGAATGATTTCCATTCTCCTAAGATCTTTTAGGGTTTTTATTAGTGGTAGTGACATTCATGACACATTCATCAATGCACAATTCATAGAATCCTCCAGAAGTCAAAACACTATCTGCAATAAATTTATCATATTAATTAATGACTAACTGATTATAGAAAAGGAAGGAATATCCATGTCTAACAAGCTTAGATACGGATATCAAATTCCTCCTAACATCAGGTACTTTAAGTACTAAGACTCGACCACTAGATAACGAAAGTCGGTAGATCCCAATGGCGATTGCTGCAACACATGCATCGGATCCCATCTTGATGACTATCTCCCCTTGCTCCAGATTCCTAGTTTCCTGAAACAAATGCAACAAATTGCATACATGAACAGAAGCACCAAAATCTACAACCCAACTTCCTTCTCGTCCAACGAGAAAGCTAGTTTCAATGATGAAAGTAGATTTCATACCTGCTTGGGCTTTACCTTTGTCAACCGACTTCAGGCCAGTTACGTTGCCAGTGCCCCGGCTTCTTACAGTGGTGACAGACATCGGTCTTCTTCGATGTCATTAACGTGGAAGCACTAGAAGATGAACCAACTCCTTGATTCTTCTTCTTTCTATTCTAGGCAGGTCCTTTCGAGAACCTTGCTTCCGACCGCGATTTCCTTTTACTTGTGCAACCATTGCATTAGCAGAGGGGCCGTCTTTCTTCATTATATCTTCTGCATACTTTAATGCAGCTAACAACCCAACGTTACTGAAATCAACTTTGCTCATGTGATATGACACAACAAAGTTGTTGAAAGACTTAGGAAGTGACATGAGAATAAAATCAGCTTGCATATCAGCATCCATGTCAGCTCCCAGGGTTTCCTATTTAGAGAGGTACCCAAACACTTTGAGCACGTGTTGTCTAACAGAGGTCCCTTCCTGCATCTTGCAGCGAATAAGCTCTTTCATCACATTGTAATGCTGTGTGCGGTTGACGTCACCAAACATTTCCTTCAGATTAAGCATGATTCTTGGCAGTGGTTCATTTCCACATGTTGCTTCTAAAGCACATTGGATAATGAGCCAAGGATATAACATCTTGCCAAGTTATGATCTTCATCATATTTCTCATTAAAAGATTTATCTTCTGCAGTCAGAGGGTCTGCTATCTTGTCCTTGCTCAGCACATAAGAGATGCGCTCCGCAGATAGGACAAGATCCAACTTTCGGATCCAATCCGAATAATTTGGTCCGGTCAACTTGTTGACCTACTGGAGCTTGTTCAATGGGTTCATGGACTTCATTTTTTGAAATTAAGAATGCACTATATTAGAATATATAAAGAATTATATATCCAATTTTAAAATATTTGATTAAGGCATTTTAAATCAAATTTGTCTTGCTATGTCTACTAAGAAAGATTATTCCCTAATCATCTTTCAAAGTAAGAGATATACTTACCGCTATATCTCAAGCAAGATCTGGGATCTCCTCTCTATCTTTATCACATCCCAGTAATATGAGAACATGTGACTCGAATAAAGAGAAGCGAGAACACATTCCGCCTTGCAAGTCCAACTTGCATTTTCCAATTCGATCTTTAACACCCGGGCCCACCACCCCTAAGATGATGTTGACCCATTGCTAATTGAACCGACCGTCAATAGGCTTAACACTCGCTATACGCAATCCAATATCGCCCCAATAATATCTTTCGAGAAACAAAGAACCCGATCCAAATAAATTGTATATAGGATCTGTCACTTCGGACATACATCTCCTATATAAAACTTTTGGCGACAAAATTCTTTGCCTTGACGGAGACCATGGATGTCACTTATGTGATCCTCTACCTCTCAAATTGAAATAATTAATTATCGTGAATCATATTCACATAATTAATTCTTCCAAGGGAAATACACATCTATTCATAATAGAGTGTTTTAATAGGATATAATTAATTTAATCATATTAAATTAATTATCAATCCAATTTTCAATCAACAAACTTTGAATTTTACTTGAATAGTAGGTATAATATCAAAGTACGTATTATTTCAAATTTTAATAATTAGAAAAAATACACTTTGATTTCTCCGGCATTATCGAGTCCCTACCCGTTGTCATGGCTAGTACTGGCAAGAGTGGGACAGACCACATACGTTGCAACCCGCTACCCCAATGCTATCCGACTAGACACCATATCCACCTCAGGAAAGGATAATGCTAGATAGATCATCATGTACTTTGAGATGCTCATCGGTCTTTTAACCAAAATTATACCATATAATATACATCAAAACAATTTTTGATTATATTATAAGGAGATTTGCTAAACAAATCCCCAATCCTATTCAAGCAAGAGGGTTTTTCATGTAAAAGATGTCCTACAACTATTGTAGGATGACCTAGGGTTTTGCATGAAAACAATGTTTGTTGATGATTTCATATCAAGATCAACTATCTTATTATTAAAGTTAGTGGATGTCATTCAAGGAATTTATTATCATCTTTAAATATTTCACAAATATTTATCAATAACCAATTTCAGAAAATTAACTATTAATTTTCATCAACATGTTTCAATGACTATCACAAGGTTCATGATCAAGTTTGACAATTTTCAGCAATGACCCCTAATCAATAAAATTAACTTATCTTGATCAATTTAAATCCAAAATTCGCAAAATCAGTTTCCTAATATTTCCAACTTGATTTACAACGGAACCTAATTGATATTTCACGTATTTCAAGGCATATCAATACCGTAATTAACAAATTAATCACGTTCAGATTTGCTGTTCCCGCAACAGTGAATACATGCTTATTCAAAAGGCCATATCTTGAGAAAATTAAATCCAAATTTAGTAAACTCAGATCCTATGATTTTATTATTTAATGGGAAAAAATCCAATTGAATATTTCGGGTTTAAAAAATTTAAACAGTGCCAAAAAAATCAATTAGACAGAGGTGCGAAAATTCAAATGCGATAAAACTTCTGTGACCCTTTCAAACCCAAGTCGTCCTATGTTTATGGATCATATCCAAAACCTTTTTCGACCTAAGGCTATGATACCACTTGAAGGATATTGAGAATCTTCAAGCGCATCATGGAAGCATGACGATCACATATTATGCGATCGGGGTGACTAGTCGCACTAGTCGCAAGGTGCAGTGGAATCTAAAAAATTGTAAATCATATGATGAAACCACATGATCACAAGAACAATTCTTGGATTGTCTCATCAAATCACAAAGTATTAGAAATACCTCTCGAAGCGTGGTTGCGATCACGAGATCTCTAAAGCAAGAGATCCTTCTGTCTCAAGTCTGATCCACGGAGACAGCACTTGCGGGCGCGATGATGAGACGCATGACTCCCACAATCCTCGACGAAGATCCAAGCCTCGAATCTACTGATTTCGTCCAACGAAATCCGTCATCTTCCTCTAGAGCAAGCAGCCCCAAAGAAGATGGAGATCCTTGAGTAGTCGAAGGTGAAGGCAAGAAGCTCTCTCTCTCTCTCAACACAAAGATGGACGGCCACCTTAGAGGGAGGAAGAAAGAGGACAAGAATGAGAGAGAGAGAAGAGTAGGCGTGTACTCTTCTAGTTGAGTATGATGATGTACACTCAAGGGCTAGGGTTTCCCTCCTTATATATTAGTTTGGGATCAAATGGATCTCAATCCACGGCACATATGGATCCAACTACTATTATAATCCATGTGCCAGTCAACGACCATGATTGTTGTTGGTTAAAAACCAACAACATTAATTTGTATTAAATTAAATATATGTTGAATTATTATCAACACAATTTAATTAACATAAATTAATTATTAAGAGATAATAAGATAACAAATAAGAGAGACAACAAACCACCCTAAAAAATAGGGGGCGTCACCTATGACTAAGTCATAGGTGACACCACCTCTTTTTGGTGGTATTTTTGCCTCCTTTTTATTTTATCCTATTATTTCTTAATAAATTACAATAACTTTTATTGCAATAATATCCACCAAATTAATTCCAAATTAATTTGTGAATATTTCAATCATGCCATTGAAAGATATGTGAATCATATTCACATCCCAAACTAATTTGTAAATCACGTTTCCAATTAATTAACTAATGTGAATCCAATACACATTAATAATTAACAAATGCTATTTACAATGTTTCTCTCTCTGATATATTATAAATCCTATTTATAATGCACACAGATATTCTGGATAACACTATCCACGATCTACTTATCCTTGATAATTAAATCTCATTTAATTATCTTGGATAATCATTCTCACAATATGAATCTCATTCATATTGTACTTGATAATTAAATCTCATTTAATCATCAAGACCTTCTTGCTTGTATATTAAATTCATCATAGGAATTATTCCTGAACTCCTTCAAGAATAATGTGCTTTCTCCGCAGATACTTGGAGATAAGGACAGGGAGATTGTATTGTTCCACGTATAGTGACTTGGATGTTGAGATCTCATCTCAAATCCAGATCTAACGGACTTCCCATAGATGCACAATACCTGCACATACTGAGAGGAGTCACTAAAATCCAGACCTGTTTCATCACTCCTTCGGACTGGAAGCATCATGGTTATACAATCGTTTATGATCACATCACCCTCATGTATTCACAATACTTGCACATCCTGCATACTGGAAGACCAATGATCAACCTGAAGATGAAGATCAATTTATGCACAGTCTTCTTCAGGGTTTGATCACCAAGTTTCTCAATCTTGGTCATTGGGATTTGGTATCGATCATATGCTTTCTCAAAGCATATATCATACCTTCAAATTCTTGTCATGCTTCTAAAGCACGACGACCATGCATGGAATTTGATCGGCCCCAATACCTCATGAGTGAGCTCATGTCTTCCGGTTCATAAGTGAACCTGTATGATCCCTTTGAAAGATCGTATTACTCATATGCCCTTATATGCACACCAGCTCGGGTGTATAGAACTTGGTTAGGTCATCAACCTAATGGTCTTCCAAATGTACATACTCAGACATATAGTAACACATCTGTCTCTGGTCAGAGGATGTGTGCCTATGCTGTGATAGTATTCAACATAGGACTTAGGTTATCTCGATCTCGTTAAGTCAACCCATTGACTTAACTAATCTGACACCTACGAATCACTATTCCCATGCAGAGGACCTGCATCAAGAGGTCGGTCAGATATCAACCTATGTGAGAAAGGATTGCCATCTCCTACTCTGGCTGGAGATCATCTCTTAATAATCATTTGATGGTGCTTGATGAGTCCTCTATCTAATTCATTAGATATTCATCCAAACACCAGCCTCTATGATTCATTTAATGAATCAACAACTATATGATTATCAAGACGACAATGGTACATAACCCTCATTATACAGAGGGACCTTACAATGCATTCATCCATTAATTTCAGAAAGGGAGTAAAACAATCAATAACATTTATTGATAAAACATATTTATTACAATAACATTTATTGTAAGAATTGTTCGCCTCGGGCTCACATGGCTAACATTAGATTCAGATTCCTAATTAATAGTGGAGCAAGGGCTGACTATGCTTCCAAGTCCTCCTCTGAAGATATGATTTCCTATGTCATAATATCATTTAGAGGAAGTTGTTGATTACTGATATCAACGATGTTACAGTCTTCAGCTGCTGGTTCTAGCTCCCCTTTGTCAGATGTGGCTTCCGACTCATTGATCATATCTGTAGTGACTTTATCAGTGCAATAGAGGAATGTGATATTTCCAAACCCATAGTCATTTGCCTCTTTGGTAGTTCGAAGGAATGACCGATAAAGAATAATGGGAGTCTGGAGCAACGGTGCAAGTATATCCATATCCAGGATGAAAAAGTCTACTGGGAAGCGCATGTCCTGCACTATCATGATAATGTACTCTAACAAATCTCTGGGTCACTTAATGGATCGATCCGTAAACTACATAATCATACGAGTTGGTTTAAGCGGATTCAACCCAAATTCTTAAAGTAATATGGAATAGATGAGGTTTATAGAGGAACCACTATCAAGCAAAGTTCACTCAAAAATCTAATTAAAAATCTAGCATCTGATTAAGGGTGCTCCCTTATCTTTCTTCTTTTAAGGGAGATCACGGATAGAATTCATAGTATCCATGGTTAGGATGTGCTTCTCTCCTCATTTATATTTTTTCTTGTGGCTCCGACACTTAGAGGTACATACTCTTTCAAACCTTTCTTCACAGCTGGCATGTATTCCATAGCCTTCATTAACGGTATTTCTAACAAAACATTTTGAATTGATTCCACAATATGTGATCAGACAATGCATTTTTTTTTATTTTTTGAAATTTTTGATTTCATATAGAAAAGGAATATTAAAAAAATGCATTTTATTAGTTTCATCATTCTGTACAAATAAGTGGCTAGACGATGATCAATCATTCAAAACATATAAAAAGGTATCCACATAAGCTTCAACTTTGTCGGGTGACTCAAGAGTTGTTGCTAGTGTTGGCTCCTCCTTTGCTGGTTCAGCTTGGCTTCAGCTCTTCATCTCTTTTTGATGATTTTTTTTCATTGATTTTTTTGTATTTTTTACCTGATGGGGGTGATGGTGATCTGGTGTTGCTCCTCCATCATCTTATTCTTCACCTGGCTCTATTGTTGGTCCGATTGATGCAGAAGATGATGACTCACTAGAAGATGCTTTATTCTTCCATTTTTGTGCGGTAGAAACCTACAATATCCTGCTACTCCTAAGTCTCACAAAGTTAGACAAAACAAGATCTGAAATACCAGACTCTGCAGGAGTGGATGGCACATCACAAACTACCTGCTCCTTTTTCTTGAAGTTATTGAGGTTTACCTCGACCCACGCTAGAATAGGAGTCTGGAGCAAGTGAGGTCGTCAAGCTTCTAGCTCAACTATGCTAGGCTATTCAGTAGCTAAGCCAGAAAATCAAGAGTTGGGTTCGTAAGAGTGGCCTCGAGTTCAGCGTGCTGACTACGATGAAAGTGATAATGTTATGGAGGTTGTGAATGGGAATACTGTGAATTATATTGAGGAGAAGAATGCTGATAATGCTGAGGAGGAGGTGGTGGATACCAGTTCCGTGAAGCAGTTGTGTAATTATGATGTGACAACTACTGGAGGTAGACAGAATGTTGGAATTGATAACTCTGTCTCCAAGTATTATGATATGGGGGAGATTGGTGCAAAGGTTGTTGCTGTTGGACAAACTTCCCACCTTGATGTTGGTGGTATGATTGAATTTCAGAGGGTTGGCCATGTTTTTGTCCGCTTTGATAGTCCAGTTATGCAACATTATTCCAGATGTCATTCACTTCTTCGATTTGGGACGGAGGTAGGAAATTGGATCCATATAAGATAGGGGCTAGGGCCTAGGTTGGTAGACGACAAGCTATTGCGATGGCTATGGTGGTGCATGGTCTGGTGCCTGCACAAAGCATACATAATGGACCTAAGTCTTCCTTGAACTCAACTGAGGTTGTTGTGGTGATGAAGGTTCTTTTCATCTCAGCGGGAGTTGCAGCTAATGGACTCACAGAAACTACATTGATGGTGATAACCAACAGCTCCAGTTGCTTGGTAATCTGATCTAACTTGTCCAGATGTCGGGTTCTCTGTTCGATCACAGATAGTTTCTCTAGATCATGTTATTGCTTCTCAATAACATCAATCTTGGAAAGGTGACTCATGATGATGCTCATATTGGAGCTCTCATCCATGTCTAATTCATGGGATACAACCATATTGATAGTCTTGTGGTGAATGTGCAGTTGATGCTGGTAGGCTTATGATGAAGACAAGGTAACATCTCCTTAGGCTATTTCTTTAAAGATCTGTAAACTACATCTTGATCCTTATTAAAATGAGATCCGCCATATGCATCATAGACTAGCCTCTGGCTTTCTTGTGCCAAGTTCCAAAATAAGTGTTAGGCTAGACTCGTTTGAGGATTGTTGCGATGGGGGCACTTCTCTTGTAAATCTTTAAATCTCTCCCATGCTTCATTAATGGACTCGTGCGGTCCCTGGGAGAAGTTCTTTATTCTTTCTCATATCTGCTTGAGATGACTAAGAGGGTAGAATTTATTGAGGAATGTAGACTTAAGTTCCTCGCACGTCATGACTAACCTCCCCAAATGATTCACCTAGTATAAAGCCTTTCATGAAGGCTAAATGGGAAGGCAATCATTTTTACACACTTAACGGGATGTTAGGGTAGTGAGTTGTATCATAGATGCGAAAAAATTGCTCGAGATGGATGTATGGTTCCTCGTTCGTATTCCCAGGAATGGGGGCAGAAGAGCCTAGAGATGCGGTTTCAGCTCGAAATATGTATGTATTGGAGAAATTTGGATCCACTTTATTACCAATCCAATATCGGGGTTATATGTCTCCTTCAATGTAGGCTTTGGAGCCTCTCTTCTTGGCTCATCGTCCCCTCCACGGGGTCCATCTCTTGGTTCTTTATTCTCTCCTCCTCCTCATCCTTCTTTGTTCTATCTCTCCTTAGGTCATTGAGTATATCAGTAAAGGTGAACATGGCAAGAGCCTGATCTGTAAGTTGATGCTTGATGGACTAAATAGAAGCGAGTATTAGCAATGTGAGCTCGAGGCGAACCATTCCTACAATAAATGTTATTGTTATGTTTGATATAGCAATAAAAGTTATTGATTTATTTTACACCATGTCCAAGATTAAATGAATGAATGGACTATAAGGTCCCTTAATACAATTAAGGTTATGTACCGTGGCACCTTTGATGATTATACATTTGTTAATTCTATTATAGAATGATATATGCTGGTACTTGGATGAATATCTTAGGAATTAGATTGATGACTCATCAAGCCCCGTAAAATGAGTATTAATAAATGATCTCTAGGCTAAGTAGGAGATGGGAATCCTTTCTCTTTTGGCTGATATCTGACCGACATCTTGATGTAGGTTCTCTGCAAAGGAATAGAGATTTCGAGGTGTCAGATTAATTAGGTCAAAGAGTTGACGTAAGGATATTGAGATAATCAAGTCCTATGTTGTATATTGTTGTGATATAGGCATGCATCCTCTGATTGGAGACAAATGTATTGCTATATGTCTAAGTATGTACTTTTGACAGACCGATAGGTTAATGGCCTAATCAAGGTCTATACACCAACGAGCTGGTGTGCATACAAGGGAATATGAGTAATACGATCTCTCAAAGGGACCGTACATATTCACTTGTGAATCGGAAGACATGAGCTCACTCATTAGAAATTAGGATCGATCAAATTCTATGCATGATTTTTTTGCTTGGGAAGCATGACAAGAATTTGTAGGTATGATATATGCTTTTTGAAAGCATATGATCGATACCAACTCCCAATGATCGAATGAGAAACTTAATGATAAAATCCTAAAGATGTCAGTAAATTGATCTATATCTTTGGGTTTATTCTAAGTCTTCCAGTATGCAGGATGTGCATGTATTAGTAATGCCTTAGGGTGATGTATTCATAAACGATTGTATAACCATGACACTTTGACGGGTCCGGAAATCGCCGAGTTAAGATGTTTTTATTTGTTCGTGCTGAAAATATGGTTTGTCGTTCGTTGTAGGCGGCTATCGGAATCGGCCAAGAAATAACCACAAAAATTATTCGTCAATTTTAATCAAGTGGTTTTATGTTTATTTTACTTGGGCAAGTCCCAAGGTCGATCAAAAGGAGGTAAAGGAACAACTTAGAGTTATGTCTATCAAGATTTGTGCACGGTTTTCGAGGCGGTCTTTTTTTTGGAATTTTTACTGCAAATAAGGGATGTAAGTGCAATTTCGGCCTATTTTAGGGACTATAATGTGAATTACGATCAAGCAATGTCCGATAAATATGAAACTTGGCCACGATGCAAAATATGACGAAATAAATGCACTGTGATTTTTTTTTTGGAATTTTTGGATGCAATATGATTTTTTTTATGAATTTTTAAATGTAAACAAGATGAATTTCAATATTTAATTATAATAAATATTAAACCTACTTGTTTTCAACGGATAAAATTATCTAAGATCTATCACTGGGTGATGGATCTTAGAAAAATCCTAAACCTTGAAAATGTGAGATCTAATACCTATTAAAAATAAAACACTGAACTATGCAAAATGATTTTTACAGGGCAAACTATGCACGCAAATGCGATTCTTTTTGGGCATGATGTCAAGCACAATAATCTCTACAATATATGATTTTTCGGGATTTTTTAGAGTAATGGTTAATCTATGGCAAATTTGATAGCAAGAAATGGGTAAAATCAGCAATTTTCCACAAAATAATTAATTATTAATAAACCATCTATCACAAAAATGTTCCCAATATGTCAAACGGTAGAGAATTAAATGAGAAACATCATGCTATTTTTTTTGAATAATAAATAAATGTCATGTAGAGGTCCGAAATCACTGGGGAACACAGGGGTAAATACGAGGGGGTGATTTGTAATTACCAATTCTATAGAGGGTGTTTCTGCAATTTCTCCAGAAGGGCACGTGCCCTTGGGTCGGCGGAGCTGCTGCGCAAATAGTACGGAGTTTTGGGGGCCTCTATTCAAAAGTTCTACTGCTCACGTGACACCTCACTTGCGAAGTCTGGCTCGAGAGGAATATTGGCTCGGACCACCACCTGTCACGCGTCTGTGCCTCAGCGTGATCCGAGGCTAGTGACTCGGTGATCGGCTTTGGGATGATCTGGACCGTTGATGACGATGCATACTGAAGGTTGGAGGTCCAGAGAACATCTACAGCTTGGATGGATGATGCTTGAAGATCGGATGGATAGTGTTGGCCGATACACGGCCAGGGGACGCCGGAGGAGCGGCGGCGGATCTCCTGGCCGGTGGTGCCTCCTGGGCGACGAAGCTCCTAGGCGCGGTAAAGATGAGGGCTGGGCTGAGGCGAGATGGTCGACTACGCTGGAGCTTTAGCGGCAAAGGTTGTCGTGGAAGATGGTCCGAGCAGTGACGTTGAAGGCGGAGGCGTATGGTGAAGTCGATGGCGGTGCTCCGGTGGTCGGGGTAGGCGGCGTTGATGAGCGTGTCGATGTAGCGAGTCGGAGAAGATGGCGGAGCAGGTGTAGGTCGGAGGTGACGAACGGCAATAGTGGTGTAGGAAAGACCAGGGGATTGATGACGTCAAAGTCGGTGGAAGTCGAGGAAGATGATGGCAAAGTCGTCGGAGCTTCGTGGTGTAGTTGGTGAAGTCGAAGCATTGGTGGCGATGGAGTCGATGAAGGAGATAACGATCAAGCGAGAGAAAGAGGGAGATCGGAGATGGAGGTTGCGGACGGTATGGAGGCGAAGCGAGGGTACCTGGTGAAGGGGCTCAACGGTGGTGCACGCCAGAGCTGGAGTAGCTGCTACGGAGGAGGTGGGCTGCGATGAGGTCAATGGCATCAGATCACGCCGTGGAGGAGGCGGCCGGGCTGTCACTTATGGGGGTTGGTCCTAAGGAGTCGAACGACGGATATGGGAGATGGAGGTCGATGGTGCCTTTAAATAGGAAAGAGAGGGAAGGGGCTGGTGCGAGAGAAGCGGAGGTTGTGGGAAGATCGTGGCCGGCGCGAGAGAAGCGGAGCAAGCCGTTGGCCGTTGGCGATGAAGGCAGGGGCGGCGGGTGCAAGGTCAACGGTGAAGTCATGGAGGCAGCGACGAAGATTTTGGGGAAGAGGGCGTGACGAAGATGATGCACAGGCGCCGTTCAATCAAGTGAGATCGAACGACCCCTGTAGTGGCATATGGCGGGTCGTTAGAAAGAGAGGCGCGCCGCACGTGCTTGGCACGTGCCTGGGAGGGACGTGCCTTGCACGTGCATCCACTAATATTTTTTATTAAAAAACGAATTATAAAAAGGCCAAAAAATGCTGCCACGTGGCGGCCCCAGGGGCTGCCATGTGTCAGCACTAGAAATATCGAAGAAAAAGATTTGTAAAATCAAAAAGAAATAGTAAACAACCTCGGATCAAAAAGTTCCTTCTCACAAAATGCTCATCTGTATGAGATCTACAACTTTCATGAAGACATCAAAACTAAAATCGATCAAATGCACAATGTGAATTTTTTGGTATCCCAAATACATAGAATACCTACATTTTTGGGTTTTGTACTTTTTTGTCATTTTAAACCAGATAAAAATCCGGAAAAATATCGAAAAATCAAAGATAAATAAAGACATCTAAATCTTTTTTTTGGATTTTTATTAATAGGAAAATCTGTACAAAAATATCGGGTAAAAAACCGCTAAAATACACAATTTACAAAAGAGGCCCAAAACCCAACTTTCACATACGAGCTCCAATTCACTTGAACTTGGTCTTGTTTTTAAGGTAATTGAATGTACATTAGTTCAAAAGTGAGCAGGATCAAATCAGACACTGGATGGGGATGATATGGGGATTTTAGTCCGAATATCCTGAAACTAGGGTTTGGGTTTTTGGTCCACTTATTTGGTTAATTATTTTTTTTTGTATTTTTCATTTATCCTTGTGAGTGATGTGTACACAGTGGAGGTGGTTTTGTGTTATTCAGAGTTAGCATGAAGGAGTTAAAAATCAGGGGAAGTCAGGTTATTTACAGGTCAATTTTGGCTGAGATTTTGGCTTCTTATTTTGTGCAGAAATTAGTGCTAAAATAGAATTCTTATTAAAACATGCATGAATGCTAATTATGAAGAATAGATGTAGAAATGTTGTTGATTTTAAGGGAGCTTAGCTTAATAAATTAGATTTATAGTGATGAATCCGAGATTCATCACACTTCCGTTCCAAGGGAGTGATGAAATCGGTCTGGATTTTTGTGGCTCCTCTTATTAGAGAAGTGATCTGATCAATCCAAATATTGGACATTGATCTAAATATGATTCAGATGAAATTAGAAGATTAGATATATGGTCTTGATTTAATTAAGCATCTATGAGAGGTTCTGAAGATCTGAATTTGAGATGTGATCTCAATATCCAAGTCACTATACGTCGAAAGTATAATCGCCCTATCCTTATCTTCGAGTATTCGCGAAGAAAGAGCATTATTCTTGAAAGAGATCAAGAATAATTCCATTGATAAATGTGAATCCAAGCATTGATAAATAGATAATTAAATGTGAATAATTATCATAAATAATGTTAATGTGATTCATATTATTTAGATACATGAGAATTATAATCAAATATAATTAAATGTGATTTAATTATTATGGGTATGAATAATGTAATTAGCACTATCCATATTATTTACATATATTATAAATATGATTTATAATATAATAGAGAGAGCTATTTGTAAGTAACATTTACAATTTAAATGTTGATGTGAATTGGATTCACATTGGACATTTAATTGAAAATGTAATTTACATATTATTTTGGGATGTGAATGTATACACAATTTTCCAATGACATGATTGATATTTCACCAAAATAATTTGGATTTTTTTGTGAACTAATTTACAACAAAAGTTGTTGTGGATTTTGGAGAAAGTTATGGAATGATGTAATCTCATATAAAAGGAGATGGATGCCACCTTCCTTAAAGGAGAGGGTGGACGACCCACAAGTCCTAATTGGAATTGGTGGCCATCCACTCCCTATGTTGAAGGAGGACTGTCTCCTTCTTATTTCTCCATGGATGATTGATTTATTAAAATTAACTTATATTGATTATTATTCAATATATATTCAATTTATTGAATTAATTGTTGTTGTCTTTTACAACAAACGAGGGCCATTGAAAGCATCACAAATCAATATCTACCATTGATTTTATGTTGTCCATGTTGGACATTCGAGCCCACGACGAGCCATTATGCAATAAATGTTATTGTGAATATCATTCCCTGATCTAAAATGAAGAATACATAATTTGCATAATCGGTCCCTCAGTACAATTAGGGATATGTACCATGGCCATCTTGATGGGTCATACAGCTGTTGATTCAAATATTGAATCATAGAGGCTGGTGCTTGTATGAACATCTAAGGAGTTAGATTGAGGACTCATCAAGCACCATCAAATGATTGTTGAGAGATGACCTCCAACCTAAGTAGGAGATGGAAATCCTTTCTCATTTAGGCTGATATCTAACCGACCTCTTGATACAGGTCCTCTACATGGGAATAGAGATTCGGAGGTGTCAGATTTGTTAGGTAAAAGAGTTGACTTAACGAGATCGAGATAACCAAAGTCCTATGACGTATGCTGTCCACGATATAGGCACGCATCCTCTGACTGAAGACAGATGTGTTAATATATGTCTGAGTATGTACATTTGACAGACCAATAAGTTGATGACCTGATTAAGGTCTATACACCTGCACGCTGGTGTGCATACAAGGGCATATGAGTAATACGATCTCTCAAAGGGATCATACATGTTCATTTCTTGGACCAGAAGACATGAAATCACTCATGAGATATTGGGAAAAACAAATTCCGTGCACAGTCATCTCGCTTTGGAAGCTTGACTGAATTTGTATGTTTGATATATGCTTTTGGAAAGGATATGATCAACACATGCGTATGATATATGCTTTTGGAAAGTATATGATCGATACCAACTCCTAATGATCGATTGAGAAACATAATGATAAATCCCTGAAGTAGACAGTGTAAAATTGATCTTATACTTCGAGTTTATTTTAGGTCTTCTAGTATGTAGGATGTATAGGTATTAGGAATACGTGAGGGCGATGTGATCATAAACGGTTGTATAACCATGACGCTTCCATTCCTAGGGAGTGATGAAACGGGTCTGGATTTTAGTGACTCCTCTCAGTAGAGAAGTAATCTAATCTTGGTCCAAATATTGTACATTGATCTGAATGTGATTCAGATGCAATGAGAAGATTAGATTTACGGTCTTGATTTAATCAAGCATCTATGGGAGGCCCGAGATCTGGATTTGAGATGTGATCTCAATATCTAAGTCACTAACCGTGGAACAATACAATCGCCCTGTCCTTATCTCCACGTATCCGCAGAGAAAGCGCATTATCCTTGAAAGAGTTCAGGATAATTTCATTGTTGATATATGTATCTGAACATTGAGAAAATGAATAATTAAATGTGATTTAATTGTCATGAATAATATGAATTTGATTCATATTAAAAGAGAGTTATCTAAGATAATTAAATGTGATTTGATTATCAAAGATGTAAATAATGTGAATGTGATTCACATTATTTGGGCACATGAGAATAGAGATCAAAGCTGATTAAATGTGATTTAATTATCATGCATATGAATAATGTGGATAGCATTATCCATTCTAATCATACATATTATAAATGTTATTTAAAATATATAAGAGAGAGCAATTTGTAATTTACATTTGTTAATTAAATATTGATGTGAATTGGATTCACATTGGATATTAAATTGAAAATGTAATTTACATTTTATTTTGGGTTGTGAATGTGTTTCACAATTTTCCAATGGCAAGATTGCAATATTCTCAAAACAATTGTGAATTATTTTGTAGAATAATTTACAACAAGAGTTGTTGTAATATCATGGAGATTTTCAAGGATTGATGCAATCTCATGATATTTCATCCACCATGAGATATGGTGGACGGCTACCATCTCCTATAAGGAAATTGGTAGACGTCCCACCAATCAACTTGGTGTGATGAAATCTAAATCCAATGATCTCCATGTTTGCTTGATTTAATTTGAGATTGATTTATATTGATTCATCAATATAGATTTAATCTAAATTAAATTAATTGTTGTTGGTTTTTACCAACAGAAATTTTGGCCATTAAAAGAAACACAAATCAATGAGAGCCATTGGATTTGTGTTGCCCATGGATTGATATCCATGGATCCCAAAATATTTTAAATAGAAAGGCACCCCTTGCTCTTCATATGCTAATGAGAACATAAGTCTCTCTCTCTTTATCTCTACACGCCCTCTCTCCCTCTCTCATGTGGTCATCCACGATGGATGCCCTAGAGAGATTCTCCATCGTCGCAGCGTCGTCGTTATGCTGCCCGACTGTTTGCTCATGGATCTCCGTCTCCTTCGGCGCGCCTGCTCGTGAAGAAGACGTTGGATCTCGTGTGTCGAGATCTGGAGATTCGCCACTTGGATCATCAACATGGATTGCGAGCATGATCGCAAGCGTCTCCTCCATCAGATTGGACTTGAGATAGGAGGTCTCTTCGTTTCGAGACTCAATCACAACAACGCTTCAAGAGGTAATCCTATTACTTGTTTGTGGTTTAGACGAAATGATTTAAGAAGTGTTCTTGGATCATGTGGTTTCGTCACATGAAAAATTATTTTTAATTTCTGCTATCTCGAGCAACTAGTGCGACTAGTCACTCCCGATCGCATACGATGCGATCCTCACACTTTTGTGATGCGCTTAAGGATCTCCCCATATCCTTCAGTGCATGGATTGAGATCCATAGACTCCCAAAATATTATAAAATAAGAGGCAACTTAGCTCTTCATTTTACAAAATAATTGCAAGTTCTCTCTATTATTATCATACTTGTCTCCCTTCTGTCCTACAAGAGTGGTCGTCCACCTCTTGCCCTAGAGAAGACCGACGTCGTCACCACGTCGTTGTGTCACCGCTTCAACTGCTCGTGAATATCCGTCTCCTTCGATGCCACCTTGCTTGTGAAGAAGACGTCAGATCTCATGTGACAAGATCAGGAGATTTGCTGCTTGGATCATCAACTTGGATTGCGAGGAGCATGCATTTCATCAACGTGCTCGCAAGCATCTCCTCCATTAGATCATACGTGAGACAGGAGGTCCCTTGCTTTAGAGACACGATCGCAACCATGATTCAAGAGGTAATCCTATATCTTATTTATGATTTGGATGAAACGATCTAAGAAGTATTCTTGGATCATGTGGTTTCATCATTTAAAACTTTTAAATTCCACTACATCGAGCAACTAGTATGACCAGTCGCTCCGATCGCATATTGTAAGACAATGATTTTTTGACTCAAAGATCTACCTGAATAAAAAAACTAAATTTAACCAAATACATGCAATATATAACTCATTTAGATCTCGTCGTCAGATGTCCAACGCATCTTAAATTTTCGAATTCCCGACTCCGGATGAGGGAGATATTCTTGTTTTAGTGAAGGGGTATTCAGTCTAAAATTTTGTACGCGGGTTTCGCAATTGTAACCATCCAATGCCTATTTAAGAGATCATAAGAATGGCCATGGGAACCCTAACCCAACTCTTCCTTCCTCCCATCATCTCCCACCTCCATAGCCATCATTCGACCATCGAAGACTCGCAAAGACTGGCGAGATGCGTTGTTCACGTCATTCTCGCGAGGATAGCATAGGAAACAAGACGATCCTCTTGGTTTCAAGTTTAGAGGTAAGATCTCTCTAGATCATACATTTTGATTGGCTTTATGATTTTTCTAATCTTCCGTTGTATAAATCGTAATCTATTCAATTGAAGGGTGTTTTTATTGAATGAATCAGAAATGGAAAGACGTAGATTATCGAAAAACCATGCTTAGTCACATCCGAGTCAAGGTAATAGTCTTTTTCCCCATTATACCTTCTGACATATGTTCTTGTGATTGCATATTCGTTTCAATGAAGGAATTGTTATTCCATACCATATCTTTGGTTTCCTAACCAATAAGAAACCTATTTGCTAATTGGAAAAACCACCTTGAGTTATATGTTGTCATCTTTGTTTGATCCATCATCTTATCAGACAATGTGTTTTGTTGTGAACATAATAGATATTAGTGGAAAAGATGATATTTCCATGGTGATTTTGTGCCTTGAAGATTATATATTATTTTGGGCCTCTTTCGTACATTTTGTATTTAAAGCAGTTTTTGGTCTATTATTTTATGTACATAATTAACTCATTTTATTTTATTTCTTTTTCATTTATTTTCTTTGATGAAAGTTTTAATAAATACACATAAATCCAAATTTAAAATGAGCTTGAAATCAAAGAAACTAACTGAGTCCGAGTCTTCACTAATAATCTGTACAAAAGTTATCATTTTCGCATTTTATTTTATTTTTTATTCTCTTAATTAATAAAATCCAAAAAAATATATTAATGTGCAAATATTTATCTTTGATTTTATTATATTTTTTAGATTTTTATCTGATTTAAAAATAACAAAAAATTATAAAACTCAAAAATTAAGATAGTCTATGTACATGGAGTACCCCAAAAATATCACTTTGTGCAAATGATCGATTTTGATTTTGGTATCTTCATGAAAGTTGTAGATCTCGTCTAGACGAGCAACTATTGTGAAAAAAATTTCAATCCGATGTCATTTCATATTTCTTTTTAAATTATCTTTGTATTTTATTTTTGAATTTTCTGGTGGTGACACTGAGTTGCCACGTGTCACTCATTTTGGCCTTCATTTTCATTTATTTTTATAAAAAATTAAAAATTTAATTAATTAAAAATTATAAAAATTAAATAAAAACTAAAATTCCATGCGACATGATCAGGGTTGTTCAATCTCGGCCAATCGGACGGCCCCAGACCCGTCATCTCCCTCAGGTCCTTCCCCCCTTTCCCCTTTTGGGAGGCACCGCCCTCCTGAGTAATCGAGGCACTACCTCTGGTCACCCCCGTGAATCCCTCCATCGCCCCCTGAAGCTCGTCAACTTCGCCATCTCCTTCCCCCTCTTGCCTCCGTTGGACTCCAATCATAGACTCCATCGAATCTTCAATCACTCGATCCTCTATTATCTTCGGCACTCCATCTCCCTATTTAACCCTCATCATCATCCCACTCTAAACTCATCCGTCGTTAGCAGTACTTCACGAAGAAGCTAGGTGGTGACAAGCTGAGCTCCTTCCCCTTCTATCCAGTGTGATCCGAGGCCAAAAGCCTCATTGAAGCCTTGTCGTTCGATGTCGCAGCCTTTGCTCCGGTCTTGCTTTTGACCGTCGAGCCCCGTATCTTACAGACCGCCTTCGATGCTTTGATCGGGCCTCTTTGTCTTCTACATCCAAGGCTCAGCTTGCACATGGAGATATTTCCAGGATTGCTCATAACACCACCTTGAGGAATCTACATTGGAACCACAACCTTTACGTCCCTAACTCCGCATATCTTCACCAACTTCCGTCCCGTGTTCACCTACACCTCCGTGCTCTGCCCCCGCTACGATCTCCAGCAACACCGCCACAGCAAAAGCCCTCCTCCTCTCCAGTGACCGAACCACCTTCTCTAACAATGAGGGGAGGCCCTTGCACAGTGGGACACCATCCTTTATCATTTTCGTCGATCAGCACAGCTGGACGATCATCCTTGCATCATCAGCTCCGCCCTCCTCCTTTAGGCTACGCTCCCGCATCGACATCACCCGTCGCGAACCATCGGGTAGGAAGCCCAAGATCCTCTCATATGCCACACACACGAGGAGGAAACGTCTCAAGAAAGTCCCCCCCGCCCACGTGATACACATGTGTGGGTGGGTCAATTACATCAGCACCCCTGGGCTTCTAATTAATTCCATATCCAGTCCTACCACTTCGGAGTCACGTGCCACACACGTGACCGCTGGAAATTTTGCATTAAAGACCCCTCTAAGTTTGGGTAATTACAATTATGTCCCTATATTATATTTTCTTTATTTATTTTTATTTTTCTAATTATAGTTAGACCCCTAACTTTTTTTGTGTTTTGAACAAGCATTTTGCATCATTTCATTTGTTAAAAATTGCATTGTGTTTCTCAACTAATTCTCTACACTATGGCATGCTTTTGATATTTTTATATGTTGTGGTTATTTAATAAAATTATTGTGCTCATAAATTCATATTAAATAGTCATAGATCTAAAAGTTGCCAAAAAATCATGTATAAGAGATTAATTGTATTTAACATCGTGCCCAAAAAGAATTGCATTTACATGCATGGTTTGCTCTATGAAAATCATTTTGTAGATTTCAATCTTTAATTTTTAATAAGTATTAAATCTCGTATTTTTGAAGCTTAGAATTTTTCTAAATTGAATCACCTCGAGATAGATCTTGGATAATTTGATCCTTTGAAAATAAATATGTTTAATATTTATTATAACTAAATATTGAAATCACATCATTTACATTCATAAATTCATAAAATATTCATCTTGCATCGGAAAATTCCAAAAAATATAATGTTTTCATTTCACCATATTTTATATCTTGGCCAAATTTCATAATTTTTTTTGACATCGTTTGATTGAAATTGCATTTTAGTCGCTAAAATTGGCTACATTTGCATTTTGCATACCAAAATTGCATTAAAAAATACCAAAATACCGACTCGAAAATCATGCACGAACTTTGATAGACATAATTATTGGTTGTTCCTTTGTCTCCTTGAGTTCGACCTTGGGACTTGCCCAAGTAAAATAAACATAAAATCCTACTGATAAAAATGAATAAATTATTATGGTTATATCTTGATAAGTTCTAAATTCCCGCCTTCAATGAAACGAAAAATTTAAATGATCATTCACATCATTTAATGTAGGGTTTTCACAGGCTCGTCAGATGGCACCATTGTCGGGGAGGCAAACAGCTTAGATTTTTCTCTAAAAATTAGTGTTGTGTTCTCCACACATTCGAGTAGTCTGACCCCTGAATGTTCCACTATACATTTTTCATTTATTTTTCTGCATTTATTTTCTGTCTTTATTTTTGATAAATTTTTGTGTCACTTTCTTACACACTCTTTCTCTTAAATTTTGTGCGAGGTACCCAACGCAGTAGAGCGGTTTCTCACAAAAACTGACGCATTTTCACCGACTTTCGAAAAGCCGCAAATTAAAGTTAATATCGAGTTAAGTCGTGAGAGAGCGTAGAGTCTAGGATTTATTATTATGCAATTTTAGTTTTTGTAAGTAATCGCTTATTTACAGCAGTGTTTGTTTGAACTCTCACGTGTGAAATAAGAACTCAAACTTTTTCTATGATGTACCATGGCATGTTTCATCTCCGATGAGGGTGGGGACCGACTTGAGTGGCTCGTAGGTTGGACCCGCACATACAACTATTAGAGCTTCTAGGATTTTTTTGTTTGTGCTCGTAGAACCTAGGACTACACTTCACTTAATCAAGACGCACATTAGATCATTCAATTTAGTCAAAAGTTTTAACTCAATTCTTCGCGGCTAATAGAACTTTCTGACAGGTGTGGTTTTTATCAGCTTGCATTCTTAGAATAATCTTTCAATTCTTGTATTGCATTCCACATGGAGATTGCGAGGAATCACTGTAAGTCTTCTATCTTAGCATACATCATTGTTTCACATGTATCAACCTTTCTCGAATTTCTCCCTCCTATTTTATCACTTAAAAAGGAAATTGGGACTAGATGGTAGATGTGAATTTTTGTTCATCTAATTTTCAAGTGATCACCTCAATAAAATTAGGATTGCTAAACAAGATTGATTTTAAATAATTCATAAAAATAAGAAATTTTGTAGGATAACAACCCCGACCTTGGATTCATTTATCTGTCTGAGTGAACAAAAGACGGCACTTAAGGCCAGAGCCCAACTCCAAATCTTCGTTTAGAATACTGATTATATAAAAACGATTAGCTACTTCGCAGTGAGGAAATACGAGTAGCTGGTAAACAGTCTGGATTTCCTTAGCAGAGTGGGTGGTTTAAAGGACACTATGTAAGGATCCGTCCTTAAGTAACGGGTAGCCATTTTACGGTCCGTACTTACTCCCATACAGGCTGAAAGTAGGTGCAACTAGTCGTAAGAATTCGGTCTAGTATTTAAGGATATTTCCGACACTAACAGCTCACTAATTATATCCCAAGATTGATTTGTAACCAACTAATTGAAAAGATAATTGTTGAACTCTTGCGGCTTCATTGTGTGAGTTGGTGAAACTGGATTTTGTATTGCATTTGCATTGGTGTGTGTGTTTTTTTAATTGAAAGAT
This sequence comes from Ottelia alismoides, assembly GCA_037367405.1. NCBI lineage: Eukaryota > Viridiplantae > Streptophyta > Magnoliopsida > Alismatales > Hydrocharitaceae > Ottelia > Ottelia alismoides. The sequence continues at coordinate 1,138,157 of JAZKJV010000198.1, read as the reverse complement.
AAAAAACCACACACGTGTGCCATCACTCTCCTTGATTTAAAAAAATTGGTTTCTTGTGAGTATGATGTGCATTTGCACTGACATCAACCATGTCGATTCATCATCATCAACCTCTTTGACAAAGATGGGATATTGGTCCGAGTATCCATCTGATATATACTATAAAAATGAATTTGTCACGGTCAGGCCTAAATCATCTAAACCCTCTTCTGTCTAGAATCCTCCAACATTTGCGAGAAACTTTGACCCTTGGATGGATTCGTCGAATCTTCGAATTCAAAATTATTTTACCCTGATTATTCGACCGATTTATCTACTTCTACATATATCTCATCTCCCTCGACATTTCCTACATACGAACCACTGCCATCTTGGGATGACCCGAATTATGCCAAATTTATTTCTAGAACCCAAGAACCATTTGAAGAACAAAATATCAAAACAAATGACTGGTGGCAATATCGACCCCAACCAACTTCACTCTTTCCTTACAATTTTGTTGGGATAGGTCAACAATACACAAATCCACATCTTTCCTTGACCATAGGGAAATATGGAAACTCAATCACACCAGATGGAGAGGCCCACACCTAATGATCATTAGTGTTGAATTAACCGTGACAATCACATCCACATTGACAACCCTGAATACAACTCCTTCGATCAGCCTACACATATAGAGGACCAAACTGATGATATCAGCACATATGAACCATGTATGACTCCATTGTTTGGGGATACGATCAATCATGACTATGGAAGTAGAATCTACTCAAACCAGCATTGCATGCCTAGGTCACGGTATGCTGAGTATGCGACCTACATATTCCAAAAAAATCCTCCCATAGAGAAGACTCCTTCAATGATTTTTGAGGAGAAATTTTCATAAAATAACGATCATACATTGGATATTCCAAGAGAATCTTCTCCCAGCTCATACTGGAAAATGGAAGATGAAATTATTGGACCTCAAGTGTAAAAATGAAAGAAAACCCAGAAACCCACACAGACTGCTCCTATGATTGATCATGAAAAGTTTTTGGAGGATGACATTTCGAGAATTACTAAGAGATATGAATTCATTGAGGATAAATTTAGAAAGTTCACTGACAACTAATTTCATTCTATGGTAACTCGGATATATAATGGAAGGAAAAATGATTGGATTTAATTTTGAAAACTCTGAGGATATTCAGAAGCCCATAGACTATGTTCACCCTAGAGATGACTCTGACAGTGACACTTCTGCATGTTACTCCCCTAGGGATTACTCTGATTTTGACTCTTACGCGGCAAATCGAAACCCCTCATCATCCATAGAAAACGCCACATCTGCACACCACATAGAAAATACCAAAAAAATAAATATTCAAAAACACTCAAAAAATCGAAAAAAATAGAAAAATACATAAAAATTGAAAGTGAAGAGGATTTGAAGGATTTGGATCCTGCTCTAAGGGAAGCACTGGAAAAAAAGTTTGATTTTTAAAATTCCCTTGATACAGGTCATTGAACACTTCCCCGATCTTAAAGGATTTGTAATGAGCAAATTAATGATGAAAAGTTCGGTAGGACAAGAACAAAGATTGAAAGACATATGTTGTCAATGGCCACCTCTTTAATAATAAGGAGAAAACCCAAAGCCGTAGAGTGAAGCGGTTGCCCAGATTTAATTGCGGAATCAATGACACAACTTTACCCATGCTTGAATCGATGATGACTCACCAATCAATATCCTCCTCACCTCTATATGTGACAAGATCAAACTCAGACATATCAGAAAGATAAGAGAGATCATTCAACTGGATGATCGATCTACAAAGCGGCCGAGAGGAACCATTTCAGTCACCGTTACATTTCAAGATGCTCCGCTCAAAATGGACTTCATGATCATTGACACTGAGCACCAAGGAGAATTCATCCAGTCTCCAATCATTGTCGGAAAGCTATTCTTGGCATTGGATGAGGCAATTATTGAGTACGAGACTCAGGAAATCAATTTTTCCAACAATGGGAGCACTTTGATCTCACCTAAATTTTTGAAAACATGATATTCTGAGACAACCCACGAAGCTATCAATAGCCATAACCATCAAGTGGTAGATGAGCCCTACCCCGCTGCTACACCTGAGATAGCGACTATTGAGGGGACTATTGGTTTAGAGACTCATCCTATTATTCCATTTCCAAGCTGCTCTCACCATGGAAAATGACTTCTTATATGATCCTGAGACATATTCATGGGAGCATACTGAGTCAGATGAAATCTTCTCTGATCACCTTGACCAATTCAATCCAACTCAGGAGTGTACCAACATTAAGACAACTAAGAACAAATACGCGAGACGTATACTGACCATAGAGAAAATTATCAATGGTTAATTTATTGCGAACACCTCACTCCCAGGACCAACACCTTCACAAACAACATGAAACAAAATGGTTGCTCCTTCATCTAAAAAGAAAGTTGCCTTCGACATGCCAAAAAAGGAATCGTCTGATGATTTCTCATCATATCCAACAAGTAATCTACATGAGTGAGGTCTATTCGGTAGCTCTAAAGCCGTATCTATGTAAGGATCCAAACACAGATTCTCGTTGGATGTCTCCTGATCCTCACTATTATTCATCCAAAGCTGATTCTCCTAGTCTCATTAAATATACTGGAATAATTTCTTATCAGCTGACTAAGACTAGTGCTTCATAGTATCCATCATCCGAAGACGAATCACTTGATCTCAAAAAGGAACAAATTCTGAGAAAACAATTGAAGCAACTGAAGAACAAGAATATATGGAGTGACTCCACTTTAAAATACTACTCCTCTGAGGATGATTACGACGATGGTTGGATATCATCTTATTCATACACTTCATCTACTCTTCATCATGATTTATCTAAAGATAACAGTGATAATGTTTGGGACTCATATGCTTCGTCCTCTTCTTTCATTACGATCTCCTACATCAAGCCCACAAAAAGATCGGTCGAAAAGAGTCGTAATCATCGGCTACCCTCCCTCCCTCATGACCCCATCGGTCCCCTTTTACATCTTCTTCCTCTACTTAGTCCAAGGCCTAAGTATAGGGGGGGACGAATGCCACCTATATATACCATTCTCCTCATCAATTCCTTCTCATGATTACCCCATTTCAACCCTTCTTCTGTACTTAGGCTGATCAAGATCCTAAGAATATGGGGAACCAATGCCCATCTCTATATACTCTCCTCATTCACATCTCACGCCAACCTCATTTTCGCGCTTCTTTTATAATTAGATTGTCCACAACTTAAGAATAAGGCGCGGGCCGACTTCTATTATTTTTCTTACACTTAGCCTGAGCTATGTCTTCTTTGTGCTTCTTATGCTTTGAGGACATAATCCTCGCTAAGTATAGGGGGATGTGAATATATACCGTATATATATTACCAATATCTCGTACTTTAGCAGAAGTATATATGTATTTACGGGATGGGTAACTAACTTGAAAAAAAAAACATCAACAAAACAAAACAAAAAAGGGATTTTTGAAACTAACCGTGTCAAAAAAACTTTTGAAAAATAGCTTCTTATTCATTTTTGCATAAAAATATTTGAATTTAAAAAAATAAAAAAGGTTAAAAGTTGTGTATGCATTTCATGCACCTGCACTTCATCTAATATTGCATGCATTTGCTTTTGTGAAAAGCCCTTGGGTTCTGAACCGAGTTATGAGCAGAATCTGAGAGTGATATGGACTTGACCTTAATCCACCTAATTTTAAGAGGAACTTCACCAAGAAAGAGGATTTTAGAAGCGTCAGGTCTTTGACTTGATTCTTCGAGTTCCACATGATAATGTGCAACGTTTGACTCTTAGTGTGTAACATAGTATCTTCATTCTAGGTACGACTCTGGAATAGGGAATTAATTTGTACTTTCGCATTATGCACTTAGCTCAACTCATACGGTATGTTGGAAGATTGTGTGGGTTTCTTTTCTAGTAGCGTGGACATATGAAGACTAGAGTATGTGTTGAAATAAAGCTTTTGAAAAGGGATGGATGGCTAGGCACAATTTTTTCTAAGACCCCAAAACATATACGGATAAAAAAGGTTCCATATCCGTAGTGGCACAACAAGATCAAGCAGAGCTACCAAAAATCCAAACACAAAGAAACCAACTACCAAATAAATATTTGAACAAAAAAGGTCCAAGCTTCAAGAAAACCTATAGGTCTTGGTGGAGACTTGGCTAAACTGACTGGCTTCACATGAAGAGTTGACTACAATGGTCACCCTCCAGTTCTTTTCTCCTTCTTCTGAATTCTCCCCCTCTTTGATTATGAACACAACGTGATAGACCTTAGAAGGAAATACTTGCCTCCCCGAGGATGAGCTACTAGAGAGGGAGGTTTGCATGGTACTCCGACATTCTGGATGGGAAGAGCTAAAATCTTTCACACACATGAGTCAATTGTTTAATGTTCATGTGGGTTGCTTTGAGAGGATTGATCTAGGATGACTTGTGAGCCAAAACCGTGACAATGATATGAAGAACTTGGAGGTTGTTGATTTTAAAACCCTAGGTCTCATAGAAGTTCCGCCAAACTATTAATCCAAAGGTTGGGTCTAGTTCTATTTTCACCTTCTCCACATGATCTTGGTATGAAACCCAATCTTATTTGATATCATTGAATTTCTTTTGATGCTCAGAGACGAGCATGGTTTAAGTGTAGGGGGATGATGAATCTCATATTCATAACCCCGAAAATGATTAATTAAGCTCAAAACCCCAAAATTCATCTGAATTTTATCCATTATTTTGCATAATTAGCATTCATGTGTGTATAATTAATAATTGCATTTTATCACTCATAATTGCATAAAATAAGGAGACACAAATCCCAGTCTAATTATCCTGTAAAGTAACCTAACTTTCGTGATCTTTATATAATTCATGCCAACTCCAAATGACCTGAAACCATCTCCATTGTGTACATATTTAATAACAATAAATGAATAATAATAAAAAAACACTAACCTAAATAAGAGGACCAGAAACTCAAAACCTATTTCTAGGATTTCTAGATTAAAATCTTGATATATTCCTTATACAATGTTCGATTTGATCCTACTCACTTTTGAAGTAATATACATTCAAATACCTTCAAAATAAGACCAAGTTCAAGTGAATCAGAGCTCATATGTGAAAGTTGGGTTTTGGGCCGCTTTTGTGCATTTTGTATTTTAGCAGTTTTTAATCTATTTATTTATAGACATAATTAACTCATTCTATTTTATTTCTTTTTTCATTTATTTTCTTTGACGAAAGTTTTTTTAAAATGCACATAAATTCAAATTTAAAATAAGCTTGAAATCAAAGAAATTAACTGAGTCCGAGTCTTCACTAACAGTCTGTATGGAAGTTATCATTTTCATATTTTATTTTATTTGTTTATTTTATTAATTAATAAAGATCCAAAAAAAGATTAATGTGTAAATATTTATCTTCGATTTTATCATATTTTTCTGGATTTTTATCTGGTTTAAAAATAACAAAAAAATATAAAATCCAAAAATCAAGGTATTCTATGTACATGGAGTAACCCAAAAATATTACTTTGTGCAAATAATTGATTTTGGTTATTGTCTCTTTATGAAAGTTGTAGATCACGCCGAGAAGAGCAACTTTCAAGAAGAAAATCTTCGATCCGAGGTTGTTTGCTATTTTTTTGAATTATCTTTGTACTTTATTTTCGAATTTTCTAGTGGTGACACGTGGCCGCTCTTTGAGCTACCACGTATCACCCATTTTGGCCTTTGCTTTCACTTATTTTCATAAATAAAATCAATAGAAAATTAAGTAATTAAAAATTTAAAATTAAAATAAAAAAATAAAATTCCACATGGCACGATATGGGCCATCCGATCTTGTCGATCGGACGGCCTCAAACCCGTTATCTCCCTCAGGCCGTTCCCCCATTTCCCCTTTTGGGCGGTGCTGCCCCTCCTGCCTAATCGGGGCACCGCCTTCGGTCACCCACGCATATCCCGCCACCGCCACGTGAATCTCGTCAACTTCGCCATCTCCTTCCCCCTCTTGCCTCCGTTGGACTCCAATCACAGACTTCATCGAATCATCAATCACTCGATCCTCTGCCATCTCTGGCACTCTATCTCCCTATTTAACCCTCGTCACTGCACCTCTCCAAACTCATCTGCCGTTAGCACTACTTCACGAAGAAGCTCGGTGGTGACAACCCGAGTTCCTCCCACTTCTATCTATAGATATCCGAGGCCAAAAGCCTCATTGCAGCTCCGTCGTTCAACGATGTAGCCTCTACTCTGGTCTTACTTTTGATCGTTGAGCCCCGTATCTTACAAGCTGCCTTTGATGCTTCAATCAAGACCTCTTCATCTCCGACATCCAAGGCTATGCGTTGTACTTGGAGATATTTCCAGGGTTGCTCGTAACACTACGTGGAGGAATCTACATTAGCGCCACTGCCTTTTCATCCTCGACTCTGCATATCTTCACCAACTTCCGCCTCGTGTTCAGCCACACCTCCGTGCTCTGCCTCCGCTAGGATCTCCTGCAACACCACCACAGTAGGAGCCCGCCTTCTCTCTAGCGATCGAATCCTCTTCTCTGACAATGGGGGGAGGCCCTCACATAGTGGGACACCCTCCTTTGTCTTCTTCATCGACCACCGTAGATGGACGATCTGCCTTCCATCATCAACTCTTCCCTCCTCCTCTAGGCTACGCTCCCGCTTCGACATCATCGGTTGAGAACCACAGGCGGGAAGCCCGAGACCCTCTCACGTGCCACGTATGTGAGGAGGGAACGTTTCCAGAAAGTACCCCCTGCCCGCGTGATACACACGTACGGGGGGGTCAATTACACCGGCACCCCAGGCTTCCCCTTAATTCCATATCCAGTCCAGCCACTTCAGGGTCACGTTCCAAGCATGTGACCACTGGAAATTTTGCAGTGAAAACCCCTCTATGTTTGGGTAATTATAATTACGTCCCTGCATTATATTTTCTTTATTTGTTTTTATTCTTCTAATTACAGTTAGGCCCTTGACTTTTCTCTGTATTTTGAACAAGCATTTCGCATCATTTCATTACTTAAAAATTGCTTTATGTTTCTCAACTAATTCTCTACACTATGGCATGCTTGTAATATTTTTATATGTTGTGTTTATTTAATAAAAATTATTCTCGTGGAAAATTACATATCTTACCCAATGCGTGCTCATAAATTCATATCAATGTAAAGGTAGCGCTAAAAGTTGACAAAAATTTAAAGATTAGAGGAATAATTTTATTGAACATCGTGCCCAAAAAGAATTGTATTTGCATGCATGGTTTGCTATATAAAAATCATCTTGTATATTTCAATCTTTAATTTTTAATAAGTATTTAATCTTGTATTTTGAAATTTAGGATTTTCTAAGATAAATCACCTATTGATACATCTTGGATAATTTTATCCTTTGAAAATAAATAGGTTTTATATTTATTATAATTAAATATTGAAACTCAAATTGTTTCATTCATAAATCATAAATATTCATCTTGCATCCGAAAATTCCAGAAACATTACAGTGTGTTCATTTCACCATATTTTACATCTTGGCCAAATTCGTAATTTTTTAACATCGTTTGATTGACCCAAGATAGATTTTAATGGAGGTGAAGAATCCATGTAGCCGACCCTACTTATTGTGGGAAAAGGCTTTGTTGTTGTTGTTGTATTTGATTGAAATTCCATTTTAGTCCCTAAAATTGGCCACATTTGCATTTTTCATACCAAAATTGCATTAAAAAATACCACCTCGAAAATCATGCACGAACTTTGATAGACATAATTATAGGTTGTTCTTTGCCTCCTTGAGCTCGACCTTGTACTTGCACAAGTAAAATAAACATAAAACCTCTTCGATTATAAAATGAATAAATTATCGTGGTTATTTCTTGATTGATTCTGAATTTCTGTCTACATCGAAATGACAAATTTAAATGATAAAGCACGCAAATTAATGTAGGGTTTTTGCGGCTCGTCAGTTGGTTCAATTAACGATAGGTTAACATCACCTTAGGGGTGATGGGCCTGGGTGTTGAAGACCGAATTGGGAATGCAAGTTGGACATGCAAGGAGGATTGTGTTCCCGCTTTTTTTACTCGAGTTACAGTTTCTTATATTATTGGGATGTAACAAATGTAGGAAAAGGAGATCCCAGTTATTGTCAGAAATATAGCGGTAGTTATATCTCTTGCTTTGAAAGTGACTAAGGGAATGAACTTTTAAAAGTTGATAAGGCAAGACTAATTTGATTACATATCCTTAATCAAAGATATAATATTTGAATATATACTTATTTATATGTTCTAATATAGTGCATTCTTAATTTCAGACAAAGAGGTCCATGAACCCACTCTGTATGCTTCTGGAGGTCAACCAATTGACCAGACCCAATTACTCAGATTGGATCTATAATTTGAATCTTATCCTTTCTGCGGACTGCATATCCTTTGTGTTATCCAAGGACAAGCATGCAAACCCTAATATACTGGAAGAAATCAAATCAAATAAAAAATATAATGAAGATTATACATTGGCCAGGTGTTATATTCTGGGATCTCTACTCAATGTGCTTAAGAAGCAACAAGTGGAGATGGAGAGTTCCCATGGTATAATGGTGAATCTCAAGGAGATGTACAGTGATGTCAACCCACACTCAACGTTATAACATTATGAAAGAGCTTATTCGTTGCAAAATGCATGAAGGGACTTCTAGAACACCTACTCAAAATGTTTGAGTACATCTTGGAATTGGAAACTCTCGAGACTAACATAGATGTAGATATGCAGTCCAACTTCATTCTGTTGTCGATCCCTAACTCTTTCAATAACTATGTGGCATCATTCCACATGAACAAGATTATTGGTCTAACACTGAGTTATTGGTTTCATTAAAGTTTGTAGAAGACGTAATGAATAAAGATAATCCCTCTAACAGTGTAATGGTTGCAAGGTCAAAGGGAAGCGCAGTCGAAGCAAGGATCTCATAAGGGCCTGGCCCGTAATAGAGAGAAGAAGAGTCAAGGTATTGCCTCATCCTCTAATATTTCATCTCTTGTGGCATCAAAGAAGACCGATGTGTATCATCACTTCATGAAACAAGGGCACTGGAAGCATAACCGCCCAGACTATCCGAAGTCTGCTAATAAAGGTAAAGCCCTAACAGGTATGAATTCTACTTTCATCATTGAAACAAATTTTCTCGTAGGATGAAAATGTAGTTGGTCTTTAATTCTAGTGCTTCTGTTCATGTATGAATTTTGTTGCATATATTTTAGGAAACTAAGAATCTTGGTGAAGGGGAGATAGTCATCCAGAGGGGATGTGATGCAACTTTTGCAGCAGTCGCTGTCGGGACCTGCAGACTATCATTATCTAGTGGAAGAGTACTAGTACTTAAAGAATGTCTTTATGTTCCAGATGTCAGAAGGAACTTAATATATGTATCTAAATTAGTTAGAAGTGGATATTCATTTCTATTATATAATAAACTTGTCATAAGTCATTATGATAAATATATTGCGGATGGAGTTCTAACTTCTGGTGGACTCTATGAATTATTCATTGATGAAAATCTCATGAATGTTAATGCCACTAATAAGACTCTAAGAGAACTAGTGAGGATGGAAATCATACTAATATGATTTGACATTAAAGTCTTGGTCATATATCTGTTGATAGGATCGATAGAATGATAATGGATAGATCCTTAGATTTTCTACAGGTCCAATCTTTGCCTACCTGCAAAATTTGTATTCAAGGTAAAATGACTAGGATGCCTTTCCATAACAAGGTTACTCGATACGAAGGTATTCTTGACCTTATACATACGTATGTATGTGGTCCCTTCAGTACCGCAACCTGAAATGGATATAGATATTATTTAACATCTATTGATGACATTCACGGTATGGGCTTATCTTCCTATTACATCATAAATCTGAAACCTTTGAAAATTTAAAGAGTTTATGGCTTTTATTGAGAACCAAACCGATATGACGATTAAACAGATTTGATCTGACCGAGGTGACGAGTACCACTCATATGAATCACGGAATACCTTAGAGAGAGAGAGAGGAAATGTCTCCAATCTCACTCCTTCTGGAACTCCCCAACTTAATTGTGTTGCTGAAAGACGCAACAGGATCATCATGGACATTGTTCGTTCAATGATGAGTAAAGCACATTTACCACTTAGTTTCTAGCGATATGCAGTAGAGACTATAATATATATTCTGAATAAGATTCCTAGTAAGTCTGTACCTAAAACTCCTCATGAGCTTTAGTATGGGAGGACCTAGCCCAATGATGAGTTTTTTTATAATTTATATGATTTTTATGAGTAGTAAAAATGCGAAAATGGAATATAAATTAAAAGAGATAAAAAATAGATGATTTTTTCTAGAATTTTTGAGAAAGTTTTTATATTTTTTATTGATTTTTAGAAATAAACAAGGAGTAATTATGATGTTTTTGAATTTTTAAAAATAATAAAATTGATGAAAATGTAAAATAAAAATTATGAATGCGAGATCTTTTAAGAGGAAGGAAACAATATTTTTGTAAAATTTTTAATGATGTTTTTATATTTTTATTTAATTTTAATCATGTAAAATAAATGTAGATGCATAGGGGTATGGATGCAAATATTTGATGTTTTTAGACTGAATATTAATACATAAATAAAGGTAAGGGGTAGTTATGCAAAATGTCCAAAATATACGTGCACAAGCACATGATCCTCGTGGGATAGGACCAATATGTAATTAAAATTTATTCAAGGAACAAAAAACTTGCAAGACTTTATTGCAATTTCAAAAAAATCACATACGAAGCATGCTCTGAAGTTCAAACATGACTTGAATGCAAATAAAATAAAAATCAAGGTAAATAATGCAGTTGTTCAATACATAAAATGTAACCACATGTCCAAAAAGACTTATTAGCGAATTAAAATAAAACAAGGGGTTGGAGCGCAAATATATCCTTTAAATACGTGGTGAATCAAACTGCTAATGTGACTAAGATCTGATCGAGTAGCTGGGATTGAATCTATGTATGAAGGGCCTTGATCTGATCTGATAGTCAATCTCATGGCTCAGCTTTGGGACAAATCAGACGGTTGTGATGAAGTCTGGAGCAGATGTTCTTGATCGGAGGGCCACAAGATACTTCGGATGAATTGGGAAGAAGACGACCGATGGCGAAACTCGGTCGGCTGATTCTCGCTAGATCTACAATGGTTTTTCCTTCTGAATGGTTGATCACATTCCTGTGTGTCCCCTCTTTCGATCCAATGGCTTCAAGGGGATCGGCATTGCCTAGAACATGATCTAGAGGTCAGGGTATGTTCAGCTCCATGTGGACCTAGATCTTGTTCTTTTATATCCTTCATGCGCTCATAAGTACTACAATGCAACTCATGCTAGGAGATGATGCTCCAGTGTGTTATTAATGCATGAAAGGCATAAAAATGGTGAAAGAATGGGGGCTCCGGTGATGGTGGTCAGAGTAGGAGCCGAACCTCATATTTGGGCAGATTTAAGAGTGATCAGACGGTGGAAGAGGTGGATAAAGGTCATAAATGTGTTGGTCCAGTTGGAGGTTGATAAAGGTGATTAGAGAACCTCCGATCTTATGGAGCGGAGGTGGATGAAGAATTTCTGATTTTTTTGGAATTAACGCTGAATCTAATGAATAGAACACTAAAATTAAATCTAAACACCCCCTAAGTTACCTACGTATGGATGGTGAAGAAGATGGTTGCGTCGATTTGCAGTGTAATGCAGAGAGCTGAAACTACGCCGAAGGAAAGGTCGACGAGTGGCTGGATCACATCCTTCACTCAATTTCTTGCAATCACGCTCGAAGGAAATCAACCCCTATCACTGGTAGACTCTCCAGAACTCAATCTCGAGGAAAAAATTAGGGAAAATCGGATCAAATCGCGCGACGAAGGTTCACGAGATATAAATAGGCAGTGAATTCCGACGAAGTTTGTAATTGAATCGTGCATGTATCGTGGCATGATCATAGGATCTGAAGGGCTAGCGATGGAGAGGAAGGAATGGGCTGAAAATTTGGAGAAGAAAGAGGGATGATTGAGTGAAGAACGCACGGGGGAAAATTTGGGAGAAGATAGTGTGGCACACAAGATGAGCAGATAAAGGTCATGGAATGTAGAGTTGACCCGGGTCAACAAACCCGGGCCGACCAATAGGAACGTGCAGAGGAAAACACCAAAATAGGCTAGACGAAAACACATCAATACAGAGTTAAATAAATGAATTAAAAATAAAAAATGAATTTAGATAATTAAATGATGTAAATAAAAAATGTTAAGGATAAAATAAAGTTAATTTAGGTGATTTTTAATTAATTAAATAAGGTGTATACAAGGGTTAAAATAAATACAAGGTGTTATTTAAAGGTACGTATAACTATATATGCAAGGTTTTGTTTTTTCATTAATTATTTATGTAAATATATACATGATTTAAGGTTTTATTAATTTACAATATTTTACAAGCGTTTTAATGAAATGATTATTTGATTTTTTAGGAGATAATTTATTAGATTAAATAAATATGTATATGTATAATATATACATATTGATGATACCTAATGATATATACATGATTTTATTTTTTTATTTTTGATTTTATGATTTTTAATTGTATTTTATATAAGTCAAATACAATATTTATACTTAACTAAAAATACAATATTTACTACTATATACAAGAAAATAAAAATTAAATAATGTACATAGTATACATAGGTATTATATACAATTGTACCCCAGTTTGCCACATTTCACGTCTTAAATCTGATTTTTATGAAACCATCTCCATTATAAAGATTATTTAATTTGGAGTAAAATCAAAGTGACTTTAATGAATTTGGAGTTTTGGTGAAGAAGATGTTAGTCTTGCAAGTTAAGCTTTATGGCTTTTTGAGAGTGTTGTAATTTACACAATATATGCATATTTTTATTGCAGTTATTTTTATTATTTACAAAAAAAAATTATTCACAATTTTTAAGAAGAAATCATTTTTAAGAAGAATTTGGTGATAAATAAATTAAGAAAAAGAATATGTATTATATACAGTAGTGTACAGTTAAGGAATATATACAATAAATAATTGATTTTTTGAATTTTTGGTATTTTAGTCCTTATCTCCCCGTACTTTATTCCTTGTCGATAAGGTCAAGTCTTGACCTTTTCTCAGGGTTAAAGATAGCATGTATCTATTGCATATACATAGTCTTTGGTTTTCTTTATTTTTACTTTATTTTCTTTTTTTATTTATTTTAGGTTAAAATAGTGATAATTATACAATATCTACACAAGAATTAGGGTTAGTAAAGAAATGGTTTTCTTGGTTTTTAAAGTTGTTTCATAAGGGATTTTAAGCTAAAATAAATGAACAAAGATGATGAAATGCATATTCATCATCCCCTTATGCTTTACCTTTGCTAGTCCACTAGCAAACACTTTGAAGAATAAGTGACTAAAGGAAAAAGAAAAAGATAAAAGAAAAATGAAGATCTTAAAAAATATTGAGTATTATACTTATATTCATAAATCAAAGTATGGAGCTCAGTCAGTCTTTTTGATTATTAGTTTGGGCGAAACCATAGTGGGAAAAGGAATTGACACTCAACAACCTCTAGAAACCACACAACTCTGTCTCAAGTCTCTTCAATAGCCAGGTCAGAATAAATCAACTCATACACATACCCTTATGACTATGAATATCTCTTATACAACATAAGTGATATGTAGCCCTCCTTTGTTGAAGCGTTAAAAGTCAGTCTTCTCCAACATGGCGACCTGAATTCCCCAATCCAATAACTCTTTCCTCGAGAAGCGAGGTATTCCCTATCCTAGGATGCATGGCTAGTACAACCATCTCAAGAAGAGAAGGTGGAGAGAAGAATAGATGGTAGCTAGTGTAGCTACCTATCCTAGGATGCATGGCCAATATTGCCAAGTCATCCAGCTGCAGGCTCACAACTATCTGGATTTGAAGCTCAATCTTGCTTATTTGCTATACAAATATACACACTCCGATAGGCATTTTATTTTCAATTAGGCAAGTTCCCTTTTTAGAGTTTTTGATTTTTTTTCATTTTTTGAATATATAAGGGTGCAGCATATACATAAGGAGTTTTTTACTCTTAAGCCAGTAGACTATCCCTCTTTTGATTCTTTATTGCAACCCGCATCATTTTGTCGTTAGACCTCATCGCTATTGGACCGGGTTGGGGTACAATGGCCACAAATGTGTAAATTCCGATGTTTACATTGGGTTGTGTCTCATGCCCGCAAATTCAGCCCTCTACCACTTCAATTGAGGTGAGAAAGGTGCAAGTGCAGGTGTGCAAGATAGATCATTATCAACAAGAAACATGTGAGTTCTCCAAACTATTATACTTAGGCAGTCAAGATGACAATGAACTAAGTCTTATGGTTCCCAAAATATTAAGTCTATAGACATGAAGAATATCAATTCCTTTTCTACAAGGTTCCTCTCAAAATAAGTGGATTAAAGTTCAACCAAGTTCCATTCTCTGACTGTATTCCAGACTAGTTTATGTGTTAGTACCATTTTAGAAAATGCCCAAGCAAATGTAAGAAATATATACAAAATATTTTTTTTCTTGAAAAGAAATAAAAGGAAAATCTTTTCAAAAAAGTTTTCAAAGATTTTTTTTTGCAAAATTTAGATGGATTTTAAGCATTTTTTAAAAAGAAAGAGAAGGGTTAATACACAAATACACAAATAAGATTTATACAAAATTTATACAAGATTTTACAAGAGGATTTTATTTACAAGTTTTAGATACATGTTTTCTAAAATAATTTTATATTCAACATAGAATTTTATTTGTCGGAGGAGAAGTGATCAAGGTTTTTATACACATATGGATTTTATGAATATATACAACCCATAATTTATATCCCACATGACAAAATAATTTTGCAAAAATTTTACAAATCTTTTCAAATTTACAAACCTTTTTCAAATATTTTTACAATGATTTTTCATAAAGTTTTTCAAATATTTTTCCAAACTATTTTGCAAACATTTTTACGAATCATTTACAAACATTTTTTACAAATAGGGTTTTGCAAACATTTTGTTTCCAAAAATTTTACAAACATTTTGTACAGTATACATAGTTTTGATTTGGAAAATAGGTTACACACATTTTAGAAACAAAACATTTCTAAAGAAAATTTTGCAAAAAAATTATACAAAGATAGTTTTACAAAAAAATTTACAAACATTTTTACAAACAGTATGCAAAAAAATTTACAAAAGTTTTTACAAAATATTTTACAAAATAATTTTAACAAGCAATTTTACTATGACTTTTGCAAATCATTTAACAAATTATTTTTCAACATTTTTTAAGTAATAGTCATATTATTAATAAAAGTACGAGTTATAACTTAAGTATATATACAATATATACAACACCCCCTTATACCTAGCTCGAACTATGTCCTCATAGTGACCAAAGAGCTACAAAGGACGACATAACTCGTGTTAGGTATAGAGAAGGGAATAGAAACCTATACAACAACGACTCAAATAATAGACAGAAGAATAGAAGTCGGCAATCCCCCTTATACTTAGGATCAAATAATCCTAAGTATAGAAGACTATACAAACAAGGAAAACCAAAGAAGAGAATGAACAAACTCAATGACTCAACTAATCCTACCCTATACTTAGGGTAAAAGATCCTTATGTATATAAAAAAAGAATATCAACAAGTTGAAGGACAAGCAAGAGATCAAAAGAAAGAAAAGAAAAATAAAAACAAGAAAGAGTCGGAATGAACAACACCACTCCCCCTATACTTAGGGTAAAGTATCCCTAAGTATAAGAAATAACAAATGTGATGAAACATAACGAAAATGGAAAAACTCAAATCATTCACCTCCCCTATACTTTAGATAAAGTACATCCTAAGAATATCACACACACATAAGAGAGGTGAACAATAAAAACAGAAGAATAAAGAATAAAATGAAAGGTTATATACAAGAGAAAATCAACTCATGTACCAGATGTAGAAGACGTCAAAAAGTCACCATCTGGTACCACATATATGGAATTAAACATGGACATGAATGTATCATGATCTAGGTATGACTTCAACAACTGTCCGCTCAGAACAAATGGTTGTGTGTTAGACGACAACCCAGATATGACAATACTGTCATTGTCACACATAGCTCTCACAATGAATGGTCCTGACCATTTGCTTTTCAATTTACCGAGAAACAACTTCAATTGAGCATCAAACAACCAAACTTTCAGATCAAGGGAGAGAGCCTTCCTTCTAAAATGTCTATCATGCCAACGCTTGGCTTTCTCCTTATACATGAGTGAGTTGTCATATGGAAAATATCGGAATTCCAAGAAGTTGTTCAGATCTAATTTTCTACTCTATCCTGCTTACTCATAATCCAAATTGCATAAACAAGTGCCCATAAAGTTTGTGAATTAATTCGATTGGCAGGTGGCAAGGCTTTCCATACACCAATCTGTATGGATACATACCCAATGGAGACATGTATATGATCCGATGAAGAACCCCTGTCTACCCTACCTAATTCAACAGAATTAATGATTGAATTAAATGTGTCATTTGTTGTAATTGGGTAAACAAGACTGATCAGAAACCTCTCAGATTAATATTCAGTTAAATGCAAGTGACAAATTTATTTTACTTGAACAAGCCGAAGGTCGAACTCAGGGAGGCAACTTTCTCCTTTGGTTATATTGAAGTTAATTTTGATGTCTGATTTTTAGGAGAATATTTTTGGTGTTTTTATTTTTTTATGCAATTAAGGAAAATACAATGCAATTTCAAGACAAATTTTAAGGTTAAATTTGAAAGATGTCCAAATTAAGTCCAAAATTAATGAAACTTGGCCAGAATGTGAAATACAATGAAGATAAGCTACTGCATTGTTTTTGGAATTTTTAGACTCTAAAGGAATTAAATATGAATTTAATAAGGAAACATGGTAATTTTTGCAAAATTAATTTTAATAAATACCAAGTTACATTATTTTCATATATAAAAATTATCCTAGAAGGTTCTATGTGAAAGGAATCCAAGAAAATTAGTAGGCCTAAAAATGATGTATATTGGACCTATTAGAAATCAATTAAGCAAAATACTATTTAATTTATTCAGTCCTCGTGATGCTTGCAAATGGTTTGATTTTTGGGCACAGTGTAGAGCAACTTAAACTAAACCAATTACGATTTTATGATGATTTTTGGGGCAACAAATATCTTAATACTCAATTTAAAGCACACAATGGGCAAACTATGTCAATTTCCACAACAAATAATAATATTTAATTCCTTATGCTCACAAAAATATGACATGTGTTCACAAAGATAAATCATAAGTTTACCTACAACATGCCATTTTTGGAATTTAAAAATGATGATAAATGAATGCCTAAATGAACGTACAAACGCTTGGAGCAAAATATAAAAAAATTAAAATTGATTAATTCTGAAACATGCTTACATGGACTAAAGTGCAAATACTTATAATGTTGGGGGGTATGCGTGCAAAATGTCCATGAGAACACATGTGCCTTACGTGACGCGCTTAGCAGGTCTGGATTGTAATTCTAGAAACTTGCAGGGGTCTCGGTATAAAATGCCTAGCCTGCACGTGAGGGACACGTGAGGTACTAGGCTAGGGAGATTTCAGAGGCCTGGACTGAGGCTCGGGTGCTCTGGAGGATCGGGCGTGCTTCGGATCTGCTTCGGGTGCTCTGAGCCTAAGGGTCAGGGATGAGGCTCAGATGGAGCTATGTGGTGTACGATTGACCGTTCGATCGATGAGGATCTAACGACTGTTGGAGCTGGATACGTGATGCGCCTTGGACCGTTAGATAAAGGTCAATCCAACGGTGGTGGTAGCTGACTTCGTGGCATGATGCTGGCCGTCAGATCAAGATTGATCCGACGGTATCTGGTGTTGCTAAAGTGGGTGACGTGGCTCGATCGGGACTGTCCGATAAAGACTATAGGACGGTAGCTGGGCGTCGTCCTCCTCCGAGCTGCCGCCTCCTACAACAGACGTGGTTGTGCTCCGGCGAAGCCTCCGAAGCTCCGCTGCCTTGGATCTCGCTTGTTGCTGATCGTCGGGACTCTTGAGCAAGGGGGAATGATCGTGGGAGCGTCAGGGAGCCGCCAGAGGTCCTGGGAGCGACTGGCGCTGTTTGTAGGCCGGGGACGCTGGACCTCGAAGCAGCTCCAGCGAGATGTCCGACTAGTGAAGAAAACAACCCTGCAGTGTTAGTAAAAGCCAAGAAGGTGCGCTCGTGTTCGTGTGAGTGTGGTGAGTGCAGTGAGGCCTGAGGGGAAAATTGATGAGCAACGGTGGTGTTCTTCCGCCATGACCGCGGAGCAGTGGTCGGAAGGGGAACTCGATGCGTCATTAGGGAGATTGAATGGGTACGTGAAGATCAAAGATCCAAGACGGAGCTCAGGCGATAGTTGGTGGAGGATGGAATCGATTGGAGAAGGCGGGAAAAAAGGCGAAAAAATCGAACGGGTCGAAGATCGAAGAAGGAATGGAGGAGGCTATCTGGGATCTGAGGCTCACGGTGGAGACTGTGGTCGTCGCTCGATGGCCGATAGCAACCTGATCTCAAGCAGCTCCTCGGAGGAGCTGCTACACGGTAAAGAAATGCCACGGATCTCGCTAGAGGTGGACCACCGTCGTCGCTCGCTCTTAGACCAAATCTCTGTCACGGATAGGTTTAGGAGAGCTCTAGGGTACCTTGTGCTAGGGCGGATGGGGCTGAAGTTCGCCGGAGATGAAGTATTTATATGAAGAAAATGGAGGTCCAGGCGATGGAGGCGTGGAGTTCGTGGAATTTGTGGAGCGAGGGAAAAGGGGGACATGGTGTGCGTGGGTGCTGGCGAGGATGAGGGAGATACGAGCTTCATCATGGAGTAATCAGTGGGTGGAGATGGTGGCTGTGGTGGCGCGAAAAATAGAAAGGGGGAGGAGACAACGCGAGGTGGGGCGACGTAGGCAAGGCTCTTTTGGAGGAAGAAGACGATGTCATGGCCGTTGGATCTCACGATCTAGTGGCCAGGAGATGGGCATGCGGGAATGAGTAGGATTAGATCTGGGGGTCGAGATCGAAGGGATAGGGATGCACCATGTGGCGAGCGTAGGCATGGTTGTTGGCGAACAGTCACGATTAGATCTGGAAGAGGAATCAGACGGTTGGAATCAGAATCGGACAGCTGGAATCACATCAGAGATGAATGGCACAGATTGAGGCGTTAGGAGATGATCGTGTGGTATGGGTGATGACACGTGGTAGGCTGAAAATGAGGCGGAGACAAACGGCATGGATGAGATCCCCAGTGGTATGATTGGGTGGTCGAGGAAGGTGCTACGTGTCGAGTGCATAGGACGACGGAAGGCGCTGGTGATTGGCCCAGATTTGATCTGGGCCTTGATCGGACGGTCAAGATTTGAAGCAACAATGAATGGCCGAGATCTGAAGAGGAAGGGGGCAATCTGACATCCCGGAGAAGGGGCGTGTGGCGAGCGGATGAGTGGGCCATGTAGCATAACCAGAGGGCGCCACGTGGCCCAATCAGAATTGCTGAGGACGAATGTGAAATAAGAGGGAGAGAATGGCCGAATTTGGTAAAACTCAAAACATGAAAGTTGTAGATCTCGACTAGATCTACAAGTTTTATGTTGACCAAAAATAGAAACGAGGTCAAATAAAGTAATAAAATACAAGGGTATGAATATACATACATACAGTATATAATGGGGGCCTACAACCCAAGATTTGCATACGAGCTCCGATTTAAATAAAACTGGTCTCATTTTGAAGGTCTATGAATGTATATTATTTTAAAAGTGAGTAGACCTAGATTAGAGGTTGTATGAGAGAGAGAGGTGCATTCTTGGGCCCATGGTCTCAAACTTGGTTTGGGGTTTTATTTGTCAATTTTACAGGTTAGCATTTTTTGGTATTATTATTAGTAATATATATAGTATAGAGTGAATTTATAGGATTTAGAGTTAATGTAAAATATATACAGATAAGTGATTTTTAAAAGTGGATTTGGCTTCTTATTTCATGCAGATGTAAATGCTAAAATGCAGATGTTATCAATGCATGCATTAATGCTAATTATGCAATATTGGTGGAAATATGCTTCTAATTACTCAGGAACAAGGCTCTATTTTCAACTTTAAGAGTGATGAATCACATATTCATCAACCCCCTATACTTAAACCTTGCTTGTCCCTGAGCAACTAAAATGAAATGTAAGAGTGAAATGATTTTGGGTTCCATACCAAGGTCATGAACAAAAGTTGAAAATGGAGCTTGACTCGACCTTTGGATTAATTATGTGGCTGAACCATATTGGGATCTTAACTTAAGACCTAACAACCTTTAAGTTCCACAAGTCCTCTATTCAAGACACCGTAATAGTCAGGTCAGAACAAATCCTCAAACGTAATTTTCTGATGACTATGATTCTTACTTGTAAGTGTAAAATAGCTCTCCACATCAGAAATTGCTAAGAAGCAGCCTCCTCTAACAAGGTAACTATAATTCCTCGGTCCAGTAACTCTTTCCTCGAGGAGCAGGGTATTTCCTTCTAAGTTCAAGTGCGACCAGCTCAAGAGGAGGGGGTGGAGAAAAGAATGGATGGTAGCCAGTGTAGCTACCTATCCCAGGATGCCTGACCAGCCCAGCTGCAAATTTCTTGATAATATACATACTCCGACAAGTATTTTATTTTCACTCAGGCATGTCTTATTTATTTATTTTTTTTGGAGTTTTTGCAATTTTTTCTCGAACTATATACAAGGTGCAACATGTACATCATGAGTTTTTCCTCTTGAGCCAGTAGACTATCCCTCTTTTGAAGCATTATTGCAACCCACAGCATCCCGTCTTTAGATGTCAACACCACCAGACTAGGTTGAGAAGCACTACTCTCCCTAGAAGAGGATGAACGTTTCTACCCGTGTGCTACTCCAAGCTAGAGGATTCTACCTCCTCACATCCTCATCAATAAAGAGCTACGTGCATTGTGCTTTTCCAAGTTAGGTCACTATCTATAAGAATCATGCATGCGCATGAGATATTCTATTTAGACTAATCAAGATGACATGTGAACATAGACTTGCGTGACTCAAAGAATTGAGTCACTTGACCTGAGAAATCTTAACTCCAGTTCCTATAAGGTTCCTCTGAAATTAGGTGGATTAAGGTCAAATCAAGTCTCTCCTCAACATCTATTCATAACCTGGTTCAGAACCCACTAACTTTTCACTTTTCATATGCAAGAGATGCAGATGAGATGTAGATGACATGCTATGTAGATGAATCGAATGCAAGACTCTTTTTTCTCTCTTTTTTAAATGCAGAGATGATATGCAAGAGTAAATAAGAAGCCTTTGATTTTGATGATTTTTTTTCAAAATTATACAAGAGTATTACAAATATACATGTATTTTACAAATTTTTTCAATTTTTACCCACACTGTAATGATTGTTTAATATATACAAATATATACGAAAATACGAGCTATGGGTAAAGCATATATGTAATGTATACACGTTCCTCTATACTTAGCGTGTGCTATATCCTCAGAGCACGAAAAGCGAGGAAGAATACATAGCTCGTGCTAAGCGTAGGAGAACGGAAAAAGACAAAAATGCATAGAAGTCGTCCCGCCCCCTATACTTATGCTCTGGCAGCCTATGTGTAGAA
Organism: Ottelia alismoides; assembly: GCA_037367405.1. Lineage (NCBI taxonomy): Eukaryota > Viridiplantae > Streptophyta > Magnoliopsida > Alismatales > Hydrocharitaceae > Ottelia > Ottelia alismoides. The sequence continues at coordinate 1,116,263 of JAZKJV010000198.1, read as the reverse complement.
GAAGATCAAAAATGGGGCAGACGAGGTCAAGAGGGGAAAATGATGAGAATATATACATGATGGGCATCGGTCCCCCCTATACTTAGGCTCAGGTCAGCATAAGTATAGGACAAGAGTGAGTATGAAGACCAATGGGATCTGGAGGTAATACAATGAATGGTGAATGGACTCAAGATACTCTCCCTCCTATACTTATGATCTGGTCATCCTAAGTATAGTCATGAAAAGATATGGAGCCGGGGCGAGTGATTGGAGTCGCGGGAGGGAAGGAAAGAATAAACAGGAAGGGTGAGTGTATACAAGGATCGCGATCTGAATCTTTTCGATGTTGCTGATGGCGAGAGCTCATTGTTGTAAGGTCTCATGCACAACTCTATTTGTATCTACTGAGTCTGTCTCGCACATGAAAACAATCTGCTCAACATGGATTAACTGTTTGTTGGGTTCAACAAAGTGCTTTAGCAGTTGTCCATTAACTAGGGATGTATGTGCTTCATCTGTAAGATCTGAGATCTCTACACATCCACTATCATGCACAACACAGACTATGAACGGACCCGTCCACTTGGATTTCAACTTACCTTGGAAAACCTTCAGCCTTGCCTTGAACAGCCATACCTTCTGTCTAGGAACAAAGGTCTTTCGTCTTATATATCTATCATGCCAACGCTTTACCTTGTCCTTGTACACCAAGCTGTTTTCATATGCTCGATTTCTGCCTACCAGAAGCTCATTCAGATCCATCTCTCTTTGTTTCTGCCCTAGGTGTGTGTTCGAGTTGACCTTCTTGATTGCCCATTCGGATTTATGCACTAATTCAACTAGCAAATGGCACAACTTCTGAAATACCATCCTGAATGGGAAGGTTCCTAATGGGGTCTTGTAAGCTATCCTATAAGCCCAAAGGACTTGATCGAAAATCCGAGTCCAGTCCTTCCTGTCTGGGCGGACAAGCTTATGCAATATAGTCTTCACCTCCCTATTCGACACCTCTGCCATGCCATTGGTCCGTGGGTGGTAAGGACTAGTGACATGGTGTTAGATGATGTAATCCTTTAAGAGTTTCTTCACATCTCTGTTTACAAAATGGCTACCCCCATTAGATATCAACACTTTCGGGATCCCGAACCTAGACATGATGTGATCTCTAATGAATTTACAGATAATCCTATTGTCTGTAGCTTGGGTTGGGATAGCCTCCACCCACCTTGACAGATAATCTACCGCAAGAATGATATATTTGAATCCATGTCTAACCGGGAATGGACCCATGAAGTCGATGCCCCATGCGTCAAAGATCATCACAAATGATGACAGGATGCATCGGTATCTCATCGTTGGAACCAATGGTTCCTCCCATTCACTGGCATACTGGGCACGACTTTGCAAAGGTGAGCGCATCGCGAAATAGTGTTGACCAGTATAAGCCACATTGAAGTACCTTCCATGTGGTCCTCTTCCTGGAGTGGTGTCCTCCTGCCTCCCAACAGTGGCATAAAGTAAGGACACTCTGATATTCCTCTTGAGTAATACACCGTCTCCAGACACAATCTGGTCCTTCAAAGAAAAGGACCAGATCCTCCCAATGATAATGTTTCACATCCGACTTGAGTCAGTCTATGTGGCTCTTGGGCCAATCCTCGGGAACTTTCTTGGAGACAAGATAGTTCACGATATTGGCATACCGTGGAAGTGAGTCAATAACAAAAACCGACTCGTCAGGGTTGGAATCTCGAATAGGCATATCCTCAAAAGCATCTAGATTTTCGAGACGGGAGAGGTGATCAGCCACTACGTTTTTCTTTCCAGGTTAATCTCTAATGTCCAAATCAAATTCTTGGATGAGAAGAATCCACCTATGAAGGCACGCTTTCATGTCCTTCTTTTCCATTAAATATCATAGTGTTGTATGGTCTGTGAACACAATCACCTTAGATCCAATCAAATGAGATCTGAACTTATCCAAGGAGAACACTACCACAAGCATCTCCTTTTCTGTAACCGTGTAGTTACGCTGAGCGGTATCAAGCAATTTTCTTGCATAGTGTATGATAAACGGGACGCCATCCCTCCTTTGTCCTAACACAGCCCCAATAGAAAAATCTGAGGTGTCCGTCCTGATCTCAAAAGGAAGAGACCAATCTGGGGCTTGTAGGATTGGGGCGTCCGTGATCATCCCTTGCAGTTACTTAATGGTCTCAAGACATTTATGATCGATAATAAACTCCATGTCTTTGCCTAAAAGCTCAGTTAGCGGTCAGACAATCTTCGAAAATTTTTTGATAAATCTTTGATAAAATCCAACATACCCGAGGAATGACCGCAACTTTTTCATGTTGGTTGGTGGCTGGAGTCGTCTGATCACGTCCACCTTGGCAGGGTCAACCTCCATTCCTCTCTTGGAGATGACGTGCCCCAATACAATGCCCTCCGTCACCATGAAGTGACTTTTCTCCCAGGAGAGCACCAGATTGACCTCACAACACCTTTTTAGGACTCGGTCCAGATTCATAAGACATGAATCGAAGGAATCGTTGTGGACCGAGAAGTCATCCATGAAGACTTCTAGGAATTCAACGACCATTTCGGCGAATATTGCAATCATGCACCTTTGAAATGTACTGTGAGCATTGCATAACCTAAAAGGCATGTGCCTGAAAGCATAGTCACTGAAAGGGAATGTGAAAGTGGTTTTCTCCTGGTCCTCAGGAGCAATGGCTACTTGATTGTAGCCCGAGAACGTGTCTAAGAAGAAGAAGAATTCTTTTATCGCTAATCTCTCTAAAATCTAATTAATGAATGGTAGGGGAAAACGATCCTTCTTCGTCGCATTGTTCAGGCATCTATAATCCATACAGACGCACCACGATGTGGGTACTCGTGTCACAAACTCCTCTCCATACTCATTGGTGGTCGTCTGAATTTCCGACTTTTTCGGGAAAACATGGATAGGTTCCACCCACTTGGAATCGGAGATGGGGTAAATGAAACCCGCGTTGCACCATTTCTCTATCTCCTTCTTCACGACCTCTCATAAATTTGGATTCAACCTACGTTGGAATTCACGAGAGGGTTTGGCCTCATTCTCTAAGTAGATATGGTGCGAACATAGAGCGACATTTATCCTGTGGAGATCGGAGATGCTCCAGCCTATCGCCTTGCGGTTTTTCTCCAGGATCTCTAGCAAGCGAGATTCCTGCTCCTCGGTCAGTCGCAAGCTGATGATGTTCGGATACTTCTTCTCTTATCCTGCAAGGAAGGTGTATTTAAGTGTTGTGGGTAAAGGTTTGAGCTTAGGTAAGGTGTGATCATCAAGGAAGTCTGGCTCAATCGATTCTCGCTCTATGCTGGTTGTGGCTGGATCTAACTTTAAAGTTACTACCACCAACTCATTCAGCTCTGGTGTCAGATCGTCAAAAGTCTCCAAGAAATCGGAAAAATCTACATCTGACTCATCATCCTCATCCTTTGATTGTCTTAAAGAGGGAAGGAAAGACAGGCCCAGGTGGGTCTCTATGTCATCGAAGATGTAGGGGGATGCACTTTCAGCGATGTACTCATTCCTAAGGTTCTCGCAAACTGACTCATGCACAAGATCTTCTCCAAAGGAGAGGGACTCATTGGTGCTAGCTGGGTTCTGTCTCCATGGTCCAACGTTGTCTACATGAATGCAATCTGTTTCTGAAAAAGAGTACTCGGTGCTGGATTCGGAATCTGGCCTCTACCACCTTGTCTGCTTCACCTCAATTTCGTCATTTCTGCCTAGAGTTTGGAACTGAATTTTCCTGATCTTATAATCAAATAAGGCCCCTACTGTTTTGAGGAAGGGCCTCCCTAAAATGATATGGGAATCTCTCCAATTTCGAGGGATCTCCATATCAAGGTTTGTAAAGTCCACCATGTACTCCTGACACTCGATTTTGATGATAACGTTCCTCAATTCTCCCTGGGACCTCTTGGTTGATTTATCTGCAAACTGGAGTATTGCTCTAGATTTCCTAAGAGGTCCTAGATTTAGCCCCTCATAGAGGGTTGTAGGAATCATGTTAATTGAGGGTCCATTATCTAGGAGAGTGCATGCAAACACGTCGTCATCGACATAACTCACCACATAATAGGCACCCATCTCCCTTCATTTCCTTGGAAATACATTCTTTATGGTTCAAGTAGTGGCTATTGATAGAACGTGCTTCTCAACATGGCTTTTGGTCTTCCTGCTGACCCTAGTCGGGGTGCATCTCACCTTAAGGTACTTCTGGAATGCAGATATCATGTCCACAAACATATTAAAGGGGATTGTGACCTTGATATACTTATTGCAGAACTCTGCCTTCTCAGGGACATATTTTTTGATTTTTTTAGTTTTCTTTTTTCCACCCTTAAGAGCACGGGGGAAAGGGATTATTGACAATAACTCAGATTCTGAAACTGTAAGATTTTCATTAAAGCGAAAATTGAGTTCTGTACAGGACACTGAATCTGACTTTGACATGGACTGGGACTAAAAAGAAATTTCTGTGGTGAAACAGGTGATGTGTCTTCTGCTACCTCAGGGACATCCTCCTCAGATGGAGGTGTAGGCTCCTCATCGGTTCTGCCGGACTCACTGCTGGTGCTCTTTTCCTTCTTCTTCGAGGATTTGGAAATCCTCTTCATCTGCTGGTGGTGGTGTTGCTGCTGCTCCTCTGCCTCCAAGTTCTCCTCATGTAGAAACTTGGCGGCGTCTTCCTCCTATACTCGTGCCCGATCAGGTGTGATCACAGTCCTTCCTCTCATGAGGGACATATGATTAACATTATCATATGAAAGGATCTTATGTTTAGATAGAGAGTTATCTGAATAGTCTACCTGATCTCGTGGTCGGTTCTGACCCTGATTCAGGCTATTTGGGTTGGCCTGAACCTGGATGAGAATTGGGGTCTTTGGCGCCATCTGCTGCTCCGCGGTTCACATCAGTTCAGATATCCAGGTAATCATTCTGTATCTGCTGGACCCTATCAGTCAGGGTCTGGATCGCCAAGGTGAGGGACTCCAATTCACTAGTGGGCGGGGCTTGTTGCTGCTGACTAGAGGACGACTGTCTACATTGGCCATGCTGGCCATGCCGATACTACTGCTGGTGGGAAGGTGGTGGAGGTCCTTGCTGGCCCAAGTAGAACGTGCATTGCGGCTGGGGCTGCTGAGGCTGGTACCCTTGTCCGAACTGGGACTGTACGAAGTGTGGTGCAGGGATGGAGCTAGTTTTTTGGTAAGCTAGGGAAGGTTGGTGTGGCTGACCGTACCCTATCCCCGATTATCTGCCGATGGGGTAATGGTTGTACCACAGGGCGTTGATCTCGAACACCTACGGAGGCTCCTCGTAGACTGTCTCCACTTGTGGGTGTGTGTGCTGCTCCTGAGTGTATTGCTGCTCCTCAACCCGGCTACCCTAAGGCCCCTGTACCTACTGCTGTACAAGATGGACTCGATGTACAGGCATGGGTGGTGCAGAAGGGGTAAGTAGTGGTATCTTGGCTACCTTCCGAGTCAATTCCTCCACTTGTTTCGGCAATCGTGAAAGTGCCCCCAGGTCGGTGACCCTCTTGTGGATCTGCTCTACTATAGTAAGCATATCAGCTATTATCCCCATGTTGGAGATAAGGTCATCCATCAGATCCGCTACAGTCCTCCAACTTGTCTCATTAGATAGGCTTGAGGGAGACAACTGATATGCCCTGGTGGCCTGAGATTGGCCTGTTTACGCCATCTACTCCAGAATCTTCCATACGACATCTTCGTTCTTATTCAGATAGCTACCTCCACAGGTTGCACTAACTAACCCCTACATCTCCGGGGTCATGCCACAAAATAAGGTCTGGACTAAGATCGCTTTTGTAATGCCATGGCAAGGGCATTTCTGAGTAAATCACTAAATCTATCCGAGGCTTCATGAAATGGCTCGTGGGGGCCCTAGGAAAAACTAGCGATCTTTGTCCTCATCTGGTTTGTCCTACAGAGTGGGTAAAACTTATTCAAGAATAAATCCTTGAACTGCATCCAGGTCGTACATCTTACCCCGGGATTTTTTAGCCAATGAGCAGAGCCTTATCTCCTGAGGCAAACGGGGTAGCCTTCGTCCTGATGTAGTCTTGCCCAACCCTAGGGTGACAAAGGTTGTTGCAAACCAGCTCGAAGTCTATCAAGAAAGCATAAGGTTCTTTGTTGGCGTTCCCATTGAACTTCAGTAGCAGACTCAGAAAATGGGGCTTCAGCTTAAACACATCAATGGGAACCACAGGTACAAGCCAACTATGCATCTCATTTTCTATTGGGTTGTAGGCATCTACCATGGGTCGGTCAATTCCATCTGCCTCGATCACATGTCCCATCCTAGCCATAAGTTCTGCATTTAGCTGCTCCTCTCTAGCTAATCGAGCTAGGACTTGGTGCATGGGATCATCTCATCGAGGCGATGGTTTTCCTCGGTGAGATTAGATGAGAGAAATGCGTTGCTTTGAGATTAACCACCCTGAGAGTGATGGATCCCGAACTCAATAGGGTCATGAGCTCGGGTTGGCTAAAGTTGCGCTTGGACAGATGAAGACGAGCTTCGTGAAGGGCTCAAGGAAATATTTGCAAAGCGTGAGTAGATAGTCAGTCATTTTGGATGACGAGAAGAAGAATCAGGAGTATAAATGTAAAGATAGGATTTTACTCCTACCTGAAGCAAGCAAGTGAATTACAAACCCTGATTTTCACACTCAACACGGTGAAGGACTTGAAATTGAGTCTGATTAATCTGGTTGATTATAAGTGTGATTTTTCAAGCAAGTAGCAAAGGTTACGTGGCATATAGGGGAGTCAGTTCAAAGCCGGATGTGTCTCCCCTATTTAAGATGTCGTCTAAGATACCAACACCCGTCCTTTCTCCGCTCCTATCACTAGCCAAAAGCTCAAGGACCTACCCCTATCTACCTACAGAGTAGGCGGAGGCTGACAAGCCTGTAACTTCTACCCTATCTACCTGCCAGAGTGGGCAGAGGCTCCTAGCAACTTCTCACGGTGCACTGCAATTTCGCCCCTATCTACCTACCGGAGTAGGCAGAGGCTACTTTGCGATGGTCAGTTGAACCCATAGTTCAGCCTATGATATTTGCTTGGATCGAGGTACGCGATATGGAAGGCGTGGATTTTTGGCTTTGCCTTAGGGTGTGCACACAAACTCTAGTACTCTTACTCAGCCAGAAATCAAGGTCACGGTTAATCTCTCACAAACAGAATTTCCTATTTTATTGATTTTTTGGTCAACTTTGTTTTGCAACCCTATTTTTAAGTTAGGTGGTCACTTGCTTGGTCTAACCACAAGGCACGCCTATCGTCCAGTCCCAATTTCCTTTAAACCTAAGTTTGAAAAATCAAGGGGGAAGGATTCGAGAAAGCCGATGCATGATAAAACAACGATGAGTGCCAAGTTTAGAAGACTTAAAGTGATCCTTTCACTTTAAATGCAGGATGCAAAAAAGAATTAAAATTTTTAAACTAAATGAAATGCAAACGAGAAAAGCCACTCCTAGACAAGAAGTTCTATTAGCGAGTGAAGAACCAGTTTGATTTGGTTAAGTCTTGCGGTCTAAGTGCGTCTTTCAAGTGTGAAGTGTGGTCCTAAAATTCTACGAGCACAAACAATTCCTAAAAGAGCTCTAAGAGCCACAAGTGCAGGTCCTATTCTACATAAAGCAATCCACACAACACAAGGGGGCACATTTTATTATGATTTACACGTGTGAGAACCCAAACGGGTACCGCTGGAAAATGCAAAGAAAATAAAAGAAAAATTACAAGTCCTCACAAAAACACTCAAATTATTTTAATGTAGGTTCCTTGGATCGCGTGGCGAAGAGCCTTCGAATCCTCGTATTACTTGCATGAAAATAAATGGAGGTCAGATAAAGGATGACACAAAATAAACAAAAAAATGAACAGAAAATATTCACAAGAAAAGCCAAGAATCATACTACTGATAACATGGGTTTTGTGAGGGTCAAAATACGTCTCACACAAGGCAGAGACAAAGTCATTGTGGTGACCGCTCACGAAACCCCTATTAATCAGCAATTAACCCACAATCAGAATAAAGAAATTAAATCTCAAAAATGTGAATTAAAATTTATTCACTCTACCATAATGATGCATAGTGCGTAAGTATGTAGAGGTCGAACCACAGAGAGCAAAACCTGGTAGCCTACAATATTTAATACAAGCTAGTCATGTATGCACACAAGTCTTTTTGTGGGTTTTTTATTTTTTATTTTTTATTTGATTTTTGGTTTTATAATTTATATTTGATTTTTAAATGTAATTTTTTTGTTTTATATTTTATGTTTTTATATTTTCTTTTTGAAATAAGAAATAAAGCTATATAAAATATATAATAAAAGAGAGATAAGAGAGAGATGAAAATAGGGGAAAAATACTCAAAATACAGTAAATAAAATATTTTTGTGATTTTTATATTTTTCTAACGTTTTTGTGATTTTTCAAGATTTTTCCTATTTTTTTTGTATTTTAAAGTCGAAAATACGAGTAAAGAGTGAAACAAATTGCTAGCCGAAATTAAAATGAGGATGAAAAATATCAAATAGTGTCAAAAATTCCTCAAACTAATTTTGAAAACAAAGATAATAAAACATAGAAAATTCAAAAACAAATATTGTATTTTTATGATTTTTCTGGAATTCTTAATATTTTTATGAAGGTTTTTAGGGTTTTCTAATTTTTAGGAGTTTTGTTTTATATTTTTTAGTGATTTTTGGATAGAAGATCAAACACACTAAAAGACAAAAATATATTTTTTGGGAGTTTTTCAAGAAGTTTTTATATTTTTTTTGGATTTTATAATGCAAACAATAGAGAAATGCATGTTTTTGAATTTTTATAAATATGAAAATGCAATAAAAATGCAAAATAAAAATATAGCGCTATAATACAATGCAACATGAACCTATGGTATATTTTTGGTGATTTTTGGAATTTTATAGATGCATGCAATAAATAGGGAAAGCAAAAAGAAATCCCAACCCTAGTAGGCGTATTTTTTCAAATAAAATAAAGCCCAAGGAGTTCTGTGCAAATTTACCAAAACATTTGAACTTTAACACGAAGTTTCAGGACCAAATACAAATTTCAAAACCCACCAGGGGGCCCTTACAATTTTACCTATAACGTAGGACTACACGTGACTCACACACAGGGACCAAAATGCAATTTCAAGAAGTACAGGGGTCTACGTTGAAATTCCACCAAAATATAACAATGTAAACTTTGTTTAATGGACTTTTCGAAATTCAAATACATACAGGGGTTCCAGTGAATTTTTTCCAAACCCACGTGGGACCGCACGTGAGGTGACGTGGATCGGATCTAAATGTAAATACAAGAAACCTAGGGGTCCTTTTTACAAAATATCCACTTTATTTTAAATGCTAAACATTATTTATACGGTTGATCAATGAATACAAAACAAACATGGGCTAAAGGTGTAAATTACCCCTTATTAGGCGCTGGCGGACGGTGATGATGCAGCCACTTATTCACATGGCATCCATCCAACGCTTGGTACTGGTTCGCAGTCGGATGCACGAGATTAGATCTCCTGCTGAGATCTGACGGCTCTGGTGCTTGGCATCCGACGGCTGCTGCTACGCCTAGGATCTCCATCTTGATCGGACGGTGATGGAGCAAGGTGGAAGAACTGGGACAAAGCTCGCGTGCGGCGTGCTTAGATCGTGAATGGTCGGCGCCTCCGGCCTCCTCCGTCGCCTCTGAAGGTCTCTACAAGTTCCTGGAAGGTTCCCGCATCTACTGATGGCCTTCGCTTGGCTCCTGGAGGTCCCAATCGATCAGCCGAGCTCGAGGAAGGGGGGAACCTCCAGGAGCCTCTCCCTCGGATCAATCATTCCCAAGAGGTCTCCTTTGAATTCAAGACCTGTACAGGAAGATAAAGCGGCTCGAGAGCTTCACCCTCGACCTGGGGTTTGAAGCTTTTGCGAAAAAATGAAGGGGGTTGTGAGGTTCCGGTGAGCGGCAGAGGTGAAACCTAGATTCGCGAAGCCACATGGGCTCCAGTTGATCTGGGGCACGAGGGAGATGGTGAACATGATAGGGAACGAAATGGTTGCGATAAGGGGGTCGGAAAATCACTGGAAGCCTCGGGAGTCATTGCCGGAGCAGAGCTTCGGCGAACTACAACTCAACCGATTCACGACGATTTACTTATCTACAAACTAAACTAACGATGGGAAATAAATGCTGGAACAAAAATCTATCTAAGAAAATGAGAAAAGGGCTCTAATACCTGGCGGGAACCACGGAGCGTGGCGTCACCGGAGCTCCGCCGTGGGTGCAGCTCCCACCTCCTCCGACCGATTCAAGGCGCCAAGAGATCCCTACTGTCACAAGGAAGCTCCTAGGACCCAATACGAGGAACGGAGAAGGGTAGAATTGACCAAATTTGCGAAGGAGAGGAGATGTGTTATTTATAAACCTAGCTGGGCACCCTTATTAACCGATGATTAACGATTTATTTGGTGTATGCACAAGCGATCCAAGGTGTTGGCGTGATTGTACAATGAACAACGGACAACTCTTGTGGAGGAAGCAAGTGCAATCAATGGATGAGACGCCCACAAAAAATGCAAGAAAACCGGGGATTCAACAGGTCTGAGGAATCAGAGCAGCAGATGGGACAGTTGACCAGAGGTCAACGAAGGCCACGTGCGGATTGGTCCACTTAAGATGCTAAAGGACATAACAAAAGGTTTTATTCGAAAATATTTAATTTAAAATAATAAATGATTCTATTATTTTTTTAGTATAAAATAATTTTTTTAAATTATTTTATGTAGTATTTTAATATGAATTTTATTTATTTTTTTGGCTTGATTTGTTAGTAGTTAATTTTTATGAGTGTATTTATAGGTATATTCATCTATGTTTTGTGCATTTCTATTTTTACTTTGTATATATTATTTTATTATTTAATTTTCTTATTTTTTATATTTATAACTTTTTTGTGAGTATAAATATATTTTTATTTTATTTTTATGAGTTTATTTGCACATTTATATAAATAGGTATATTAATAGTATATGTATAGGTATATGTATTTTACCTATGTTTTGTTTACTTATTTTTTATTTTAATGCATTTTAATGATTTTTTATTTTTGTTATGTATTTTTAATAGAATATATATGATATTGATAATATTCTAAAAATATGAAAGAATAAAATAATTAAATAATATAATTCCCTTTTATTTATATACATATAGGCGTTTCATCTATGTTTTTATATAACTTTATTTTATTTTTCATTTTCTTGTTAGTTTTATTTTGATTTTGATGTACACCTATATTATAGATAATGTTTACAAAATTATAAAAATATGAATTTGTAAAAGTAATAAGTAATGAATAAATTGAATATTTTAATTTGTATTATGTACAATAGGGACCCAAAACCTATCTTTTGCATAGCAACTCAAAAAAAAATATAAAACCACCACCATTAAATAGATCATGAAAAGTTATATACAATTAGAGTGATTTTGCTATGTTTTGAGTTTTTGTTTGAAAGATATGAGTTTGTGAAGTTTGGTTTTTGGCTTTTTATTCTGGATATAAAATGAACACATTATATTATTTTTGTATAAACTCAATTTTATATTTTTATTTACATTATTATCAACAACTTTTATGTATAAAATGAACACATTATATTATTTTTGTATAAACTCAATTTTATATTTTTATTTACATTATTATCAACAACTTTTATGTACAAAGTTTCTTTATTTGGTGAATGAATACTTAGATACAAAATAGGTGTAAAAAATGCATAAATCAAGGATGAATAAATGAGGTATTTATTGTATTTTTGGCCCTTATCTCCCCCTTCTTTATTCCTTGTCGACCAATTCCATTCTGGACTTGGTCTCGGGGTTAGGGTCATAAAATATTTGCAATATTTTATTCCTTTTTCTTTTCTTCTCTTTATTCTATAATTTTGGCATTAAAACTTTATTTTATGTGCAAGGAATACAATAAATCATAAATGCTATTATGGACAAATTAATGCTATTTACATGCATTTGTTGGGGTTTTCGAGGCCAAAATGATAGAATAAAGGTGATGAAATGGAGATTCATCACCCCCCTATACTTTCCTTTGCTAGTCCCTAGCAAATACTTATGCGATAAGTACATAAAAGAACAAAGAATAAGAAGAAAAGAAAAAGAAGATTGAGAAAGATAGAGTGAATATGATTGCTTTCAGTGTAATATCTGTCCTTACAAAATCAAAATTTGGAGCTTCTGTTAGACCTTGAGTGTGGATGTGTAGAACCTGGCCGGGAACCAACTTTAAAACACAACAGCCTTCGAGAGTCACAGAACTCAGTTCAACCCACCTCAATAGCCTGGTCAGAACTGGCCTACATCATACACAAACCCTTATGACTATGAAGCTGACTTGTACAATGTAAGTGATAGTGGCTCTCCCCAACTGAAATGACAAAGGAACTAACTTCTCCAGAATGACAACCCAAGGATTTCCCAATCCAACCCTCCGTCGTCGAGGAGCGGGGTATTGCCTTCTAAGTTCAAGTGGCATCCGACTCAAGAGGAGGAGGAGAAGAAGAGAATGGATGGTAGAGAGTGTAGCTACCTATCCTAGGATGCAAGACGAGTGTAGTCAAGTCATCCAGCTGCAGGCTCACAAGGTATAACTTTGATGCTCAAGCTTGCTTATTTTCTATACAACACATATACATACTCCGGCAATCACTTTTAAATTTTTATTTCAAGCCTATCCACTTTTTTTGGAGTTTTTTTCTAGTTCTTTTTTTTTGAAATACTATTCACAACATCATTTATATAAGAACTTTTTCCTCTTGAGCCAGAAGACTATCCCTCTTTTGAAGCTTTATTGCAACCAACACTCTCCTGTCATTCGACTTCATTGAAATTGGACCAGGTTGGGGTGCACTTCCCTCCCTAGACAAGGACGAATGTTTCCACCCATGTGCGTCTCAGACTGGCAAATCCAACCCCTCACCACTCTAACTAAATTGAGCCAAGTGAAAGGTGCAAGTGTCCATATTAGGTCACGGCCGACAAGTATCATGCGTGTGTCTCGAAAAATTCTATTTAGTCAGTTGAGGTGACTTGAACATAGCCCTGATTTCTCAAAGAATTAAGCCTGAATAGACCTGAAGTACCTTAAACCTAGTTCCCATAAGGTTCCAGTGCAGTTAGGTGCAGTAAGTTCCAGCCAAGCTCAAATTTTAGACTTTATTGGACTGGTTCAATCATCAAGCTCACTCAAAAAGAATATGAATGATATATGCACATGCTATGCAATGATGCAAAGAATAAAGAATTTGAAAAAAAGAGAAAGACTTTACACACATTTTTTTGTAAAAGGAATTTGGTCTTCCAAGAATAACATATGTACTGCTATTTACACGGGCGTACTTCTTTATTTACAAGAATTAAGGATTTAAAAGTGTTAAACCTGTTTGTTCTAGGTACATATATGTATACAATTGATAAAGACTTTTTATTTAACGGCTTTACAGATATGCCCATTTTTTTAAATTTTATTTTTTTAATTTGAAAACATTTTCTAAACTATAGTGCACAATAATTTTTGCAAGCATTTACAAAAATTTGAAAGCCATTTTACAAAGATTTGTCACACTATGTATATACATTTTCCACAATAGTTTTTACAAACATTTTCCAAACCATTTGCACATAGGTTTTCAAATCCTTTATTTAACACAAAGAAGAGAATTTTACCAACAAAGCGATTTTACACAGGTTGAAAACATTTCTCAGAAAGTTTTCCAAACGGTTCACATTATTTTTCAAATCATTTTGCAAAGATATTTAACCTGATTTATTAATCAGTATATACAAAGAAAAACTACATTTTATGTACAAAATGGTTTAGGCTCTTATAAGTTTTATTTGGAATTATTGCTTGTTTTTGCGTGAGAAATTTTTGTGTATACTCCTCAGACTTATTTGAGAATCATTTTCAAAAGATTTTGAAGACTATAGTCCAAAATATTTTTACAAACATGTACACACATTTGAAAATTATTTTGCAAGGGTTTTTCGAACAGTATAAATAGATTTTTCAAAATAATTTTATAACCAATTTTCCAACCATTTACAAGCCACTTTTCAAATATTTTTATTTCACTCAAAGAAAATAAATTTTGTAAACAAAAATATTTACAAAGGTTGAACACTTTTTACAAAATATTTTTCAAACAATTTTTCAACAGATTTCTTCACAAGGAGAACATTTTGCACAAAGAATTTTTCCTGATTTATTAATCAGTACGGACAAAAAGAGTCTGAGGAGCTCACAATCATCTTTTATTATCGTAATAGAAATACTTTTAACATTATTTTTAGCTCCAGGTGGTATTTTTATTTTCAGTACGAGTTATGGCCTATAGTATATACATAGTATATACGACCCCCTATACTTGGTTTGAGCTATGTCCTCATAGATCAAAGAGAAGAAGTAAAGACATAACTCGGACTAAGTAGAGAAAAGTCAAAAGAATGAATGAATAAGGAGATAAAGAAATCAAGAAGTTGACCGTCCCCCCTATACTTAGGATCAAATAATCTTAAGTATAGCAGACTGTACACAAGGCGGGGATGGTCAAGGATGAGAATGGACAGATTGTGCTCAGATTGTTTCCCCCTATACTTAGGATCAAGTATCCCTAGGTATAGTCAAGAAGATGAGACAATGGAGGAGATTGACGAAGAAAGAGACTCGTGGTGCACACCCCCTATACTTAGGGTAAGGGGGATCCTAAGTAGAGGCAATGGATACAAGGGTAGCACCTATGAAAAGAAGAAAAAAAGAAAAGAAGAGAAGAGGAAATCAGATGAATAGTTTTTGAGGTGCGACGTCTGAATCTTCTGAAGCTGACAATGAGGTGGATATCTCATCAAAGCGTAGAAGCTGGATGGAGTCGACAACGGCCAAGAACGTATCAGGCTCGAGGTAAGGCTTCAGGAGTTGACCGTTTATAATGAATGGTGTGCATCAGGAGACAATTCTGATATGGCAATACTTCCATTGTCACGCACTTCACGAACTTAGACTGGCCCTGTCCACTTACTCTTTAATTTGCCTGGGAAGATCCGTAACTTTGCATCAAATAACCACACCATCAGTCCAACTTCAAAGGTCTTTCGTCTGATGTACCGATCATGTCAGCGTTTCACCTTTTCCTTGTACATCAATGTGTTATCGTATGCATAGTCTCGGAACTCCAAGAGTCTGGTCATAGCATCTTTTCTTTTCTGACCACTTTTCCAGGAATCCAAATTGCACATGTTAATTGCCCATAAAGACTTGTGAATTAATTCGACGGGCAGATGGCACAGCTTTCCATATACAAGATGATAGGGCGACATGCCAAAGGGAGACTTGTAGGCGGTTCTGTAAGCCCAGAGGACTGAGTCCAAGAGTTGAGATCAGTTCTTTCTGTCTGGCCTTACAAGTTTCTGAAGGATCGTCTTGATTTCTTTATTCGATAATTCGGCCATGCCATTGGTCTGAGGATGATAAGGGGATGCGACTCGATGGTCGATGCTGTACTCCTTCGTTAATTTCTTGACCTCTTTGTTAATGAAATGGCTACCCCCATCTGTTATGAGAATCTTCGGAATCCCGCGCAATGATGTTATCTCTCAAGAATCGACACACTGTCTGGCTATCAGTGGCTCGAGCGGGAATAGCTTCAACCCAATGACTTACGTAATCTACGACAAGAAGGATGTGCTGAAAACCCTGACTGTTAGGGAAAGGCCCCATGAAATCAATACCCCATGCATCAAAAACATCTGTTATCTGAATGATCCTTAGAGGCATCGAATCTTTTGTAGTGAGTGTACCCTTCAATCTCTGACAATCAATGCATCGTTTGACAAATACTGCTGCATCCTTGAAAAGTGTGGGCCACCAGAAGCCACACTGAAGTACTTTAGCTATTGTACGGTCTCCAGAGTGATGTCCACCAGATTCGAGTGAGTGACAGTGCTCAAGTGCACTATAATGCTCCTCCTGAGGTATGCATCTGCGCCAAATGCAATCCGCTCTTTCCCTTAATAAAAGAGGATCTTCCAATTGATAAAAACGGATGGTCGACATGAATTTATTCTTCTGATTTTTCGTCCAATTTGATGGTATTACCCCCAAGGCGAGGTAATTGACTATATCAGCATACCAAGGGAGGGAATCCACTGCTAAAATTGACTCATCTGGAAATGTTTCTGTGATAGGTGCATTGTTCAGGGGAGGCTCTTGCTGCTCAATTCTGGAGAGATGGTCCGCTACCACATTCTGAACTCTAGGCTTGTCCTTGATTTCCAAATCAAATTCCTGGAGAAGAAGGATCCATCTAATCAGTCTTGGCTTGGCATCCTTCTTCTGTTGTAGGTTCCGCATAGCCGAATGGTCTGTAAAAATGGTAACTTTTGATCCAAGCAAATAGGATCTGAACTTTTCCAGGGTGAAAACCACCGCCAGCAACTCCTTTTCAGTCACAGTGTAATTTCTTTGTGCCTCATCTAATGTTTTGCTGGTGTAGTGAATGGCATAGGGCGCTTTTTCTTTTCTTTGTCCCAGAACATCCCCGACTGCAAAGTCTGACGCATTAGTCATGATCTCAGAAGGGAGAGACCTATTTGATGGCTGTAGGACTGGAGCTTGAGTGATAAACTCCTTCAGTTGATTGAATGCAAGGAGGACTTGATGATCGACATTTAACTCAGTTTCCTTGCATAAAAGCTCTGTTAAAGGTCAGGCGATGCGGCTAAAATCCATGACGAATAGTTTGTAAAATCCCACATGCACCAGGAATGACCTTACATTTTTGACTGACTGAGGTGGCTCTAGATTGGCAATAACATCCACCTTTGCCGGGTCGACTTCCATGCCACGTTTGGAAACAACATGACCCACCACAATTCCTTTGGTGACCATGAAGTTGCTCTTTTCCCATGAAAGCACTAAATTGACTTTACGACATTTCTGAAGCACTCTGTCTAGGAGCCCAAGACAAGAATCAAAACTGTCACCATAGACTGAGAAGTCGTCCATGAACACCTCGAGAAAACTGCATACCATCTCGGCGAAAACTGCTAGCATGCATCTCAAGAATATCGCAGGTGTGTTGCATAATCCAAAGGGCATTCTCCTGAAGGCGTAGGTGCCGAACGGGCAAGTGAAGGTAGTCTTCTCTTGATCTTCGGGAGTGATTGCCACCTGGTTGTACCCGGAATACCCATCAAAAAAGCAGAAGAACTCCTTGCCTGCTAGTCTTTCCAAAACTTGATCAATGAATGGCAAGGGGAAGTGGTCCTTCTTAGTTGTTGCATTAAGATGGCAGTAGTCAACACACACCCACCAGGATGTTGGTACCCGAGTGGATATTTCCTCTCCTTTGTCATTGGTAACCACGGTAAGCCCTGATTTCTTTAGAACTACATGCAGTAGGCTTACCCATTTTGAATCGGAGATGGGATAGATGAAGCCTGCATCGCATGATTTTGTGATCTCTTTCATGACAATGTCTCGGAGGTTTGGATTCAGCCTTCATTGGAATTCACGGGACAGCTTGGCATCTTCTTCCAGATAAATGTGGTGTGAACACAAAGCTGGATTTATCCCACGGAGATCTGATACGCACCAACCAAGTGCCTTGCGGTTCTTTTCTAGAACCTCGGGAAGCTGAGAATCCTGATCCGGGTTCAGCTGCTGCTGAAGATGATCGGATACATGCGTTCTTCACCCGCAAGGAAGGCATACTTCAGTCCTGTAGGAAGTGGCTTGAGTTCTGGTTCTGATATGTCCAACTTGTTGGTCACTTCAGACACTATACTGGTGGTGGGATGTACTTCATTGATGGAGGTACCATCCTCAGTATTCTGTTGAGATCCGGATGATGTGCCGAACGATTCTGTACTCGGCTCATTAAGTTTTGGCTGGAGTGAATTCTCGAAATCACATAGTTGGGCCAGCATCTGAGAGTCTGTCTCCCAAGAATCATCGGAGCATAGGTCAACTGTGCTTTCCAAGTCCTCGAGAGTGAGGATTTCTTGGGTCCATGAATCATTAAATGAAAGTGATGAGTCCCTGATCTCTACAATAAAGTCACAGTCTACTTCTGATATTGCATGGCTCACGTCAGTTGTGGCATGCAGCTCTCTGATCATGTCAATAATTATGTGCTTGTTGTCCGAGCAGAAAGTGATCTTGCCGGACCCGTAGTCAACCTCGGCGCCTGAGGTACGTAAGAATGGTCGGCCAAGGATGATAGGGGTCTTGAGTAAGGGTGCGGGTGAGTCCATATCGAGGATCACGAAATCAACAGGGAATTGCATCTCCCGCACCTTCACCACAAAGTCTTCCACCAGACCTCTAGGTCATTTGGTGGATTGGTCAACGAACTAAAGGATCATCTGTGTTGGCTTGAGCAGACCTAGCCCAAATTATTATATTAGGACGAGGGCAAAAGGTTGATAGAAGATCCGCTGTCAAGGAGAGTATGCTCGAAGACTTGATCAAATATCTCACAACTGATAAGAGACGCTCCTTTATCTTGTTTCTTCTGAGGGAGATTGCTGATAGCTGCGACAGTGGCCATGGAAAGCATGTGCCTCTCGAACTGATTGCATTTGTTCTTGTGTGTCGGTCGATGCTTGCTGGTACATGCTTCTTTCAAACCTTTCTTTACAGCTGGCATATATTCAATGTCCTTCAATAAGGGAATCTCAACGGTTAAGTTATCTATTATTTCCACAACTCTAGGATCAGACAATGCACTTTTTCTTTTTGCTATTTTTTTGGATTTTTCTATTGCATTAGAAAAAGGAATATTTACATCACTGATAGGCAGAGTAGAGTTCTTATTTGCATTAGAACTATCACCCACAAACTGTTGTACATCCGGACTACAAAAAGGAGTACAAGCTGGGTCTTGAGATAAGGGTGCTGATGGACGAGCAAAAAGTAGGGTGTCTGCTCCGTCGGCTGGCGAGATATCTACTGCAGCTGGCTGCTCCTCCGAGGCTGGCGCGCTTTGCTTCGGCTGCAAAATTCTTTTTGTTCTTTTTGGTTTTGCTTATTTTTTGTAGTTTTCGCTGAGGGTGCTAGTGTTGCATGACTGCTGGAAGGGCTTCTCCTTCTTTTTCCTCCTCACCCATCCCTGTAGCTGGCACGATTGATGCAGAAGATTACAATTCACCTGGTTCTTTATTCTCCCAATTCTTGATAGCAACCGGAAGCAAGGACCTACTGCTCCTGAGAGTGACAGCATTAGAACAAACAATATTATCATTTTTTGATTCTATAGACATAGATAGGACATCACATTCTACCTGCTTTTTCTTTTTAAAGCTATTGGGATTGGCCTCGACCTGAGCTAGGATAGTGGTCTTGGTGGCGGTCAGATCATTGAGCCTCTTGGTCATATCTGCTAGCCCTTTGATGAGTTGGGCCAAGAAATCCATGGCCGGGTTCACAGGATTTGCCTCAGTAGATTCAGCGTGCAGACCACGCTATTGCTGCATGTATTGGTGCTGAGACTGTTATTGGTGGTGTTGGGGTGGTGCAGGAAGTTGAAGCTGCTGGTAAGAAGAAGGGGGATATTGTTGGTACCGCTGAGGTTGAGCGGTCGTATATTGATGGAAAGGTTGTGGCTAGTGGTACTGCACTTACTGATAATGTTGTTTCTACCTCCATTGATTTGTATATGAGGGAGGATAATAATATTGTGGTGGCGGCTGTGAGGACTGCCCAAATCGACCACCCTGAGGTTGGTGGTATTGCCGGTTGGCTGGTAGTTGACCCTGAGGTTGTCCCATGGGACGGGTCAGCTGTGCTTCATTGCTCCAAACCCTATTGACTTCTTGAATCAGGGGTGGTGGTGGGAAGACTGGATCAGATCCTATTACAAAATATGATTGGTACACAACCATCTGCTGCTGCAGCTGACCCTGGTCGGGCGTTTGCATGTAGTATACGTACTGGACTGCCGGTGGCTGCTGGCTCGGCTGAGGCTGATGCGGCAGTGGTAGATCGTCCTTCTTCTTAACTGGAGTTTCTGTTGGTGCTGCCAACTGGACAGAGTTGATGGTGCCCCCCAGCAGTTCTAACTGTTTGGTGATCTGATCTAGTTTGTCAAGGTTTTAAGTCCTCTTCTAGATCACAACAAGTTTTTCTAAGTCTTGTGATTGTTTCTCGATGATATCAACCTTCGAGAGATGGATCCCGATGATGCTGAGGTTGGAGCTCTCATATCTCTCCACCTCCCGAGACGCTGCCATGTGCACTTGTTTCTGGAGGATCTGGGGCTGCTTTTGGTATGCTTTTGATGAAGAGAGGGATGCCTCTCTTTCGGCCATTTCTTCAAAGATTTGTCAGACTACATCTTCATCCTTATTTAAATGTGAGCCCCCACACGATGCGTCGACGAGCCTTTGGCTCTCAACGTTAAAGCCCCCAAAAAAATGTTGGACCAAGGTGGTCTTCGGGATCTCATGACGGGGGCATTTCTTTTGCAGATCGGTGAATCTCTCCCATGCTTCATGTATGGATTCATGGGCTCCGTGGGAGAAGTTGCTGATTCGTGCTCGCATCTGGTTGGGCCAACTGAGAGGGTAAAACTTGTGCAGGAAAGCTGACTTCAGTTCCTCCCAGGTTGTCACAACCTTCCCCAGATGGTTGACCCAATAAAGGGCCTTGTCTTGCAGGGTGAAGGGGAATGCCATCATTTTAACAACGTCCAAAGGGATGTTGGAGTAGTGAGTAGTATGACAGATGCGTGAGAACTGCTGCAGGTGGATGTAAGGCTTTTCACTAGTGTTTCCATGGAAAGATAGAAGAAGAGCGAGGAACTGGGGCTTCAGCTCAAAGTGAGCATCCACCGGTGGAATGAGGATCCACTCGGTCATCTGGTTGTCTCCAGGATTATAGGTCTCCTTCAGTGTAGGTTTGGGTCTCCCTTATTCCGGCTCTTCCTCGTCATCCGGAGGATTACCACATCCTCCTCGTACTCCTCCTCCCTCGGGTTTGTTCATTACATCATTCAGCATCTCCTGGAAAGCAATCTGTGCTAGGGACTGCTCTGTTAGCTGCTGTTGGATAGCTTGGATGGATGCCAACAATTGTGCATTAACCTGATTTTGATCAGGCATCTGTCCTTACTCTGGCTGGGGTGGCTGTTGACCCTTGCCCTTTCCTTGAGGAGCCATGTCAGGGTCTGAGTCTGACGAAATGAATTCCGGATTAGAATCCAGGGCTTGGTCTGTCTTCTATCTACATAATGAGAGAATCCTAATCAGACCACTTGCAATGTTATTTAGCTGTCGTGATGGATCTGGAATCAAGGTCAATCCCAGAATGTTATGAATGGAAAAGGATATGGACTGTGATCAACTTCCATTCACAATGATGAAAGTGGGGCAAAAGTGATCCCGGTTTATTAGGTGGTCAAAAGAAAGGTAGAAGACGAGGAGTCTGGAGATCGATCCGCAATGTCCAGTTCAGGTTGTCGGGAATCGCCTCGAATTTATTGGCGAGGTAGAGTCTATGGAATCGATGTGGGTGTCGGCGGGATCCCGATGGAAACCATCCATGGATCGACTTCGTGAAGCAAAAGGAGGATTGTATGTTGGAAGAAGGATACGATGGTCAACAATGAATAGAAAGGAGTGCAAAACATTAGGAAGGCTCGACTGAGTGGAGGTCAAAGGAGAATGATACAACAAAATTTGCGCAAAGGCGTGGGACTTGATCTTTGAACCTTAATCTAGATCCATACAAACGCAATACAAAATCGGGTTCACCAACTCACGCCATGTGGATCCGTGAAGGTTCTGCTACTTATTATCTTTTCAGTTTTAGAGTTGTTATTTCAGGCATATCTTTTAACAAGTCCTTAGCACGCTAACCCTATAGGAGAGAGAATATTGTCAAAAAAGAATCTTGTACTTGTCCTCCTCCTTTGTAACCTGTAGTCTGTACTTTTCGAGGTCCTTGTAACCCTTCCTGGATCCCTACTCAGCCAAAGAAATAGAGAGAGGAAGCCGATAGGTGAAACCAATACTTCGGTTCTTGCTTGGAACGGAATCACCCGTGAGCGTGCAAGAACCTACTCGGACGCAAACCGATGAGACAGACACCCCCATGAAGGTGTGGCCTATGCTCAGTACTTCAGACCATGTCAATGTTCCACACAAGGCGGGAACACCATCGCTGACAAGGCCCTACTCGGTCACGTACGATAGAAGCCAATACTTCGGAAATCCAGGCGATACACATGGCAGTTGCAGACTGGGATTTTGGCTCTATACCTTATGGGACGTGCCTCGCTCATGGGAGTGGGGTTTTGGTCCCCCTCCGAGGGTACCTGAAAACAACGAGGGATTTATGAACCCAGTACAATGATAATCCATTAAAAGTTTTAATTAAGGTCAAATTTATTTGGCAGTCCCCTTGTTATAGTTTTTTGTGTTTTTATTTTTTTTGAGTCTGTTTTCATACCAACGCCTAACGTTTTTGTAGATTTTCATTTATACCCTAGGTGGTCAAAATCAGAGGGAGATAGCGGAAAAGTTGTGCAAGTTGGTTCCATGATGGAAATCTCACCATTGAACCGAATGATGCATGCTGAGTTAGAAGACTTATAGTGCATCCCAGCTCTCTCCATGCAGTATGCAAAACAGAATTTTTAAACCTAGCTACATGACAGTGTGCATGCGACAAAATCACCTTAAACATTAGCTGCTATTAATCGTGAAGAACCAATTAAGTTTGACTAAATCCATACGTAAGAGACTATAAGAACAAGCATTCTTATTAATGTGTGGACCTAGATACCGAGTCAAGCAACCTAAGTTTAGGGGCTCCATGCACACAAAACAAAATAAAGAAAAGGCAGAAAGCTCAAAACCGTGGGAAATAAAGAAAAGAAAGCGGGAAAACACGAAAAAGCCGCGACGAGGCCCCTAGGTGAACAAACACCCAGGCACTAGACCTCGTTGTGAAGAGTAGAGTCCATATTATTATATGCCAAAATTCTCTCTCTCTCTCATAAAATTACACATTTTTTTAACTAGCTAAGCCTTCTTCTTGCTTCCTTGTGCTTGCTCCAGCTGATCAAACAGGCATGACCCTCCATGCATGGCTGCATCAGCCTCCTAGAAGACCATCCTCGCATGGTGGACCCTTGCATTAAAGTTGCAAGAAAAAGGGTATTAGCACAAATAATCACAGAATATAAACATAGGCAATAAATATTTACAGGCAAATCATGAATATTAGCAAAAGATCATGCAAGTATTTACAACATAACAAACGAAAGTAAGCTACACTCAATGCTCCTCGGCAGCGGCGCCATCTGATAACACGGGTTTTGTGAGGGTCAAAATACATCTCATACAAGGCAGAGACAAAATCGATGTGGCGACCGCTCACGAAACCCCTATTAATCAACAATTAACCCCCAATCAGAATAAAGCAATTAATCTCAAAAATGTGAATTAAAATTTATTCACTCTACCATAATGATGCATAGTGCGTAAGTATGTAGAGGTCGAACCATAGAGAGCAAAAGCTGGGTAGCCTACAATTATTCATATACAAGCTAGTCATGTATGCACACAAGTCTTTTTGTGGGTTTTTTTTATTTTATATATTTTATTTGATTTTTTGTTTTATAATTTTTATTTGATTTTTAATTTTAATTTTTTCTTATATATTTTATGTTTTTATATTTTCTTTTTGAAATAAGATATAAATCTATATAGAATATTTAATAAAAGAGAGATAAGAGAGAGATGAAAATAGGGAAAAATACTCAAAATATAGTAAATAAAATAATTTTGTGATTTTATATTTTTCTAATGTTTTTGTGATTTTTCTAGATTTTTCCTATTTTTGGTATTTTTAACGTCAAAAATACGAGTAAACAATGAAATAAATTGCTGGCCGAAATTAAAACGAGGACGAAAATATCAAATAGTGTCAAAAATTCCTCAAATTAATTTTAAAACAAAGATAAAAAAACACAAAAAAATTCAAAAATAGATATTGTATTTTTATGAAGGTTTTTGGAGTTTTCTAATTAGGAGTTTTATTATATATTTTTTAGTGATTTTTTAGACAAAAGAGCAAACACACTAAAAGACAGAAAATATATTTTTTGGGAATTTTTCAAGAAGTTTTTATATTTTTTGGATTTTATAATGCAAATAGTAGTAAAAATGCATGTTTTTTAATTTTTATAAATATGAAAATGCAATAAAAATGCAAAATAAACATATGCTGATAATACAATGCAACAAGAACCTATGGTATTTTTCTGGTGATTTTTAGAATTTTATAGATGCAAGCAATAAATAGGGAAACCAAAAAGAAATTCCAACCCTAGCAGGGGTATTTTTGCAAATAAAAATAAATCCCAGGGTGTTCTGTGCAAATTTACCAAAACTTTTGAACGTTAACACAAAGTTTCAGGACTAAATACAAATTTCAAATCTCGCCAGGGGGCCCATGTAATTTTACCTATCACGTGGGACTACACGTGACTCACACGTACAAGGACTAAAGCGTAATTCTAGGAAGTACAGGGGTTTGCATGCAAATTCCACAAAAATATAACACTGTAAACTTTATTTAATGGACTTTTTAGAAATACAAATACATACATGGGTTCCAGTGAAATTTTTCCAAACCCACATGGGACCGCACTTGAGGTGACGTGGATCGAACATAAATGTAAATACAAGAAACCTATGGGTGCTTTTTACAAAATATCTACTTTATTTTAAACGTTAAACATTATTTACAGGGCTAATCAATGAATACAAAAAAACATGGGCTAAAGGTGTAAATTACCCCTTATTAGGCGCTGGCGAACGGTGATGATGCAGCCACTTATCCACGTGGCATCCATCCAATGCTTGGTACCGGTTCGCGGTCGGACGCACGAGATTGGATCTCCTGCTTAGATCTGACAGCTCTGGTGCTTGGCATTCGACGGTTGCTGCTACGCCTGGGATCTCCTTCTTGATCGGATGGTGATGGAGCAAGGTGGAAGAACAAGGACGAAGCTCGCGCGTGGTGAGCTTAGATCGTGAATGGCCGGCGCCTCCGGCCTCCTCCGTCGCCTCCGAAGGTCTCTACACGTTCCTGGAAGGTACCCGTGTCTACTGATGGCCTCCGCTTGGCTCCTGGAGGTCCCAATCGATCAGGCGAGCTTGAGGAAGGGGGGAACCTCTAGGAGCCTCTCCCTGGGATTAATCAAGCCCAAGAGGGCTCCTTTGAATTCAAGACCTGCATAGGAAGATAAAGCGGCTCGAGGGCTTCACCCTCGACTTGGGGTTTGAAGCTTTTGCGCAAAAATGAAGGGGGGCGGCGAGGTTCCGGCAAGCAGCGGAGGTGAAACCTCGATTCACGAAGCCACGTGGACTTCGGTTGATCTGGGGCGTGAGGGAGATGGAGAACACGATAGGGAATGAAATGGTTGCGATAAGGGGGTCGGAAAATCACTGGAAGGCTCGGGAGTCATCGCCGGAGCAGAGCTCCGGCGAACTACTACTCAACCGTATCACGGCTATTTACTTAACTACAAACTAAACTAACAACGGGAAATAAATGCTGGAACAACAATCTTTCTAAGAAAACAAGAAAAGGGCTCTAATACCTGGTGGAAACCAGGGAGTGTGGCGTCGCCGGAGCTCTATCGTGGGTGCAGCTCCCACTTCCTCCGACTGATTCAAGGCGCCAAGAGATCCCCGACAACAGTACCATCTGATAACACAGGTTTTGCGAGGGTCAAAATACTTCTCACAAAAGGTGGAGACAAAGTCGCTGTGGCGACCGCTCACGAAACCCCTATCAATCAGCAATTAACCCAAAATCAGAATAAAGCAATTAAATCTCAAAAATGTGAATTAAAATTTGTTCACTCTACCATAATGATGCATAGTACGTAAGTATGTAGAGGTCGAACCATAGAGAGAAAAAAGTGGTAGCCTACAACTATTCATATACAAGCTAGTCATGTATGCACACGTCTTTTTGTGGGTTTTTTTTATTTTATATTTTTATTTGATTTTTGGTTATATCATTTTTATTTGATTTTTGATTTTACTTTTTTTTTGTTTTATATTTTATGTTTTTATATTTTTTTTAAATAAGATATAAAGATATATAGAATATATAATAAAAGAGAGATAAGAGAGAGATGAAAATAGGGAAAAAATACTCAAAATACAGTAAATAAATTTTTTTTGTGATTTTTATATTTTTTAATGTTTTTATGATTTTTCTAGATTTTTCCTAATTTTTTGGTATTTTTAAAGTCAAAAATAAGAGTAAACAGTGAAACAAATTGCTGGCCGAAATAAAAATGAGGACGAAAAATATCAAATAATGTCAAAAATTCCTCAAAATAATTTTAAAACAAAGATAATAAAACACAGAAAATTTAGAAATATATATTGTATTTTTATGATTTTTTTGGGATTTTTAATATTTTTATGCATGTTTTTGGGGTTTTCTAATTTTTAGGAGTTCTGTTTTATATTTTTTAGTGATTTTTTGATATAAGATCAAACACACTAAATGACACAAAATATATTTTTTGGGAATTTTTCAAGAAGTTTTTATATTTTTTTGGATTTTATAATGCAAACAGTAGTAAAAATGCATGTTTTTGATTTTTTTTATAAATATGAAAATTCAATAAAAATGCAAAATAAAAAAATGGCGTAATAATACAATGCAACAGGAACCTATGATATTTTTTTGGAGATTTTTAGAATTTTATAGATGCATGCAATAAATAGGGAAAGCAAAAAGAAATTCCAACCCTAGTCAGGGTATTTTTGCAAATAAAAAAAAGCCCAGGGGTATCTGTGCAAATTTACAAAAACTTTGAACATTAACATGAAGTTTCAGGACCAAATACAAATTTCAAAACCCGCCAGGAGGCCCTTGCAATTTTACCTTTCACGTGGGACTACACGTGAATCACACACACATGGACCAAAACACAATTCCAGGAAGTACAGGGGACTGCATGCAAATTCCACAAAAATATAACATTGTAAACTTTATTTAATGGACTTTTTTGAAATACAAATACATACAAGGGTTCTAGTGAAAATTTTCCAAACCCATGTGGGACCGCACGTGAGGTGACGTGGATCGGACCTAAATGTAAATACAAGAAACCTAGGGGTCCTTTTTACAAAATATCCACTTTATTTTAAACGTTAAACATTATTTACAGGGCTAACTAATGAATACAAAATAACATGGGCTAAAGGTGTAAATTACCCCTTATTAGGCGCTGGCGGACGGTGATGATGCGGCCGCTTATACACGTGGCGTCCATCCAACGCTTGGTACCGGTTCGCGGTTGGATGCATGAGATTAGATCTCCTGCTGAGATCTGATGGCTCTGGTGCTTGGCATCCGATGGCTGCTGCTATGCCTGGGATCTCCATCTTGATCGGACGGTGATGGAGCAAGGTGGAAGAACAGGGACGAAGCTCGCGCACGGCGAGCTTAGATCGTGAATGGTCATCACCTCTGGCCTCCTCCGTCACCTCTGAAGGTCTCTACACATTCCTGGAAGGTCCCCGCGTCTACTGAGGGCCTCCGCTTGGCTCCTGGAGGTCCCAATCGATCAGGCGAGCTCGAGGAAGGGGGGAACCTCCAGGAGCCTCTCCCTGGGATCAATCAAGCCCAAGAGGGCTCCTTTAAATTCAAGACCTGCACAGGAAGATAAAGCGGCTTGAA
Source organism: Ottelia alismoides (assembly GCA_037367405.1). NCBI lineage: Eukaryota > Viridiplantae > Streptophyta > Magnoliopsida > Alismatales > Hydrocharitaceae > Ottelia > Ottelia alismoides. Next base: position 1,088,374 of record JAZKJV010000198.1, on the reverse strand, counting down.
GGCTTCACCCTCGACCCGGGGTTTGAAGTTTTTGCGCAAAATGAAGGGGGGCGGTGAGGTTCCGGCGAGCGGCGGAGGTGAAACCTCGATTCGCGAAGCCACGTGGGCTCCAGTTAATCTGGGGCGTGAGGGAGATGGAGAACGCGATAGGGAATGAAATGGTTGCGATAAGGGGGTCAGAAAATCACTGGAAGGCTTGGGAGTCGTTGCCGGAGCAGAGCTCTGGCGAACTACGACTCAACGGATTCACAGTGTTTTACTTAACTACAAACTAAACTAACGACGGGAAATAAATGCTGGAACAAAAATCTATCTAAGAAAATGAGAAAAGGGCTCTAATACCTGGTGGGAACCAAGGAGCATGTCATCACCGGAGCTCCGCCGAGGGTGCAGCTCCCACCTCCTCCGACCGATTCAAGGTGCCAAGAGATCCCTCCTGTCACAAGGAAGCTCCTAGGACCGAATACGAGGAAGGAAGAAGGGTAGAATTGACCAAATTTATGAAGGAGGAGGAGCTGGATTATTTATAAACCTATCTGGGCACCCTTATTAACCGACGATTAATGATTGATCTGGTGTATGTACAAGCGATCCAAGGTGTTGGCGTGATTGTACAATGAACAACGGACAACTCTTGTGGAGGAATCAAATGCAATCGATGGACGAGACACCCACGAAAAATGCAAGAAAACTGGGGATTCAACAGGTCTGACGACTCAGAGCAGTAGATGGGACAGTTGGCCAGAGGTCAACAAAGGCCGCGCGCTGATTGGTCCATGTAGGCTGCTAAAGGATAAAACAGAAGGTTTTATTCGAAAATAATTAATTTAAAATAGTAAATGCTTTTTAATATTTTTCGAGTATAAAATTAAAAAAAATTATTATTTTATGTAGTATTTTAATATGATTTTTTTGGCCTTATTTGTTAGTAGCTAATTTTTATGAGTGTATTTATAGGTATATTCATCTATGTTTTGTGCATTTCAATTTTTAATTTGTATATATTATTTTATTATTTTATTTTATTATTTTCTATATTTATAACTTATTTTTGTGAGTATAAATATATTTTTATTTGATTTTTTATGAGTTTATTTTCACATTTAATAAATAGGTATATGAATTGTATAGGTATAGGTATAGGTATTTTACCTATGTTTTGAATTGTATAGGTATAGGTATTTTACCTATGTTTTGTATACTTCTTTTTATTTTAATGCATTTTAATGAGTTTTTATTTTTGTTTTGTATTTTTAATAGAATTCATATGATATTGACAATATTCTAAAAATATGAAAGAATAAAATAATTAAAGAATATAATTCCCTTTTATTTATATACATATAGGTGTTTCATCTATGTTTTTATATAACTTTATTTTATTTTTCATTTTCTTGTTAGTTTTTTTTTGATTTTGATGTATACCTATATTATAGATAATGTTTACAAAATTATAAAAATCTGAATTTGTAAAAGTAATAAGTAATGAATAAAATTGAATATTTTAATCGGTATTATGTACAATAGGGACCCAAAACCTATCTTATGCATAGCAACTCCAAAAAAATATAAAACCACCACCATTAAATATCTCATGAAAAGTTATATACAATTAGAAGTGATTTATCTATGTTTTGAGTTTTTATTTGAAAGATATGAGTCTTTGAAGTTTGGTTTTTGGCTTTTTATTCAGGATATAAAATGAACACATTATATTATTTTTGTACAAACTCAATTTTGTAGTTTTATTTACATTATTATCTACAACTTTTATGTACAAAGTTTCTTTATTTGGTGAATGAATACTTAGATACAAAATAGGTGTCAAAAATACATAAATCAAGAATGAATAAATGAGGTATTTATTGTATTTTTGGCCCTTATCTCCCCCTACTTTATTTCTTGTCGACCAATATCATTCTGGACTTGGTCTTGGGGTTAGGGTCATAAAATATTTGCAATATTTTATTCCTTTTTCTTTTCTTCTCTTTATTCCATATTTTTGGCATTTAAAACCTTATTTTATGTGCAAGAAATACAATAAATCATAAATGCTATTATGGACAAATTAATGTTATTTACATGCATTTGCTGGGGTTTTAAAGGCCAAAATAATAGAATAAAAGTGATGAAATGGAGATTCATCACCCCCATATACTTGCCTTTGCTAGTCCCTAGCACATACTTATGCAATAAGTACAAAAAAGAACAAAGAATAAGAAGAAAAGAAAAAGAAGATTGAGAAAGATAGAGTGTATAGGATTGCTTTCAGTGCAATATCTATCCTTACAAAATCAGAATATGGAGCTTCTGTTAGACCTTGAGTGTGAATATGTGTAGAACATGGTCGGGAACAAACTTAAAACACAACAGCCTTCGAGAGTCACAGAACTCGGTTCAACCCACCTCAATTGCTTGGTTAGAACTGGCCTACATCATACGCAAACCCTTATCACTATGAAGCTGACTTGTATAGTGCAAGTGATTGTGGCTCTCCCCAACTGAAATGACAAAGGAACTAACTTCTCCAGAATGTCAACCCAATGATTCCCCAATCCAGCCCTATGTCGTCGAGGAGCGGGGTATTCCCTTCTAAGTTCAAGTGGCATCCGACTCAAGAGGAGGAGGGGAAGAAGAGAATAGATGGTAGCCAGTGTAGCTACCTATTCTGGGATGCAAGACCAGTGTAGTCAAGTCATCCAGTTGCAGGCTCACATGGTATAACTTTGATGCTCAAGCTTGCTTATTTTCTATACAACATATATACATACTCCGGCAGGCACTTTTATTTTTATTTTCAAGCATGTCCACTTTTTTTTGTAGTTTTTTTTGAAATACTATTCACAGCAGCATTTACGTAAGGACTTTTTTCTCTTGAGCCAGAAGACTATTCCTCTTTTGAAGCTTTATTGCAACCCACACTCTCCTGTCATTTGACTTCATTGAAATTGGACCAGGTTGGGGTGCACTTCCCTCCCTAGACGAGGACGAATGTTTTCACCCGTGTGCGTCTCAGACTGACAAATCCAACCCCCTCACCACTCCAACTGAGTTGAGCCAAGTGAAAGGTGCAAGTGTCCAAATTAGGTCACGGTCGACAAGAGTCATGCGTGTGTCTCGAAAAGTTCTATTTAGTCAGTTGAGGTGACTTGAACCTAGCCCTGATTTCTAAAAGAGTTAAGCCTGAATAGACATGAAGTACCTTAAACCTAGTTCCCATAAGGTTCCAGTGCAGTTAGGTGCAGTAAGGTCCAGCCAAGCTCCAATTTTAGACTTTATTGGACTGGTTCAATCATCAAGCTCACTCAAAAAGAATATGAATGGTATGCACATGCTATGCAATGATGCAAAGAATAAAGAATTTGAAAATAAAGAGAAAGACTTTACACACATTTTTTTGTAAAAGGAATTTGGTATTCCAAGAATAACATATGTACAACTATTTACACGGGCATACTTCTTTATTTACAAGAATTAAGGATTTACAAGTGTTAACTTGTTTGTTCTAGGTACATATATGTATACATTTGATAAAGACTTTTTATTTAATGGCTTTACATATATGTCCAGTTTTTTTAAATTTTATTTATTTAATTTGAAAACATTTTCAAAACTATAGTGCACAATAATTTTTGCAAGCATTTACAAACATTTGATAGCCATTTTGAAAAGATTTTTCATACTATGTATATACATTTTCCACAATAGTTTTTACAAACATTTTCCAAACCATTTGCACATAGGTTTTCAAATCCTTTATTTCACACAAAGAAGAGAATTTTACAAACAAAGCGATTTTACACAGGTTGAAAACATTTCTCAGAAAGTTTTCCAAACGATTCACACCATTTTTCAAATCATTTTGCAAAGATATTTAACATGATTTATTAATCAGTATATACAAAGAAAAACTACACTTTATGTACAAAATGGTTTGGGCTCTTATAAGTTTTATTTGGAATTATTGCTTGTGTTTGCATGAGAATTTTTTGTATATACTCCTCAGACTTATTTGAGAATCATTTTCAAAAGATTTTGAAGACTATAGTACAAAATATTTTTACAAACATGTACACGCATTTGAAAATTATTTTGCAAGGGTTTTTTCGAACAATATAGATAGATTTTTCAAAATAATTTTACAACCATTTTTACAACCATTTGTAAACCGCTTTTCAAACATTTTTATTTCACTCAAAGAAAATAAATTTTGCAAACAAAAATATTTACAAAGGTTGAACACTTTTTACAAAATATTTTTCAAACAATTTTTCAAAAGATTTCTTCACTAGGAGAACATTTTGCACAAAGCATTTTTTCCTGATTTATTAATCTGTACAGACAAAAAGAGTCTGAGGAGCTCACAATCATTTTTTATTATCGTAATAGAAATACTTTTAACATTATTTTTAGCACCAGGTAGTATTTTTATTTTTAGTACGAGTTATGGCTTATATTATATACATAGTATATACGACCCCCCTATACTTGGCTGAGCTATGTCCCCATAGATCAAAGAGAAGAAGTAAAGACATAACTCAGACTAAGTAGAGAAAAGTCGAAAGAATGAATGAATAAGGAGATAAAGAAATCAAGAAGTTGACCATCCCCCCTATACTTAGGATCAAATAATCTTAAGTATAGCAGACTGTACACAAGGCGGGGATGGTCAAGGGTGAGAATGGACAGATTGTGCTCAGATTGTTTCCCCCTATACTTAGGATGAAGTATCCCTAAGTATAGTCAAGAAGAGGAGACAATAGAGGAGATTGATGAAGAAAGAGACTCGTGGTGCACACCCCCCTATACTTAGGGTAAGGGGGATCCTAAGTATAGGCAATGGCTACAAGGGTAGCACCTATGAAAAGAAGAAAAGAAGAAAAGAAGAGAAGAGGAAATCAGATGAGTAGTTTTTGAGGTGCAACGTCTGAATCTTCTGATGCTGACAATGTGGTAGATATCTCATCAAAGCGTAGAAGCTAGATGGAGTCGACAACGTCCAAGAACGTATCAGGCTCGAGGTAAGGCTTCAGGAGTTTACCTTTGACGACGAATGGTTGTGCATCAGGAGACAATTCTGATATGGAAATACTTCCATTGTCACGCACTTCACGAACTCAGAATGGCCATGTCCACTTACTCTTTAATTTGCCCAGGAAGATTCGTGACTTTGCATCAAATAACCACACCTTCTGTCCAACTTCAAAGGTCTTTCGTCTGATGTGCCGGTCATGCCAGCGTTTCACCTTTTCCTTGTACATCAATGTGTTCGTATGCATATTCTCAGAACTCCAAGAGTCTGTTCATATCATCTTTTCTTTTCTGACCACTTTTCCGGGAATCCAAATTGCGCATGTTAATTGCCCATAAAGACTTATGAATTAATTCGACGGGCAGATGGCACGGCTTTCCATAACAAGACGATAGGGTGACATGCCCAAGGGAGACTTGTAGGCGGTTCTGTAATCCCAGAGGACTGAGTCCAAGAGTTAAGACTAGTTCTTTTTGTCCGGCCTTACAAGTTTCTGAAGGATCGTCTTGATTTCTTTGTTCGACAATTCGGCCATGCCATTGGTCTAAGGATTATAAGGGGATGCCACTCGATGGTCGATGTCGTACTCCTTCGTTAATTTCTTGACCTCTTTGTTAATGAAATGGATACCCCCATCTGATATGAGAATCTTAGGAATCCCAAACCGCATAATGATGTTATCTCCCAAGAATCGACACATTGTCCGGCTGTCAGGGGCTCGAGCGGGAATAGCTTCAACCTAATGACTTACGTAATCTACGGCAAGAAGGATGTACTCAAAACCCTGACTGTTATGGAAAGGCCCCATGAAATCAATGCCCCATGCATCAAAAACATCTGCTATCTAAATAATCTTCAGAGGCATCGAATCTTTTGCAGTGAGTGTACTGATGAATACCCATTCATCACTCTTTATTCTTTTATTTTAGCTACAAAACCTTTGCCAAACACATGCATATTCCTGTAAATACAAATAATTGTCAATCAGCATGTATTTTGTAAATATGCATAATTAGCATGTTTTTGTGCATAAATAAAAGAATAAAGAAACAAAAGAAAAAGAGGGAGATATTTAGAATAAATATTGAGCGACCTAATCCCAAGGGAGGGCTCAGCATGGGCCTGACCGCATAAAAACCAAAGTAGAGAGAGATAAGGAAGCTCATGTGTGTACATATATACCTATAAATAAATAAAAATATTTTCCTCTAAATAAAAAAAATGGGTTTCTATTTATTTGTAAATATTTGTAAATATAAATTTAAAATAAAAATGAGAAAACTTAAAAGAAATTAAAAATCCCTTCACCCTTGTAGATACACCATCTACATAAAACCCTTTATCCATTTATTTATCCCTATAAATAAATAAATTAAAATCAAATAAAAATGTGTACATATTCTATACTTCATAATGTAAATAAATAAAATAAAAATCACAAAAATAAATAAAAAAATAAAAAGAACAAAAATAAAAATCAAAATAAACATTGTATATAGACCATGTATATATGTGTATATAACTATTTATTCAACCCTTGTAAATAAATAATAAAAATACCAAAATATTCCAAATTTTATTCTATAAATAAATAAAATATAAAATTGGAATAAAAATGTACAAAAATAAGTAATTAAAAATCAAAAATCAAAAAGACAATATTGTATATATACCTATATATTATACTATATTGTACATACCTTATTTTTATTTCAAAAAAATAAATAAAAATCACAAAAAAATAGTTTAAGATAAAAGAAACATTTTTCATGTTGTGAGTTTTGCAAGATTCAATCATTTACTATTTTAAATTCAATTTCCAATTCTTTATTACGTGGCCACTCCAGATTGGTCCAAGGGGGATGTTGACCCCCCGGTCAACTCCCCCTGGACCACAAACCAACAGATCTGCATGCCCGACCCGATTTCTCCCAATTATTGTGTCATGATCCGATCACCAAAACCTCAAACCCCGGGCTCCGATTGATCAACACACATCCGAGACCTTCGCCCGGGGTGGGTTCTCGGGGTTCGTGCTCCGATTTCCTCGCCTGACACCCATCTAGCCGGACCCCTAAGAGTATTTAGCTTCTGCTCCGCTGCGCATTTCATGCCATCTTTGGCTACGCCTTTCCATCTCAGGACCTCCATTGCCTTCGCCTGAGTGACAGCGAGCTGAGGGTGGTGTTGCAGTGGGGAGGGAGTGCTCAGCCATTGATCCGACCGCTCTTCGCCGCCGTGCGCCGCCCCTTGAGTAGTGCTCGAGCCTCGGGCATCGACAACCCTCGAGGCAAGGACCAGGAGCTTCACGAGCTCTTCCACATTCGACTTCAATCACCCAGTAAGCCTAGTTCCTTCTATATTTCTCTAATTTCAAGTTACGCCCAATTTCATCCATCGCCGACGACCGTCGATTCCGAGCATATCCATCTCCGTTTCGATCATCGGACGACACCCTCACACTCACGAGCCTTCTCCGCACCTTCTGCACCCACTCGCCCCCCTTGACTCGCCCTGGAGCGGGGACTTCGACCTTCACCACCGTCGCTTCGCCGGAGGTCGACCATCTCGCCTCATCCGACCACCACGTCACCCCTAACCGGGTCGGGGCACTTTTCCCTCAACCCAGGAGTTTGTTGCGCTACTTTGCAGGTCAAGACAGGCCCATCTGAGGGCCTGGACATTCAAGAGCAGCAGCTCCTGGCCACCGGTGTCGCCGGAGCATCTCTGACGTTCCCGACCTCATCGGAGAGGACCACCAGCTGCGGAGCATCGAGGCGCACCTATTCCATATCTCAGCAGCAGCAGCGGAGGTCCAACGCGTCCGTGGCGCTCCGGCGAAGTTCGCCGGAGCAGTGTTCTTCCAGGACCTCTTGTAGACGTCCGATCTTCCTCGACGCTCTAGATTAGATTAGATCCGTCCACTTGAGGAGCAACCATCACCGTCAGATCTTTGGAGGTTCGATCGTGACCGTCAGTTTAACAAGGCTTAGCCACAACACTCCTTAGTCGTCCGATTCTCCACATGGCACGCCTCCATCCGTCCGATCTCGGCCAGGGTTCATCGAAGGGGTGCCATCGATCCTCCACCGTCCGATCAGCTACATGGCACCGCCTCAGCCATCGGATCCGAGCCAGCTCCCTTCACCGAGGAGCAGCGCCCCGCAACCATTGGATATCACACGTGGCGCGCCTCTGGCCCTCGGATCGTAATAAGGGGTAATTTGCTCTTAGGCCTCTCCTGCTTTGTTATTTATGTTTTAGTCCTGTAAATATTTAGTTAAGTTGTTTTTATTCTGGACATTTTGCACTTAGGACCTCGTGCATCGTCACGTGATTTTTGTGGTGTATTTGCAACATTTGAGATGATGTTTTAAGGTATTATGGAATGAAATATAGTTTTCATTATTTGTATCCATACCCCTGTGCGTAGTTTTATTAAGACATGTGCTGAATTAATTGGAGAAATTGCAATATCTTCCCTGGACTTCTAACACCTATTGCTATTTAGTCCTATGAAGTATTTTTTATTGCACATAGGTCCCTCCGTGCCCAGGACACGTGCTTTGCGCGTGCGATTTTGGAAATTTTGCACGAGGGACCCCAAGTTTCTTGTATTTTTTATGTTTCAGTCCCTAGAACTTATTTTCCTTGCATTTGGGTCCCTCTGCACTATACCTTGTTGTTTGATTTTAATAAAATATCAAATCATGTCCAAATTTCGTGAAAATTGGATAAGTGGCTCCTGCCACTGTGTAAAATTTTCAATAAAAATTTGGTACATTTTTGAGCATTTTTATTATTTTTAAAATTTCAAAAACCCTAATTTTGTTTCTATCCAGATTTAAAATTCACAAAAAATATAAAAACCCCTTTAAAAATTACAAAAAAATTAGATTTTGTGTATTTTGGTGTGCTTGAGTTTCTGGCTAATTTTGGCCATTTTTGGATTTATAGAAAATATAAAAATTAGAAAAACTTGAAAAACTTATAAAAATTCTAATAAATCATAGAAAAATCAAAAATTAATAACCCTCTTTCTAATTTTTTCTTTTTGCTCTATTTTCAAAGAAAAATACCTCCAAGCCTTGAAAAGACTATTTAGTATTTTTAATTGGTCTTTGAAGCTTGGCTGGACAGTGTCCTTTGTTTTCAGTCGTATTTTATTTTTAGAAAAATCTATAAAAATTAGAAAATTATCAAAAATTCACCAAAAACAGTAAAAAATTATAAAAATTCTAAAAATATTTTTGTTTGATTTTTTGAGCATTTTAGAGTAATTAAATAATTGTAGAAAGTTGCTTGTTTTCTTTGTTTTATTATTTTCCTTATAATTAAAAATTCCAAAAAAATGTAAAAATATTTAAAATCCACCAAAAATCATTTGTTTATATTTTTCTTTATTTTTGACTACTTCATAGGCCGCAAGGCCATCACGTTCTTCCAGAGTTCGACCCTGGGTGCTATACCAAGTTAATATCATAGCGAGACCGCTAGTTCGTATTTCATCGTGTTTTTATCTTTATTTGGTGGTCTGATCTTTTTCTTGTTGAGCTTTGACTCCCGAGTGACTGAGGTCACAACGACCGCAGTGATTCATACTTTACCTGAGTCGCTCAGGCTGCTCATCAGAATGGCGCCGTTGCCGGGGATCACGGCTTAGTAGTCAGTTTATTTTTCTTTTTTTGTTGTTTTCTTTTTCGCGGTTTTCCGCGGCTTTTCGGAGTCCGCGGCTTTTCGCGGCTTTTTATTTTTCTTTTATTTTTGTTTTATTTTCTTTTTATTTGTTGTCTTTTATTTTTTGTTTTTGTTTGTTTATTTTTATTTTCATTTTTGCATATATATACCCTGTTTACTTTACCTGCTTTATTTGCTTTATTTTATCTTGTTTGACACTTTGTTGTCTTCTAGCAAGGGGCCTGAGGACCGAGGCGGCAACTTTTGTGGAGCCGACGCAACCACGGCTATCGGAGGCGGCTCCCTTCTGCACGGAGCCGCAGGAGAGCGCGAGGAGGCAGCCGAGTGCGGCTTTTAGCTAGATTAGCTTAGAATTTATTTCCAGCACTATTTGAACTGTATTGTAATAATACAGGGACAGTAGGACACTCAACCAAACTTAGACTTTAGGGGTCTGTTTCGCCGAGCACCGGTGTGCTCGGGGGACCCCTCGGTTTTTACGCGGTTTTCTTCGCGGCTTTTGATTACTTTTCTGCCTATTCGGTTTCTCGCAGATTTTCGAGCCCCTAGCCTTAGGATTTCCTACTTGATTGTGACGTAATAAATAGGATCCAAACACCCTAATATATCTGCATGTACCTATAGATCGGTATTAGGGCCAATAATAAAAAGATTAATAAAATAGTTGATCTGCTACCTTCGAGCCTACGTGTTGCAACTCACCCTGCCAAGCGCTGCTCCTGAACTCGATTTGTCGAGAGGAGGAGGGGTGGACCGAGACCGGACTCTTGGATTGGAGGCTGGTGGTCGACTAGACGTTTTTTCGAGTAGAACTGTTATTTAGGGCTCGGTTTTCCGCTTGCACCATTTAAGTAGTTTTATTTCAGTCTTTAAATTATGCGCGGATCATTTTGCATGTAGACTGATGGAGTCAGGTACGCATCTCTTACTCTGCATGCATCATTGATTTCATCGCGCATCGGCTTTTTCAACTTCTCCCCCCTGATTTTTGGACTTAATAACCAGGAGAACCGAAAAATTTGTTAGGCGATTTTGTTTGGTTATTGAAAAATACCTAAAAAGAGAAATCATAAAATTGGGACTGGTTAACTCTATTGACCCTAAAAGATACTTCACCGAAAAAATTTGTCCTGGGGAGAGCAACACCCTCCTCGTCTGGTTTGCTTGCGCGAGAGAGTGACCCGCACACTAGGTAGTGCCATATCCGATATTTTTCTCGACTGATTACCGGCTCTTTCTGTACGAGACAGTCGGTTGAGAAAATATCGGATTACCCAACAGGTCACGTTAATCGCTCTGCTATCCTGACTGATCACCTAATAAAATTGACAAGATAATTGACCGAGCCTTCACAGTCTTCAGCTCGCGTTGCGTAGGTGAAATTGGGGTTTGCTTGTGATCATTGTTGTTACCAGATCTCATCCGCCCGACTTGCTACATCAAGATGATGGGCAGAAGGTCTCTTAGGCAGCCTCTGGCTGCACTGCTTCCTAGCACTTCTGCCTGCTCATCTAGGTTGGTTCGCGAGAGCCGAGACCCGCTCTCCGAACCCGAGTTCGACTCCACCATGTTCCCCCTCGACCCCCCTTCTTCTAGTTCCGAGATACCAGTGCCAGAGGAGAGACAGTCAGATGATTTATCGGCACTTGAGTTTGGATCTTTCTTTTGCAAAGACCATGGCCGGCAGCAGTGATGATCACACCAGAGGTCCCCAGCATGATCATACATTCATTATGGACCAGGGTGCGATCAACTCCACCCTGATCGCCTCCCTCAAGACAGTTCAGCAGCAGTTGAGGGATCAGGGAGCATTCATGATAGAGATGAGGCATGAGATGGAGCAGTTGAGAGCAGACCGCGAGCAGCGTGAGCCAGGAGACGGGCCGAGGATACACGACCATGCGGAAGCCGCCACAGCATCCGCAGCAGCCGCAGCAGCACAACAGCCGCAGCAGATCCACCGAGACCGATGTGAGAGTTAAACAACCCCGGATCAACTTTGATGCATCACTGGGTAGTTCTTCCAGCCATCGTAGGGGACTTCAAGTTCCCTCCGAACACTTTGCAGCTCCTACCCCGGTTCCATGGGCTCACCACAGAGGAGCCCCATCTCCACCTTCAGGAGTTCTTGATGATCTGCAGCACAATCCACGACAGACAGGTGGACCAGGATACCATCCACATGATTGCCTTCCCCTTCTCCTTAGCAGACAGAGCAGCCACATGGATGAAGCACTTGGGGAAGTTTTTCTACACCTGGGAGCATCTCTGCACCGAGTACTTGCACAAGTACTATCCACTCGGGCAGACGAACGCATCTAGAGCCCTGATCAGCAACTTCTCCATGCTCCCCAACGAGCAGTTCCATGAGGCATGGGAGAGGTTCCGTGAGCTGACAAACGGATGCCCGCACCATGACATCTCGAGGCCGAACCTAGTTCAGAGCTTCTTCAGTTGGCTGACACCAGAGATACAGGGCCTGGTGAATGCTTCTTGTGGCGGGTCCTATTTCGCCAAGGATCACGATCAGGTCTGGGCCATCTATGAGGAGATTACAGAGAACTATATGGTGATGTCCCAGACCCGACTCTACACACAGGGATGACCCCAGCCACAGACCGTGTAATACCATAGCACGGGTTGACGCCGGTCCTTCCAGTTCGTCAGCGGTAGTAGCACAGGCCGAGTCCACAGCCGCCGACATGGGGATCATCAGCGAGAAGCTGGGCCGGATGGAGATCATTGAGAAGAAGCAGTTCCAGGGCATCACGCAGATGGAGCAGATGGCATAGACTCTGAGTGACCTGAAGACACAGCTCATGTGTCTCCAGGAGGCACAGACGGCTTCCCAGCCCCGTCTTCAGGCACGAGGCGATCCGAGTAGCAGCAGTAGCTCGTCCTAGTACTCCAGCCACCAGCAGCCTAGACATGTTCACCTTGTACAAGCGGAGCCGTACCAGCAGCCGCAGCCTACTTACCAGTCACCGCCATCTCCGAACACGCAGATGGTGGTATACCAGCCGGATCAGCTACTGGTAGTACTCCCGCCAGCCCCTTACGAGTCAGAGCTGTTGATGGATGTCAACGGGATTTGGTACGACCGCTCCCAGCCCCGTATCCGACGAGACCATCCCGGATTCCATTAGTCGGCCGGAGGTGCCCAGCCCCAGCAGCAGCCATCAGGACAGGTTGGCCAGTACAGTCATCAGAGGGATCACCAGCAGTAGCAGCCCCCAGTGTACACCGAACAGCAGCAGCAGCAGTCACGGCAGTATGGTCCTCGTCCCTATTAGCAGGGACATTCTTGGAGGCGTGATCAACCTCATCAGCCGCAGCATCATCCACAGTCATATCCCTCTCACCCACAGCAGCAGCAGCAACAACCTCATTACCAAAGAGGCTACCCGTCAGGTTCTCATGGGCCATCCTATGAGAACCCTGCCTTGGATGACATAACCCTCCTCCTTATACATCAGCAGGCTACATTCCAACGGGTGATGGATGAGTTTCGCCAGGAGATGTGAGACATCGTGAGAGGGAAGGCCGCCATCCCTGCCCGGATAGAGCCCAATCCGAACAACCTCAAGAGGAAATCTGAGCAGGTAGCTTGTACTGAGTATGCCACTCCTTGTGATACATTTGGAGATATGTCTGCGTATTTGTTTGATACTGATTTTGTCACACTTAGGAGTGGTAGGATGCCAGCAGGCGGCGCCTGGTCTGAGCGACATCCAGATGCCATTTCCAGAGTGCCCGACGAGGAGGAGAGCGGTACTAACGCCGCTAGAGATGATGACGTTGGTACTGATGCCACCACGAATGCTGATCCTACCGGCGGTACTGAGGTCTTCGTTTCACCAGTTGGAGGAGGTGGTACTGAGGCCACCCATGTTGCTGAGCCAGAGCGCGGTACTGAGGCCGCGAGTCGACCAGCTGAGGATGGTGCTGATGCCACCAGTTTTTCTGAGAATCCTGTAGTTTTTCCTTCTGTTGATGTATCTCGGGACATTTCTGGGAATAAAGGAAAGGGTTTGTTTTCTTCTGGTCCACGTGTGGTGCTTGATGTATGTGTGGATCCTGCCGTCGAGCAGTCTAGACCCTTTCCTAGTCCTTCATCTGATAAGGACCATGTGATCCCCTTCCCTAGAGCTCTTCAGATTGGGAAGGGAGTTGGACATGCAAGCCCACGGCGAGCCATTATGCAATAAATGCTATTGCAATTCACTCCTTAATCTGAAATAAAGAGTACATAGTTTGCATAATCGGTCCCTTAGTACAATTAGGGTTATGTACCATGGACATCTTAATGATCATACAGCTGTTGATTCAATTATTTAATCATAGAGGCTGGTGCTTAGAAAAATATCTAATGAGTTAGATTGGGGACTCATCAAGCACCGTCAAATGATTATTAAGAGATGATCTCCAGCCTGAGTAGGAGATGGCAATCCTTTCTCAATTAGGCTGATATCTGACCGACTTCTTGATGCAGGTCCTCTGCATAGGAATAGAGATTCGGAGGTGTCAGATTAGTTAGGTCAAAGAGTTGACTTAACGAGATCGAGATAACCAAAGTCCTATATCATATGCTGTCATGATATAGGCACACATCCTCTGACCGGAGACAGATGTGTTACTATATGTCTGAGTTTGTACATTTGGCAGACCAATAGGTTGATGACCTAATCAAGGTCTATACACCGGCGCGCTGGTGTGCATATAAGGGCATATGAGTAATACGATCTCTCAAAGGGATCATACAGGTTCACTACTGAACCGGAAGACATGAGCTCACTCATGAGATATTGGGAAGAATCAAATTCCGTGCGCGCGATCGTCTCGCTTTGGAAGCTTGACTGAATTTGTAGGTTTGATATATACTTTTGGAAAGTATATGGTCAAGACCTAGGAATGATATATGCTTTTGGAAAGTATATGATCGATACCGACTCCCAATGATCGAATAAGAAACTTACTGATAAAACCCTGAAGTAGACAGTATAAAGTTGATCTAATACTTCGGGTTTATTCTGAGTCTTCCAGTATGCAGGATGTACAGGTATTGGGAATGCCTGAGGGTGATGTGATCATAAACGGTTGTATAACCATGACGCTTCCATTCCTAGGGAGTGATGAAACGGGTCTGGATTTTAGTGACTCCTCTTAGTAGAGAAGTAATCTGATCTTAGTCCAAATGTTGGACATTGATCTGAATGTGATTCAGATTCAATGAGAAGATTAGATTTGCGGTCTTGATTTAATCAAGCATCTATGGGAGGCCCGAGATCTGGATTTGAGATGTGATCTCAATATCCATGTCACAATACGTGGAACAATACAATCGCCCTGTCCTTATCTCCAAGTATTCGCGGAGAAAGCGCATTGTCCTTGAAAGAGTTCATGGATAATTCTATTGTTGATATATGTATCCGAGCATTGAGAAAATGGATAATTAAATGTGATTTAATTATCGTGAATAATATGAATTTGATTCATATTATAAGGAGAGTTATCTTAGATAATTAAATGTGATTTGATTATCAAAGATGTGAATATTGTGAATGTGATTCATATTATTTGAACACATGAGATAAAGAGATCCAAGATGATTAAAAATGATTTAATTATCAAGGATAAGAATAATGTGGATAGTAATATCCAATTATTCATAACATATTATAAATGTGATTTATAATGTATTAGAGAGAGTTAAATATAATTTATGTTAGTAGATTAATTATTAATGTGTATCGGATACACATTGTCTAATTAATTGAAAATGTAAATTACATTTGGTTTTGGGTTGTGAATATGATTCACAATATTCCAATGTCAAGATTGCAATATTCCCAAAATTAATTGAGAATTATTTTGGTGAATTAAAATACCAACAAATTGTTGTTGGAAAATAAGAAGAGAGAAATTCAAGGAGATGTGCAATCTCATGGATTACCATGAGATTGCCCTCCCTTTTGGAAAGAGGGGGGCGACACCAATTTCCTTGTGAAATTGGTGGCCGTCCCCCCTTCCAAAGAGGAAGGTTGATCTCTATTTATTCCTCTCTCCTTATTTGATTGATTTAATATGGTATTAATATTTATTTGATTTATCCAATATATTTTTATCAAATTAAATCACAAGTTGTTGGTTTTTACCAACAACAATCTTGACCATTGGATTGACATAAATCAATCTCATCCATTGATTTTATATGTCACATGGATTGAGATCCATGGATCACAAAACCCTATAAATAGAGAGGCATACCATGCTCTCTATTTTACACACAATGCTTGAGAAGCATCTCTCTCTCTCTCTCTTTCTCTCTAGAGGTCAGCCCTCTCTATCCCTCTCATGGCCGTCCACCATGGATGCCATGGAGAGGTTCTCCATCGCCGCGGCATCGTCGTTATGCTGCCCGTTCTTCTGCTCGTGGATCTCCGTCTCCTTCGGTGCGCCTCGCTCGTGAAGAAGACGTCGGATCTCGTGTGTCGAGATCAGGAGATCCGCCGCTTGGATCATCAACATGGATTGCGAGAAACACGCGGTTCATCCCCGCGCTCGTAAGCGTCTCTTCCGTCGGATCGGACTTGAGATAGGAGGTCTCTTTGTTTAGAGACTCGATCGCAACCACGCTTCAAGAGGTAATCCTACTACTTGTTTGTGGTTTAGACGAAACGATTCGAGAAGTGTTCTTGGATCATGTGGTTTCGTCGTATAAAAAATTTTAAATTCCGCTGCATCGAGCAACTAGTCCGACTAGTCGCTCCTCGTCGTATTCGATACGACGCTCACGCTTCCGTGATGCGCTTGAGGATCTAACCATATCCTTAAAGTGGTATCAGATCCAGGTTGACGGTTTTGAATAGTGATTCGCTAACCGAGGACGACTTGGGTTCGTTAAGGTCGCGAAAGTTTTCATCGCATTTGATTTCGCAGATCTGTTTAGTAAATAAATTAGGGACTGTTTAAATTGTTTAAACACAAATTTACTACTTGGAATTTATTCCCCATTAAATAAGGAAACCATAGGATCTGAGTTTGCATAAATCGGATTTCGTATGCTCGAGATATGGTCGTTTTAATGAACGTGTATGCACTGTTGCGGGAACTGTGAATCTGAACGTGATTAAAATGTTAATTACTGTTTAGACTTACTTCGAAATGCGTGAAACATCACTTAGGTTCTGTCCTAAATCAAATTAGCAAACTTTAGAAATTGACTTTGCTTAACTTGGTTTTAATATAATTGAGATATGCTAATTTTAGTAAGTAGGGGTCACTGCTGAAATTGCTTTCCTAATCAAGAACCATGTGATTGTCAATTAATGAAATTAATTGTTAATTTCGAGAAATAATTATGGAAAATATTTGTGAAATATTAGAAGATGATTATTTCCTTAATTGACTTGTCCCCAATCAATTAATTGATTAGATTTGATCTAAATCTTAATTGGTATCGCAATCATCAAACTTCTTGCTTGAATAGGATTGGGAATTTGTCTAGCAAATTTCCTTATAATCAAAATTGTTTTGATTACTATATGGTATAATTTCAGTTGAAGAACCGATGATCATCTCAAGTACAAATTAATCAATTTGGCATTATCCTTTCCCGAGGCGGATATGGTGTCTAGTCGGGGATCGCTGGGGTAGCGGGTTGCAACGTATGCGGTTCGTCCCACTCCCGCCGGTACTGGCCATGACAGCGGGTAGGGCTGGGATAATGTCCGAGGGATTATGATGTATTTTTCTAATTATTAAAATACGAATTAATACGTACTTTGAGAATAATACCATATATATATTCAAGCATAAAATTAAGTTTGATTGATTAAATTGGATTGATAATTAATTTAATATGATTAAGTTAATTATATCCAATTAAGAATACTCTAATATGATTAGAGTTAATAATTCCCTTGGAAGAATTAATTATATGAATGCGATTCATAGTAATTAATTAAATTTGAATAAGAGGTGGAGGATCACATAAGTGACATCCATGGTCTCCCGTCAAGGCGAAGGGTTTCCGTCGCCAGGGATTGTATATAGGAGACGCCTGTACGAAGTGACAACTCCTATATACAAGCGCATCTGGATCGGACTCTTTGCTTCTCGAAAGAGTAAGGCCGTATGCGTAGTAACCCCAATACCGGATCCTCATATTATTGGGGCGATATTGGATTGCGCATAGCGAGTTCTATTCCTGTTGACGGTTGGTTCAATTAACGACGGGTCAACATCACCTTAGGGGTGGTGGGCCCGGGTGTTAAAGATCGAATTGGGAAATGCAAGTTGGACTTGCAAGATGGAATGTGTTCCCGCTTCTCTTTATTGGAGTTGCAGTTTCTCATATTATTGGGATGTAATAAAGATAAATAGGAGATCCCAGATCTTGCTGAGATATAATGGTAAGTATATCTCTTACATTGAAAGTGATTAAGGGAATGAACTTTCATTGTTGACATGGGAAGACAACTTTGATATAAAAACTACTAAATCAAAGTATAATATGTGTATATATATATATATATAAATATATACACTCATGCAAATTTCTTATTTCAGATAATCCTTCATTAAACCCACTCAATTCTATACTCAATAATAATCAGTAAAATATCATGGAATGGACCCTTGATCCAGATATTGTAATTGCAGTTGGACACATAATGTATGTGGTTGCAATATGCAAGTTTCCTCATAATAATGAGAAGTGATAATTAAATAGACAATAGGACTAAAACCCTAGGGTTTGTATGTCTCTATAAGTCTTGATCTCATCGAATGACCTTTTGAAGTGACATGTCGATAATGATCGTAATTATCAAATAATCCTTATAAAATCAATAAAGATATTCTGGCATACATATGTGCTCTTGACATTTAATCATGAATGACATGGTTCTCTACATCATGTAGAATGGTAGCTCTATAACAGATGGTGTATTCAAATTGTTTGAGTACCTACCTGAACCTATGTTTTAAGAGTTTAGATGGATGTAGATGATGAGTGTCATCATTCTACTGTCTATACTCTAGTCATTCATGAAGCTTCATAATATTCATATTATATGAATTAGGTGAATCATGTATAAATGTTGAAATACTCTTACATTAAATTCTTTTGAATTTAACATAAGAGATCCTTAGTCTTGAGTAATGGTTGCTTATAGATAAAGGGAGTGCAGTGGAAGCATGGGTTGGACCCAAGTAAGAAATATAGTCAAAAGGTTGACTGTATTTCTGTATTTTCCATATGACATTCAAAGAGTTGAATGAATGCCAATACTGCAATAAGTTGATGTGTTGATAGTATGACTATCAAATCTATCTAGAATCCTTAGAGAAGGAATCAGATAGTGCATCAGATTAATCTACATATAATCATTGATATTGACTTACTTATTTGATAAGATAAAGTCTAATAATTGTATCTCAATTTTCTAATGACACTTGCAATTGGTTTCATATGTATTAGAAATTTGATCGTAAGGTTTATTGGTCATCCATGTTGAAAGTGATGCAAGTGTTGCAACAATTTCCATGAGATCAATAGACTTCATATTTTCAGTGGGAGCCCTTAGTCTTAGAGAATGTCTCTATGACCTAGATATTAGAATACACTCATTGTTTATTTCTAATTGTTGGATATAAACATGAATTCTGTAATAAATCTATCATAAAGAGTTATTATGGAGATATTTCAGATAGTAATCTAAGATCTAGTGGACTCTTTTAAATTAGAAAATTAATGAATGCTTCATTAAGTTTTTTTAATACTGAGAATTAAAAAGATCAATAGGAGGATAAAGATCATTTGATAATGATCTGACATCAAATTTTGGACATATGTCTGTTGATGAGATCAATGGACTAGTAAGACATGAAACTTTAGATTGTCTAAAGATTCAAATCTCACATACTTGTGAATATTGTATTCAAAGTAAAATATCCAATACATCCTTCCTTGGGAAAGGTGTAAGATGCCAAGGTATTAAGGATCTCATACATATTGATGTATGCAGATCATCTATATCATAGTAAACATTATGGATATGTGATATCTGTTAACGATTATATATGATATGAGATCTCTTCTCTTCACCTAAGAAACCTTTGAAATGTTCAAAGATTTCGTAATTTTTGTTTAGAACCAAAGTTTGAAGGAAGATGAAATGAATTTGATCTAACCAAGGTAGCCTGTATCTATTAGATGAATTCAAGAAATACCTTATGGAGATATGAATATCATTCCTATCTCAATCCTCCTAATGAACCTCAACTCAATAGAGTTGTAGGGAGATACAATTGATCATGTGTGACATGATTCAATCAATGATTAATCCTAGCATAATTATCTCTTAAGTTTCCAAGGTATATATGTAGTAGAGACTACATTATATACTTAATAAGGTTCCATGCATGTAAGCTGGAATCTAACACTAGAGAGTGATACTTCATTAGGAAAATAAAGGATGGTATTGGATACCTACTTTATGACCTTGAGATTCTTAAAAGATCTCATCTTTGAGAATATGATTCTTATAGGATGACTCTCTTGAGAATCAAGATGAAAATGAAGTAAAGGAACTCATTTAATCTTGAAAAGATAATGAAGCTCCTGAAATCGGAAACTAAAATAGATAATTAAAGATGAAACATTATTACCTCTTCAAATAAGTTTGAGGATGAATTCCATGTGTTAGTTAAATCTGAAAATGATCAGACTTCATGTGATGAAGCTCCTGAGGATCATGACATGGAAAGATGGATGTTAGCAATAAAAGTCTAATGTAGACTTCATATACAAGTGTTTGTATATGGACCCTCGAAGATCCACCTATATGGGTCAGACCCATTAAGATGTAAATGGATCTTCAGGAGAAAGAGGGAACCTGATGAGAAGGTAGAGACCTTCAAAGCAGGGTTCGTAGTCATGAGCTACACACCGAAGAGAAGACATCGCTCGCGATGAGACTTGCTCTCCAGTGACCTTGCTTTAACCCATCAGAATATTGCTAACTGTAGCTACACAACTTGACTATGACTTCTTCATGATGTGAGTCAAGATTGCTTTCCTCTATGAATACCTCTCTAAGGATATTCATATGAAGTAGCCCCAGGGCTTCATGGTTAAGGAAAGCAAGGTGTGTAAGCTAAAGAACTCCATCATTGGACTCAAATAGGCTTTTTTGTATTTGGAACATAAGATTTGATGAAATTGTAAATGTTATGATTTCAGATAGAATCTTGATGAACCATGTAAAGCTTAGTGGGAGTGCCATTGTGTTCATCGTGCTAAATGTAGATATTATTCTAATCATTTAAAATGATATAAGAATAAATAATAAGTGTTTTAAAATTTGGTTCTTCCATACTTTGGGATATGATCTCAAGGATACCTCTTAGATCTTAGTTCTGAAGTCGTTCAGAAGCAAAGAGAAGAGGGTATTGGGACCGTCGCATTAGTAATACACCTTGGACTTATTCCAATTTTTTGGAAAATTCCAAGAAAGGCTTCCTTCCCTTAAGATGTGGTAGTGACCTGTCTAAAGGGATAGCACCTCAAAGAGTTGAGGAAGTGAATGCTAGAACTGCTTGCACTTGTGCATCAGTTATGAGAAGCTGAATGTATGCTAGATGTGTACAAGAACCAGATGTCTACCATGCAGTGGGAGTAGTAAACTGTTACTAATCCTACTATGGAGATAAAACACTTGATTGCAGTAATAACAATATCTTCAAAGATGATGAAACTTAGAGATAGTGATCTCAAAGTCTTATCTTCAAAGGTTTAAGACCTTGTAGATAGTGATCTATAAGGGTCTTAACTGTAGATACCTTAGGAGATAGAGATCCCCAGGAATGAAGGTATTCTAATAAGGATTATGGGAATACTGGTTATGATAATTAATAAGATGTAGTGTCAAGAACACTATAACCAACAAAATTGAGTATCGGTTGCATGAGATGCAACATTCGCATTGTATGCGAGCACTGCTACTAGGAGATATGCAAGTGCCGTAAAAGGACTTGGCGTAGTCTCTTGGGAACGGAGTGACTGATCAGCTTACCTAGCTTTTTTCTAAATAGCCTATGATTGTCACATGAGTGTGGGTATAAATGATTAGCCCATTAATGGCTCTTTGGGCTAGTGGGAGATTATTGGACATGCGAGCCCACAGCGAGCCATTATGCAATAAATGTTATTGCAATTCACTCCTTAATCTGAAATAAAGAGTACATAGTTTGCATAATAGGTCCCTTAGTACAATTAGGGTTATGTATCGTGGCCATCTTAATGATCATACAGCTGTTGATTCAGTTATTGAATCATAGAGGCTGGTGCTTAGATAAATATCTAATGAGTTAGATTGGGGACTCATCAAGCACCGTCAAATGATTATTAAGAGATGATCTCCAGCCTGAGTAGGAGATGTCAATCCTTTCTCAGTTAGGCTGATATCTGACCGACTTCTTGATGCAGGTCCTCTGCATAGGAATAGAGATTCGGAGGTGTCAGATTAGTTAGGTTAAAGAGTTGACTTAACGAGATCGAGATAACCAAAGTCCTATATCATATGCTGTCATGATATAGGCACACATCCTCTGACCGGAGACAGATGTGTTACTATATGTCTGAGTTTGTACATTTGGCAGACCAATAGGTTGATGACCTAATCAAGGTCTATACACCGGCGCACTGGTGTGCATATAAGGGCATATGAGTAATACGATCTCTCAAAGGGATCATACAGGTTCACTACTGAACCGGAAGACATGAGCTCACTCATGAGATATTGGGAAGAATCAAATTCCGTGCGCACGGTCGTCTTGCTTTGGAAGCTTGACTGAATTTGTAGGTTTGATATATACTTTTGGAAAGTATATGATCAAGACCTAGGTATGATATATGCTTTTGGAAAGTATATGATCGATACCGACTCCCAATGATCGAATGAGAAACTTACTGATAAAACCCTGAAGTAGACAGTATAAAGTTGATCTAATACTTCGGGTTTATTATGAGTCTTCCAGTATGCAGGATGTACAGGTATTGGGAATGCCTGAGGGTGATGTGATCATAAACGGTTGTATAACCATGACGCTTCCATTCCTAGGGAGTGATGAAACGGGTCTGGATTTTAGTGACTCCTCTTAGTAGAGAAGTAATCTGATCTTAGTCCAAATGTTGGACATTGATCTGAATGTGATTCAGATTCAATGAGAAGATTAGATTTGCGGTCTTGATTTAATCAAGCATCTATGGGAGGCCCGAGATCTGGATTTGAGATGTGATCTCAATATCCATGTCAATATACGTGGAACAATACAATCGCCCTGTCCTTATCTCCCAGTATTCGCGGAGAAAGCGCATTGTCCTTGAAAGAGTTCATGGATAATTCTATTGTTGATATATGTATCCGAGCATTGAGAAAATGGATAATTAAATGTGATTTAATTATCGTGAATAATATGAATTTGATTCATATTATAAGGAGAGTTATCTTAGATAATTAAATGTGATTTGATTATCAAAGATGTGAATAATGTGAATGTGATTCATATTATTTGAACACATGAGATAAAGAGATCCAAGATGATTAAAAATGACTTAATTATCAAGGATAAGAATAATGTGGATAGTAATATCCAATTATTCATAATATATTATAAATGTGATTTATAATGTATTAGAGAGAGTTAAATATAATTTATATTAGTAGATTAATTATTAATGAGTATTGGATACACATTGTCTAATTAATTGTAAATGTAAATTACATTTGGTTTTGGGTTGTGAATATGATTCACAATATTCCAATGTCAAGATTGCAATATTCCCAAAATTAATTGAGAAGTATTTTGGTGAATTAAAATACCAACAAATTGTTGTTGGAAAATAAGTAGAGAGAAATTCAAGGAGATGTGCAATCTCATGGATTACCATGAGATTGCCCTTCCTTTTGGAAAGAGGGGGGCGACACCAATTTCCTTGTGAAATTGGTGGCCGTCCCCCCCCTTCCAAAGAGGAAGGTTGATCTCTATTTATTCCTCTCTCCTTATTTGATTGATTTAATATGGTATTAATATTTATTTGATTTATCAAATATATTTTTATCAAATTAAATCACAAGTTGTTGGTTTTTACCAACAACAATCTTGACCATTGGATTGACAAAAATCAATCTCATCCATTGATTTTATATGTCACATGGATTGAGATCCATGGATCCCAAAACCCTATAAATAGAGAGGCATACCATGCTCTCTATTTTACACACAATGCTTGAGAAGCATCTCTCTCTCTCTCTCTTTCTCTCTAGAGGTCAGCCCTCTCTCTCCCTCTCATGGCCGTCCACCATGGATGCCATGGAGAGGTTCTCCATCGCTGCGGCATCGTCGTTATGCTGCCCGTTCTTCTGCTCGTGGATCTCCGTCTCCTTCGGTGCACCTCGCTCGTGAAGAAGACGTCGGATCTCGTGTGTCGAGATCAGGAGATCCGCCGCTTGGATCATCAACATGGATTGCGAGAAGCACGCTGTTCATCCCCGCGCTCGCAAGCGTCTCTTCCGTCGGATTGGACTTGAGACAGGAGGTCTCTTCGTTTAGAGACTCGATCGCAACCACGCTTCAAGAGGTAATCCTACTACTTGTTTGTGGTTTAGACAAAACGATTCGAGAAGTGTTCTTGGATCATGTGGTTTCGTTGTATAAAAAATTTTAAATTCCGCTGCATCGAGCAACTAGTCCGACTAGTCGCTCCTCATCCTATTTGATACGACGCTCACGCTTCCGTGATGCGCTTGAGGATCTAACCATATCCTTCAAAGGGGAAGAAAATTGAAAACCCCAAAAAGAGGCAGCAGGAAGAGTTCAGCCAGCAGATGATAGACCATTTTCACATTCAGCTGGCTCTTCAGGACGCTTTGCAGCACATCCCTCTACTCCAGCGTTCACTCAGAGACAAGACTACAGTTAGGAGGAAGAGGAGGAACTACCATTCAGAGATCCATGTGCTGACCAGAACTACTTGTTTCGCGATCCAGAACCGTCTGCCGGCCAAGAGGCCAGACTCAGGATCCCTGTATGTCAGATGCCATATCAGAGAGCAGAGGTTCGACCGTACTCTATTAGATAGTGGTTCATCGATCAACCTACTTCCAGCAGCTCTTCTCAACCGCTTAGAGTTGGGCACTCTTAGACAGAGCAGGACAGTCCTTCAGTTTGCTGATCGATCTGTCAAGAGGCCAAAGGGGTTGCTGAGGGACGTTGTTGTCACGATTCAGGTCCTGCAATTCTTCGTGGACTTCGTAGTGTTGGACATGGAGATCCCTGAGTCAATGACCGATACCCCCATAATTCTAGATCGTCCGTTCTTGGCCACAACCAAGGTAGTGACCGACCATGATAGCGGGAAGGTATACTTTTGCGTCGAGGGCGAAAGTGTACAAATAGAGACGGTCGAGGACAATCGAGCCAGAGACACAGCATGCTCAGATACTACTTCCGATACAGAGCAGATGACAGATGCAGGGCCAGACATCCACCAGGACTGCAACTTCGTGATTACAGATAATGAGGCAGTATGGGCAGATCCAGATGCACAGGCCATCCTCTCACCTTCAGAGTCCGCTGATGCAGTGATGCCAGCAGAGGAGAGCTTGGAGAGCGCATTCCTGGTCCAGGATACTTTTGAGGCAGCAGAGCCGGTTCTTGACTGTGAGACAGATTTGTTTTGTGATGCAGGTGGTATTGAGGCCACCATTGATGATACAAATCCCTCAGAGTCAGATTTTGACTGGGCAGAGTTTGAGGATTTCATACCAGATCTGTCTTCCACTGAGCCTGCAGCTAGGGAGGAGGTATATGACGAGCAGAGTAGAGACAGTCCAGCAGAGTAGCCTTCTCCAGTTTCAGAGTGTGAGCGAGAGTTTCAGTTCTCCCATGCGGATTTGGCAGCCTTCACGCAGAGTTTTCAGAGGCCAGATCCACCAGCACCTAGTTGTCCAGAGCTGAAGCCACTTCCTGCATCGCTGAAGTATAGGTTCCTTGCGGGTGAGCATGAGATGTACCCAGTCATTATCTCCACCGATTTGACTGGAGAACAGGAATCACGTTTGATAGGGGTTCTTGAAAATAACCGCAAGGCGATAGGATGGAGCGTAGCCGGTCTCTAGGTGATAAGTCTGGCCCTGTGCTCCCACCATATCTATCTCGAAGATGAGGCGAAGCCGTCGCGTGAGTTCCAGCGGCGGCTGAACCCAAATTTGAGAGAGGTTGTCATGAAGAAGATATCAAAATGGTGGAGCGTCGATTTTATCTACCCCATCTCCGACTCCAAGTGGGTCAGCCCTTTTCATGTGGTGCCCAAGAAGACGGGCATCACTACAGTAGTCAGTGAGTCTGGAGAGGAGATTGCTACTCGGGTACCCACTTCTTGGCGGTTCTGCGTGGATTACAGACAACTCAACCAGGCCACCAAGAAGGATCATTTCCCCCTGCCCTTTATAGATCAGATCATTGAGAGACTGGCAGGGAAGAGCCATTATTGTTTTCTGGATGGGTACTCTGGCTACAACCAGGTGGCCATCGCTCCCGAGGACCAGGACAAGACTACCTTTACCTGTCCCTTTGGCACATACGCCTTCAGACGCATGGCATTTGGGCTATGCAATGCTCCTGCGACTTTTCAGATATGCATGCTGTCGATCTTTTTGGACATAGTAGGGGAGTGCTTGGAGGTCTTCATGGATGATTTCTCGGTCTACGGTGACGGATTCGACTCCTGTCTTGACTGCCTAGACCGAGTCCTTCAGCGATGTATAGAGGTTCACCTTGTGCTTTCTTGGGAGAAGAGTCACTTCATGGTGACTCAAGGGACGGTGCATGGCCATATCATCTCCAACAGGGGCATGGAGGTTGATCCGGCTAAGGTAGATGTCATTAGAAAACTCGCACCACCGTCCAACTTGCGGCAGTTACGATCATTCCTGGGGCACGTCGGTTTCTACCGGTGATTCATTCATGATTTCAGTAGGATTGCACGGCCGTTGACTGACCTGCTGACGAAAGACACCGAGTTCCTTGTCGATGACAAGTGTCTTTCGTCCTTTGAGACTCTCAAGAGATGTGTTGTTGAGGCTCCTGTTCTCCAGCCGCCTGATTGGTCTCTTCCATTCGAGATCATGACGGATGCCTCCAATTTTGCCGTAGGGGTCGTGCTGGGACAGAGGAGGGATGGAGTTCCATTTGCCATTCACTACGCTAGCCGCACATTGGATTCCGCACAGCAAAACTACACAGTCACTGAGAAGGAGATGCTAGCCGTAGTCTTCGCCCTAGATAAGTTCAGATCATACATTATTGGATCTAGAGTGACCTTGTATACTGACCATACCGCCATCAGGTACCTCATGGAAAAGAAGGATGCCAAGGCCAAATTGACTAGATGGATCCTTCTACTCCAGGAGTTCGACATAGAGATTAAGGATAAACCTGGAGTCAAGAATGTGGTGGCGGACCATCTCTCCCGACTAATGCGAGACCTTCCCAGATGAGGCGATCCTTGCTATCGCCTCTATCCCATGGTATGCCGACATTGTGAACTTTCTTGTTGCTAAGAAAGTCCCACAAGATTGGCCCATGAAGAGACTTGAGACCTTCCTCGCGAAGGCCAAGTCTTACCATTGGGTGGATCCCATCCTTTACCATGAAGGAGGGGATAGCGTCTGGCGTAGGTGCATTCCTCATGAGGAGCACCATAGCGTCCTCACGTACTGCCACAAGCTTGAGGCAGGAGGACATCACTCTGGGAGGAGAACGGCACAGAAAGTGCTCCAATCCGTACTATGGTGGCCTACCCTCTTCAAGGACTCTGATGAGTTCGTGAAGAGGTGTACTGACTGTCTGAGGATGGGCACTTGTAGACAGCGTGATATGATGCCGATGCAACCCATTCACTTCTGTGAGGTTTTTGACGCATAGGGCATCGATTTCATAGGTCCATTCCCTAGGGCGTGTTCGGTAGGAGGTTAAGGGGAAATGGAATAAGGGGAATAAGCCCCCAACACGGTTCCCCGTGGTACGACTATTCCCCATTATTTCATCTTATTTCACTCTTATTCCTATCTTTATCCCACCTTACCTACCATTATTTCACCTTATTCTCCTTATTCTTATCCTCCAGCCGAACGGAGAATGGACCCTTATTCCCCATCCTTATTCCTGCTTATTCTCCTACCGAATGGGCCCTAAGAGTCAGGGATTCGAGTACATTCTGTTGGCCGTTGATTATGTGAGTCGTTGGGTTGAGGCCATCCCCGCCCGAACCGTAGATGCCAGGGCTGTTTGCAGATTTTTGAGGAGGCATATCATTATACGGTTCGGGGTACCTCGAGTGTTGATATCTGACGGGGGGTCTCATTTCGTCAACGACCTAGTGAAGGCCCTTGCAAGCGAGTTCAGCATAGACCATCGAGTTGCCACTCCATACCACCCTCAAACGAAGGTCTAGCCGAGGTGTCGAACAGGGAGATCAAGACTATATTGCACAAAGTCGTTCGCCCTGACCGAAAGGATTGGTCACAGCTTTTGGACTCGGTCTTGTGGCCATATAGGACGTCTTTCAAGACACCTTTGGGCACATCTCCCTTTCGCCTCGTGTATGGCAAGCCGTGCCATTTACCTGTTGAGTTGAGACACAAGTCACTTTGGGCAGTCACAGATATACTTTTGGATCCGAATAGTGTAGGAGACCAGAGGAGGGCAGAGTTAGCAGCCTTGGAGGAGCTTTGTGATACCGCCTTCCCAAACAGCCTACAGTACAAGGAGAGAGTGAAGGAGTGGCATGATTCTCATATCGGCCACAAGCATTTTGAGCCTGGACAGAGAGTATGGCTATTTGATGCGAGGCTTCGTCTATTTCCAGGGAAGCTACAGAGCAAATGGAAGGGACCGTATCTAGTGAGAAAGGTACACGACAATGGGAGTATTGATATATCTGAGTTGTCTTCTGAGAGTACCTTTCGAGTGAACGGTCAACGGCTTAAGCCATTTCTAGATCATGAGCCGCGGGTCGTTGATGTTGCCCCTATTCATTTTGCGTGAGATGTGGTCTCTTGACTCACATCTATTGCATCTCACGCCTGATTATCACTGTTCTCCTGACTTGTATAGATGCAGTTGTCGATATCATTCCAGTCTTTAGTCCCACATCCCTTTTCTCATCCTTTGATTATGCTATACTTAGGGTGTACTTTACCCTAAGTATAGGGGGATGTAGGACTCTCGGGTAGTCTTTTGATTCATTCTTTCTACTCTTGTTTTTGCTGCCTATAATTAGGGATATTTTACCTTAAGTATGGGGGGGGTAGATCATGTACATTCTCCACTCGGTTTTCCCTTTGTGTACAGCCTGCTATACTTAGGATTATTTGATCCTAAGTTTAGGGGGGAAAGCCGAGATCCTCTTGATTTCTATTCTTTGATTCGTCTTTGTATCTAGCCTTCCTTTTCACTTCCCTATACTAAGCACGAGTTATGTCTTCTTCATCGCTCTTGACTCTGAGGACATCGTTCGAGCTAAGTATAGGGGGGTGTATATATATTCCATATATACTTTAGCCATAACTCGTTCTTTGTGTGAGTGTGTCAATAATTAAAAATGGCTAAAAACTCAAAATTCCATAAAAATTAAAAATTTTCCCCTGTAAATAAACATTCTTTTATTGCACATACATAGCTATTGCACAAATTCTTTTTGTAAAAATGTTTTCAAAAACTTTTTGTGTAAAGTTTGTGTAAATATGTGCATATCAAAATTATGTATATAGTACAAAATTTTTCGAAAATTTTTTAAAAAACAAAAGTTTGCAAAAACCTTGTGTAAATCTGTATAAATATTTTGCAAAACTTGCATTCATGCATTCATCCATGATTTCAAAACATTTTTCAAAAATGTTGCATTTGTGTAATATTGTGTAAATAGCATCTTTGTATATATGTATATAATTTTTCCTGGATTATAGTTGACATTTAAACCAGCCTGGAATTAAATTGGGAAATGGAGCTTGATTAAGATCTTAATCCACCTAATCATAAGAGGAACCTTATAGGGCTTAGGGTTAAGGCTTTTCATGTCCATGGTGACTTAATTCTTTGAATCCACTAGGCTATGATCACATGTCATCTCAATGAGCCTAAGTAGAGCACTTAACAACACACACATGACTCATATAGACAATGGCTTTACTTGGACCCGCACTTTACACCGAGCTCTCTACGGATGAGGTGGTGAGGAGGTAGTCTTCCTAGACTTGGGGTAGCATATGAGGGTAGTACTTCTAGGTGGAACCTCTCTTCTTATTTTAGTGAAGGAAGTGCGTCTCAAATTGGTCTGGTTGCCATGAGGTCTAACGACAAGAGTTGTGGGTTGCAATAATGCTTCAAAAGAGGGATAGTCTACTGGCTCAAGAGTAAAAACTCCTTATGTATATATGCTGCACATCTATATGTTGTAAAGATGCACTTGAAAAAAAAATGCAAGAAGAAAATAACTCCAAAAAAGTGGTGGGTCTGATAGAAAATGATAATCCCACCGGAGTATGTATACAGTGCAAATAAGCAAAGCTTGAGACTTATGGATTCAATCTTATGTAGCTTGCAGCAGGGAGACTTCGCTACACTGGTTGAGCTCCCAAGGATACATGGCTACACTGGCCATGGTCCATTCTCTTCTTCCCCCTCTTCTTGAGCCTGTTGAACTTGAACTTAGAAGGGAATACCCCGCTCCTCGAGGAAAGAGTGGCCAGATTAGTGTCATAGAGTTACCTTGTTGGGGAGGGTTGTCAAGTTGCTACTTCTGAGGTGGAGAGCTATACCTCACTTACACAGTACAAGGAAAGATTCATAGTCTTCAGGGTTTATGTATGTAGACTTGTTCTGATCTTGATTGTTGAGGAGTCCTGATTATAGATTAGCGGAACTTAGAGGCTGTTAAGTTTTAAACCTAAGTCTAAATAAGGTTCTGATACATTAATAATCCAAAGATCTGATCGAGCTCCATATTTCAATTTACTGAAGGCAAGTTTAATTATCAGCATTAATCCATGTTTATTCTCCTCTTTTTCTTTTTATTTTTCTTTTTCACTTCTTTTTCAAATAAGTGTTTGCCAAGGGACTAGCAAAGTTAAGTATAGGGGGTGATAAATACCCATTCATCACTCTTTATTCTTTTATTTTATCTACAAAACCTTTGCCAAACACACGCATATTCCTGTAAATACAAATAATTGTCAATCAACATGCATTTTGTAAATATGCATAATTAGCATGTTTTTGTGCATAAATAAAAGAATAAAGAAACAAAAGAAAAAGAGGGAGATATTTAGAATAAATATTGAGTGACCTAATCCCAATGGAGGGCTCAGCATGGGCCTGACCGCATAAAAACCCAAGTAGAGAGAGATAAGGAAGCTCATGTGTGTACATATATACCTATAAATAAATAAAAATATTTTCCTCTAAATAAAAATAAAAATGGGTTTCTATTTATTTTTAAATATTTGTAAATATAAATTTAAAATAAAAATGAGAAAACTAAAAAGAAATTAAAAATCCCTTCACCCTTGTAGATACACCATGTACATAAAACCCTTTATCCATTTATTTATCCCTATAAATAAATAAATTAAAATCCAATAAAAATGTGTACATATTCTATACTTCATAATGTAAATAAATAAAATAAAAATAAAAAAAATAAAATAAAAAGAACAAAATAAAAATCAAAATAAACATTGTATATAGACCATGTATATATGTGTATATAACTATTTATTTAACCCTTGTAAATAAATAATAAAAATAAAATAAAAAACCAAAATATTCCAAATTTTATTCTATAAATAAATAAAATATAAAATTGGAATAAAAATGTACAAAAATAAGTAATTAAAAATCAAAAATAAAAAAGACAATATTGTACATATACCTATATATTATACTATATTGTACATACCTTATTTTTATTTTAAAAAAATAAATAAAAATCACAAAAAAATAGCATAAAATAAAAGAAACATTTTTCATGTTCTGAGTTTTGCAAGATTCAGCCATTTACTATTGCAAATTCAATTCCCAATTCTTTATTACGTGGCCGCTCCTGATTGGTCCACGGGGGATGTTGACCCCCCAGTCAACCCCCCCCTGGACCACAAACCAACGGATCTGCACACCTGACCCGATTTCTCCCAATTATTGCGTCATGATCCGATCACCAAAACCTCAAACCCCGAGCTCCGATTGATCAGCACACATCCGAGACCTTCGCCCGGGGTGGGTTCTCGGGGTCCGTGCTCCGATTTCCTCGCCGGACACCCATCAGCCAGACCCCTAGGAGTATTTAGCTTCTGCTCCGCCGCGCATTTCACGCCATCTTTGGCTCCGCCTTTCCATCCCAGGACCTTCATTTCCTTCGCCTGAATGACAGCGAGCTGAGGGTGGTGTTGCAGTGAGGAGGGAGTGATCAGCCATCGATCCGGCCGCTCTTCACCGTCGTGCGCCACCCCTTGAGTAGCGCTCGAGCCTCGGGCATCGACGACCCTCGAGGAAAGGACCAGGAGCTTCAGGAGCTCTTCCAAAGTCGACTTCAATCACCCAATAAGCGTAGTTCCTTCTTATTTCTCTAATTTCAAGTTACACCCAATTTCATCCATTGCCGACGACCGTCGATTCCGACCATATCCGTCTCCCTTTCGATCATCGGACGACACCCTCACACTCATGAGCCTTCTCCACACCTTCTGCACCACTCACACCCCCCGACTCGCCCCGGAGCGGGGACTTCGACCTTCACCACCATCGCTTCGCTGGAGGTCGACCATCTCGCCTCATCCGACCACCACGCCACCCCTAACCGGGTCGAGGCACTTTGCCCTCAACCCAGGAGTTTGTTGCGCTACTTTGCAGGTCAAGACAATCCCATCTGAGGGCCTAAACATTCAGGAGCAACAGCTCCATGCCACCGTCATCGCCAGAGCGTCTCTGACGTTCCCGGCCTCATCGGAGAGGACCACCAGATGCGGAGCATCGAGGCGCACCTATTCCATATCTCAGCAGCAGCAGCGGAGGTCCAGCGCGTCTGTGGCGCTCCAGCGAAGTTCGTTAGAGCTGTGTTCTTCCAGGACCTCCTGTAGACGTCCGATCTTCCTCGACGCTCCAGATTAGATCAGATCCATCCACTTGAGGAGCAGCCATCATTGTCAGATCTTTGGAGGTTCGATCATGACCGTCGATTCAGCAAGGCTTAGCCACAACACTCCTTAGTCGTCCGATTCTCCACGTGGCACGCCTCCATCCTCCGATCTCGGCCAGGGTTCATCAAAGGGGTGTCATCGATCCTCCACCATCCGATCAGCTACGTGGCACCGCCTCAGCCATCGGATCCGAGCCAGCTCCCTTCACCGAGGAGCAGCGCCCCGCAGCCGTTGGATATCACACGTGGCGCGCCTCTGGCCCTCGGATCATAATAAGGGGTAATTAGCTCTTAGGCCCCTCTTGCTTTGTTATTTATGTTTTAGTCCTGTAAATATTTAGTTAAGTTGTTTTTATTCTGGACATTTTTCACTTAGGACCTCATCCTTATTTTATTTGCATTTGTACCCCTGTCTACGTGGAACACGTGCATCGTTACGTGATTTTTGTGGTGTATTTGCAACATTTGAGATTATTTTTAAGGTGTTATGGAATGAAATATAGTTTTCATTATTTGTATCCGTACCCCTGTGCGTAGTTTTGTTGAGACATGTGTTGAATTAATTGGAGAATTGCAATATCTTCCCTGGACTTTTAGCACATGTTGCTATTTCGTCTTATGAAGTATTTTTTATTGCACATAGGTCCCTCCGTGCCCAGGACACGTGCTTTGCGCGTGCGATTTTGGAAATTTTGCACGAGGGACCCCAACTTTCTTGTATTTGTTACGTTTCAGTCCCTAGAACTTATTTTCCTTGCGTTTGGGTCCCTATGCACTATGCCTTGTTGTTTGATTTTAATAAAACATCAAATAAAGTCCAGATTTCGTGAAAATTGGATACGTGGGTCCTGCCACTGTGTAAAATTTTCACTAAAAATTTGGTACATTTTTTTATCATTTTTATTATTTTTAAAAATTCAAAAACCCTTAATTTTATTTTTGTCCAGATTTAAAATTCACAAAAAAATATAAAAACCCCTTTAAAAATTACAAAAAAAAAATTAGATTTTGTGTATTTTGGTGTGCTTGATTTTCTGCCCAATTTTGGCCATTTTTGGATTTATAGAAAATATAAAAATTGAAAAACCTTGGAAAAATTATAAAATTTTTAATAAATCTCAGAAAACTCAAAAATTAAAAAACCCTCTTTCTAATTTTTCCTTTTTGTCTCTATTTTTTAAAGAAAAATACCTCCGAGCCTTGAAAAGACAATTTAGTATTTTTAATTGGTCTTTGAAGCTTGGCTAGACAGTGTCCTTTGTTTTCAATCTTATTTTATTTTTAGAAATTTCTATAAAAATCAGAAAATTATCAAAAATTCAACAAAAATAGTAAAAAAGATACAATTTCTAAAAATATTTTTTTTGATTTTTTTGAGCATTTTAGAGTAATTAAATAATTGTAGAAAGTTGCTTGTTTTCTTTGTTTTATTATTTTCCTTATAACTAAAAATTCCGAAAAAATATAAAAATAATAAAAATCAACCAAAAATCATTTGTTTATATTTTTCTTTGTTTTTGACTACTTCGTAGGCCGCAAAGACCATCACGTGCTTCCTGAGTTCGATCCTCGGTGCTATACCAGTTTAATATCATAGCGAGACCGCTAGTTCATATTTCATCGTGTTTTTATCTTTATTTGGTGGTTTGATCTTTTTCTTGTTGAGCTTTGAGTCCCGAGTGACTGAGGTCACAACGATCGCAGTGATTCATACTTTACCTGAGTTGCTCGGGCTGCTCATCATGTACCCTTTAATCTCTGACAGTCAATGCATCATTTGACAAATACTGTTGCATCCTTGAATAGTGTCGGCCACCAAAAGCCACATTGAAGTACTTTAGCTGCCGTACGGTCTCTAGAGTGATTTCCACTAGATTCGAGCAAGTGACAGTGCTCGAGAACACTATAATGCTCCTCCTGAGGTATGCACCTGCGCCAAATGCAATCTACTCCTTCCCTAAATAAAAGAGGATATTCCCATTTATAAAAATGGATGGTTGACATGAATTTATTCTTTTGATTTTTTGTCCTGTCTGATGGTATTACCCCCAAGGCGAGGTAATTGACTATATCAGCAAACCAAGGGAGGGAATCCACTGCTAAAATTGACTCATCTGGAAAGCTTTCTTTGATAGGTGCATTGTTCAAGGGAGGCTCTTGGTGCTCAATTCTGGAGAGATGGTCTGCTACCACATTCTGAACTCCAGGCTTGTCCTTGATTTCCAAATCAAATTCCTAGAGAAGAAGGATCCATCTAATCAGTCTTGGCTTGGCATCCTTCTTCTGTTGTAAGTACCGGATAGCGGAGTGGTCTGAAAAAAATGGTAACTTTTGATCCAAGCAAACAGGATCTGAACTTTTCCAGGGCGAAAACCACAACCAACAACTCCTTTTCTGTCATAGTGTAATTTCTTTGCACCTCATCTAATGTTTTGCTGGCGTAGTGAATGGCATAGGGCACTTTTTCTTTTCTTTGTCCTAGAACAACCCCAACTACAAAGTCTGGCGCATCAGTCATGATCTCAAAAGGGAGAGACCAATCCGGCGGCTTTAGAACTGGAGCTTAAATGATAATCTCCTTCAGTTGATTGAAAGCAAAGAGGACCTGATGATCGACATTGAACTCAGTTTCCTTGCATAAAAGCCCTGTTAAAGGTCGGGCGATGCGGCTAAAATCCTTGACGAATCGTCTGTAAAATCGCACATGCCCTAAGAATGACCTTACAATTTTGACTGACTGAGGTGGCTCTAGATTGGCAATAACATCCACCTTTGTCGGGTCGACTTCCATGCCACGTTTGGAAACGACATGACCCAGCAAAATTCCTTCGGTGACCATAAAGTGGCTCTTTTCCCATAAAAGCACTAAATTGACTTCACGTGAAGCACTTTGTCTTGGTGTCCAAGGCAAGAATCAAAACTGTCACCATAGACTGAGAAGTCGTCCATGAACACCTCGAGAAAACTGCCTACTATCTCGGCGAAAACTGCTAGCATGCATCTCTGGAATGTCGCAGGTGCGTTGCATAATCCAAAGGGCATTCTCTTGAAGACGTAGGTGCCGAACGAGCAAGTGAAGGTAGCTTTCTCTTGATCTTCGGGAGCGATTGCCACCTGATTGTACCCGGAATACCCATCCAAAAAGCAGAAGAACTCCTTGACTGCTAGTCTTTCCAAAACTTGATCAATGAATGGCAAGGGGAAGTGGTCCTTCTTAGTTGTTGCATTAAGACGGCGGTAGTCAACACACACCCGCCAGGATGTTGGTACCCGAGTGGATATTTCCTCTCCTTTGTCATTGGTAACCACGAAAAGCCTTGATTTCTTTGGAACTACATACAGTGGGCTTACCATTTTGAATCGGAGATGGGATAAATGAAGCGGGCAACACACCATTTCGTGATCTCTTTCATGACGACGTCCCAGAGGTTTGGATTCAGCCTTCTTTGGAATTTGCGGGATAGCTTGGCATCTTCTTCCAGATAAATGTGGTGTCAACACAAAGCTTGATTTATCCCACGGAGATCTGATACGCACCAACCAAGTACCTTGCGGTTCTTTTCAAGAACCTCGAGAATTCGAGATTCCTGATCCGAGTTCAGCCTGCTGCTGATGATGGCCGGATACATGCGTTCTTCACCCGCAAGGAAGGCATACTTCAGTCCTGCAAGAAGTGGCTTGAGTTCTGATCCTGATATGTCCAACTTGTTGGTCACTTCAACACTATACTGGTGGTGGGATGTACTTCATTGATGGAGATACCGTCCTCAGTATTCTGTTGAGATCCCGATGATGTGATGAACGGTTCTGTACTAGGCTCATTATGTTCGAGCTAGAGTGAATTCTCGAAATCACATAGTTGCGCCAGCATCTGAGTGTCTGTCTCCCAAGAATCATCGGAGCATAGGTCAACTGTTCTTTCCAAGTCCTCCTCGAGAGTGAGGATTTCTCGGGTCCATGAATCATTCAATGAAAGTGATGAGTTCTTGATCTCTGCAATAAAGTCACATACTGCCTCTGATACTGCATGGCTCTCATCAATCGTGGTGTGCGGCTCTCTGATCATGTCTATAGTGATCTGCTTGTTGTCAGAGTAGAAAGTGATCTTGCCGGACCCGTAGCCAACCACGGCACTTGAGGTACGCAAGAATGGTCGGAAAAGGATGATAGGGGTCTAGAGTAAGGGTGCAGGTGAGTCCATATCGAGGACCATGAAATCAAAAGGGAATTGCATCTCCCGCACCTTTACCACAACGTCTTCCACAAGACCTCTAGGTTGTTTGGTGGATCGGTCTGCAAACTGAAGGATCATCTATGTTGGCTTGAGCGGACCTAGCCCAAACTCTTGTATTACGGACGAGGGCAAAAGGTTGATAGAAGATCCGCTGTCAAGGAGAGTATGCTCGAAGACTTGATCAAATATCTCACAACTGATAAGAGGCGCTCCTTTGTCTTGTTTCTTCTGAGGGAGATTGCTCATAGCCACGATAGTGGCCATGGAAAG
This sequence comes from Ottelia alismoides, assembly GCA_037367405.1. Classification (NCBI taxonomy): domain Eukaryota; kingdom Viridiplantae; phylum Streptophyta; class Magnoliopsida; order Alismatales; family Hydrocharitaceae; genus Ottelia; species Ottelia alismoides. The sequence continues at coordinate 1,050,877 of JAZKJV010000198.1, read as the reverse complement.
AACGTGCCTCTCGAACTGATTGCGTTTGTTCTTGTGTGCTGGTCGACGCTTGCTGGTACATGATTCTTTCAAACCATTATTCACAGCTGCCATATATTCCATGGACTTCAGTAAGGGAATCTCAACGGTTAAGTTATCTATTATTTCCACAACTCCAGGATCAGACAATGCACATTTTCCTTTTGCTATTTTTTTGGATTATTCTATTGCATTAGGAAAAGGAATATTTACATCACTGATATGCAGAGTAGAGTTCTTATTTACATTAGAACTATCGCCCACAAACTGTTGTACATCCATACTATAAAAAGGAGTACAAGCTGGGTCTTGAGATAAGGGTGTTGATGTGTGAGCAAAAAGTAGGGTGTCTGCTCCATCGGATGGCGAGGGATCGGCTGCAGCTGGCTGCTCCTCCGAGGCTGGCACGACTTTGCTTCGGCTGCAAAATTCTTTTTGTTCTTTTGAGTTTTGCTGATTTTTTTGTACTTAACATTGAGGGTGCTGGTGTTGCATGACTGTTGGAATGGCTTCTCCTTCTTCTTCCTCCTCACCCATCCCTGTAGCTGGAATGACTGATGTAGAAGATGACGATTCACCTGGTTCTTTATTCTCCCCAGTCTTGATAGCAGGCGAAGGCAAGGTCCTACTGCTCCTAAGAGTGACAGCATTAGAATAAATAATATTATCATTTTCTGATTCTACAGACATAGACAAGATATCACATTCTACCTGCTCTTTCTTGGTCTTGGTGGCGGTCAGATCGTCGAGCCTCTTGGTCATATCTGCTAGCCCTTTGATGAGTTGGGCCAAGCAATCCATGGTCGGGTTCATAGGATTTGCCTCAGTAGATTCAGCGTGCAGACCATGTTGTTGCTGCATGTGTTGGTGATGAGACTGTTGTTGGTGGTGTTGGGGTGGTGTAGGAAGCTCAAGCTGCTGGTAAGAGGAAGGGGGATACTATTGGTACTGCTGAGGTGGAGCGGCCACATACTGATGGAATGGTTGTGGCTGGCGGTACTGCGGCTGCTGATAATGCTGATTCTGCCTCCATTGATTTGCATATGAGGGAGGCTGATGATACTGTGGCGGCGGCTGTGAGTACTACCCAAATCGACCATCATGAGGTTGGTGGTATTGCCGGTTGGCTGGTAGCAAACCCTGAGGTTGTCCCACGGGATGGGTCAGCTGTGCTTCATTGCTCCAAACCCCGTTGACTTCTTGAATCATGGATGGTGGTGGGAAGACTGGATCGGATCCTGTTACAAATCTGGTTACTACGAAACCATCTGCTGCTGCGGCGTACCCTGGTCGGGCGTCTGCACGTAGTATACGTGATGGACTGCCGGTGGCTGCTGGCTCGGCTGAGGCTGATGCGGCGATGGTAGATTGTCCTTCTTCTCAGCTGGAGTTTCTGATGGTGCTGCCGACTGGACAGAGTTGATGGTGCCCACCAGCAGTTCTAACTGTTTGGTGATCTGATCTAGTTTGTCAAGGTTTTGAGTCCTCTTCTCGATCACAACAAGTTTTTCTAAGTCCTGTGATCGTTTCTCGATGATATTAAGCTTCGAGAGATGGCCCCCGATGATGTTGAGGTTAGAGCTCTCATCTCTCTCTGCCTCGCGGTACGCTGCCATGTGCATTTGTTTCTATAGAATCTGGGGCTGCTTTTGGTATGCTATTGATGAAGAGAGGGTGGCCTCTCCTTTGGCCATTTCCTCAAAGATTTGCCAGACTACATCTTCATCCTTATTGAAATGTGAGCCCACATACGCTGCGTCGACGAGCCTTTGGCTCTCAACGTTTAGGCCCCAAAAAATGTTGGACAAAGCTGGTCTTCGGGATCTCATGGTGGGGGCATTTCTCCGACAGATCGGTGAATCTCTCCCAGGCTTCATGTATGGATTCATGGGCTCCCTAGGAGAAGTTGCTAATTCGTGCTCGCAGCTGGTTGAGCCAACCGAGAGGGTAAAACTTGTGCAGGAAAGCTGACTTCAGTTCCTCCTAGGTTGTCACAACCTTCCCCAGATGGTTGACCCAATAAAGGGCCTTGTCTTGCAGGCTGAAGGGGAATGCCATCATTTTGACAACGTCCAAAGGGACGTTGGGGTAGTGAGTAGTACGACAGATGTGTAAGAACTGCTATAGGTGTATGTACGGCTCTTTATTGGTGTTTCCATGGAAAGATGGAAGAAGAGAGAGGAACTGGGGCTTCAGCTCAAAGTGAGCATGCACTGGTGGAATGAGGATCTACTCGGTCATCTGGGTGTCTCAAGGATTATAGGACTCCTTCAGTGTAGGTTTGGGTCTCCCTTGTTCCAGCTCTTCCTCCGGAGGATTATCACCTCCTCGTCGTCCTCCTCCTCCCTCAGATCTGTTCATTACATCATTCAGCATCTCCTGGAAAGCAGTCTTTGCTAGGGCCTGCTCTGTCAGCAGCTGTTGGATAGCTTGGATGGATGCCAACAGTTGTGCATTAACCTGATTTTGATCAGGTATTTGTCCTTGCTCTTGCTGAGTGGCTGTTGGCCCTTGCCCTTTCCTTGAGGAGCCATGTCAGGGTCTGAGTCTGATGAAATGAATTCCACATTAGAATCTAGGGCTCGGTCTGTCTTCTATCTGTAGAATGAGAGAATCCTAATCAGACCACTTGCAATCTTATTCAACTGTCATGATGGATCTGGAATCAAGGTCAATCCTAGAATGTTATGAACGGAAAAGGATATGGATTGTGATCGACTTCCATTCACAACGGTGAAAGTGGGAAAAAAGTGATCCTAGATTATTGGGTGGTCAAAAGAAAGGTAGAAGACGAGGAGTCAGGAGATCGATCCCCAAAGTCTGGGTCGGATTCTATGGAATCGATGTGGGTGTCGACGGGATCCCGACGGAAACCATCCATGGATCAATTTCATGAAGCAAAAGGAGGATTGTATGTTGGAAGAAAGATATGATGGTCAACGAGGAATAGAAAGGAGTGCAAAACAGTTGGAAGGCTCGACTGAGCGGGGGTCAAAGGAGAATGATACAACAAAATTTGCGCAAAGGCGCGGGACTTGATCTTTGAACCTTAGTCTAGATCCATACAAATGCAATACAAAATTAGATTCACCAACTCACTCCATGTGGAGCCGTGAAGGTTCAACTACTTATTATCTTTTCAATTTTAGAGTTGTTATTTCAGGCATATCTTTTAAAAAGTCCTTAGCACGCTTACCCTATAGGAGAGAGAGTACTGCCAGAAAAGAATCTCGTACTTGTCCTCCTCCTTTGTAATCTGTAGTCTGTACTTTTTGAGGTCCTTATAACCCTTCTTGGATCCCTACTCAGCCAAAGAAATAGAGAGAGGAAGCCGATAGGCGAGACCAATACTTCGGTTCTCGCTCGGAACAGAATCACCCGTGAGCGTGCAAGAACCTACTCGGACGCAAACTGATGAGACAGACACCCCTGTGAAGGCGTGGCCTATGCTCAGTACTTCAGACCATGTTGATGTTCCACACAAGGCAGGAACACCATCGCTGACAAGGCGCTACTCGATCACGTACGATAGAACCGCTAATACTTCGGAAATCTAGGAGATACACAAGCCAATTGCAGACTGGGATTTTGGCTCTATTCCTTATGGGACGTACCTCGCTCATGGGAGCAGGGTTTTGGTCCCCCTCCGAGGGTACCTGAAAACAATGAGGGCTTTATGAACCCAGCACAATGATAGTCCATTACAAGTTTTAATTAAGGTCAAAATTTATTTAGCAGTCCACTTGTTTTAGTTTTCTGGGTTTTCACTTTTTTGAGTATGTTTTCATACCAGCGCCTAACGTTTATGTAGATTTTCATTTATGTCCTAGGTGCTCAAAATCAAAGGGAGATAGCGGAAAAGCTGTGCAAGTTGGTTCCATGATGCAAATCTCACTATTGAACCGAATGATGCATGCTGAGTTAGAAGACTTACAGTGCATACCAGCTCTCTCCATGCGGTATGAAAAACAGAATTTTTAAACCTAACTACATGACGGTGTGCAAGCGACAAAATTTCCCTAAACATTAGTTGCTATTAATCGTGAAGAACTAATTAAGTTTGACTAAATCCATACGTAAGAAGCTATAGGAACAAGCATTCTTATTAATGTGTTGACCTAGCTACCGAGTCAAGCAACCTAAGTCTAGGGGCTCCATGCACACAAAACAAAATAAAGAAAAGGCAGAAAGCTCAAAACCACGGGAAACAAAGAAAAGAAAGCAGGAAAACACGAAAAATCCACGACGAGGCCCCCAGGTGAACAGACAGTCGGGCACTGGACCTCGATGTGAAGAGTAGAGTCCATATTATTACAAGCCAAAATTGTCTCTCTCTCTCTCTCTTTCTCATAAAATTACACATTTTTTAAATACTAAGCCTTCTTCTTGCTTCCTTGGTGCTTGCTCTAGCTGGTCAAACAGGCGTGACCCTCCTTCATGCATGGCTGCACCAGCCTCCTAGAAGACCGTCCTCGCATCGCGGACCCTCGCATCAAAGTTGCAAGAAGAAAGGGTATTAGCACAAATAATCACAGAATATAAACAAAGGCAATAAATATGTACATGCAATTCATGAATATTAGCAAAAGATCATGCAAGTATTTACAACATGACAAACTAAAGTAAGCTACACTCATTGCTCCCCGGCAACGGCGCCATCTGATAACACTGGTTTTGCGAGGGTGATGAATCTCGGATTCATCACTCTAAATATCATTAATTAAGCTCAGATCCCTCAAAATCATCAGCATTTCTACATTTATTCTGCATAATTAGCATTCATGCATGTTTTCATAAGAATTGCATTTTAGCACTAATTTCTGCATAAAATAAGAAGCCAAATATCCAAGCCAAAAATGACCTGTAAATAGCCTAACTTCCAGATTTTTAACTCATTCATGCTAACTCAGAATTAACCAAAACCACCTCCACTGTGTACTTATCACTCACAAGAATAAACGAAAAATACAAAAAAAATAACTAACCCTAATAAGTGGACCAAAAACCCAATCCCTAGTTTCAGGATTTCCAGAATAAAAACGCCATGTCTTCCTCAGTGTTTGTTTTATCCTACTCACTTTTGAACTAATGTACATTCACTTTCCTTCAAAACAAGACCATGTTCAAGTGATTCTGAGCTCATATGTGAAAGTTGGGTTTTGGGCCTCTTTTGTACATTGTGTATTTTAGTGGTTTTCAACCTGATGTTTTTTGTACATATTTTCTTAATTAATAAAAATCCAAAAAAATAGATTAAGGTGTCTTTATTTATCTTTCTTTTTTCCACACTTTTTTCGGAATTTTATCTGGTTTAAAAATGACAAAAAATTACAAAACCCAAAAAATATAGGTATTCTATGTATATGGGATACCCCAAAATTTCACTTTGTTCATTCCATCGATTTTGGTTTTGATGTCTTTATGAAAGTTGTAGATCTCATCGAGACGAGCAACTTTCGTGAAGAAAGTTTTTTTATTCGATGTCATTGCTATTTATTTTTTATTTTACAAAATCTTTATCTACGAACTTTGCCGCATGTCAGCGTTTTTTGGCCTTTTTATTCTTTTGTTTTTATAAAAAAATAAAATGCCCTCGCACGTGTAAGGCACGTGCCTCCCAGGCACACGCCCAGCACGTGCCACCCCCTCTCCTCCGATCTCGTGTCACGTGGCCCATTCTGGGCGATCCGATCATCGCCCGATCGGACGGCCCAGGGGTCGCCTTCAACCTCCCAGCGTTCCCTCGCGATTTGCACCTCCCTTCCCTCGATTCCGCCGCTACCCCATCTCGCGGCCAACCACCTCCGTGATCTCTACACCGGCCAACCGCCTCCGTGAGTCACACGCATATCTCGCACCCTCCCTCCATCGCTGGAGGCAACCCTCGACTTATAAATAGACCCCACCGGCCCACGCCGTCAAGCATTCGCTGATGACCTATTTTGCAAGGAGGACATCTGCGACAGGGCTGGTTCTCCATCTTCGCAGCGAGATCCGACCACCCTTGCTCCGTGGCCATTGCAGAAGCGAGCCTTCGCCGCCTGCTCAGCTCTGGACGACCTCCGTTGAGCCATCGGCTACAGCCGCACTACACCACCGACAAGCTCCACTGCCTTTGCCATTCTTCTCCAACCTTTGCCTCAACCTTGGCCGTGCATCTTCAGCCAACGGCTCCGCCTCTCCACCGACTGATCTCTATCTCAACCATCTTCTTCGACAGACGCTGCTCCGCCTCACCTTCACTAACGCAACGACGATCATCTTCTCCGCCATAGCCGCCTGGAGCTTCAACGCCCATCGACAATCATCTTCATCGACAACTCCAGTGAAGCTTCAATGCTCCAGACCACTTCGCCCATCGCTGGTGTTCATCACCGGTGCTCTACGTTCCTCCGCCCCTATGTCGTCCTGCCGGATCTACTTCGCCTTTCAGGACCATCGTCCGGCCACCTCCTCCACCTCTCCATAGCCGCGTCACCGGGGGCTGACCCGAGATCCCCGTGCACGTGCGAGGCACGTGCGTCCTGGGGGGTACGTCAGTGCTTACGTTAGCACATGGGTCACGTGCCATGCACGTGACCCGGTGGTCTATTTTCAGAAGGGCTCCCGAAGTATTCCATATTTGCATCCAGCCTCTGCCGACCAGAGGGCACGTGCCATGCACGAGCCTCTCTGGCGAAATTGTAGCGGACCCCCCTCCAGTATCAGTAATTACAATTAAGTCCCCCCTTGTATTTTATGTTTTATTTATTTATTTTATTTAATTGCATAAATACCCAGTATTCTCCAATGATTTTGGACCTCTACATGACTTTATTTTATTATCAAAAATAGCATGATGTTAGTCCATTAATCTTCTACACTTTGACATGTCGTGGATATTTATGTGATAACCGGTTAATTAATAATTAATTATTTGGTGGACATTTGCATATTTTTCCTAATTTGTGTCTTTATTTTTTTTTTTGATTAACTGTTGCTCTAACATTTCTTGAAAAATCACATATTGTAGAACTAATTGTGCTTGACATTGTGCCCAAAAAGAATCGCATTTGCATGCAAAGTTTGACCTGTAAAATGAATGTGCATATTTTAGTATCGGATTTTTAATAGGTATTAGATCTCACATTTTCAAGGTTTAGGATTTTTTTAAGATCCATTACCTAGTGATAGATCTAAGATAATTTTATTCCTTGAAAATAATTAGGTTTAGTATTTATTATATTTAAATATTGAAATTCATCTTTTTTACATTTAAAAATTCATAAAAAAATCATATTGCATCCAAATATTCTAAAAAAATTACAGTGCATTCATTTCATCATATTTTGCATTGTGGCCAAGTTTTATATTTTTCAGACATTATTTGAAAGTATTTGACATTTTAGTCCCTAAAATATGCCGAATTTGCATTTTGCATACTTTAATGCATAAAAAATTACAAAAAAAGACCGCCTAAAAACCACAAACAAATTTTGATAGACATAATTTTAGGTTGTTCCTTTGCCTCCTTGTGTTCGGCCTCGGGACTTGCCCAAGTAAAAAAAAACATAATACCACTTGATTGAAAATTTATTAAATTATTTTGTGGTTTTTTCTTGACCGATTCTGAGTGCCGCCTACAACGAAACGACTATTTATTTTACGCATGATGATAAATACATCTTCTTAACAAGCGGATTTCGGACTCGTCAAATGGTCAAAATACGTCTCACACATGGCGGAGACAAAGTCATTGTGGCGACCGCTCACGAAACCCTTATTAATTAGCGATTCACCCACAATCAGAATAAAGCAATTAAATCTCAAAAATATGAATTAAAATTTATTCACTATACCATAATGATGCATAGTGTGTAAGTATGTAGAGGTCGAACCACAGAGAGCAAAAACTGGTAGCCTACAATTACTCATATACAAGCTAGTCATGTATGCACACAAGTCTTTTTGTGGGTTTTTTTAATTTATATTTTGTATTTGATTTTTGCATTTATAATTTTTATTTGATTTTTAATTTTAATTTTTTTGTTTTATATGTTAAGTTTTTATATTTTCTTTTTGAAATAAGATATAAAGCTATATAGAATATATAATAAAAGAGAGATAAGAGAGAGATGAAAATAGGGAAAATATTCAAAATACAGTAAATAAAATATTTTTGTGATTTTTATATTTTTAATGTTTTTGTGTTTTTTTAGATTTTTCCTAATTTTTTTGGTATTTTTAAAGTCCAAAATATGAGTAAACAGCAAAATAAATTACTTGCCGAAATTAAAATGAGGATGAAAAATATAAAATACTGTCAAAAATTCCTCAAATTAATTTTAAAACAAAGATAATAAAACATAGAAAATTCAGAAATAGATTTATAATTTTTTGGGATTTTTATTATTTTTATGAATGTTTTTGGGGTTTTCTAATTTTTAGGAGTTTTGTTTTACATTTTTTAGTGATTTTTGGATAGAAGATCAAACACACTAAAAGACACAAAATATATTTCTTGGGGAGTTTTTCAAGAAGTTTTTATATTTTTTTTGATTTTATAATGCAAACATTAGCAAAAATAAATGTTTTTGAATTTTTATAAATATGATAATGCATAAAAATGAAAAATAAAAATATGCCGTGATAATACAATGCAACAGGAACCTATGGTATTTTTTAGTGATTTTTAAAATTTTATAGATGCATGCAATAAATAAGGAAATCAAAAAGAAATTCCAACCCTAGCGGGGGTATCTTTGCAAATAAAATAAAGCCCAGGGGGTTCTGTGCAAATATACCAAAACTTTTAAAAGTTAACACGAAGTTTCATGACCAAATACAAATTTCAAAACCCGCCAGGGGGCCCTTGCAATTTTACCTATCACGTGGGACTACACATGACTCACACACACATGGACCAAAATGCAATTCCAGGAAGTACAGGGGTTTGCGTGCAAATTCCACAAAAATATAACACTGTAAACTTTATTTAATGGACTTTTTCTAAATACAAATACATACAGGGGTTCTAGTGAAATTTTTCCAAACCCACGTGGGATTGCACGTAAAGTGACGTGGATCAGACCTAAATGTAAATACAAGAAACCTAGGGGTCCTTTTTACAAAATATCCACTTTATTTTAAACGTTAAACATTATTTACAGGGCTAATCAATGAATACAAAATAAAAGGGGCTAAAGGTGTAAATTACCCCTTATTAGGCGCTGGCGGACGGTGATGATGCAGCCACTTATCCAAGTGGCGTCCATCCAACGCTTGGTACCGGTTCGCGGTCGGACATACGAGATTAGATCTCCTGCTGAGATCTGACGGCTCTGGTGCTTGGCATCTGACGGTTGCTGCTACGCATGGGATCTCCATCTTGATTGGACGGTAATGGAGCAAGGTGGAAGAACAGGGACGAAGCTCGCGCACGGCGAGCTTAGATCGTGAATGGCCTGCGCCTCCGGCCTCCTCCGTCGCCTCCGAAGGTCTCTACACATTCCTGGAAGGTCCCTACTTCTACTAATGGCCTCCGCTTGGATCCTGGAGGTCCCAATCGATCAGGCGAGCTCGAGGAAGGGGGGAACCTCCAGGAACCTCTCCCTTGGACCAGTCAAGCCCAAGAGGGATCCTTTGAATTCAAGACATGCACAGGAAGATAAATCGGCTTGAGGGCTTCACCCTCGACATGGGGTTTGAAGCTTTTGCGCAAAAAAAGAAGGGGGACGACGAGGTTCCGGTGAGCGACGGAGGTGAAACCTAGAATCGCGAAGCCACGTGGGCTCCAATTCATATGGGGCGTGAGGGAGATGGAGAACACGATAGGGAACGAAATGGTTTCCATAAGGGGGTCGGAAAATCACTAGAAGGCTCCAGAGTCGTCGCCGGAAAAGGGCTCTAATACCCGGTGGGAACCAGGGAGCGTGGCGTCACCGGAGCTCCGCCATGCGTGTAGCTCCCACCTCCTCCGACCGATTTAAGGCACCAAGAGATCTCCGGCAACGACGCCATCTGATAACACTAGTTTTGCGAGGGTCAAAATACGTCACACACAAGGCAGAGACAAATTCTCTATGGCGACCGCTCACGAAACCCCTATTAATCAGCAATTAACCCACATTTAGAATAAAGAAATAAATCTAAAAAATGTGAATTAAAATTTATTCACTCTACCATAATGATGCATAGTGCGTAAGTATGTAGAGGTTGAACCATAGGAGCAAAAACTAGTAGCCTACAATTATTCATATACAAGCTAGTCATGTATGCACAGAAGTTTTTTTGTGGGTTTTTTTTATTTTATATTTTTTATTTGTTTTTTGGTTTTATAACTTTTATTTATTTTTAAATTTTATTTTTTTGTTTTATATTTTATGTTTTTATATTTTCTTTTTGAAATAAGATACAAAGCTATAGAGAATATATAATAAAAGAGAGATATGAGAGAGATGAAAATAGGGAAAAATACTCAAAGTATAGTAAATAAAATATTTTTGTGATTTTAAAATTTTTCTAATGTTTTTGTGATTTTTTCTAGATTTTTCCTAATTTTTTTGATATTTTTAAAGTTGAAAATATGAGTAAACAGTGAAACAAATTGCTGGCCGAAATTAAAATGAGGATGAAAAATATCAAATAGTGTCAAAAATTCCTCAAATTAATTTTAAAACATAGATAATAAAAGACAGAAAATGATATTTTACTTTTATGATTTTTTTGGCCTTTTAATATTTTTATGAATATTTTTGGGGTTTTCGAATTTTTAGGTGTTAGGTTTTATATTTTTTAGTGATTTTTGGGTAGAAGATCAAACACACTAAAAGACACAAAATATATTTTTTTTCGGAATTTTCAAGAAGTTTTTATATTTTTTGGATTTTATAATGCAAACAATAGCAAAAATGCATGTTTTTGAATTTTTATAAATTTGAAAATGCAATTAAAATGCAAAAAATTAGCGTGATATTACAATGCAACAGAAACCTATGGTATTTTTTTGGTGATTTTTGGAATTTTATAGATGCATGCAATAAATAGGGAAAACAAAAAGGAATTCCAACCCTAGCAGGGGTATTTTTGCAAAAAAATAAAGCCCAGTGGATTTTGTGCAAATTTACCAAAACTTTTGAATGATAACATGAAGTTTCAGGACTAAATACAAATTTCAAAACCCGCCAGGGGGCCCTTGCAATTTTACCTATCATGTGGGACTACACGTGACTCATACACAAGAACCAAAATGCAATTCCAGGAAGTACAGGGGTCTGCGTGCTAATTCCTCAAAAATATAACACTATAAACTTTATGTAATGGACTTTTTCGAAATACAAAATACATACAAGGGTTCCGGTGAAATTTTTCCAAACCCACGTGGGACCGCACATGAGGTGATGTGGATCAGACCTAAATGTAAATACAAGAAACCTAGGGGTTCTTTTTACAAAATATCCACTTTATTTTAAACGTTAAACATTATTTAAAGGGCTAATCAATGAATACAAACGAAAACATGGGGCTAAAGGTGTAAATTACCCCTTTTTAGGTGCTGGCGGATGGTGATGATGCAGCCACTTATCCACGTGGCGTCCATTCAATGCTTGGTACTGGTTCGCGGTCGGACACACGAGATTAGATCTCCTGTGGAGATATGACGGCTCTTGTGCTTGGCATCCGACGGTTGCTGCCACGCCTTGGATCTACATCTTGATCAGACGGTGATGGAGCAAGGTGGAAGAACAGGGACGAAGCTCGCACGTGGTGAGCATAGATCGTGAATGGTCGGCGCCTCGCGAGGTCCTTCCAGGAACGTGTAGAGACCTTCGGAGGCGACGGAGGAGGCCAGAGGCACCGGCCATTCATGATTTAAGCTCGCCGCGCGCGAGCTTCGTCCCTATTCTTCCACCTTGCTCCATCACCGTCCGATCAAGATGGAGATCCCAAGTTAGCAGCAACCGTCGGATGCCAAAGCACCAGAGCCGTCAGATCTCAGCAGGAGATCTAATCTCATGCATCCGACCGTGAACCGGTACCAAGCATTGGATGGACGCCATGTGGATAAGTGGTTGCATCATCACCGTCCGCCAGCGCCTAATAAGGGGTAATTTACACCTTTATTCCCTATCTTTTTATTCATTGATTAGCCCAGTAAATAATGTTTAACGTTTAAAATAAAGTGGATATTTTGTAAAAAGGACCCCTTGGTTTCTTGTATTTACATTTAGGTCCGATCCACGTCACCTCACTGTGCGGTCCCACGTGGGTTTGGAAAAATTTCACTAGAACCCCTGCATGTATTTTTATTTCGAAAAAGTCCATTAAATAAAGTTTACAGTGTTATATTTTTGTGGAATTTGCATGAAGACCCCTATACTTCCTCGAATTGTGTTTTGGTCCTTGTGTGTGAGTCACGTGTAGTCCCACATGATAGGTAAAATTGCATGGGCCCACTGGCGGGTTTTAAAGTTTGTATTTGGTACTGAAACTTCGTGTTAACGTTCTTGGTAAATTGCACAAAACCCACTGGGCATTATTTTATTTGCAAAAATACCCCTGCAAGGGTTGGAATTTCTTTTGCTTTCCCTATTTACTGCATGCATCTATAAAATTCAAAAATCACCAAAAAAATACCATAGGTTCCTGTTGCCTTGTATTATCACGCCATATTTTTGTTTTGCATTTATTATATTTTCATATTTATAAAAATTCTTAAACATGCATTTTCACTACTTTTTGTATTATAAAATACAAAAAAATACAAAAAATTCTTGAAAAATTCCCCAAAAAATATATTTTGTCTATTTTTAGTATGTTTGATCTTCTGCCCAAAAATCACTAAAAAATATAAAACAAAACTCCTAAAAATTAGAAAACCCAAAAAACCTTCAAAAAAATATTAAAAATAGCAGAAAAAATCATAAAAATACAATATCTATTTCTGAATTTTCGACGTTTTATTATCTTTGTTTTAAAATTAATTTGAGGAATTTTTGACACTATTTGATATTTTCATCCTCATTTTAATTTCGGCCAGCAATTTGTTTTTCTGTTTACTCGTATTTTCAACTTTAAAAATACCAAAAAAATTACGAAAAAACTAGAAAAATCACAAAAACATTTGAAAAATATAAAAATCACAAAAACATTTGAAAAATATTTTATTTACTGTATTTTGAGTATTTTTCACTATTTTCATCTCTCTCTTATCTCTCTTTTATTATATATTCTATATAGATTTATATCTCATTTCAGAAAGAAAATATAAAAACATAAAATATAAAACAAAAAAATAAAACTAAAAATCAAATAAAAACTATAAAACCAAAGATCAAATGAAAAATAGAAAATATAAAAAACCCACAGAAAGACTTGTGTGCATACATGACTAGCTTGTACATGAATAATTGTAGGCTACCAGTTTTTGCTCTCTGTGGTTCGACCTCTACATACTTATGCACTATGCATCATTATGGTAGAGTGAATAAATTTTAATTCACATTTTTTAGATTTAATTGCTTTATTCTGATTGTGGGTTAATTGCTGATTAATAGGGGTTTTGTGAGCGGTCGCCAGAACGACTTTGTCTCCGCCTTGTGTGAGACGTATTTTGACCCTCGCAAAACTCATGTTATCAACTACTCGGGGATGGAAAATATAAAATCAAAATTTCCTAAAAATTAACCTAAGCTGTGCCTCCCCGGTAATGGTGCCATTTTGAAGAGCCTCCGTCTACCTTACCTAATTCAACCGGATTAATGATCGAATTATATGTGTCATTTGATGTAGTCGGGTAAACGAGACTGATCAAAAATCACTTAGATTAATATTCAATTAAACGCAAGGGCAAATTTATTTTACTTGGGGAAGCCCAAGGTCGAACTCAGGGAGGTAGCTTTCTCCTTAGGTTAATTTGAAGTTAATTTTGATATCAAATTTTTAGGAGAATATTTTTGGTGTTTTTTTTATGCAATTATGGAAAATACAATGCAATTTCAAGCCAAAATTTAAGGTTAAATTTGAAAGATGGTCAAATTAAGTCCAAAAATAATGAAACATGGCCAAGATTTAAAATGCAATAAAACTAAGCTACTTCCTTTTTTGGAATTTTTAGACTCTAAATGAACTAAATATGAATTTAATAAGTATGTAGGGTAGTTTTGCAAAATTAATTTTAATAAATACCATGTATATTATTATTAGATATAAAAATTATCCTAGATGGTTCTATGTGAAAGGAATCCGAGAAAATTAATAGACCTAAAACATGATGTATATTTGACCTATTAAAAATCAATTAAGCAAATAAATATTTAATTTATTCATGGCTCGTGATGCATGCAAATGGTTTGATTTTTGGGCACATTGTAGAGCAACTTAAACTAAACCTATTGTGATTTTATGATGATTTTTTGAGAAACAAATAATTTAATACTTAATTTAAAGCACACAATAGACAAACTATGTCAATTTACACAACAAATACTAATATTTTATTCATTGATGCTCACAAAAATATGGCATGTGTTCACAAAGATAAAGCACGAGTTTACCTACAACATGCAATTTTTGGAATTTAAAAATGATGATAAATGAATGCCTAAATGAACGTGCAAACATAGGGACCAAAATGCAACAAAAATTAAAATTGATAAATTTTGAAACATGCTTACAGGGACTAAAGTTCAAATACCTATAATGTTGGGGGTATGCGTGCAAAATGTCCATGGGAACACGTGAGCCTCACTTGCTGTGCCTGGTAGGGACTGGATTGTAATTATGGAAACTTGCAGGGGCCTTGATGCAAAGTGCCCATCCCGCACTAGAGGGACACATGAGGTACTAGGCTCGGGAGACTTCAGAGGCTCGGGTGCTCTGGAGGCTCGGGCGTGCTACGAATCTGCTTCGGGTGCTCCAAGCCTAAGGGTCGGGGAAAAGGCTCAGATGGAGCTACGCGGCGCACGATTGACCATTCGATCAATGAGGATCAAACAGCTGCTGGAGTTGGATACGTGACGCGCCTTGGATCGTTAGATCAAAGTCGATCCAACGGTGGTGGTAGCTAACTTCGTGGTGTGATGCTGGCCTTCCGATCAAGATTGATCCTACGGTATCTGGAGTTCTTGGAGCGGGTGTCAGGGATCGATCGGGACCATCCAATTAAGACGATCAGACTGTAGCTGGGCATCGTCCTCCTTCGGGCCATCGCCTCCTACGGCGGACGTGGCTGTGCTTCGGCGAAGACTCCGAAGCTCTGCCTCATTAGATCTCGCTCGTTGTTGATCGTCGTGACTCCTAAGCAAGGGGCTTCTTGCATTGGTGACAGACGTCGGTTTTCTTCGATGCCATTAGAGTGGATGCATTGGAAGATGAGTCAACACCTTGTCCCTTCTTCTTTCTCTTCTGGGACGGGCCTTTCCAAGAACCTTGATTCCGACCGCGGTTCCCTCTGACCTGTGCAACCACTACATTGCCAGCGGGACCATCTTTCTTCATTATGTCTTCTGCAGACTTTAATCCAGCAAGAAGCCTAGCATTTGTCAATTCCAGCTTGTTCATGTGGAATGAAACCACAAAGTTATTGAAAGACTTGGGCAACGATAACAGAATGAAATCAGATTGCATGTCTGCATCCATGGTTGCCCCAAGAGTCTCCAGCTCCGACAAGTACCCAAACATTTTGAGTACATGTTCACGGACCGAAGTTCCTTCCTGCATCTTGCAGCGAACAAGTTCTTTTATAACGTTGTATCGCTGGGTGTGGTTAATGTCACCAAACATATCTTTTAGATTCCGCATTATCTCTTGGCAAGTACTCATCTCCACATGTTGTTTTTGAAGAACATTGGAGAGAGAACCCAAGATATAGCATCTAGCCAAGACATGATCTTCATCATACTTGTCATTGTATGTTTTTTCTTCCTTTGATTTAGGGTTTTCATGCTTGTCTTCTGAGAGCACATAACTTATGCGCTCAGCCGAGAGAACAAGCTCCTAATTATGGATCCAATCCGATTAATTTGGTCCGATCAACTGGTTGACCTCCAGAAGCCTGCTTAGTGGGTTCATGGACTTAATTTTCTGAAATTAAGAATGCACTATTAGAACATATAATAATACATTCAATTTATGATATTTGATTAAGTTATTTTAAATCAAATTAGTCTTGCTCTGTCTACTATGAATGTTTATTCCCTTAATCACTTTCAAGGTAAGAGATATATTTACCGCTATATCTCAAGCAAGAACTGGGATCTCCTCTTTATCTTTGTCATATCCCAATAATATGAGAACCTATGACTCCAATAAAGAGAAGCGGGAACACATTCCGCCTTGCAAGTCCAACTTGCATTTCCCAATTCGGTCTTTAATACCCTGGCCCACCACTTTTAAGGTGATGTTGACCCATCATTAATTGAACCAACCGTCACAGGAATACAACACACGGATTTCATGAGCTACCCATCATTAATATTCAATTTTATGAAGATAAGTGTTTGCTAAGGGACTAGCAACAGTAAAGCATAGGGGGATGATGAATATGCATTTCATCATCTTTGTTCATTTATTTTAACTTAAAATCCCTTATAAAAAACATGTATATAATACTAACTTCACATTCTTACCAACTTGCATCTGTGTATAAATATTGTACACTTATTACCATTTTAACTAAAAATAAATAAAGAAAGAAAGAAAGAAAGGAAAAATAAAGAAAATAAAATAAAAAAAGAAGACTCTATATATGTAAATAGATACATGTTGACTTGAACCCCGAGAGAAGGTCAGACTTGACCTGATCGACCATGAATAAAGTAGAGGGAGATAGGGTCCTTAATCCAAAAAATCCAAAAAAAATGTCTGCTGTCTATATTTGTATACTTACCCTATTTTATTTGTACATAAATTGACCTCAAACAAAATAATGTTCAAAACAAAAGTTGTAAATAAAATTATTTCCTAAATAATAAAAATAATTGCACAATCATATCATGTACAAAATAAAAGCAACCATACTTGGAAAAAGCCACTAAGCGATAATTGAAAGACCAATTCCGGTTCCATATGAACTCAAATTGAACCAAACTCACTTCCATTATATTCTAAATTAAATTGTCTTTAAAATGGTTATGATTTCATAATTTTGGGTGTTACGGTTGAAAGTCAATTTTCTGGGGTGGTTTGTGCAATTTAATCATTTATTTGTACATATTGTATTTGTAAATTTTTTTACAATTATTTAAAAAAATTAATAAATAATAAAAATTTTAAAACAAAAAAAACTAATTTCATTATTTAACTATGTATATAATGTACCATATGTAATAGTATATGTATATAGTTGCTGTTATTAAAAAACCACCACAAAAAAATAAAAAAAGTAACAATTTTTATTCAATATAATTGAGTGAAGAAAATACAAAAAAACTATTTATGTAAATATTTTTAACTTTATCTCATTTCACATTTCTTCTCTTATCTCTTATCTTCATTCAAAATTTCAAAAAAAAATTAAACTCCATTATCTATCTATTAATATGGTCCATCTCCCTCATTTCAACTGGATTAGTCATTGGTGAGAGGAGCCTGATCTCCGAGAGTCTTCTTGTCACAGAAGGATGCCTAGCCTCCGAGATGTCTGGTGACATCGAGTCAACCTTTGTCGAGATGATCATGGTCTTTTCCGCTCCTAAGGTGAGATCCATCATTTTGTTCTGGTTCTTAATCTAAGACAAATCGTAGTTCTATTTTATTCCTCATATTTTTATTTCATTGTCAATTTTTTTTCTAGATATTAGAATCCATCACGAGTTTTATTAACCTTCGATTCTGATTTTTCATCTCACTTTCTCGATCTCTACGCGTTATTTTCTATCTCGCACGATCTCTCACCTCCGACCACGTACGGTGGTTGGAGATCCGGTTCCATTTGCCATTTTCTACGGAACCACATTCGTTTATGTCTTCTGTTTTGATTTTGGGATTGGTTCATCATGCTCATATCCTAATTTGTTTATAAATAAAAATAAAAAATATTTTCTCTTTCTTCCTAACATTTTTTTACAGGAAATAAAAAAATACAATATATAAGGGCTTTCAACTTCTCATTTTTTTAACATATTAAAAAAATAAAAAAAATCGAATACAGTTTTGTTTAACAAAAAAATATAATAAAAATAAAATAAAAACATCGCACGCTCAACGCAGGCCACTGCCCGTCCATAGTCTTCACTATCGCCCCGCCCTTGAACAACCGACGGTGCAACCACCATCAAGCCCCTCTAGATCCACTGACCACCACCTAGACAACCTTCCGCAGTCACCTGCAACACCACCCCTCACCGCACCACCGTCCTCCAACACAGCACCGACCTCTTCGCGCTCCGATGTTGCCCATCCCAGTCCACTGCAACCGCGACACCCACCATAGTCTTCACCGTACGCCATCAAGCGCACCACCCCCGCACCTGGAGCATCCACAACCAGCCCTGCCTCAAGCCGCCGGCCGTTCACACCTCCGCAGTCGCCCAGCCATCCGCTGGCCACCTCTTCCACCTTTCACATCTCCACCGCTAGAGCCCCTTCCTACCCGTGCGCACCGCACCCCTCCACATGCGAACCACCAGCGATAGCATCCACCGCCGCAACGGTTGCTGCCTTCGACTTGCGCGGAGGAAGAAGACGGTAGCGTGCCCCACTACCCCCTTTTGCTTTTGAAGAAATAAAGGGAAGAATAAACCCTAAGGGGCTAATATTATTTTTTGGGAAAATTACAACTGCCCCCTGGAGTTTTCAAATTTACAGAAATGCCCATGCCAGTTCAAGCATCAGGCAAATTGCATAAGAGTCCACAGACATTTTGCATATTGCGCAAAAGCCTCTTCCAGCATTCAAGCACGCGCTTTGCACATTTCTATTGGGTAATTTTCACTTCAGTCCACTAGTTATTCATGTTATATTTTATTGTGAAAACTCCGAAATAATTGCATTTCAGTACCCATTTCCAGACTATTTATTGCTTGTCTTTTATATTGAAATAAATATGTTTTGTGCCTCAAAAAGTCTCAAAAAAAATTAACTTAGACTTCTGTTATGTGCATCTTCATTGTTTAAAAGTTGCATTGCATTTTATTTTATTTGATATTATTAAAAAAATAGTGTCATTTTCTCTTCCTGAAATTCAAAATTTCATAAAAATTTAAATATTTCACTAAAAATTCTAAAAAAAATAGATTAATTTCCTTTCATTGTCTTTTAATTTCTGTGCAAATTTCGTGCATTAATTCTTTTAAAAATCCAAGAAAATGAAAAATACCAAAAACCTTAGAAAAATCAGAGGAAAATTCTATAAAAATCTAAAAATTGTGATTTCACTTCCCGTTTGTAGATATTTTTCTATATTTTAGCATAAAATTAATTCGCAGGAGTTTTGGGCATTAAAATATTTTTAAGTTGCAAATTACTTCAGGTTGTGCACTGTTTTACTTTTTTACCACTATTTGATTTTTAGAAAAATACAAAAACATCTTAAAAATATGCAAAAATTCCCAAAAATGCTTAAAAGCCTTTATAACCAAAAAATTTTCCTCTACAATTTTCTGAGCATTTCTAACTATTCTGGAAAATACAAAAAGAGTGTGGTGTATGTATTTCATCCCTTGTGCATTTTGTTCCTTATTTTTGAAAAATAAAAAAAAGAATAATCAAAATCGTTAAAAATTTTGAAAATCAGAAAATAAAAAAATAGAAATAAAAAATTAAAAAAAAACAAAAGTCACAAAAAAACAAGATAGCTTGCTATTGAGATACCCTTTTTCTCTTAATTGATTTTCGATTATTTGAATAACCCTTGGGATTGTAGCCTCCTTGAGTTTGATCCTGTTGCTATACAAGTAAATATGGCAAAAAAAATTTCTCTCGCTTCATTATTCTTGTAATTCTTTTTGTAGCTTGAGAAGAAAAAAAATTATTTGTTGACGCTTGATTGGGTTGCAACGACATTGTTCATAATTAATATAATTAAAACCCTTCAAAAAGCAGAGCAACAATAGCCTCCACCCAACGACTAACATCATCCACAACAAGTAGGATGGACTGAAATCCATGACTGATAGGAAATGGGCCCTTGAAGTCTATGCCCCAAGCATCAAAAACATCAAAAATATGGATACATTTCAGGGGCATGGTATCATTGGAACCAATGGTTCTTTCCATCTTCTGACAGTCAGTACAACCTCGAACATACTCTATAGCATCCGTAAATAAAGTTGGACATCATAGGCCACTCTGTTAAACCTTTGTTGCCATGTGCTTCCCTATATGATGCTCACAAGACTCTAATTTTGACAATGCTCAAGTACGTTGGTGTACTCCTCTTGAGGAATGCACCTTCTTTAGATACAATCCACACACTCATGAAACTTGTAAAAATCCTCCCACTGGTAAAAATGTATTTCTGACAGGAATCTGTCCACCTTGTGCTTCGGCCAATCTTGTGGAACTTTCATGGAGATAAGATAGTTCGCAAAATTATCATACCATGGTAGTGAGTCCATAGACAAATTGGTCTCATCTGGAAAGGTCTATGATATGGGAAGAATAGTCTGCTCAGAGGAATTTTCATCTATGATCCGGGAGTTGATATGTCGCAACATTTTTCAATCCAGGTTTATCTCAAATCTCTAAATCAAACTTACAAAGAAGAAGGATCCATCTGATAAGGCATGGTTTAGCATCCTTCTTTTCCTATAGGTATTGTATGGTAGTGTGATCGGTGTATACAATTACATGTGAACCCAATAGATAAGATCTGAACTTCTCTAATGCAAGCACCACTGCTAACATCTTCTTTGTGATTGTATAATTATGTTGTGCCTCATCCTGAGTCTTGCTAGCATAGTGTATAGCAAATGGTATCCATCCCTTCTCTACCCTAACACGGATCCAATTGCAAAATCTGACACGTCCGTCATGATCTCAAAGGGAAAAGACCAAATCAGGTGGTTGTAGGATAGGAGCGCTAGTAGCCATTTCTTTCATTTGGGTGAAATACAAGGAGTACTTAACCATTTCTTTCATTTGGTGGAATGCAAGGATTACTTTCTCATCAATAATAAACTCACTCTCCTTGCCCAGAAGCTTAGTCAAAGGTCTAATGACCTTGCTGAAGTCCTTAATGATTCTCCTATAAAATCCAACATGTCCCAGAAATGACCTCAACTGCTTCAAATTCTACTGATGGATCTGGCTTGGAGATCACACCAATATAAGCCGGGTCAACCTCCATACCATGTTTGGAGATGACATGGCCCAATACAATCCCATTAGTCACCATAAAGTGACTCTTCTCCATGAGAGCACTAGCTTTACCTCACAACAACATTGAAGTACTATGTCTAAATGAGCAAGACATGTGCCAAATCTATCCTCATAGGACGAGAAATCATCAAAGAAGACCTCTAGAAAAATACCCGCCATGTAAACAAAAATGGCCAACATACACCTTTGGAAGTAGTAGGAGCACTACACAATCCAAAGAGCATCTGTCTAAAGGCGTAGGTGCCAAACAGACAAGTAAAAGTAGTTTTACTCAATCCTCAGGAGCAATAGCAACCTGGTTATACCCGGAGTACCCATCCAAGAAACAAAAGAACTATTTCTCTATAAACCACTAAATAATATGATCAATAAAGAGTATCAAAAAGTGATCTTTCTTGGTAGTTGAATTCATATGCCAATAATCTACACAGACATGCCATGAAGTAGCTACATTGGTTGGAATCTCCTCACTATGGTCATTCTTTATTGTAGTAATCCTAGATTTCTTCAGGACCACATGTAAAGGGCTGACCCACTTTGAATCCGACATGGAATAAATAAATCCAACATCACACCTTTTCCTGATCTCATTCATGGCAACATCCCATAGGTATGGATTGAGATGATGCTGACACTCACGGGAGGGTTTGCTATCATCCATTAAGTAGATATGATGTGAGCACAAAGCTGGAATACTCCTACAAAGATTTGATATATTCCATCCAATGGCCTTGCGATTTCTCCTAAGAACCTCTAGCACGTGAGATTTTATTTCATCGGTCAAGTGTAAGATGATGATGATCGGAAACATTTGGGGGCCCACAAGGAAGGCATACTTCAATGTTGAGGGTAAAGCCTTGAGCTTAGGTGGGGTCTAAATCAGCTCTGTGACAACCTCTGTAACTGCACTGGTAGAATGTACCTGATATGCACTATGAGTACTATCCACAGTGGCTACTACTAGCTCAGCAAGTAAAATTTCAGAAAGTTATGCAACAAATGATCTTTGCTCAGAAAGGAATGGCTCATCAGGCTGTTCGGAATCCTCAACAAAAATCTCAAAAATCCAATAGGAGGTAACTCATCAATAATCTCAAAAAAGGAATGTGTCTTATGAATCTCAGAATGTACCTCAAATATCTCAGACTGATCCTCATAAATCAGCTCAAACTGTTCATCACCAAACGATTCAGAATGATCAACAAGGGAACTCAGCGTGACTGTGCTCTCTGGAAGGTCCATGAAATTAGTGAATAGATCTGTCTCTCAAAACTCGACAAGAAAATCGTAGTCCTCGATATCTGGTGAAACTGTCTCTCTCATCTATTATTGCTGGTGGCAGTGATGGCCTAGGATCGAGGATCGTCTCAATTTTCACCTTGTCAATACGGGAGTGAAAGACGATCTCTCCAGTACCATAATCAACTATTGCTTCGGTTGTTCGAACGAACGATCGACATATTATGATCAGTGTATGGAGTAACAATGCAGAGGTGTCCATATCCATGACAATAAAATCAATTGGAAATCTCAATCCTTGAACCGTTACAATAACATCCTCTAATATGCCTCCCGACCTCTTGATCGATCTATTAGCAAACTGAAGGATCTTCTTGGTGGATCTAAGAGGATCCAACCCAAACTCAGTGAGTTGCAGATGACATGAGATTAATGGAGGATCCTCTATCAATAAGAGTATGATCAAACCCTTGATCCAAGATGTGGCAATTGATGTGAGGTGATCCCTTATCTTTATTTTTGGGCGAGAGGTTGCTAATGGCATGAACTGTGATAATGGTCAAAATGTGCTTCTTTGTCTTCTTTCGTTTGTTTTACTTTAGATGACACTTTTGAGTACATGTTTCTTTCATTCCCTTTTTCACTACAGGCATGTACTCCATGGCCTTAAGGAGTGGCATCTCTAAAAAGATGTTCTGCAATATCTCTACCACTCTAGGATCATATAATGTTGTTTTTAATTATTTATTTTTTTGGTTTTATTCAAAGCAGAAAGGAATGGAACAAAATTATGAGAAACACCAACCTGTTCAATTCCTTTATTCAAAATAGAGTCATCATATACATTTGTACAATCAGAATCAGTCTATACATTGTTATCAAAAATAGAGATAGAAACAGAAGGAAAAACATGATGGGCTACTATTGCTAGTATAGAAGGAGATTCGCACGACGTTTGTGTGCTTCTTCTCTGCTGACTATAAACTGCATCTCTCTTCATTGCCATTTTGGTATTTTCTGAATGAAGAAGGTGAATATGGTGGTGGTGATGAAGAAGAATGTGGTGAAACTCCAAGATCTCGTGCTGCTACACTGGACCTCTGTACTGCTGGTGAAGAAGATGATGTGGAAGGTGAAGCTCATAGTGGCTCAATCTCCCAATCCCAACTGGTATGCGGGCGACTGTAATCTCCTACCACACCTGAGATGAATGTCGTCTGATAAACATGTAAAATCAAGAGCCAAACCTATCTAGGGTGATGGGGCTGTGATCATGATGGGTTGTGAATCGCCCTACGTTAATTATGGAGAATTATTGAGCGTTTAAATTAATGTTGAAATTGTCATTGTCAAGCAATCAGAATCGGCCAAGAAATTAACCACAATAAACTAATCAATTTTATTTGATGTGGTTTAATGTTTATTTTACTTGGGCAAGTCCCAAGGTCGAACTCAAGGAGGCAAAGGAACAACCTAGAATTTTGTCTATCAAAGTTCATCCACGATTTTTAAGATGGTATTTTTTACTTTTAATGCGATTGTGAGATGCAAAATGCAAATGTAACCAAATTTAGGGACTAAATTAAGATTTTCAATCAAGCAATATCCGAAAAATACGTAACATGGCCGAGATGTCAATTATGATGAAATGAATGCACTATAATATTTTGGGAAATTTTGGATGCAAGATAAGTAATTTATGAATTTATGAACGCAAACGTAATTAATTTCAATAATTAATTATGATAAATATTAAACCTAATTATTTTCAAGGTATAAAATTATCCAAGATCTATCACTAGGTAATCAATCTCAAAAAAATCATAAATATCAAAAATATGAGATTTAATATCTATTAAAATTAAAGATCGAAATCGGCAAAATGATTTTTACAGGGCAATATATGTATGCAAATACAATTCTTTTTGGGACAATGTTAAACACAGTTAATCCTCCAATCAATGATTTTTCGGTAATTTTCAAAGCTATGGTTAATTAATTATGAATTTCTAAGCACAAAATGGGCAAAATATACAATTTATCACAAGAATATTAATTATTAATTAACTATAGATCACAAAAATATCACAAGCATGTCATGATGTAGAGAATTAATTGTAGAACAAAATTCCTATTTTTAATAATAAAATGATGCAATATAGTGCTTTAAAATAAAGGGAGAACACATGGGTCTATTTGCAATTTTACAATAATTAAAATAAAACAGTATGCAAGTTGAAGGTCTGGAATGTACTTACCGTAATTCCTAGGGGTATTTCTACAAAATAACCAAAGGACACGTGCGAGGCACATGACCTATGGCGGTAGGGCTGGATGTGGAATTAGCGAGACTGGGGGGTCTATGCTGAAAATTTCCCAAGGGGTCACGTGCTCCTCACGTGATCCTTGGGCCGGGGCTTGACTGGGGATCTGACGGATCTTCAAGGGTGGCTCTGCAATGTTCCACCCAACACATCTGCGAATCACGTGTGGTGGGGGTGTTTGTTGAGAACGTTCCCCAACGTACGTGTCGTGCACGTGGCGAGGGTCTCGGGCCACGTGCCTGGCGAAAAGGCAGAGGAGCAGACAAGGCTCCTGGCTGGGCGAGCGACGAAGGAGTGGCGGAGGCACTCCTACTGCGATGGTGGCAGTGCATTCGAGGCATGGTACAGGCTCATGATGTACGTCTGGAGTCGATGATGGAGAAGCTTCTGGCGGGCGGAGCTACGAAGATGATGATGGCTTGAGTAGATGAAGCGGGAGTCGTTGTCGATGGAGTTCCAATCACAGCTGTGGAGTCGAAGGGGGATGTCGATGAAGGTGGAAAGGGTTATCAGGTTGGTAGCTCAACGGTGGTCGAACACCCGAGCGGCTGGATGCTCAAGCTACAACGGTCGATATGGCCAGATCTCGCCGGGTTGAAGGGGAAGAAGCGAAGTTGTCTTCACCTCCCTTCCTGTTTGTAGACCTATCAACAGATGGGTTGGTCGGGGGCGGCGGTGGCGTTTAAATAGTGGGGAAGGGGGTGCGATGGTGGGCTATCGATTTGGGATTTGATTGAGGATCAATTATCTGATTGAGAGATTATTAATCAATCTGTCGAGGGTTTGAATCAGGAAGGCGGTGGAGATTGGAGGTGACAATGGTCGGGATTCGTGGAGGAGGCAGTACGACGAGATTCACAAAGGAGGGCTAGGAAAATTGGAGGCGGTGCCGCCCGATATGTAAAGTGGGAGAGAGAGGAAGATGAGGTACAGGAACCATCCGATCGGCCGAGATCGGGCGGTCCGGATCTTGCCACGTGGCAGCAAGCGGAGGGCAGGTGGAGCACGTGTAGGGCACGCACACAAGAGGCGCGTGCGAGGCTTTTTTTATTTTAATTTTTTATACTTTTTTTGTAAAAATGAAAATAGATAAGGCAAAAAATGGGTGACACATGGCGGCTCTAGGAGCTGCAACGTGTCAGCCTAAGAAAAATCGGAAATAAAAATACAAAGATAATTCAAGAAGAAAGAGCAAATGACCTCGGATCGAAAAATTTTCTTCATGAAAGTTGCTCTTTTAGACGAGATCTACAATTCCGTGACTAAAACGAAAATCGATCATTTGCACAAAGTGATATTTTTGGGGTATCCCATGTACATAGAACACCGTGATTTTTTGTTTTTATATTTTTTGTAATTTTTAAACCATATAAAAATCCAAAAAAATATGACAAAATTAAAGATAAATATTTAGACATTAATATATTTTTTTTAGATTTTATTATATAAGAAAAAGAATAATAAAATAAAATAAGAAAGAAACATTTTTTGAACAGACGGTTAGTAAAGACTCGGACTCAGTTAGTTTCTTTGATTCAAGCTCAGTTTGGATTTGGATTTTTATGCATTTTAATAAAAAAATTTTCAAAGAAGACAAATGAAAGAAAAATAAAATTAAATGAGTTAATTATGTACATAAACTAATAGGTCGAAAACCGCTAAAATACAAAATGTACAAAGAGGCCCAAAACTCAACTTTCACATATGAGCTCCGATTCACTTGAACTTGGTCTTGTTTTGAAGGTATTTGAAAGTAAATTACTTTAAAAGTGAGTAGGATCAAATCGGACACTAGATGACGAAGATATCAAGGTTTTAGTCCGGAAATCCTAGAACTAGGGTTTGGGTTTTTGGTCCACTTATTTGGGTTAGTGATTTTTTTGTATTTTTCATTTATTCTTATTAGTAATATGTACACAATGGAGGTGGTTTTGGTTCATTTGGAGTTAGCATGATTTAGTTAAAATTTTAGGAAGTTAGGATAATTACAGTTCAATTTGGTTGAGATTTTGGCTTTTTATTTTTTTGCAATAATAAGTGATAAAATGCCATTCTTATAAAAACATGTGTGAATGCTAATTATGCAGTATAAATGAATAAATACCAATGAATTTTAGAGTTTTGAGCTTAATTCCTGACTTTTAGAGTGATGAATATGAGATTCATCATCCCCCTATACTTAAACCATGCTCGTCCATGAACATCAAAAGAAATGCAATGAGGTGAAATGAGATTGGGTTCCATACCAAGATCATGAGCTGAAGCTGAAAATGAAACTAGACTTAACCTTTGGATTATTAGTTTGGCGGAACTTCTGTGAGACTTAGAAATTTAATATCAACAGCTTTCAAGTTCTACACATCATTGTCACAGTTTCGGCTCAGAAGTCAACTTAGATCAATCCACCTCCCAAAGCATACCCCATGAACATTGAACAATCGACTCATGTGTGTGAAAGGTTTTATCTCTTCCCATCCAGAGTGTCGGACTACCATGCGAGTCTCCTCTCCAGTAACTCATCCTCGGGGAGTCAGGTATTTCCTTCTAAGGCCCATCGTGTTGTGTTCACAATCGAATAGATGGAGAATGTAGAAGAAGGAGAAAAGAACTAGAGAGTGGCTAGTGTAGTCACCTCTCCTTATGAAGCCAGCCACTTTAGCCAAGTCTCCACCAATATCTGCAGGTTTTCTTGAAGCTTGGACCTTTTTGGTCAATTGTTTATTTGGTAGTAGGCTCCTTTGTATTTGGATTTTTGGTGGTTCTACATGGATCTTGTTGTGCCCCTACGGATATGGATTTTTTTTCCGTACATGTTTTGGGGTCTTAGAAAAAATTGTGCCCAACCGTCCATCCCTTTTCTGAAGATTTATTTCAACCCGTACTCTAGTCTTTAGATGTCCACACTACAAGAAAAGAAACTCACACAATCTTCCAACACCCTGTATGAGTTGAGCTAAGTACATAGTGCAAGAGTACAAATTAATCCCCTATTCCAGAGTCGTACCCAGAATGAAAAGACCAGGTTAGACACTAACAGTCAAATGCTGCACACTGTCATGTGGAACCCGGAGAATTAAGTCAACGCCTCGAAGCTTCTAAAATCATATTTCTCGGTGAAGTTCCTTTGATAATTAGGTGGATTAAGGTCAAGTCCAGATCACTCTCACTTTCTGCTTAAAACTCGGTTTAGTTACCATGGACTTTTCACAAATGCAATGAATGTAATGCTGTTTGAAGTGCAGGTGTGTCAAATGCATACATAAAAAATTTTCGTGTTATTTTTGTGATTTCTTTATCTCTCTCTCTCTTTTTCTTTTTTTCTTTTTTTGATTTTTTTTGAATTTTTTTTGAAAAAAATGAATAAGAAGCCATTTTTTTTCGAAAATTTTGGTTGGACATAGTCAATTTTAGTATCAAAAGTTTGTTGTTTTTTTCTAATGTTAGTTACCCGCCCTGTAAGTACATATAGAATTATGCGAAAGTAGGAGCTATGGGTAAAATATATACATAGTATATATACAACCTCCTATACTTGGAGAGTGTTGTGTCCTCAGAGCACATGAAGTGTAGAGAAGAACCTAGCTCGGGCTAAGCGTAAGAGAGTGAAAAAGAAAAGAAAAAGATATAACGACCCGTCCCCCTATACTTAGACTGTGAACAATCTAAGTATAGAAGAAGAGCGAAAATGAGGCGGTCGCGATATGTGAGTGAGGAGAGTATATACAAATGGGCATCGGTTCCCCCTATACTTAGGCTCTAGTCAGCCTAAGTATAGAAGAAGGGTGGAAATGAGGTGATCGTGAGGTGGGGAGAATGGTATGTACAGATGGCATCGGTCCCCCCTTATACTTAGGCCTTGGCCTAAGTAGAGGAAGAAGATGTACAAGGAGACCGATGGGGTCGGGAGGGAGGGAGGGTAGTCGATGATTAAGATGGTTTTCGGTTGATCTTTTTGTGAGCATGTGGTGGGAGATCATAATGATAAGAAGGACATGAACCATATGATTCCCAACCATTATAAGTGTTATCGTCAGGGAAATCATGCTGGAGTGTAGATGAAGCGTATAAGTTAGATGAAAGATAACCATCATTAGAGTTATCCTCAGAGGAATAGTATTGTTGAGTAGGATATCTTCGAGGTTTGGATATTAATGATACAGAGTCATCGTTATCCTCAAAAAATCACGGATCAAAAAAAACAAATTTTTTTCTTCTCTTTTTCTTCTCTTGCTGCATAATAATTACAGAAATAATGTGGAGCAAGAGAAATATTTTTGCTACTTATTTACCTGTATAGCTGACATGATCGAACTCAGGGAGGCTACAATTCTTGAGGGTTATTCAACTAATCGACGAAAAAGCAATTAAGAGAAAAAGCAAGAATCTCAAAGGCAAACTATGCTTGGTTTTTGTGGAATTTTTCTCTTTCCATTTTTTTAATTTTTTTATTTCTATTTTCCAAATTTTAAGTGATTTTATGTTTGCAATTTTTTTAAAATTTTCAAATAATGAACAATATGCATAAAGAAAGAAACACACACTCCAAACTTATTTTTATATTTTTCAATTATATCAAAGATGCTCAGAAAAATCCAGAGATAATATTTTTGGGGTTTTAAGACTTTGAAATGTTTTCAACATTTTTTTTGAAATTTTCAGATGTTGGTGTATTTTTTTAAAAAATCAAACATTGACAAAAATGAGAAACAATGCACAGCCTGGAGTAATTTGCAACTTAAAATTTTTTTAAGTGCCCAAAACTTCAAGCAATTATTTTTATGATGAAATATATGCAAATATCTACAAATAGGAACTGAAATCACGATTTTTGGATTTTCATAGAATTTTTGTGATATTTATAAGAATTTTGATGTTTTTCATTTTTTTTGGATTTTGAAAAGAATTAATGCGTGAAATTTGGATAGAAATTAAAAGAAATTAAGTAAAATTACTCTAACTTTTTATAATTTTTAGAGAAATATTCAATTTTTTTATGAATTTTATATTTCAGGAAGATAAAATGACACTATTTTTTATTTTTTGATAACAACAAATAGAAATGAAAAGCAATGAAATCTTTATGCTAGAAAGATACACACATCGGAGCATAGCATGATTTTTGGAGAATTTATTATGCAACAAAAATCATTTTATTCACTAAAAAAAACAATCAAAATAAAGGTCTGGAAACCAGGGACTAAATTGCAAATATTCAATGTTTGTTCATCAAATAAATAATAGAAATAAACATCAGGATGAAGAACGTACCTAATAAAACGTGTTGTGCACGTGCTAAGCGCTGGAGCAGGGGTGTTTTTATAATATGCGAATATTTCGAAGCAGAGTTGCAAATTTTCCAATATTTTCTTTATACCCTAGGGTTTATTGGCTTTCTTAGTTTCTTCAAGTTGGGAGGGAGCCACAGGTGCACTGCCCCTCTCCTTGATCTCTCCCAACATGCGGGCATGGAGGGCATCGCCTTCCTCGATTCTCACTCCGAAAATGGCGGCGGCATTAGATCTACGCGCAAAGATGGTGGCAAGGAGGGCGATGATATCCTCGATGGTTGTTAGTGGCGGCGGCGTTCATGGGTGGAGGAAATGGGAGGATGGCACTGGAGCACTCGGAGGTCTGCGGCGGTGGAGGCGCGCGGCGACCACGCGTCGGCATGTGCGGGAGGTGGCGCCTGCGATGGAGGCGCTGCACAACACTGTGGAGGGTGCGGTTGTCGGCAGTGGTGGTGGAGGTCGAGTGCGGCATGGCGGCCTGCTACTGCAAGGCCTAGGCGTCGATCGACAACATTGTCGGTGTGGGGGGTTACTGCGGCTCCTACGATGAGGCGGGCTGGCGATGACGACTAGAGATTCCAGGCAGTTGGAGAGTCGGTGCTCGGAGGGGCGATGACAAAGATGTCGGGCTGAGGCGTGCCTGGGTAGTGGCGGGGGCCGCCCCATATGAAGCTTTTTTTATTATTTTATTTTATATTTTATTTGTAGATGTAATACATAAATGAAGATGAAGAAAAAAACTTTTTTACTTTATTTATTTTTTTTTTTTAGAATAGAAATTGCAAATAATATTTTTTATTTTTTTCTTTTTCAGGTGATCCTGCAAAAGAGATGTTAGAGAGAAAGAGAAAAAATATACATTTTTTTAATTTAATTTTTTTATCAACAAATTAGAATGTGAGCATGATGACTCAATCCCAAAATCAAAATGGAATGCATGAGTGGATGCAGATCCTTGTGATGTGGAATATGAATACAAGTCTCCGACCACCGTGCATGGCCGAAGTTGAGAGATCATGATAGGTAGAAAAGAACGTAAAGAGATCGAGAAAGTGAGATGAAAAATCAGAGTCGGAGGTGGATCAAAAACATGACGGATTCTAGATAAAAAAATTGACGACGGAATAAAAATGCGAAAAATAAAACTATGATTAACTTACGATAAAAATAATAGAAGAAAAGTATGGATCTCACCTTAGGAGCGGAAAAGACCTTGATCACCTGGATGAAGGTCGACTGGGTGTCACCGGACGACTTGGAGGCTATGCACCCTTCTACGACAAGAAGACTTCCGGAGATCGAGCTCCTCTCACCAAAGATTGATCCATTTGAAATGATGGAGAAGGAGCCATATAAATAGAAAAGATAATAATTGAAATTTGAATTTTTTAATTTTTTGATGAAGATAAGAGATAAGAGAGAAAAAAATTGAAATGAGATAAAGTAAAAAGATTAGTGTTAAAATTATTTAAAAAAATTAATTAATTCTTTTGTATTTTCGTCACTTTATTAATTTGAATATTAAATGTTAAATTTTTATTTTTTTGTGGTAGTTAGTTAAGAAAATTAACTATATACATATGCTATATATATGATATTATATACATGGTTAAATAAGGAAATTATTTTTTTAAAAAAAATATTATATATTTTTTATTTTTATTTTAATAATTAGTAAAAGCATTTCATATATTTACAAAATGCAATATGTACAAATACATGAGAAAACTACACAAACCACCCCAGAAAACCAACTTTTCACCCCTAATGCCAAAAAAATATGAAATCAACGCCATTTTAAAGACAATTTAATTTTGAATACAATAGAAGTGAGTTTGGTTCAATTTGAGTTCATATAGAGCCGGAATTGGTCTTTTAATTATTGCTTAGTGGCTTTTTCCAAGTGTGGTTGCTTTTATTCTGTACAAGATTTGATTGTGTAATTATTTTTATTATTTAGGGACACATTTTTATTTTAAACTTTTGTTTTGAAAATGATTTTTTTGAGGTCAATTTATGTACAAATAAAATAGTGTAGTATAGAAATATACACATCACACAATTTTTTTGGTTTTTGTGATTAAGGACCCTATCCCCCCTACTTTATTCCGGGTTGATCATGTCAAGACTTGACCTTCTCTCGGGGTTCGGGTCAGCCTGTATCTATTACATATATACAATCTTCCTTTTTTATTTTCTTTTCTTTATTTTTCTGTTCTTTATTTATTTTATGTTAAAATGGTAAGAAGTGTACAATATTTATACACAGATGCAGGTTAGTTAGAATATGGAGTTAGTATTATATACATATGTTTTATAAGGGATTTTAAGCTAAAATAAATGAATAAATATGTTGAAATGCATATTTATCATCTGCTATGCTTTACCTTTGCTAGTCCCTTAACAAACATTTATTTTAAAGAATAAGTGAATAAAAAGAAAAAGGAAAAGAAAGGAAAAATGAAGAAATTAGGACAATATTTAATATTAAACTTATCTTCATAAAATTATAGTATGGAGCTCTGTCAGACCTTTGGATTATTAGTGTGGCAGAACCTTAATGGGAAATGGATTTAAAACCTAATAGCCTCTAAGTTCCATAAGACTCCTATTCAGGTCTCCTAAACAGTCTGGTCAAAACAAGTCTACATACACAAATTCTTTTGATTATAAATCTTTACTTGTACGGTGTAAGTGAAATATATAGCTTCCCATCTCAAAAGTAGCAAAGAAAGAACCTCCCTGAACAAGGTAACTCTAGTCCCCCGATCTAGCAACTCTTTCCTCAAGGAGCGGGGATATTCCCTTCTAAGTTCATGTACAACTGGCTCAAGAAGAGGAGATGGAGAAAAGAATGGACAATAACCAGTATAGATACCTATCCTTGGACGGATGACCAGTGTAGCCACGTCATCCAGCTGCAAGCTTACAAATATTTGACTTTGAAGCTCTTATTAATTTCTCTTTTTTTATCCTTGTATATACACTATGGAAGGCATTTTACTTTTCAATCAGGCATGTCTACCTTTGGAGATTCTGCATTTTTTTCTCTTTTTTTCCTTTTTTTGAAAATATATACAAGGTGCAACATGTACATAAGGAGCTTTTCCTCTTTAGCTAGTAGACTATCCCTTTTTTGAAGCATTATTGTAACCCAACAACATCATGTCTTTAGGCCTCAACATCGCTAGACCAGGTTGAGATGCACTTCTCTCCCTAGAGGAAGACGAGAGGTTCCGCATAGATGTACTACCCTCGTATGCTACTCCAAGCCAAAAGATTCTGCCTCCTCACTACCTCCTCCATGAAGAGCTACATGTAGAGTGCTTGTCAAAGATAAGCCATGATCTGAAAGAATCATGCACGTGTTGTTAAATATTCTACATAGACTAATCAAGATGACATGTTAACATAGTCTATTGGACTCAAAGAATTAAGTCACTAGGACCTGAAAAGTCTTAACTCTAGTTCTTATAAGGTTCCTCTGAAATTAAGTGGATTAAGGTCCAACTAAGCTCCATTCTTCAAATTTATTCCAGAATTAGTTTAAATTTCAATACTAGTCCTGAAAATGCACATGCAATTTCAAAAAGAAAGCAATTTTTTTAAAAAAATTAGTTTTGAACTTTTTATGGGTTTTGAAAAAGAAAGGAAAAATGATGCACATGCAAAAAGAGTTTTTTATCCAACTTTTTTATAGATTTTTGGTTTTGTAGTTTTTTTTTTCAAAAAGGAAAAAGGGTTAGTAAAATATAAACACGTATATACAAGATTTTTTTGTTTTGTTGTTTTTATTGTTGTTTTTTTTGTTTTTATTTTTGTTGTTTTTTTGTTTATTTTTATTTGTTTATATTTTTTTGAATGTTGATCGAAGTCTATACACACACAAGTTGATTTTATGAATTTATATACATATCCCCAAAACTAAACATAAAAGGATGAGTAATGTCTAAAGTATATATACAATATATACGACAGCCCCCTATACTTAGATCGATCTATGTCCTCATAGTGATCAGAGAGCGACAAAGGAAGACATAACTCGTGTTTAGTATAGAAAAGTGAAAAGACTCCTATGCTACAATGACTCAAAGAGAAAATGGAAAGAATAGAGGTCGGTGATCTCCTCTATACATAAGATCAAGTAATCCTATGTATAGAAGATTGTACAAAAGGGAAAACCGATGCAGAGAATGTACGGACTCAAAAACAAAAAAAAATTATATGAACAACAACACCCCCCATACATAGGGTAGAGTATCCCTAAGTATAGGCAACAATAAGAGTAATGAACAGAACAAATATGAACAACATAAATCATTCACCCCCTATACTTAGGATAAAGAACATCCTAAATATATCATATATATCCATATACACACACGCACGGAAAAGGGGTGAATGGTAAATCGGAAGAAGAAAGAGTGAAACGAAAGGATATACAAGCGTAGTAGATGTACAAAGGTCAAGAAGTTCGAAAGAGAACCATCTTGCGGGACCGCTGAGGTATGGATCTGACAAGGTGTAGGTCGATATTTGGGTTATCATTAGACATGAATTGATAAGGATCGACCAAGAATGTATCCTCAGCAATCTCAGAGTGTGCAGGCATGAATTGGTTAATGGAAGTAGTGTGGTCATGTCTTGCATGGG
This sequence comes from Ottelia alismoides, assembly GCA_037367405.1. NCBI lineage: Eukaryota > Viridiplantae > Streptophyta > Magnoliopsida > Alismatales > Hydrocharitaceae > Ottelia > Ottelia alismoides. The sequence continues at coordinate 1,016,055 of JAZKJV010000198.1, read as the reverse complement.
AAGTTTTGCAAATATAAAAGTAAAAAGGATCGAAATCATTATTAGAAAAAGAAGAATCAATTTAAGCCTAGCGAGCCTCTATTGGATCATCATCTTTATTAAAAGGCCTAAATTCCTTTATAAAAGAAATCAAATGAAATTTGGCCATATAAGTCTCATCTGAATCAGGGTGAATATGAACAGACTCATCAGTGAAAGTAGCCAAATCATGTCTGTCATGTCTAGTCTCAGAGTCAACCTTCTGCTATAGAGTGTCTATCGTGTAAATCCCACAAATGTCATCAATGCATCTCCACCTACCAGAAGGGGGATTCCAAAGTCAATGCTTTCCAATTCTTCCTCCTTGTTGAAAATTCTTGGGTTTCATTATCATCCAACATACAACAAGAATCTCTGATATTATCATCGAGGTAAAATTCCATGGGGTTGGATAACACGGGCAGGCTCTCATGGGATGCAAGTCTCTGATCAGTAATGGATGTAGCGATCAACACATCGCTCCCTACATCAGAACCGAAGCGAATCTCTCCTGAACCAAAATCAATAACTGCTCTAGCAGAGGCGAGGAAAGGCCGTCCCAAGATGATTGGAGAGTGCTCCACAGGGGTGGAGGTCTCCATGGGCAATACGACAAAATCAGAAGTGAAGTTCATGCCCTTAATAAAAATGACAGTGTTTTCTAAAATACCCTTCGACCTCTTGATAGATCTATTAACGAATTGAACTATCATCCTAGTTTTCTTGAGAGGCCCAAGATGAAGAGATTGCACCATAGATAAGGGAATTATATTGATTGATGAACCCCTGTCAAGGAGAGTGTTATCACAAGAATAGTTAGATATGGAGCAACTCACGAGGTGTGGCAGTGTTCTCATTCTTAAAATGGGGATGGTAAGAGATGGCGTAAGAAGTGGCCATGGTCAATATGTGACGCTCAGATCTGATCCTCCACTTTCTCTTCTTGTGATGAAGAGCAGACAAATGGGTCATGGCCTAGTGAAGTGGGGCTTTAATGATCTCGGGAATGGTGGCCATCACTTCAGGTTCAGTTGACATTTTTTTGAATTTTTGGACCTCCTCCATACAAGGGCGAAGATCAGAATCAACATATACACGAGGATTTCCAAGAGCAATCTGTATAGTGGAATCCTCGAGGTTACAGTTGGGACATGTGGTGAACGACTGTGTGGGAAAATGATTTGGCATGAGGGCCTTCTCCTCAAAAAATGAATCAACAATGTGTCTCCCTGAATCTTTTTTGTTTTATTAAAATTTTCTCATTTTTTGTATTTTGGGTGATTGCAAGCTCTCATGATTATCCTCAAATGAATCCATATCCTCAAATAGTGGAGTAGCATTCTGGCTCATATTTATGATAAATAGATTGGTAATCCTCGAATTCATATGCTCCATCATCTGGTTTAGGGTCTCAAGTGTGGATACCATGAAAGGTGACTCCAAAATCATAGGGTCGGGTGAGTGGAATGAGAATGGGTGAAAATCATCGTCCGATCCTTGAAATAATGGGTTATGCAGATATGCACAAAATCAGGGGGAAAGTCCTCTTGGAAAAAGGAATGTCGATCGGCTGGAGGGTACGAGGTATCCGTGAAGATCGGATAAAATAACTCCAGTCGGCCATCTCCGAAACAAAAGACGGAATTGGGAGAGCACGGGGGTCAAGTCAAAATATGTGGAGAAAAAGGCGTAAATGCACAAAAGGATCTTTTATGCACACAAGCAATCAAATATAATACAAACCCCCAGTTCACCACCTCAACACAATGTGAAGACCGTGAAGGTTCAATCAATTATCTTGTCAATTTTTAGAATTTTGTGAGAATACAATCCATTAGAGCAGGTTAAAGCGAGTTGTTAGGAACCCAATGCTCCCAAGCGACTGGCCCAATCCCAAAGCTAGATCTTTCCCAACCAGTATGAATTGCAGACCGTTTACTGGCTACCCGATCAGTTCAATCTGTTAAGGATGTCGCGGGCCGCTTTACCGGCTACCGAAGAGATCCTCATTGGAGAGCGACTAACCCCAAGACCAGTAGTCTAAAGGAAGTTCAGGTGTGGTTCTATCCTAGTTTGCGAGTCACTCTCTCTCTCAAGAAAACCAACCAATGAGGGGGTTACTCTCCCCAAAACAATGATTTTTCCTTGCGTTTATTTTAGGGTCAAGTTTTCTTTAGCAGTCTCAATTTTAGGCAGTTATCACTTGGTTTGAGTATTTTCAATAAATCGCCTACCGAGTGTCCAATTTCCTTTTTAACTTATGTGAGTGAAAACAAGGGAGGAGATCAGATATGCCAATGTTTGATTAAACACAATGATGCATGCAGGGGTTAGAGATGCTAACCTTGTTGCTAGTACTTTACATGGAAGTGATCTGTGCAGAATTGAAATACAGAAGAATAAACTAACCTATATGCAAATGCAAGTGAACCGTCCTAATAATAGATTTTATTAATTGGCATGAAGAGGTTAATTTGACTTATTCCAACTACGCTCTATTCTATAGGTACAAAATTTCTTATTTAGGGTGTTTGGAGTTAATTAATTACTTGTCTCAAATAAATTAATTAAAGAAATCAATAGGTAGCTCACGAAATCCACGTGAAACAAAGAAAAATAAAGCGATGAAAACAAAATTGGTGAGGTCCCTCAAGTGCACCAGCACTTGATGAAACATATCTTGCAAAAATTAATGTCCGTTTATAAGGGTACAAATGCTAAAATAAATAAAAAATAAAAAAATCTGATTTTTGGTCTCCTTCAATTCTCCTTCTCTTCCTCTCACGCTATCCTGTGCTCGGTGAAGAATCAAGCCGCCTCCGCTTCGCTTGGGTGCTTCGGCTCTCCTAAGATCGCCTCCTTCGCTCCGCAACCCTCGCAAGAAAAAGAAGAAGAGAATGTGTAAGAAACACAATTATCAGATATAAGCAGAAAAAAATGAAATGATATAATGAATATGAACAATGGAGTGAATGTGAAAAAATATACACAAATATATACAACCAAAAATAGCAGGTCAAAGGAGAAACCTAACTACCCTCGTCGTGCCTCCCCGACAACGGTGCCATTTTATTGAGATGATTTTTAAGAGTTTTTTAATTTTATCTCCCCAACAACGGTGCCATTTTCTCGAGCAAGAAATCTTCGAGGATTGGTTATTAATAATACAGAGTCGTCGTTATCCCCAAAATATCCCAGATCAAACAAACAATTTTTTCCTCTTTCGTTGCAAAATAAATACATAAAATAATGTGGAGCAAGAGAAATGTTTTTTCTACTTATTTACATGTATAGCAGACATGATCAAACTTAGGGAGGCTACAATTCTCGAGGGTTATTCAAATAATCGACGAAACATCAATTAAGAGAAAAAAAAGGAATCTCAAAGGCAAACTATCCATGGAATTTGTGGAATTTTTCTCTTTTTAATTTTTTAATTTTTTATTTCTATTTTTTTATTTTCTGTTTTTTAAATTTTTAGTGATTTTGATTTTGCAATTTATTTAAACTTTCAAATTATGAACAATATGCACAAAGAAAGAAACACGCACACCAAACGTTTTTTTTTGCAATTTTCAATTATATCAAAGATGCTCAGAAAAATCCAGAGAAAATATTTTTGGGTTTTAAAGACTTTGAAATATTTTCAACAATTTTTGTATAATTTTTAGATGTTGTATTTTTTTAAAAAAAATCAAAGAGTGATAAAAAAGAGACACAGTACACAACATGGAATAATTTGCAACTTAAAAATATTTTATTGCACAAAACTCCTAGCAATTATTTTTATGATGAAATATATGCAAATATCTACAAACAGGAACTGAAATCACAATTTTTAGATTTTTGTAGAATTTACTATGATTTTTTAAGGATTTTTTATGTTTTCAATTTTTTTGGATTTTGAAAAGAATTAATTCTTGAAATTTTGTTAAAATTTAAAAGATAATAAAGTAAAACTACTCTACTATTTTTTAGATTTTTTAGAGAAATATTCAAATTTTTATGATTTTTTGTATTTCAAGAAGATAAAATGATAGTGTTTTTTAATTTTTAATAATAACAAATGGAAATGAAATGCAATGAAAAGTTTATGCTAGAAAGATGCACACATCTGGAGCATAGCATGATTTTCAGAGAATTTATGGAGCAACAAAAAAACATATATTTTAATAAGAAAAATAACCAAAATAAAGGTCTTTAAATCAGGGACAAAATTGTAAATATTCAATGTTTGTTCGTCAAATAAATAACAGAAATAAACATCATGATGAAAAACGTAAATTACCTAATAAAACATGCTTTGTACATTCTAACTACTAGAGATGGGGCATTTTTGTAATATGCTAATCTTCTGAGGGCAGAGTTGCAAATTTTCCAATATATTCTTAATGCCCTAGGGTTTCTTGGCTTCTCTTCGTTCCTTCAAGTTGCGAGGGGGCTACTGGTGCACCACCCCTCTCCTCGATCTCTCCCAACAGGCGGGCGCGGAGGGCGCCGCCTTCCTCGATTCACTCTCTGAAAACAGCTGCGGCATTAGATCTGCCATGCGAAGATGGTGGCGTGGAGGGCGATGATATCCTCGATGGTTGTTGATAGCGGCGACATTCTTGGGTGGAGGAAAAGGGAGGATGACACTAGAGTGCTCAGAGGTCTATCGCGGTGGAGGCACGCAGCGACCATGCATCAACGCGTACAGGTGGTGGCGCCTACGGGGGAGGCGTTGCACAATGCCGTGGAGAACGCGGATGTCGGCAGTGGCGGTGGAGGTCGAGTGCGGCGTGGCAGCCTACTACTGTGAGGCCCAGGCGTCGATCGATAGCGTTGTCGGTGCAGGGGGCTGCTGCGGCTCTTGTGGCGAGGCGGGCTGGCGATGACGACTGGAGATTCCAAGCGGTTGGAGCGACGGTGCTCGGAGGGGAGGTGGCGGAGACGCCGTGCTGAGGTGCACCTGGGTGGTGGCAGGGGCCGCCCCGCAGGTAGTTTTTTTTAATTTTTTTTTTAATTTTTTTATTTGTAGATGTAAGACAGAAATGAAGATGAATAAAAAAACCTTTTTATTTTATTTATTTTTTTTATAATAGAAACTGCAAATAATTTTTTTTTCTTTTTTTTCTTTTTTAGGTAATCCTGCATAACAAATATTAGAGAAAAAGAGAAAAAATATATATTTTTAAAATATTTTTTTAAAAAAATTATTTATCAACAAATTAGAACACGTGCATGATGACTCGATCCCGAAATCGAAACGGAATGCATGAGTAGATGTGGATCCTTGTGATGTGGAAGATGAATACGAATCTCCGGCCACCATGCATGGCCGGAGTTGAGAGATCATCATAGGTAGAAAAGAACGTGAAGAGATCGAGAAAGTGAGATGCAAAATCAGAGCAAGAGGTTGATCAAAATCGTGATGGATTCTAAGATCTAGATAAAAAAAATTGATGATGAAATAAAAATGCGAAAAATGAAACTACGATTAACCTAAGATAAAATAAGAGAAGAAAAGTGTGGATCTCACCTTAGGAGCATAAAAGACCTTGATCACTTCGACGAAGGCCGACTCGCTGTTACCGGATGGCTCGGCAACTTGGCACCCTTCTGCGATAAGAAGAATCTCGGAGATCAGGCTCCTCTCACCAAAGATTGATCCAATTGTAATAATGGAGAAGGAGCCATATAAATAGAAAAGATAGGAAATGAAATTTGAATTTTTGAATTTTTGGATAAATAAGAGAGAAAAAAATTGAAATGAGATAAAGTAAAAAGATTTGTGCTAAAATTATTTACTAAAATTAACTATTTTTTGTATTTTCATCACTTTATTAATTTGAGAATTAAATGTTAATTTTTTTATTTTTTTGTGGTAGTTAGGTAAGAAAATTAAGTATATACATATGCTATATACATATATGACATTATTTACATGGTTAAATAAGGAAATTATTATTTTTTTGTTTTAAAATTTATATTTTTTAATTTTTATTTTAAATAAATAGTAAAAATATTTACAAATATTTACAAAATACAAATACACGGGAAAATTACACAAAACCACCCCATAAAACCAACTTTTCACCTGTAACTCCAAAAAAGATGAAATCATGGTCATTTTAAAGATAATTTAATTTAGAATACAATGGAAGTGAGTTTTTGTTCAATTTGAGTTCATATGGAGCAAGAATTGGTCTTTCAATTATCGCTTAATGGTTTTTCCAAGTGTGGTTGCTTTTATTCTGTGCACGATTTGATTGTACAATTATTTTTATTATTTAAGACACATTTTTATTTACAACTTTTGTTTTGAAAATTATTTTGTTTGAGTTCAATTTATGTACAAATTAAATAGTGTAGTATACAAATATAAACATCACACAATTTTTTAAGATTTTCTTTTTAAGGACCCTATCTCCCCTACTTTATTCCTGGTAGATCAGGTCAAGTCGTGACCGTCTCTAGGTGTTCGGGTCATCCTATATCTATTACATATATACAATCTTCCTTTTTGTATTTTCTTATCTTTATTTTTCCTTTATTTATTTATTTATTTATTTTAGGTTAAAATTGAAAGAAGTGTACAATATTTACACACAGATGCAAGTTAGTAAGAATATGGAGTTAGTATTATATACAGGTGTTTTATAAGGGATTTTAAGCTAAAATAAATGAATAAAGATGATGAAATGTATATTCATCAAGTATTTGAAAGTGGTGGCACTGCACATATTCTTGTTCTTTAGCTGCTTCAATCGTTTTCTCAGAATTTGTTCCTTCTTGGGATTAAGCGATTCATCCTTGGATGATGAATACTCTAAAGCACCAGTCCTTGTCAGCTCATATGAAATTATTCCAGTATATTTAATGAGATCAGGAGAATCGACTTTGGATGAATAATAGTGATGAATAGGAGTTATCCAACGGGAATCGAAATTTGGATCCTTGCGAAGATAGGGTTTAAGATCTACCAAACAGACCTCACTCATATAGATTACCTTTTCCGGACCTGATGAGGGATCATCAGACGATTCCTCTTCCAGTAGGTCAAAGGCAACTTTCTTTTTAGATGAAGGAGAAGCCATTTTGTTTCGTGATGGTGTTGGTCCTGGGAGTGAGGTGTTGATACTTGAGTCTCCAGATGAATAACCCTTGAAATTCTTCTCCTCAGTCTGTGTACGTCCGGCATATTTGTTCTTAGTCTTCTTAATGTTTGTGCACTTCTGAGTTGGAAAGAATTGGTCAATGTAGTCAGAGAAGTTTGACTCGGGGTGAGCCCACGCATATGTCTCAGGATCATATAAGAAACACTTTTCTATGGTGAGAGTAATGGGAAATGGATCAGTGGGGAGAGTCTCTGCATGTTCGTTCTCAATTGACTTGATGTTGATGTATTCCTGTGCTGGGTTGATTTGATCAAGGTAGTCAGAGAGGGTTTCATCCGACTCAGGGTGAGCCCATGCATATGTCTCAGTATCATATGAGTCATATATTTAATTCTCCATGGTGAGAACAACGGGAAATGGAACAATGGGAATAGTTTGTAAACCAATAGTCTCATCAACAAAAAATATCTCAGGTGTAACAACAGTGTAGGGCTCTTCTACTACTTGATGGTTACAGCTGTCATGGGCTTCGTGGGTTGCCTCAGAAAATCGTGGTTCCTTAAAGACTTGTTGAGATCGAAGTGCTCCCAATGTTGTAAAATTGATTTCCTGAGTCTCACACTTAATAATTGCCTTAACCAATGCTAAGAGTGGCTTTCTGAGAATGATCGGAGACTGGATGAATTCTCCTCGATGCTAGATATCAATGATCGTGAAGTCTACTTTGAGCGGAGCACCTTGGAATGTAATGTGGTTCCTCTCGGCCGCTTTATCAATCGTTCAACCAATTGAATGATCTCTCGTATCTTCCTAATAGGTCCGAGATTGAGCTCGTTAAATAGAGAGGTCAGGAGGATAATAATTGGTGAGTTGTCATCAATTCGAGCATGGGTAAATATTGTGTCTTTGATTCCATAGTTAAATCTGGACAACCGCTTCAGTATGCGGCTCTTAGTTTTTCTCCTCAACACCAAGGAGGTGGCCATTGATAAGATATGTCTTTCAATCTTTGTTCTTTTCCTACCCGATTTTTTCATCATTAATTTGTTCATTACAAAAGGTTTGGGAAGTGTTCAATGGCCTGTATAAAGGGAAGTTCAAAAATCAATCTTTTCTCCAGTGCTTCCCTTAGAGCGGGATCCAAATTCTTCAAACCTTCTTCAGTTTCAATTTTTATGAATTTTTCTGGATTTTCAATTTTTTGGGTGTTTTTAAATATTTCAATTTTTTTGTTATTTTCTATGTGGTGTGTAGATTTGGTGTTTTCCATAGATGATGAGGGGCCTTGATGTGCTGAGTCAGAATCAGAGTCGGAGTCATCCCAAGGGGAGTAATATGCAGAAGTGTCATTATCAGAGTCATAACTAGGGTGAACATATTCTCTAGGTTTCTGAACATCCTTAGAATTTTCAACATGAGATCCAGTCATTTCCTCATACATTTTTATATCCGAGCTACCAGAGAGTGAAACTAGTCGGTCAGCAAACTTTCTAAATTTATCCTCCATTAACTCAAATCTGTTATTTATCCTTAAAATAGCATCCTCTAAAATCTTTTCATGGTCAATCATGGGAGTAGTCGGTGTGTGTTCTTGTATTTGAGATCTAGTCATTTCATCTTCCATTTTCTTATATGAGCTAAGTGGAGAGTCTCTTGGAATATCCAATATATGATCGTTATATTCTGAAAATTTCTCCTCATAAATTATGGAAGGGATCTGCTCAATGGAAGGATTTTGTGGGAATCTGTAGGTCTCATACTCAGCATACCGCGACTCAGGTATGCAATGCTGGTTTGAGTAGAGTCTACTTCCATGGTCATGATTGATGGTATCCCTGAACAATGGGGTCATACGTGGTGCATATGTGTCGTTATCGTGTAGGCTGATCAAAGGAGTGGTACTCGGGTTGGTCAATAGGGATTTGATCGTCACGATTAATCCAACACTGATGATCCTTAGGTGTGAGCCTCTCCATCTGGTGTAATCAGGTTTGGTCTCTAGGCCAGTCACAAGCCTCAAAAGTGATTTGATCTTGAAATGGTCGATTAGTTTCACCAAGAAACTGGGAATAAGATGGTTCAGTCTAGGATTGTAGTTGCTCAGGTGATCGAGGTGAAAAATATGAGGTTGTTGTGACTTTGATTGAATAATTCGAGTAGAGTGGCTTGGAATTTATCGAGGGGGCATGATTCATCCGAGAATGAAATTCTCACGCAAATGTTGGAGGATTATGGAAAGAAGAGGATTTAGATGATTTGGGCCTGATCGAGACAAATTCATTTTCATAATATAGATCAGATGGGTACTTGAACCATTGTCCTGTATTTATCAAAGGAGGTTGATTATGAATCGACATGGTTGATCTTTTGCAAGTGCACATGATATTCACAAGAAGAAAATTGTTTATCAAGGAGGGTGATGGCACAAGTGTGTGGCTTTTGATCTTCGAAATCGGTTCATACACACCAATGCAAATACAAATCAAACCCCAGCTTCACCAACTCACACAATGAAGCCGCAAGAGTTCGGCAAATTATCTTTTCAATATTAGTTTGTGATAAATTCAATCTTGGAAAAAATTTAGCAAGCTATTAGGTGTTGAAAATTTTCTTAAAGACTGGCCCGAATTGTTACGACTAGTTGCACCTACTTTCAACCAGTATGGGTGTAAATACGGACCGTAAAATGTCCACCCATGTTACTTAAGGATGGAGGCTTATGCATTTTCCTTTAAACCACTCACTCTGCTATGGAAATCTGGACTGTTTACCGGCTAGCCGTAGATCCCCATTGAGAAGTAGCTAATTGTTTTTATAGAATCATTGGTCAATATGGAAATCTGTATATGGGATCTAGCCTAAAGTGTTATCTCTCGCCACTCAGACAAATAAATGAATCCAAGGTCGGGGTTGCTCTCCTGCAAAAATTCTTGATTTTATGGGTTAATTAAAGTCGGCTATATTTTGCAGTCCTAATTTTTAATCAGGTGATCATTGAAAAATTAGGTGAGCATAGATACACATCTAACGTACAGTCCCAATTCCTTCAAAAGTATGCGAGAAAATATGAGGGAGAAATTTGAGAAAAGTTGATGCACGTGAAACAATGATGTATGGACAGATAGAAGACTTACAGTGATTCATCGTAATCTCCATGTGGGATGCAATACAAGAATTGAATGATTATTCTAAATGAATGCAAGCTGATAAAAACCACACCCATCAGAAAGTTCTATTAGCTTGGAAGAAATGAGTTAAATTTTTGACTAATTTGAACGATCTAATTTGTGTCTCGATTAAAGTGAGGTGTGGTCTTGGGTTCTACGAGCACAATAAAAAATCTAGAAGATCTAATATCCATATGTGCATGTCTAACCTACGCGCCATTCAAGTCGGGGCCACCATAGAGTGAAACAAGCCACGACACACCACAAAATAGTTCAAGGTCTTGTTACACATGCGAGAGTCCAAACGGGCACCGTTAGAAATGAGCAATTAATTACAAAAATTTAAAATTGTAGAAAAATAAATCCTAGACTCTACGCTCTCTCACGACTCGACTCGATCTTAATTTAATTACGATTTTTCGGGTGTCGGTGAAGATGTGTCAGTTTTGTGAGAAACCGCTCCACGTATGTCGGGTATCTCGTAAGAAAACTAACAGTTAGAATTAAGAGAGTGACTCAAAAATTTATAAAAAAACAAAGATAGAAAATAAATGCGAACAAATAAATGTAGGAAAAAAATGAAATTTTTACAACTAAGATTCAAAGGTCAGACTACCTAAATGCGTAAAATCGAACACAAAAATTTTTAGACAAAAACTAAGCAGTTGGCCTCCTCAGCAACGACGCCATCTAACGGGTCGCGAATCGCCCTACGTAATTATGGGGAATTATCAAGCGTTTAAATTAATGTTGAATTTGTCGTTGTCGGACAATCAAAATTGGTTAAGAACTTAACCACAATAAATTAATCAATTTTATTCAAAGTAGTTTAATGTTTATTTTACTCGGACAAGTCCCAAGGTCGAACTCAAGGAGGCAGAGGAACAACTCAGAATTTGGTCTATCAAAGTTCGTGGATGGTTTTTGAGACGGTATTTTTTATATTTTTAATGTAATTTTGAGATGCAAAATGCAAATATGGCCAATTTTAGGGACTAAAATATGATTTTCGATCAAACAATGTCTGAAAAATACGAAACTTGGCCGAGATGCCAATTATGATGAAATGAATGCACTATATTTTTTTTTGGAATTTTTGAATGCAAAATATTTTATGAATTTATGAATGCAAACACAATGAATTTCAACAATTAATTATAATAAATAATAAACCTATTTTTTTCAAGGGATAAAGTTATCCAAGATCTATCACTAGGTGATCCATCTCAGGAAAATCCTAAACCTAATAAATATGAGATTTAATACCTATTTAAATTTAAAGATCGAAATATGTAAAATGATTTTTATAGGGTAATTTATGTATGCAAATGCAATTCTTTTTAAGCACAATGTTAAATACATTTAATCCTCAAATCAATGATTTTTCAGTAATTTTCAGAGCTATGGTTAATTAATTATGAATTTCCAAGCACAAAATGGGCAAAATATGCAATTTATCATAAGAATATTAATTATTAATTAACCATAGACCACAAAAATATCATAAGCATATGATGTAGAGAATTAATTGTAGAACAAAATGCCTATTTTTAATAATAAAATGATGCATTACAGTGGTTTAAAATAATGGGGGAACACATGGGTCTGTCTCCAATTTTACAATAACAAAAATAAAACAAAATGCAAGTAGAAGGACTAGAATGTAATTTCCGCAACTCTTGGTGGCATTTCTGCAAAATAACCAGAGGTCACGTGCTTCGCACGTGACCTCTGGTGGTGGGGCTGGATGTGGAATTAGCAAGATCGGGGGTCTATGATGCAAATTTTCCAAGGGGTCATGTGCCCCTCACGTGATCCTTAGGTAGGGGCTTGATTGGAGATCTGGCGAATCTTCAGGGGTGTCTCTACAATGTTCCACACCACACACATGCGAATCAAGTGTGTGTGTGTGGGGGGGGGGGTTGTTGAGGATGTTTCCCAGCGTACGTGTCGTGCACGTGGCAGAGGTCTCGGGCCGCATGCCCGGCGGGAAGGTGGAGGAGCAGGCGAGGCTCCTGCCTGTGCGAGCGATTAAGGAGTGGAGGAGGTGCTCCTGCTACGGTGGTGGCGTTGCAGTCGAGGCATGGTGCATGCGGATGATGTATGTCTGAAGTCGATGACGGGGAAGCTTCTGGTGGGCGGAGATGCGAAGACGATGGTGGCTCGAGTTGATGAAGCGGAAGTCATTGTCGATAGAGTTGCTGTCGCAATTGTGAAGTCGAAGGAGGATGTTGATGAAGGTGGAAGGGGTTATCAGGTCGGTAAATCAACGATGGTCGAACATCGGAGCGGAGCAACAAGTGACTGGATGCTCAAGCTGCAGCAGTCGATATGGCCGGATCTTGCCGGGTTGAAGGGGAAGAAGCAACGCTATCACCACCACCCTTCCTGTTTGTAGAGCTATCGACAGATGGGTTGGTCGGGTGCGATGGTGGCGTTTAACTAGCGGGGAAGGGGGTTCTATGCTCAGCTATCGATTTAGGATTCAATTGAGGATCATGGGATCTGATTGAGAGATTATTAATCAATCTATCGAGAGTTTGAATACGTGAGGCAGCGGAGATTGGAGGTGGCAGTGGTCGGGATTCGCGGAGGAGGCGACACGACGAGATTCGCGGAGGAGGGTCGGGGAAATTGGAGGCGGTGCCTACTGATATGGAAAGTGGGAGAGAGAGAGAGAGGAAGACAAGGTACATGACCAGTCCGATCGGCTGAGATCGGGCGGTCCGGATCTCGCCACGCAACAACAAGAGGAGGGGTGGGTGGAGCACGTGCAGGGCATGTGCGCAAGAGGCACGTGCTCTACACGTATGAGGCTTTTTTTATTCTATTTTTTCAACTTTTTATAAAAATGAAAATAAATAAGGCAAAAATGGGTGACATGTGGCGATTCTAGGAGCTGCCATGTGTTAGCCCCAGAAAAATCGAAAATAAAAATACAAAGATAAATCAAAAAGAAATATCAGAATTAGCAACGACCTCGGGTCAAAAAAATTTCTTCACAAAAGTTGCTCATCTCGACATGATCTACAACTTTCGTGAAGAGACTAAAATGAAAATCGATCATTTGCACAAAGTGATATTTTGGGGGTATCCCATGTACATAGAACACTGTGATTTTTGAGTTTTATAAATTTTTTGTCATTTTTAAACTGGATACAAATTAGGAAAACATATGATGAAATCAAAGATAAATATTTACAATTACTCTATTTTTTGGATTTTTATTGATTAAGAAAAATAATAATAAAATAAAATACGAAAGAGACAATTTTTGAACAAACGGTTAATAAAGACTCGGACTCAGTTAGTTCCTTTGATTTTAAGCTCAGTTTGGATATGGATTTTTACGCATTTTAATAAAACTTTTATAAAATAAGACAAATTAAAGAAAAATAAAATAAAATGGGTTAACTATGTACATAAAAAAATAGGTCAAAAACCGCTAAAATACAAAATGTAAAAAAGGCCCAAAATCCAACTTTCACATATGAGCTCCGATTCACTTGAACTTGGTCTTGTTTTGAATGTATTTGAATGTACATTGATTCAAAAGTGAGTAGGATCAAATCGGGCACTAGATTGGATGATATCAAGGTTTTAGTTCGGAAATCCTAGAACTAGGGTTTGGGTTTTTGGACCACTTATTTAGGCTAGTGATTTTTTTATTTTTCATTTATTCTTGTTAGTAATATTTACACATTGGAGGTGGTTTCAGGTCATTTGGAGTTAGCATGAATTAGTTAAAAATCAGGGAAGTTAGACTAATTTACAGGTCAATTAGGCTGAGATTTTTGGCTTCTTATTTTGTGCAATAATAAGTGATAAATTGCCATTCTTATCAAAACATGCATGAATGCTAATTATGCAATATAAATGAAGAAATGTCAATGAATTTTAGGGATTTGAGCTTAATTCATGACTTTTAGAGTGATGAATATGAGATTCATCAAGTCTCCCTCCCTAAAAGTGGTGGACGGGCCTCTAACTCTGTTGGGAACGCAACTGACCTTGTCGTGATGGTCGAGGCTAGCTGCGCTCTTTTTCGAACCAAATGTTGTTCACGTCCTGAATGAGAGGTGGAGGTGGAGACTACTGCTTAAGAATACAAGGAATCTCCTGTTGGTACAATATAATCTGATGTGACTGCTGCTGGACCTGGTCAGGAGTCTGCATGTAGTAAACATGCTGAACGGTAGATGGTCCTTCTGTACTCTACTGTGTGGAAGTGGAAGAATTCTGCTCACGAGTAGAGGTATGCTGCACTCATACTTTGACATCCACTGATCGTACTCACAAGAAGCTCAAAATGCTTGGTTGTATCATCCAACATATATAGGTTCTTTGTCCTCTTTTCGGTCACTTGAAGCTTCTCAAGCTCCTTGGATCGTTTCTCAATTATGTCCACTTTGGATAGGTGATTGCCTCTGATGGTCAGATCTGAAGTATCCACCCTATCCACATCATGTGATGTCATCATGTTGACAACCTTGTGGGTTGTAGGAGAAGATACTAGATGATTTTGAAAAGCACGTAAAGAAGAAAGAGCTATAGAGCTCTCCGCCATCTCCTCAAAAATCTGATAAAGGACATCCTCGTCCTTGTTGAAATGGGACCCCCCACAAGAGGTATCTACCAATTTCTGGTTTTCAATGCTCAAACCCCCAAGGAAGTTTTGCACAAGGCTAGTCTTTGGAATGTTGTGATGGGGGCACTTCTCCATCAAGTCTTTGAATCTTTCCCATGCCTCGTGAATAGGCTCATGGGACAACTGGGAGAAGTTGGCAATCAAAGATTGCATTTGGTTGAGAAGTCCGAGTGGATAAAACTTGTTCAAGAAAGAAGACTTCAACTCTTCCCAAGTTGTGACAACCCTTCCCAAGTGATTAGGCGAATATAATGCCCTATCCATGAGATTGAACGTGAAGGATATCATCTTCACTACCTCTAATGGAACATTCAGGTAGTGGATTGTGCCATAGATGCGATCAAACTATTGGAGGTCTACATATGGTTCTTTATTTATGTTTCCATGGAATATTTGGAGAAGCGGTAAAATTTTGGGCTCAAGCTCAAAATGCCCATGAATTGTAGGGATTATAATCCATGTGTTGGTATGTCCTGCCGCTGGATTATAAGCATCTTTTAGTGTTAGCTTAACCACTCGCTCAATAGGATCTTCTTCTCCCCCATTCCCACCACCTCTAGAGTTTCTGTCCTCCTCTTTCCTTTCATGTCTATAGTTCCTCAACTCCAAGATCATGTCTCTCAATCTAGCTTGGATGTCATCCTGTTCAGTCAACTGTGCATGAATGGCATGTATGGAGTCTAACATCGTGTTGTTGATATCGCTCTACTCATCCATGGAACCTGTTGTTGGACATGCGAGCCTACGTCGAGCCATTATGCAATAAATGTTATTGAAAATATCATTCTCTGATCTAAGATGAAGAATAACTAATTTGCATAATAGGTCTCTTAGTACAATTATGGTTATGTACCATGGCCATGATGATCATACAACTGTTGATTCAATTATTGAATCATAGAGTTTGGTGCTTGGATGAATACCTAAAGCATTAGATTGAGGACTCGTCAAGCACCGTCAAATGATTACTAAGAGAGGATCTCCAGCCCGAGAAGGAGATGGCAATCCTTTTTCTAAAGAATGTATCTGGTCGATCTCTTGATGCATGTCATCTGCATAGGAATAGAGATTCGGAGGTCGGATTAGTTAGGTCAAAGAGTTCATTTAATGAGATCGAGATAAGAAAAAGTTCTATGATGTATGTTGTCACAATATAGGCACACATCCTCTGACCGGAGACAGATGTGTTACTATATGTCTTAGTATGTGCATTTGGCAGACTAATAGATTGATAATCTAACCAAGGTCTATACACCAGTGCATTGGTGTGCATGCAAGGGCATATGAGTAATAAGATCTCTCAAAGGGATCATATAGGTTCAATTACTGAACCGGAAGACATGAGCTCACTCATGAGATATTGGAAAGAATCAGATTTGTTGCACGGTCTTCTCGCTTTGGAAGCTTGACTGAATTCGTAGCTTTGATATATGCTTTTGGAAAGTATATGATCAACATCTGGGTATGATATATGCTTTTGGAAAGTATATGATCGATACCAACTCCCAATAATCAAATGAGAAACTTAATGATAAAAACCCTGAAGTAGACAATGTGAAATTGATCTAATACTTCTGGTTTAATTTAGGTCTTCTAGTACGCTGGATGTATATGTATTAGGAATACTTGAGGCTGATGTGATCATAAATGATTATATAACCATGACGCTTCCATTCCTAGGGAGTGATGAAACGGGTCTACATTTCAGTGACTCCTCTCAGTAGAGAAGTGATCTAATCTTGGTCCAAATGATGGACATTTATCTGAATGTGATTCAGATGCAATGAGAAGATAAGATTTGCGGTCTTGATTTAATAAAGCATCTATGAGAGATCTGCAAGATCTAGATTTGAGATGTGATCTCAATATCCAAGTCACTATACGTGGAATAAAACAATCTCAATGTCCTTATCTCCAAGTATCCACGGAGAAAGCGCATTATCCTTGAAAGAGTTCGTGGATAAGTTTACTATTGATATATGTATCTGAGCACTAAGAAAATTGATAATTAATAATGTCATAATTATCATGAATAATATGACTTTGATTCATATTATATGGAGAGTCGTCTTAGATAATTAAATGTGATTTAGTTATCAAAGATGTGAATGATGTGAATGTGATTCATATTATTTGGGCACATGAGAATAGGGATCCAAGATGATTAAATGTGATTTAATTATCATGGGTATGAATAATGCGGATAACACTATACAAATTATTCATATATATTATAAATGTGATTTATAATATATTAGAGAGAGCATATTATGATCTATATTTGTTGATTAATTATTGATGTGAATTGAATTCACATTGGATAATTAACTGAAAATGTAAATCACATTTTATTTTTGATTGTGGATGTGATTTACAAATTTCCAATTGCATGATTGCAATGTTCACAAAATAAATTGGATTTATTTTTGTGAAATAATTTGCAACAAAATTTGTTGCAAATATTGGAGAAATCTATGAGATAATGTAATCTCATCAATTGAGAGGAGATAGCCACCTTCCCTAATAAGAGGATGGATGGCCACCAACTCCTATAAGGAATAGGTGGTGGTCCCCTCTCTTATGGAAGGAGGCTAGCCTCCTTCCAGTTATCTCCGTAATGATTGATTTAATTTTAGGATTAATTTACAATGATTTATAAATGTATATTTAATCTAAGTTAAATTAATTGTTGTGTTTTTACAACAAAATCTTGGCCATTGAAAGAAGCACAAATCAATCTCATTCATTTATTTTGTGTAGTCCATGGATCGTGATCCATGGACTCCTAAAATATTATAAATAGAAGGGCACCTCTTGGTCTTCAAAGTTACAAAAACACACACAAGTTGGAGACAACAACTATTGTTCTCTCTCTCTCTCATTCTCTACACACCCCTCTCTCTCTCATTGTGGCCCTCTACCATGGAGCCCTAGAGAGAGTCGACATCGCCGTAGTATTGATGTTATGCTGCCGGATTGTTTGCTCGTAAATCTCCATCTCCTTCGGTGCACCTCGCTAGTGAAGAAGACGTTGGATCTCCTGTGACAAGATCAGGAGATCCGCCTCTTGGATCATCAACATGGATTACGAGAAGCACGTGTTTCATCAATGCGCTCGTGAGCGTCTCCTCCGTCGGATCAAACTTGAGACAGGAGGTCTTTTCGTTTAGAGACTCGATCGCAACCACACTTCAAGAGGTAAACCTAATACTTGTTTGTGGTTTAGATGAAATGATCCGAGATGTGTTCTGGGATCATGTGGTTTGATCGCATGAAATATTTTTAAATTCCGTTGTCTCGAGCAACTTGTACGACTAGTCGCTCACGATCACATACGATGCGATCCTCACGCTTCCATGATGCACTTTAAGGATCATAACATATGCTTCAAGTGGTATCAGAGCCATAGGTTGGAGGTTTCGGATATGATCCATAAACCTAGGACGATTTGGGCTCATAAAGGTTTGCGAAATTTTATCGCATTTTATTCACGCAAACCTATTTTGTGCAATTTTTCCATTCTATTTAAGTTGTATAAATACAAAATTATCGCTTAGATTATGTTCCCCATAAAATAAAGAAACTATGGGATTTGAGTTTGCGTGGAATCAGATTGCTCAAGCTATGATCATTTTAGTGAACACGTATCCACTATTTTGGGGATTGTAAACCTTGACGTAATAAAGTAGTTAATTACTGATTTGAAACGCCTAGATTACGTGCACATCACTTGGATTTTGTTGTAAATCAAATTAGCAAACTTTGGAAACTTATTTTGCATGATTTGGATTTAAATTAATTGAGATATACTAATTTTAGTTAGTGGGGGTCACTGCTGGAAATTACATTCCTAATCAAAAATCTTGTGATAGTCATTTAATCAATCAGTGAAATTAATAGTTAAAAAATTATGGATAAATATTGAGAAACATTTGACTGATAATTAGCAAATTTCCTTATAATAAAAACAATTTTGATTATTACTACATGGTATAACTTTTGTTGAAAAAGAGGTTATCATATCAAGTACATAATGATCAATTTGGCATTATCCTAACCCGAGGCAGATATGGTGTCTAGTCGGGGAGCGTTGGGGTAGCAGGTTGCACTGTGTATGGTCTGTCCCACTGTTGTTGGTACTGGCCATGACAACGAGCAGGGAAGGGATAATATTAGAGAGATCATGATGTATTTTCTAATCATTAAAATTCAAAATAATGCGTATTTGAGATAATACCATATTTCAAGTAACAATAAAGAATGTTTGTTGGATATTAATTGGATCATTGATTAAATGTGATTAGATTAATTGGAATCCAATTAAAATTAAACTTTCAATTATGAATAGAGTAGTAATTCCCTTGGAAGAATTAATCGTAATGATTGGAGGATCACATAAATGACATCCATGGTCTCCCATCAAGGCGAAGGGTTCCGTCGCCAAGGATTGTATGCAGGAGACGCTTGTCCAAAGTGACAGCCCCTGCATACAAGCACATTTGGATCAGGCTCTTTGCTCCTTGAAAGAGTAAGGCCGCATGTGTAGTGACCCCAATATCGGGTCCTCATATTATTGGAGCGATATTGGATTGCGCATAGTGAGTTCTAATCCTATTGACGGTTAGTTCAATTAATGACGTGTCAACATCACCTTAGGGGTGGTGGGCCAATTGTTAAAGACCGAATTGGGAATGCAAGTTGGACTTGCAAGGAGGAATGTGTTCCCACTTCTTTTTAACCAAAGTTACAGTTTCTCATATTATTGGGATGTGATAAAGATAGGGAAGGACATCCTAAATCTTGCTTGAGATATAATGGTAAGTGTATCTCTTACATTGAAAGTGATTAAGGGATTGAACTTTTAGTATTGACAAGGCAAGACAACTTTGATATAAAAATTCCTAAATCATAGTAATATATATATATATATATATGTATGTATGTAAATTTTATTAATTTAGATAATCATTCATTAAACCCACTCAATATTATACTCAATAATAACCACTAAATTATCATGGATTCGATCAATGATCAACATATTGTACTTGCAGTTGGACACATAATGTATGTAGTTGCAATGTCCAAGTTTCCTCATAATATCGAGGAATCACAATTAAATAGACAATAGGACTGCAACCCTAGGGTTTGTATATCTATCTTTATACTCTTGATCTCTCATCGAATGTACTTTGGAAGTAACACGTCGATGACGATAGCAATTGCAAAATAATCCTTATAAAAGTCTAAGAATATGTTATGGCATTCATATGTGCTCTTGACATTTATTTACGAATGTCATGGTTCACTATATCATGCAGAATTGTGGCTCTATAAGAGATGATGTATTCAAATTGTTTGAGTACCTACCTGAACCTTAGTCTTTAAGAGTTAAGAGGTATGTAGATATGATGAGTGCCATCATTCTACTGTCTATACTCTATTCATTCATGAAACTTCATAATATTCATATTGTATGAATTAAATAAAGCATGTATAAATGTTGAAATACTCTTATATTGAAATCATTTGAATTCAACATAAGAGATCCTTATTCTTAAGCAATGGTTGTTTATAGATGAAGGGAGCGCAGTGGAAGCATGGGTCGGACCCAAGTAAGAAGGAAAGTCAAAGAGTTGATTGTACTTCTGTAACTTCTATATGACGTCCAATGATTTGGATGAATGCCAATACTATAATAAACCAATGTATTGCTAGTGTGACTCTCCAGTCTATCTATGATCTTTACAGAAGGACTCGGATACTGCATAATAATCTACATTTAATCATTGACATTGACATTCTTATTTGATAAGATTAAAGTATGATAATTGTAAATCATTCTTCTAATGACATTTGCAATTGGTTGCATATGTTTTAGAAGACTATAAAATTTGATCTTATGGTTTAGTAATAGTCTACATGGAAATTGATGCAATTGCTGCAACAATCTTTACTGGATTAGTAGACTTCATATTTTCAGTGGGAGAGACCTTAGTCTTAGAGAATGTCTCTACGACCTAGATATTAGAATACACTCATAGTTTATTTTTAAATGTTAGAAATCAACATGAATTCTGGAATAGACCTATCATAATTAGTTGTGATGGATATATTTCAGATAGTAGTCTGACATCTGGAGGACTCTACCAAATTAGGAATAAATGAATGGTTCATTAGCATTTCTAATACTGAAAAATAAACATTTAAAGATCAATAGAAGGATGAAGATCATCTGAAAATGATCTAGCATCAAGCCTTGGATAAAAGTCTATTGATGAGATCAATAGACTAGTAAGAGATGGAACTTTAGAATGTCTGAAATTTCAAATCTTACATACTTGTGAATATTGTGCTCAAAGTAAAAATGCCAATGCACCCTTCTCTGGGAATGGTGTAAGACATCAAGATCTCATACATATTGATGTATGTGGATCATTTGTATCATAATATACATTGATGATATATGACATCATTCGATGATTATTTATGATATGAGATTTCTTCCCTTCACCTTAGAAAGCTTTGAAATGTTCAAAGATTTCACAATTTTGGTTTAGAACTAAAGTTTCAAGGAAGATGAAATGAATTTAATCTAACCTAGGTAGCCCGTACCTATTAGATAAATTCAAGGAATACCTTATAGAGATATGAATATCATTCCTATCTGATTCCTCATAATACATCTAAACTCAAGAGAGTTGTAGGGAGATACAATTGTACCATGTGTGACATGATTTGATCAATGATGAATCTTAGCATAATTACCTCTTAGTTTCCAAGGTATACATGTAGTAGAGACTACAATGTATATCCTTAATAAGGTTTCATGCAAGTTAGCTGGAATCTAGCACCAGAGAGTGCTACTTCATTAGAAAGATAAAGGATGGTATTGGATACCTACTTTATAACCTTGAGATTCTTGAAAGATCTCATCTCTAAGGATATGATTCTTTGAGGATGACTCTCTTGAGAATCAAGATGAAAATGAACTGAAGGAACTCATTTAATCTTGAGAAGATAATGAGGCTCCTGAAATCAGAAACTAAAAGTACAATTAAAGATGAAACACTAATACCTCTTCAAATGAGTTTGAGTATGGATTCCATGTGTCAGTTAAGTGCGACAATGATCTGACTTCATGTGATGGAGCTTCTGAAGATCATATCATGGAAAGATGGATGTTAGCAATAACTTCTAAAGTAGACTTCATATACAAGTGTGGTATATGGACCCTTCGAGGATCCACCTATAAGGGTAAAACTTGTTAGGTGTAAATGGATCTTCAAGAGAAAGAGGGGACCTGATGAGAAGGTAGAGACCTTCAAAGCATGGTTCATATCCACAAGATACACACCGAAGAGAAGACATCGCTTACGGTAAGACTCGCTCTTCAGTGACCATGCTTAAACCCATCAAAATATTGCTAACTATAACTCCACAACTTGACTATGGCATCTTCACTATGGAAGTCATTATTGCATTCCTCTATGAATACCTCTTCGAGGATATTCATATGAAGTAGCCCCAGGGCTTCATGGTTGAGGAAAGCAAGGTGTGCATGCTGAAGAACTCCATCTATGGACTCAAATAAGCTTCTTGTAGTTGGAACATCAGATTTAAAGAAATTATAAATGTTATGATTTTAGATAGAATCTTGATGAATCGTGTGAAGCTTAGTGGGAGTGCCATTGTGTTCATCGTGCTAAATGTAGATAATATTCTAATCATTTAGAATGATATAAGGATAATAAGAAGTGTTTTACAGACTGGATGTTACATACCTTGAGATATGATCTCAAGGATACATCTTAGATCTTAGTTATGAAGTTGTTTAGAAGCAAAGAAAGAGGGCATTGGGACCATCACATTAGTGGTACACCTTGGACATTTCCATTTTCTGGAAAATTCAAAGAAAGGTGTCTTTCCCTTAAGATATGGTACTGACCTATCTAAAAAGGGAAAACACCTCAAACAATTGAGGATGTGAATGCTAAAACTACATGCCCTTGTGCATCAGTTATGAGAAGTTGAGTGTATGCTAGATGTGTACAAAAGCCAGGTGTTTGACATGCAGTGGGAATAGTAAGCTGTTGCTAACCCTACTATGGAGATAAAACACTTAGTTGCAGTAATAACAATATCTTCAATGGTGGCAAGACTTAGAGATAATGATCTCAAAGTCTTATCTTCGAGAAATTAAAACATTATAGATGGAGATCTAAAAGGTCTTAACTGTGGATACCTTAGGAGATAGAGATCTCCAGGAGTAAGGGTATTCTTATAAGGATAATGGAAATACTGGTTATAATAATTATTGAGTTATAGTGTCACACACACTATAACTAAACAAGATTGAGTATTGGTTGCATAAGATGCAACATTCATATTGGATGCAAGAACTGTTACGAGGGGATATGCAAGTGCCATAAAAGGACTTGGCGTAGTCTCTTAGGAACAGAGTGATTGATCACCTTACCTAGCTATTTTTCTAAAGAGCCTATGATAGTCACATGCGTGTGGGTTTAAAGATTAGCCCCTTAATGGCTCTTTGGACTAGTGGGAGATTGTTGGACATGCGAGCCCACGACGAGCCACTATGCAATAAATGTTATTGCGAATATCCTTCCCTGATCTGAGATGAGAATAACTAATTTGCATAATAGGTCCCTTAGTACAATTAGGGTTATGTACGATGGACATCTTGATGATCATACTGCTGTTGATTCAATTATTGAATCATAGAGGTTGGTGCTTGGATGAATATCCAAAGAGTTAGATTGAGGACTCATCAAGCACTGCTAAATGATTATTAAGAGAGGATCTCCAGCCCAAGAAGGAGATGGAAATCCTTTCTCTAAAGGCCAATATCTGATCGGTTTTTTGATGTAGGTCCTCTACATTGGAATAGAGATTCAGAGGTGTCGGATTAGTTAGGTAAAAAAGAGTTGACTTAACGAGATCGAGATAACCAAAGTCCTATGACACATGCTGTCATGGTATAGGTACACACCCTCTGATTGGAGACAAATGTGTTACTATATGTCTGAGTATGTACATTTGGCAGACCAATAGGTTGATGACCTAACCAAGGTCTATACATTGGCATGTTGGTGTGCATGCAAGAGCAAATGAGTATTACAATCTCTAAAAGCGATCATACATGCTCAGTTACTGAACCAGAAGACATGAGCTCTCTCATGAGATATTGTGAAGAATCAAATTCCATACACGGTCGCCTTGCTTTGGATGCTAGACTGAATTTGTAAGTTTGATATATGATTTTGGAAAGTATATGATCAACACATGGGTATGATATATGCTTTTGGAAAGTATACGATCGATACCAACTCACAATAGTCGAATGAGAATCTTAATTATAAAAACCTTGAAATAGACTGTGTAAAATCGATCTAATACTTCGGGTTTAATCTGGGTCTTCTAGTAAGTAGGATGTAAAGGTATTCGAAATACATGAGGGTGATGTGATAATAAATGATTTTATAACCATGACACCTTAGTCTGGATTTTAGTGACTCCTCTCAGTAGAGAAGTAATCTGATCTTGGTCCAAATGTTGGACATTGATCTGAATGTGATTCAGATGCAAAGAGAAGATTAGATTTGTGGTCTTGATTTAATCGAGCATATATGAGAGGTCTGCAAGATCTGGATTTGAGATGTGATCTCAATATCCAAGTCACTATACGTGGAACAATACAATCGCACTGTCCTTATATGCAAGTATCCACAGAGAAAGCGCATTATCCTTGAAAGAGTTCATGGATAATTTCTTTGTTGATATATGTATCCGAGAATTGAGAAAGTTGATAATTAAATATGATTTAATTATCATGAGAAATATGAATTTGATTCATATTATATGGATAGTCATCTTAGATAATTAAATATGATTTAATTATCAAAGATGTGGTTGATGTGAATGTGATTCATATTATTTGGGCACATGAGAATAGAGATCAAAGACGATTAAATTTGATTTAATTATCGTGTATATGAATAATGTGGATAGCATTATCCAAATTATTCATATATATTAAAATGTGATTTATAATATATTAGAGAGAGCATATTATGATTTATGTTTGTTGATTAATTATTGATGTGAATTGGATTCACATTGGACAATTAATTGAAAATATAAATCTTATTTTGGGTTGTGAATGTGATTAACAAATTTCCAATGGCATGATTGCAATGTTCGCAAAATAAATTGGATTTATTTTTGTGAAATAATTTGCAACAAAAGTTGCTGCAAATATTGGAGAAATCTATGAGATAATGTAATCTCATCAATTGAAAGGATATAGCAACCTTCCGTAATAAGAGGGTGGATGGCCACCAACTCCTATTAGGAATAAGTGGTCGTCTCCCCTCTAATGGAAGGAGGCTTGCCTCCTTCCAATTATCTCCATATTGATTGATTTAATTTTAGGATTAATTTATATTTTTATCAATATATATTTAATGTAAGTTAAATTAATTGTTCTTGTGTTTCTACAACAAAATCTTGGCCATTGAAAGAAGCACAAATCAATCTCATCCATTAATTTTGTGTAGTCCATGGATTATGATCCATGGACTCCCAAAATATTATAAATAGAAGGGCACCCCTTTCTCTTCAAAGTTACAACAACACACACAAGTTGGAGACAACAACTATTGTTCTCTCTCATTCTCTACACGCTCCCCTCTCTCTCTCTCATTATGGCCGTCCACCATGGAGCCCTAGAGAGAGTCGACATCGCCACAATGTCATCGTTATGCTGTCGGATTGTTTGCTCGCAAATCTCCGTCTCCTTCGATGCGCCTCACTCATGAAGAAGACATCGGATCTCGTGTGACGAGATCAAGAGATTCACCTTTTAAATCATCAACATGGATTGCGAGAAGCATGCGTTTCACCAACGCGCTCGCAAGCGTCACCTATGTTGGATCGGACTTGAGATAGAAGGTCTCTTCGTTTAGAGACTCGATCACAACCACGCTTCAGGAGGAAACCCTAATACTTGTTTGTGGTTTAGATGAAACGATCCAATAAGTGTTATTAGATCATGATGTTTCATCGCATGTAATCTTTTTAAATTCTGCTGCCTCGAGCAACTAGTGCGACTAGTCGCTCCCGATCACATACGATGCGATTCTCACATTTCCATTATGCACTTTAGGATCTTACCATATCCTTCACCTTTACATTTACTTGGCATCAAGTGCACTATTTTGTTTTCTGAAAATGCACATGGTGATGAATTAGTCCTCAAGAGTGGTGGAGTCTCAAATGATAGTTCAAGAATGGAGTCAATCTTGAACAATGGATTGATGCATGAGGTCAACGGTTAACTTGAGAAAGAGAAATATTCAGGAAGTGAGTCTTCCCGAATAGAAGATGATTGGTTCAAAGGGTGAAATGAGTTCGCAAAGTCCGAATGAGAAATGCATCAATATGGCATCTTCAATTTTAAGAGGAAAGATGCGAGAATACAATGGTCAACACAAGAAGAAAATGAGAAAAATGTGCGAAAGGCATTGAATGATCTTTACACTATTAAACAAACACAATACAAAACCCCGATTCACCAACTGAACAGAAGTGGAGATCATAAGAGTTCGAACTTTTATCTTTTCAATTTTAAGTTTAGTGAACCTACAAGAAGTTGCTTACTACAAACACAAAAGGTGAGTCACCGCTATCGTCCAGCGTGCATACTCAGACCTGTCCAAAAATGGTACCATCTTCCCAGGGCTACCGGGTTCAATGTCATGCCTAAATGGAGACAAGAGGATTAGCACACCAAAATGATTTTCTCTAGTCGGAGGCAAGTGCTTACAGTTGCAACCATACATTGAAAATTGATGTAAATGTACTTAAGGCACAAGTATATAGATTTGGGCTCTATCCTTATGGCTACATCCTCACCCACTCTGTCTGGAGGTAAGTACCTGCAAACGATGAGGGGATTGCTTTCCCAAAAACAACAATTTTGTCCTTACATTTAGTTTTAGGGTCGAGTTTTCTTTAGCGATCCTGATTTTATACAATTGTCATTTTTTTGAGTTTTTTTTAAATGAATTGTCTACCAAATTTTCCAATTTCCTTTGATATTATGTTAATGAAAACGTGGAATGAATACATAAAAGCCAATGCGCGAGAAAAATCAACGATACATGCAAGAAATAGAGTATGCATACCTTATCGCCATCATTCTACTTGTAGGGTGATCCGTGCGTAAAATAAAAGATAGAAAATAAACTAACTTAAATGATGCACGAGAACCGTCCTAGCAGTAACTTCTATTAAAAGGAAAGAACATGTTAATTTGACTAAGTCCAATCTAGGATCTACTCTATAAGTACATAAATTCTTGTTTAGGGGCTTTCGACCTAATCGTTTACCTAGCTAAAGCAAGATAATAAAAGCTACTTATAATTTATTAAGCACACAGAAGCGTCTGAAAACAAAGAAAAGGAAAGTCGAAGAAAACAAAACTGGTGATGTCCCCCAAGTACATTGTACTTGGTGAAATAGACCTCGCAAACACAAGGTATATAATGGCCTTTTAGAAAATAGAAAAGAGTAAAATGCCAATCAAATATTTATAAAATTTTATAATAATAATGAATGAATAAAAATAATGCTAAATAAAACAAAAAATTTCTATGCAAAAATGCTCCAAGTGACTGGTCTCCTCCAAATCTTCTTCTCCTCCTTTTATGCTCTCCTACAATTTGATGAAGAAACAACTCACCTCTGCTTCACTCGGTTGCGCCGATGCTCCTAAGAATGTCGCCCTCACTCATCAGGCCCCCGCAAGAAAGAGGAAACATAAGATAATATCAGAAACACAGTTATGAATATTTGAGCAAAAATAATATGAATATATACACAAACAAATATAGATAAAATAAATGAACGAAATAAATGAAAAAATTATAGAAAAAGAATATGGGATAACAATATATGCAAAACGAAATAAATGAAAGAAAAAATGTAGATAAGAAAAAGAAAAACAAGCATATACAACCAAGAATAGCGGGTCAAGAGAAAAACCTAACTACCCTCACCGTGCCTCCCCGACAAATGCACCATTTGTTGATCTACTACTTTTTGGGTTTTTATTTGATGAAATTATTCACATGTAAACTGTTGTCATGGCAACCAAAAGAAGAGTAAAATAAAAATATTTGTATTTTATTCACAACTCAAGCCAATAAATAATAAAAAGAATGTAAGCATAAAAACTGTGAGTGCTATTTATTTACTTGTATATCATACATGACTGAAGTTAGGGAGGCTACAAGAATCCCGAGGATTATTAAATTAATGATAAAATTAATGAACTAAAGAAGGGATTTCTATGCACATTACTCTCTGTTTTGTTTTTTTATTTTTAATGTAATTTTAATTTTTTATAGTTTTTAATTGTTTTTATGATTTTTTTAATATTGCAAAAGATTTTTATTTTTAAAATAAAGAAAAAATATAAAAGAAATGAATAAAAAGAAAGAAATGTGTAACTCTTTGGATTTTTACAAAGCGGTCAAAATACACAAAAAATTCAAATAAAGTCATCTTTAGGTTTCTAACATTTTTTAATGTTTTATTATTTTTCTAGAATTTTCAATTTTTTTAAGGCCTTAAAATAAATCAAAACAGAAGCTAAATAATTAGAAATAAAAACGGGCATTTTTTGGATTTTAAAAATAGAAAATAAGACCAAAATTGATGAAATATACATATACAGAAAGCAACATTTTTATAAGAAAGGTCTTTTATGAATTTAATGAATTTTCTTTGAATTTATGTGTTTTTTTATGGTTTTTAGTGTTTTATAATTTTTTATGTTTTTATGAGAAAAAATTGCAAAAATGGTACAAAAATTAAAAGTGACTAAAATAAATAGATAGGAATTTTTTTTTGAATTTTTGTGAAAGGTTTTTTTATTGATTTTTAAAAATAAACAAGGTATTTTTATGGAGTTTTTGAGTTATTAAAAATAATAAAATGATGTAAATGTAATACAAAAATTATGGATGCAAGATCTAATTAACAATAAGGTAATATGTTTTTTTAATTTTAATGATGTTTTGCTATTTTTATTTAATTTAAATTAGGTAAAATAATTGTAGATCCATAGGGTCATGAATGCAAATATTTAATGTTTTTCTACTAAATATTAACACATAAATAAAGGCAAGGGGTAGTTATGCAAATTCTAAAAAATATCTATCCGTAGGCACATGAGCCTCGCTGGACTAGACCAATATGTAACTAAAATATGTCCAGGGACCAATAAATAACAAAGAACTTGCCGACCATTATTTAAATTTTCATAAAAATCACATGCGAAGCATGCTCTGAAGTTCAAATAGGACTTGAATGCAAATAAAATAAAAATTAGGGTAAATAATGCAATTATTTAATACACAAAATGCATACACATGTCCAAAAGGATTTATTTCCAAAATAAAATAAAATCAGGGGTTGGAGTGCAAATATACCCTTTAAATATGTGGCGAATCAAACATGAGATGTGATCTAGGCTCTGATCGAACGGCCAGGATTGAATCTGTGCATGAAGGGCCTCGATCTCATATGGAAGCCAATCTCATGGCTCAGCTTTGGGGAAAATGTGATGGCTGTGATGAAGTATGGAGCAGATGTTCTTGATCGGATGGCCATGAGTTACTCTGGACGAACAGGGAAGAAAGCGGCCCCTGGCGAAACTCGATTAGTCGATGCTTGATGAATCTCAGATTCATCACTCTAAAAGAAAATAATTAAGCTTAGATCTACAAAATTCATTGGCATTTCTTCATCTTTATTTCTTAGTTATTAGTCATGCATATGTAAATAATAATGGCATTTTAGTATGCATAATTGCACAAAATAAGAAGTCGAAAATCATAGCACAATTGATATGTAATATAGGCTAACTTCCTTTATTTTTAATTAATTCATGCTAACTCCAAATGACCTGAAGCCACCTCCACTGTGTACATATTACTAAAAAGAATAAAAAAAATACAAAAAAAATCACTAACATAAATAAGTGGACCAGTAATTCAAACCCTAATTTCAAAACAAACTGACTAAAACGCTGATAACTTCCTAATACAGTATCTGATTTAATTCTACTCACTTTTGAACTAATGTACATTCAATTATCTTCAAACCCAGACCAAGTTCAAGTGAATCAGATCTGATATGTGAAAGTTGGGTTTTGGGCATCTTTTGTACATTGTGTATTTTCACAATTTATGGCATATTATTTTATTTACATATTTAACTCTCTTTTCTATTTATTTTTCATTTATTTTCTTTGATGAAGGTTTTTATAAAATGCACAGAAATGGCTTGAAATCAAAGAAATTAACTAAGTTTGAGTAATAACTAACAGTTTGTAAAAAAGTCTTCCTTATCGCACTTTATTGTATTTCTCCATTTTCTTAATTAGTAAAAATAATAAAAATTGATTAATGTGTAAATAATTTTCTTTGATTTTATCATACCGATTTTAATCTTATTTAAAAATGATAGAAAATTTATGAATCCCAAAATTCAAGGTAATCTATGTGCATAGAGTACCCCAAAAAAATTACTTTGCATAAATGATCGATTTTTGTATTGTTCTCTTCATGGAAGTTGTAGATCTCGTCGTTTTGTGAAGAAAATTTTTCGATCTGAGGTTGTTTGCTATTTCTTTTTCATTTTTCTTTTCTTTTTATTTCTGAATTTTCTGGAGCTGACACGTGATAGCTTCTGGAGTCGCCACGTATCACTCATTTTCGCATTTATTTTTATTTATTTTAATAGAAAATCATAAAAAATAATAAAATAAATAAAATATAATTAGCAACATTGCAACTCCTCAACCATCTGATCTCGGTCGATCAGACAGTCGAGGTTCCTCTTCTTCTTCCATCCATCACTGTTCCCTTTCCCCTTCTGGACGTCGGCCGCCACCCACCATCAATCTCCGCCTCCTTCTATATATGGTTTCGCCTCCATCCGACCGCCCCTTTCTAGATTTGGGTGCTGATGCCTCCGCTAATTTCGTCGCCATGCATATTGGTTGAGGCGCTCGCCTTCTAATCTCTTCCTCGTCAGATTGCGCCAACCTCACCATCAATTCCTTTTAATGATCATCTTCTCTCTAAGCCGCAAGCCGTGCCAAAAAACACCCTCCAGCGCCCAAGTAATTTCCTCCCCGATTTCCATCCCTCGTTATATCCCCAATCAAATGCATCTATGACCGCCACCGCCAACCTCCGTAATCAGACTCTGACCACCTTCCCAAAACGCAGCCAACCCCTCACCCAATTTAACGCATTCCCGGGCTGCCCTATCGATTCATCCACCGATTGCACATCAGAGCGGGTTCTTGTGGTGATAGCTGAGATCCTTTCTTTGATGGTGAGATCTGAGGTGGCGATGCCTCGCCGTAGTGAAGTTCTCCATCGCTGCTGCAGCTCCGACCCCAATGGTTGTTGAACTAATGATTTTATTCCTCATCACCCACTCCTTCGCCTAAGAATTCATGCACCTCCAGACGCTAGGAGATGCTCCATCGATCCTTCATTTTCTCTCCACCATAACGCCACCTCTAGGAGCTTTACCGTCGCCCAGCTTCTCCGCCTTCGTCCAGGAGCCCATCCGCCATCTGCAAAAGCAACAAGCAGGGGTCTTCCAGTTGTGATAGCCTGGTGCCCCCATCATCTTCGATGAGGTTTAAGAAGACCCTTTCACCTCCTCATTACAGCTTCACCCTCATCATGAAGCTTTCCCCTCCGCTCCAGCTTTGGCTGTGGAGCACGATTCTTTGACATCCCCAGCATCGGCTCCGGCATCGTGGGCGGATGTCTCCACTCTAAAGAGTCACTGACCCTACTCTGCCTTCAGATGCCTACAGAAGTCTCCCGCCATCTCCACCTTGTCGTCTACTCAAGAGATCAACGTCAACTTTGCCTTCTCGCCTCCATCATCACCGTAAGGACCGAAGTTCCTCCCTACACCCACTCCCTAAGAGGCCACCAACCGCTTCCTCTACAACTCAGCTGCCAAGCGCTGCCACGAGAAGTTCCTCCTCCCACTCTGCTCCAATGACACTGCCACCTTCTTCCCTCAACCAAGTCCTCCTTGATGAATCTCAGATTCATCACTCTAAATCTCATTAATTAAGCTCAAATCCCTCAAAATCATCAGCATTTCTTCATTTGTCCTGCATAATTAGCACTCATGCATGTTTTGATAAGAATTGCATTTTATCAGTCATTTCTGCACAAAATAAGAAGCCAAAAATCCCAAACAAAATTGACATGTAAATAGCCTAACTTCCCTGATTTTTAACTCATTCATGCTAACTCCGAATAACGCAAAACCACCTCAACTGTGTACATATCACTAACAAGAATAAATGAAAAATACAAAAAAAATCACTAACCCAAATAAGTGGACCAAAAACCCAAACCCTAGTTCTAGGATTCCCAGACTAAAAACCTCATATCTTCCCCATCTAGTGTCCGTTTTGATCCTACTCACTTTTGAACTAATGTACATTCAATTACATTCAAAACAAGATCAAGTTCAAGTGAATCGGAGCTCATATGTGAACGTTGGGTTTTGGGCCTCTTTTGTACATTTTGTATTTTAGCTGATTTTGACCTAATATTTTATGTACATAATTAACCTATTTTAGTTTAATTATTTTTCATTTGTCTTCTTTGATAAAAGTTTTATTAAAATATGCAAAAATCCAAATCCACACCAAGCTTGAAATCAAAGAAACAAATTGAGTCCAAGTCTTCACTAACTGTCTATACAAAATTGGTCTTTTCATGTTTTATTTTATTTCTTCTTTTTCTTAATTAATAAAAATCTAAATAAAATTAGATTATTGTGTCTATATTTATCTTTGATTTTACCATATTTTTTTATGTTTTTTTATCTGGTTTACCCAAAAATCAAGGTATTCTATGTACATGGGATACCCCAAAAATATCACTTTGTGCAAATAATCAATTTTGGTTTTGATGTCTTCGTGAAAGTTCTAGATCTCATCGAGGCGAGCAATGTTTGTGAAGAAACTTTTTCGATCCGAGGTCGTTTGCTATTTCTTTTGTATTTTTTAAAGGATTAATTTTATGAATTTTGTGGTGCTGACACATGACTGCTCCTAGTGCCACCACGTATCAGCCGTTTTTGAGGTTTTATTAATTAGTTTTTATAAAAAAAATTAAAAAAATTAAAAGACCCTGCACGTGCGTCGCACGTGCCTCCCAGGCACGTGCCACGCACGTGCCTCGCCTTGCTCTCAATCCACAGCAAAGCGTCACCCAGCGTTGCCGTCCCATCTCGGCCGATCAGACGACCACTGTTCATCGTCTCCATCAGGCCTACTTTCCCAAATCAAGAGAGGTGCCGCCTCCCCCGATTTTGCCACCACCCTTCAATTTCGCCCATCGCCAATCTTTGCAAATTTTGCAGCCAAATCTCTCCGATCCATTAAACCATTCAAGATCCTCGTCAATCTCCATCTCCGATCAAATCCCAATTGCCCTCGTCTCAAATCCTCCGCGATTTCTTTCCTCTTCTTGCCGACCCTCCTCTGCTATATAACTATCGCCACCGTGACCTAAACCTCCATCCACCGATTCCTCCCTGCAAAGCTTGGTGGTGACAGCATCAGGGCCCCGATGTCGACGAGATCCGAGGGCACCACTAGCCCTCATCATTGCACACATCCCCTTGTCCGCTCCAGCTCTGTCCGTCAGCCGTAGAGCCTCCGACGATCACCTGCTTCAACTTCCGACTTCGACCAATGATCGTCGTCAACACTTCGCAACCAACGTCTCCGATCATCTTCACCACCGCGAGATTCAACCTGCTTCGCCTCTCCATCATCGACAACACAACCGCAAGAGCACCGCCACCAGAGCCTGCTCATCCGCTCCAGGCGGATCACCTCTCCACCGCCAACCTCTCGGCCTCGCCTTCACCTTGGCTAAGCTCTCGACGACCACCGGGGATCTCACCGGACCTCAGCAGCAGCTCAAGACCCCCGCCTCCGCCTTCACCTTCTCCGGCCATACGATAACCACGTCACCAACTACTGATCCTCCAGCAGCGCCAGTACCCTCCTCTGCCACAGAGTCAGGCTCAGGACCCGAGGCCCCCCCGTGGGGGAACGTCACCTAATGTCAACCCCAGGGTTCACGTGCTACGCACGTGACCCGCTGGGTAAATTGTGATGACCCCCTAGGGTATTACCATATTGTTGTCCGGTCCACTGACCTAGTGATAGATCTTAGATAATTTTTCTGAGATACATTACCTAGTGATAGATCTTAGATAATTTTATCCCTTGAAAATAATTAGGTTTAATATTTATTATAATTAAATATTAAAATTTATTCTGTTTTCATTTAAAAATTTATTAAAAAAATTCATTTTGCATCCAAAAATTCCAAAAAAATTACAATACATCCACTTCATCATACTTTGCATCAGGGTCAAGTTTCATATTTTTCGGACATCGTTTGAGCGTTATTCATATTTTAGTCCCTAAAATAGGCCGAATTTGCAATTTGCATCCTGAATTACATAATAAAATCAGAAAAAAATACCACCTCGAAAGCCGCACATGAATTTTGATAGACATAATTCTAGGTTGTTCCTTTGCCTCCTTATGTTCGACCTTGGGACTTGCCCAAGTAAAATAAACATAAAACCACACGATTAAAAATTGACTAAATAATTGTTGTTATTTTCTTGACCGATTCCTATTGCAGCCTACAACGAAATGACAAATTAATTTTAACGCATGATAATAATTCACATTTTAACATACGCAATTTAGGAACCGTCAAATGGCACCGTTGTTGGGGAGGCAAAAGGCTTAGTTTTTGTCTTAAAAATTTTTATTCAGTTTTCCTCATTCGGGTCGTCTAACCCCCGAATTTTTCACTGTAATTCCCATTTTTTCCTGCATTTATTTATTTTATTTATTTATTTATTTTTCAATCACTCTCTTATATTCTCTCTCTTATTTTTATTGCAAGGTACCCGGCATACGTGGAGCAGTTTTTTTCAAAAACCGACGCATCTTCATCGACTTCTAAAAAGCCACAATTAATTTAAGATCGAGTCTAGTCGTGAGAGAGCGTAGAGTCTAGGATTTTATATTCTGCAATTTTATTTCTCTAATTAATTGCTCATTTATAGCGGTGTCCGTTTTGGACTCTCACATGTGTAAAAAGACCTTAAACTTTCTTCTGTGGTGTGTCGTGGCCTGCTTCACTCTGGTGAGGGTGGGGCCTGACCTGAGTGGCGATTAGGATTGACCTGCACATACGGTTCTTAGAACATTTTAAATTTTTGATTGTGCTCGTAGGATCTAAGGCCACACTACACTTTAATTGAGACACACATTAGATCATTCAATTTAGCTAAATTCAACTCAATTCTTCTTCGCTAATAGAACTTTTTGCTAGGTGCGATTTTTCATCGGCTTGCATTCATATAGACTAAACAATTTCTATATTGCATCGCACATGGAGATTGTGAGGATTTGCTGTAAGTCTTCTAACTGAGCATACACCGTAGTTTATCGCGTGCATCGGCTTTTCCCATACTCCTCTTTCTTGTGTTGTCACATAAATTTTCAAGGAAATTGGGACTAGACGGTAGACGTGCATTTGTGCTCATTAAATTTTTCAGTGATCACGTAAGTAAAATTGGGACTGCTAAATATGGACAACTTGAAATAATTCATAAAATCGAGAATTTTTGCGGGAGAGAAACCTCGATCTTGGACTGTTTATTTTTCTGAGTGAGCGAGAGACGACACTTAAGGCTAGAGACCAAACCCGGATTTTCATATTGACTACTGATTCTACCAAAAACGATTAGCTACTTCTCAGTAAGGATCTAACGGGTAGCTGATAAACGGTATGGATTTCCTTAGCAGAGTTGGTGGTTTAGAGAACACTGCGTAAGGCTCCATCCTCAAGTAACGGGTAGCCGTTCTATGGTATGTACTTACTTCCATACTGGTCGAAAGTAGGTGCAACTAGTCGTAAGAATTTGAGCCAGTCTTAAGAAATTTCTGGCACCGAACAGCTCGCTAATTTCTTTCCAAGATTGTCTTATCACCAACTAAAATTGAAAAGATAATAGCCGAACTCTTATGGCTTCATTGTGTGAGTTGGTGAACCCAGGGTTTGATTTGTGTTTGCATTGGTGTGCGTGAACCGATATCAAAGATCAAAAGCCGCACATTTGATAAAATTTCTTTTGACTATCTCATGCAATCATCTCTCTCCTTTCTTGATTTAAACCTCATCATGGAACTTTTGTCCAAAAACTCTCCGCATTCAGATCATGAACATCATTGCAAACCCAAACCATCATTCCTTTCAGCTCTTTAAAAAATGGTCGAACATTTATCCAAAATTCCATCAGAGCTATACTATGAAAATGAATTTGTCTTGGTTTGGCCCAAATCAACTAAATACTCTTCTTTCAATAATCCTCCAACATTTGCGGGAGACTTTCACCCGCAGATGAATTCAGCCCTCTCATTGAATTCCTACTCGAATCATCCGACCACATATGACCACCTACCATCTTGGACTGAACCGTCTTATTCTCGATTTCTTGCTAATGAACCATTTCAAGATCAAAATACCTTTGAATCTCATGACTGGCCGAGAAACCAAACCCAGATGGAAACACCTGCACTTAATGATCATCAGCATTGGATTGACCATGACAAACCCCTCTTCAGACATGATACTCATGTAGAGGACTGGACTGACCACATAGAAACACATAAACCCTGTATGCTTACTCCACAATATCAAGATCTGACCAATCATGATCAAAGGATTGAACTATACTCAGACCAACTCCACATGCCTTGACCATATGAGCAGCCTCCTTCCATAATTTTTGAGGAGAAATTTTCAGAAAATAATGATCATATAATGGATAATTCAAGAAACTCTCCACTCAGCACATATAAAAAAATGGAAGATGAAATTATTGAATCTCAAAAACACACACCGACTGCTCCCATGATTGATCAGGAATAGAATTTTGAGGATAATATTTCGAGGATAAATAAAAGATTCGAATTAATGGAGGATAGATTTCAAAAATTTTCTGACCGAGTAATCTCAATCTCTGGGGGCTCAGACATAAAAATAACTGAGGAAATGATTGGATCTCATGTTTACAATTTTGAGGATATCCAGAAACCTAGGGACGATTCTGACAGCGACACTTCTGCTTATTATTCCCCTAGACATGACTATGCATCTGACTGCTTATTGGAACATCAAAGCCCCTTCTCATCTACGGAAAACATCACATCACCACACCACACAGAAAAGACCAAAAAATTGGAATACTCGAAAACCGTAAAAAATCAGAAATCTCAAAAAATGCATAAAAATTGAATCTGAAGAAGATCTGAAGAATTTGGATCCTGCTTTATGGGAAGCACTGGAAAAAAGATTATTTTTGAACATCCCTTTATAAAGTCCATTGAACACTTTCCCGATCTTAAAGGATTTGTAATGGAAAAATTAATGATGAAAAAGTCGGGCTGGATAAGAACAAAGACTGAAAGACATATCTTGTCAATGGCCTCCTCCTTGGTGTTGAGGAGAAAAACCAAGAGCCGCATAGTGAAGCAGTTTCCCAGATTTGATTGCATGATTAAATACACAATTTTGACCCATGCTCGAGTTGATGACGATTCACCGATCATGACTTTCCAAGGTGCTCTGCTCAAAGTGGAATTCACGATCATTGATATTGAGCATCAACGAGAATTCACCCAATCTCCAATTATTCTCAGAAAGCCATTCTTGGCATTAGCTAAGGCAATTATTGATTGTGAGATCAGGAAATCAATTTTACAGCATTGGAAGCACTTCGATCTCACCTAGTCATTGAGGAACCACGATTTTCTGAGGCAACCCACGAAGTCCCTGACAACCGTAACCATGAAGCAGTAGAAGAGCCCTACCCCTATGCAACACCTGAGATAGCGATTGTTTACGAGACTATTGGTTTAGAGACTCTCCCTCCTGCTCAATTCCCAGCTGCTCTCACCATGGAGAACCAAGTATACGAATCATATGATCCGGAGACTTATGCATTGTCACACCTTGGGTCAACCTATTCTAACTACCTTGACCACATCAATACGACACATGAATGCTCCGATGTAAAATAAATTGAAAGCAAACATGCAGAGACTCTCCCCAGTATTTCAATTTTATGCAGATCTCAAAATAGACGAATGTTTCTTCTATGATCCCGAGACATATGCATGGTCGCACCCTTGGGCAACCTACTCTAAATATCTTGACCAAATCATCCCAAATCGAGAGTGCACCAACATTCAGAAGACTAAGAACAAACACGCAGGACGAAGACCGACCAAGGAGAAAACTTCCAATGGTTATTCATCTGGATTCTCAAGTAGACCGACACCTTCACGAAGCAAAAAAAAGAAAGTCACATTTGACCTTTCGGAAGAGGAATCATCTGATGATCCCTCATCAGGTCTGGAAAAGGCAATCTACATGAGTGAGGTCTGCTCGGTAGCTCTAAAACCATATCTTCACAAGGATCCAAAATTCGATTCTCGTTAGACAACACCCGTTCCTAACTATTATTCATCCAAAGCTGATGCTCCTTCCCTCATCAAGTACACTGGAATTATTTCTTATGAGTTGACTGAGATCGGTGCTTCTAAGTATTCATTTGAGGATAAACCACTTTATCTCAAAAAGGAACGGATTCTGAGGAAACAACAGGAGAACAAAAAAGACAAGAATATCTGGAGTGTGTCCACTTTCAAATACTATTCCTCTGAGGATAACTCTGATGATGGCTACCTTTCATCTGACTCATACGCTTCATCTACTATCCATCATGATTTTTTCGAGGATGACACCGATAATAGTTGGGAATCATATGCTTCATCTCCTTCTCATCATTACGATCTCCCACCATAGGCTCACAAAAAGATCGGTCGAAAACCACCTTAATCATCAGCTACCCACCCTCCCTCCCGACCACATCGGTCTCCTTATAAAGCTTCTTCATCTACTTAGGCCAAGGCCTAAGTATGGGGGGGACCGATGCCATATGTACATACCATTTCCCTCATCACACTCTTTCTCATGATCGCTCCATTTTCACCCTTCTTCTATACTTAGGCTAACCATAGCCTAAGTATAGGGGGAATCGATGCCCACCTGTATATACTCCCCTCATTTACGTATCCCAACTGCTTCATTTTTTCTGGTCTTCTTCTATACTTAGACTGTTCACAGCCTAAGTATAGGGGGGCGGTCCGAGCCATCTTTTTCTTTTCCTTTTTCACTCTCTTACGCTTAGCCCGAGCTATATCATCTTTACGCTTCTTGTGCTCTAAGGACACAACACTCGCAAAGTATAGGGGGTCTGTATATATACTTTGTATATATTTTACCCATATCTCGTACTTTCGTGTAAGTCTATATGTATTTACGGGGTGGGTGATTAATTTATAAAAATTATAATAATAATAAAAGAAAAAGAAAAGGAGTTTTGCTACTAAAACTGACTATGCGCAAAAAGTTTTGAAAAAAATGGCTTCTTATTCAATTTTGCATAAAAAACCAAAAATCCATTACATAAAAAAATCATAAAACAATCATCAAATCACAAAAGAAAAAATGTGTCTGCATTTCACACACCTGCACTCTATCCAACATTTCATTCATTTGCATATGTGAAAAGTCATTGGGTTCTGAACCGAGTTATGAGCAGAAACCGAGAGTGGTCTGGACTTGACCTTAATCCACCTATTTTTTAGAGGAACTTCACCGAGAAATAGGATTTTAGAAGCTTCAGGTCTTTGACTTAATTCTTTAAGTTCCACATGACATTGTGTAGCGTTTAACTCTTAGTGTATAACCTGGTGTCTTCATTCTGGGTACAACTCTGTAATAGGGAATTAGTTTGTACTCTCGTACTATGCACTTAGCTCAACTCAGATGAGATGTTGGAAGACTGTGTGAGTTTCTTTTCTGGTAGCGTGGAAATCTAAAGACCAGAGTACAGGTTGAAATAAAGCCTCGGAAAAGGGATGGACGACTGGGCACAATTTTTTCTAAGACCCCCAAAAAATGTAGGGAAACAAAAAGATTCTATATACATAGCGGTATAACAAGATCCAAGTAGAACTACCAAAAATTCCAAATACAAAGAAGCATTTTACCAAATAAAAATCTGACCAAAAAGGTCCAAGCTTCAAGAAAACCTACAGATCTTGGTGGAGACTCGGCTACACTGGCCAGATTCACAAGGAGAGGTGACTACACTGGCCACCCTCCAGTTCTTTTCTCCTTCTTCTAACTTCTCACCCAATTCGATTGTGAACACAACGCGACAAGCCTTAGAAGGAAATACCTGACTCCACGAGGATGAGTTACTGGAGAGGAGATGAGCATGGTGATCTGGCATTCTGGATGGGAAGAGCTAAAACCTTTCACACACATGAGTCGATTATTCAATGTTCATAAGGTATGCTTTGGGAAGAGGATTGATCTAAGATGACTTCTAAGCCGAAACTGTGACAATGATGTGTAGAACTTGAGGGCTGTTGATTTTAAAATTCTAAGTCTCACAGAAGTTCCGCCAAACTATTAACCCAAAGGTCGAGTCTAGTTTCATTTTCACCTCCAGCTCATTGTCTTGGTATGGAACCCAATCTCATTTCACCTCATGGCATTTCTTTTTGATGCTCAGGGACGGGTATAGTTTAAGTATAGGGGGATGATGAATCTCCGATTCTTCACTTTAAATCTCATTAATTAAGATCAAATCCCTCAAAATCATCAGCATTTCTTCATTTATCCTGCAAAATTAGCATTCATGTCTGTTTTGATAAGAATTGCATTTTAGCAGTCATTTCTGCATAAAATAAGAAGCCAAAAATCCCAAACAAAATTGACCTGTAAACAGCATAACTTCCCTGATTTTTAACTCATTCATTCTAACTTCTAATAATCCAAAACCACTTTCACTGTGTACATATCACTAACAAGAATAAATGAAAAATACAAAAAAATCACTAACCCAAATAAGTGCACCAAAAACCCAAACCCTAGTTCTAGGATTCCCGGAGTAAAAACCTCATTTCTTCCCCATCCAATGTCTATTTTGATCCTACTCACTTTTTAACTAATGTACATTCAATTACCTTCAAAACAAGACCAAGTTCAAGTGAATCGGAGCTCATACGTGAAAGTTGGGTTTTAGGCCTCTTTTGTACATTTTCTATTTTTGCTGATTTTGACCAAATATTTTATGTACATAATTAACCTATTTTAGTTTATTTCTTTTTCATTTGTCTTCTTTGATTAAAGTTTTATTAAAATGCACAAAAATCCCAATCCACACCAAGCTTGAAATCAAATAAACAAATTGAGTCCAAGTCGTCGCTAACTGTCTATACAAAATTGGTCTTTTTCGTGTTTCATTTTATTTCTTATTTTTTATAATTAATAAAAAACCAAAAAAAAATATTAATGTGTTATATTTATATTTGATTTTACCACATTTTTTCTATTTTTTTATCTAGTTTAAAAATGACAAAAAATAGAAAACCCCAAAATTAAGGTATTCTATGTACATGGGATGCCCCAAAAATATCACTTTGTGCAAAAGATTGATTTTGGTTTTGATGTCTTCATCAAAATTTATAGATCTCATCGAAACAAGCACTTTTCTTGAAGAAACTTTTTCGATCCGAGGCCGTTTGCTATTTCTTTTGTATTTTTTAAATGATTTTTTCTGAATTTTGTGGTGCTGACACGTGGCACCTCTTGGAGCCACCACGTATGAGCCATTTTTAGGTTTTATTAATTAGTTTTTATAAAAATAATTAAAAAAATTAAAAAAATTAAAAAGTCCCCGTACGTGCGTGGCACGTGCCTCCCAAGCACGTACCACGCACGTGCCTCACCTTGCTCCCAATCCACTGCCTCGCGTCACCCATCGTGGCCGTCTGATCTCGGCCGATCAAACGACCACTGTTCATTGTCTCCATCTGGCCTACTTTCCCAAATCAAGAGTGGCGCCGCCTCCCACGATTTCGCCTCCGCCCTTCAATTTTGCCCATCACCGATCTTTACGAATTTCGCGGCCAAATCTCTCCGATCCATCAAACGATTCAAGCTCCTTGTCTATCTCTATCTCCGATCGAATCCCAATCTCCCTCTTCTGAAATCCTTCGCGATTTCTTTCCTCTTACGTTCGATCCTCCTCTGCTATATATCTCTCACCACCGTGACCTAAACCTCCATACACCGATTCCTCCAGGAAAAGCACGGTGGAGACAGCACCAGGGCCCCGCCGTCGACGAGATCCGAGGGCCGCCCACGACCCTCATCGCAGCACACATCCCCTTGTCTGCTCCAGCTCTGACCGTCAGCTGTAGAGCCCCCGTCGATCACCTGCTTCAAATTCTGACTTCGACCAACAACTGCCGCGAACGCTTTGCAACCAACGTCTCCGGTCATCTTAACCACCGCGAGATTCAACCTGCTCGGCCTCGCCATCATCAACAATGCAACCACCAGGGCTCCTCCACCAGAGCCTGCTCATCCTTTCCAGGAGGATCACCTCGCCACCGCCAACCACCCGGCCTCGCCTTCACCTTGGCTAAGCTCTCGACGACCACCTGGGATCTCGTCGGACCTCAGCAGCAGCCCAAGGCCCCCTCCTCTGCCTTCACCTTCTCCGGCCATACGACAACCATGTAGACAGCTGCCAATCCTCTAGCGGCGCAGTACCCTCCTCCGCAACAGGGTCGGGCTCAGGACCCGAGGTCCCTCACACGTACTCCGCACATGCGTGGGGGAACGTCACTTGACGTCAGCACTAGGGGTCACGTGCTGCGCACATGACCCGTGGGGTAAATTGAGAAGACCCCCCTTGGGGATTACCATATTGTCGTCCGGTCCACCAACCAGAGGGCACGTGCCACGCACGTGCCCCTCTAGAGAAATTGCAACTTTTCACCCCTGATTACCGGTAATTACATCTAGGTCCCCCCTGCATTTTTATATTTATTTTACTTATTGAATTTACAGAAATACCCCTGTATCTCCCCTTAGTTTTGAACCTCTTCATTGCATCTATTTAATTATCCAAAAATAGCATTTTGTTCCGCATTTAATTCTCTACATCGTGGCATGTTATAGACATTTTTTTGATCAACGGTTATTCAATAATTAATTGTTTTAGGGAAAATTACGAACTTTGCCCATCTTGTGCTCTGAAATTCATAATTGATTAATAGTTGCTCTAAAAATTCCCAAAAAATAATAGATTGTAGAATTAATTATGGTGAACATTATGCCCAAAAAGAATTGTATTTACGTGTATAGATTGCCCTGTTAAAATGATTTTGCATATTTCGATGTTTGATTTTTAATAGGTATTAAATCTCATAATTTTGATGTTTAGGATTTTTGTGAGATCCATTACCTAGTGATAGATCTTAGATAATTTTATCCTTGAAAATAATTAGGTTTAATATTTATTATAATTAAATATTGAAATTCATTCTATTTGCATTTATAAATTCATTAAAAAAATGAATTTTCGTCTAAAAATTCCAAAAAAAATACATTGCCTTCATTTCATCCTACTTTGCATCGTGGCCAAGTTTCATA
Source organism: Ottelia alismoides (assembly GCA_037367405.1). Lineage (NCBI taxonomy): Eukaryota > Viridiplantae > Streptophyta > Magnoliopsida > Alismatales > Hydrocharitaceae > Ottelia > Ottelia alismoides. The sequence goes on along the minus strand of JAZKJV010000198.1, from coordinate 972,359 downwards.
TTTTTCGGACATCGTTTGAGCGTTATTTACTTTTAGTCCCTAAAATAGTTTGAATTTGCATTTTGCATCCTTAATTGCATAATAAAATCACAAACAAAGATCACCTCGAAAACCGTATACGAATTTTGATAGATATAATTCTAGGTTGTTCCTTTGCCTCCGTGTGTTCGACCTAGGGACTTGTCCAAGTAAAATAAATATAAAACCACGCGATTAAAAATTGACTAAATAATTGTGGTTATTTCCTTGACCGATTTCGATTGCCGCCTACAATGAAACAACAAATTAATTTTAATGCATGACAATAATAATTCACATTTTAACCTATGTAATTTTGGAACCGTCACTCCTCCACTTACAGTCGTGGTACCTCGCTACTCCAACGTATATCCACTCCGCCTCGCCACACCAACAACGAAGCACCACCAAGGTCAACCCGAGGCCCTCCCACGTGCACAACGCATGCATGGGAGGAAAAAATAGCAGATCCATGCCTCTAGTCTCGCCTAATCGCCTCAAAGTCCACACTCTAGGGGTCATGTGAGGAGCAAGCGTCCCATGGAGAATTTTGCAGGATCACCCCTCAGAGTATCGGTAATAATATTCTAGTCCCCTAACTACATTTGTCAATTATTTTATATTCTGAAATTTTGCAAACATACCCCTCCATTCTATTGTAATTTTTAACATTAGTATGGCATCATCATATTATTTAAAAATTTGCATTATGTTTCTTAATTAATTCTTTACATAGTGGTATGCTTATAATATTTTTATTTTCATGGTTAAATAATAATTAATATTCTTGAGAAAAATAACATTTTTCCCATTTTTTGCTTCGAAATTCATAATTAATTAACAATCGCTCCAAGAATTATCAAAAATTCACGGATGGTAGAATTAATTGGATTTACATTGTAACCAAAAGGAATAGCATTTACATGCATAGTTTGCTCTATAAAAATCATTTTGTGTATTTCAGTAAATAATTTTTAATAGGTACTAAATCTAACAGTATTAGGGTTTAGGATTTTTCTGAGATAGAACAGCTAGAGATATATCTTAGATAATTTTATTTCCTGAAACTAAATAGATTTAATATTTATTATAATTAATTATTGAAAATCTTAAGTTCCGCCTTCATTAATTAATTAAATATTCATATTGCATCAGAAAATTCCAAAAAAATATAATATATTTATTTCATCATTATTCATATCTTGACCAAGTTTCATAATTTGTGTACATCATTTGATTGGCATTGATTTTCTAGTCCTTAAAATAGGCTCGCATTTTCATTTGCATTGCATAAAAAATCCCAAAAATATTCCACCTCGAAAATAACGCACGAAATTTGATAGACATAATTTTATGTTGTTCTATTGCCTCCTTAGTTCGACCTTCGAACTTACCCAAGTGAAACAAACATAAAATCACTCGAATTAATTGAATTAAACGTTTGAGTGATTATTTTTTGATTGATTCCTATTATCCGCCTACAACGAAACGACAAATTTAACACGATAATTCATGCAAATTAACCGAGGATTTTCTGGACTCGTAAGATGACACTGTTGCTAGGGAGGCAAAAGGCTTAGGTTTTGTCCAAAAAAATTAGTTCTAGGTTTTCACATTTTCGGGTAGTCTGACCCCCAAACCTCATCACTATACATTTTCCATATTTTTTCTGCATTTATTTTATTTTATTTTCGACGTTTATTTTCTATCTTTTATTTTTTCTTAATTTTTGTATGATGATCTTACACACTCTCTCTTATTTTCGTGCGAGGTACCCGACGTACGTGGAGCGATTTCTTCCAAAATCGATGCATCTTTACCAACTACTAATCCACATTAAAATTATAATCGAGTTGAGTCGTGAGAGAGCGTTGAGTCTAGGATTTTAATTTCTGCTATTTTATTTTTTGTATTTAATTGCTCATTTACAGTGGTGTTTGTTTGGACTCTCCTACGTGTAAATAAGATTCGAACTTTTTCTGTGGTGTGTCGTGGCCTGTTTCACTCTCCGGTGAGGGTAGAACTCGACTTGAGTGGCTCGTAGGTTAGATCTGCATATACAACTTTGAGAGCTTCTAGTATTTTTTCTATTGTGCTCGTAGAACCTAGGACCACACTTCACTTTAATTGAGATGCACATTAGTTCATTCAACCTAGTCAAAATTCAAGTCAGTTTTTCCCTGCTAATAGAACTTTCTGCTTGGTGCGGTTTTGTCAGAGTGTATTTCATATAGAATAATTTTCAATTCTTGTATTGCATCCCACATAAAGATTGCAAGGAATCACTGTAAGTCTTCTAACTGAGCATACATCATCATTTTTCGCATGCTTCAACTTTTCCTGAATTTCTCCCTCTTGTTTTATCACTTAAAATTTAAAAGGAAATTATGAGCATACATCATCATTTTTCACATGCATCAGCTTTTTCCGAATTTCTTCCTCTTATTTTGTCATGTAAAATTTAAAAGGAAATTCTGAGCATACATCATCATTGCATGCATAAGCTTTTCCCAAATTTCTCCATATTGTTTTGTCACTTAAAATTTAAAAGGAAATTGGGACTGGATGGTAGATGTGCATTTGTGCTCACTAATTTTTCAGTGATCGCCTAACTAAAATTGGGACTGTTAAGAAAGGTCGACTAAATTAAACCATGAAATCAAGAATTTTCACAGGAGAGCAACCCCATCCTTGGAATGATTTATTATTCTAAGTGAGCGAGAGACGACACTTAAGGTTAGAGCCCAGCTCTGGAATCTTCGTTTAGGCTACTGATTTTATTAGCTAGTTCTAAGTGAGGAAATAGGGGTAGCTGGTAAAAGGTCTGGATTTTCTTAGCAGAGTGGGCGGTTTAATGGACACTGTGTAAGGCTTCATCTTTAAGTAACGGGTAGTCGTTTCATGGTCTGTACTTACACCCATACTGGCTGAAAGTTGGTATAACTAGTCATAAAATTTCGGGCCAGTCTTTAAGAAAATTTCGAGCACCTAACATCTCGCTATTTCTTTTCCAAGATTGATTATATCACAATTAAAATTGAAAAGATAATTGGCAGAACTCTTGCGGTCATTGTGTGAGTTGGTGAACCTGGGTTTTAATTGTGTTTGTACTAGTGTGCATGAACAACGTTCAGATATCAAATAAAAAAATGCACACTTGTGCCATCACTCTCCCTCCTTGATTTAAAAATTAGGTTTACTCTTGTGAGTATCCCATGCTCCATTATGTCAACTGATCCACTTCCTTTGAAAATGATGGGACATTGCTCCAAGTACCCATCAGATCTGTACTTTGAAAATTAATTCTTCTCAGTCAAACCCAAATTCTCCAAACCCAAATCATCAAACCCAAATCATCTAAACCCAAATGATTATTTGAAAATGAATTCTTCTCGATCAGACCCAAATTCTCAAAACCCCTTCTACTTGACATCCTCCAACATTTACAGGAGACCCTCACCCATGAATAAATCTGGTCCACTCTACGAAACCGATCTACTCATGAAAGACAATCCTTTATATTCAGATCATATAGGCATTTAACCGACCGAGGACTCCACTTCTTCACATGACAATCCTCTATTCAATTATATGATCGAGGTCTCCACTCTTTTTTTTCCACCTCCTGAGACATCAATTCCAATCAAATTCAACCATGGATACAACCTTTTATATTTTGATCATGAAGATCAAACCACTTTTAAGATTGATAATCGGCCAAGACACCAATTCCAACCGAATTCATTGTCTCCTCACAATATTGTGGGAAGAGGATAACATTTCAAAATCCACATTTCGACTTGACCTTAGGGAATGACATAAAGGACCGATCAAACCAAATGGAGAGACACACACACATCCTAGTCGTACATACTGGATTGACCCTAATGATCATACTCTTTATTAAAATCCTGCATATCATTCCTTCTGATAGGACACTCATACAAGAGACTAAACTTATGATATCAACACACATAAACCCTATATGATGACTCCACTATATGAGTGATCAATCAACTATCACGAAAACAAGTTCTACTCAAATCAAGTATACATGCCTAAGTCAAAGCATGCTCAGTATGAGACCTATCGATTCTCGCTAACTGAGCAAACTCCTTCCATCATTTTCAAGATAAGATATCAGAGGATAACAAATCAAGACCTATTCTGGATATTTCAAGAGGATCTTCTCCTAGTGCATACATGAAAATGGAAGATGAAATGATTGGATCCGAAGTTGAAAATTGAGAGAACACTCAAGAACCCACACATAGTGCTCCCATGATTGATCATGAACAATTTTTGGAGGATGACACTTCAAGGATAATTAAGAGATATAGATTACTTGAGGATAAATTTAGAAATTTCGCTGATCGACTAATTTCATTTTTTTGTATCTCGAGTATGTAAGTGGAAGAATAAATGATTGGATCCCAAGTTGAAAACCCCGAGAATACTCAGAGACCTACAAACTCTACACACCTTTGGGAAGACTTTAATAGTATCACTTCTACATACTATTCCCTTAGGGATGACTCTGGCCCCGCATATCTAATCTCCTCATCTACTTGAGAAAGCAACTCATCTACACACCACAGTAAAAAGACCAAAAAAATCTAAAAACTCAAAAAAACCCAAAAAATGAAAAATAGAAAAACCCATAAAACTTGAAAGAGGGGGGAATTTGGAAAATTTGGATCCTACTCTGAGGGAAGCACTGGATAAAAGATTAATTTTTGAACTTCCCTTAAATCAGGCCATTGAACACTTCCCTAACCTGGAAAGATTTATAAAGAGTAAATTAATACTGAAAAATTCATGCAGGAAGAGAACAAAGACCAAAATACATATATTGTCAATGGCCACTTCTTTAATGATGAGAAGAAAGACCAAGAGCCGCAGAGTGAAATGGTTGCCGAGATTTGACTGTGGAATCAAAGACTCAACATTCACCCATGTCTGAATCAATGACGACTCACCAATCAATATCTCTCGACCTCTGTATTTTACAAAATCAAACTTAGACCTATCAGGAAGATAAGAGAGATCGTTCAAGTGGTTGATCGATCTATAAAACGACCGAGATGAACAATTTCAGTCATCATAACATTCCAAGGTGCTCCGCTCAAGGTGGACTTCACGATCATTGATATTGAGCAACAAGGAGAATTCACACAGTCTCCAATAATTCTCAAAAAGTTGTTCTTAGCCTTATCTAAGGCAACAATTGATTGCGAGACTCGAGAGATTAATTTCACGACATTCGGAGCACTTCAAGTTGAAACAATCTTTGAGGAAACATGATATAAGGTAACCTACAAAATCGATAATTACCGTAACTGATAAGGGGTAGAAGTGCCCTACCCTGCTGCCATAACTGAGATAACAATTGTTGAACAGACCACTGGTTCAGAGACCCAACTCATCCTTTCATTCCCTGCTACTTTCTCATCTACCACTACCATGACAAATTCTATGGAAGATCACCAGATACAAAACTTTTTTATATGGTCATGAGGAAACACAAGCATGGGCTTACACTAAGTTGGATAAGACCTTCTCTGACCACCTTGATTAACTCATCTGACACATGAATTCACCAATGACATGCCTACTTAGAACACATACGCAAGGCGTCTGTTGACCAGGGAAGAATACTGCAATGGTTATTCATCTAATGCGGACCCGATTTTCTACACATAACATACAATAAGGAACAAATTGGCCTTTCCTAATAAACAAACTAGGAAAGTCGCCTTTGAAATTATAGAAAAGGAATCTTCTTATAATTCATCATCATGGCCAGACAAGGTAATGTACATGAGTGTACTCAGTTCGACAGCTCTAAATTCATATATGAGCAAGCAACCAAATATCGACCCCCGTTGGACAATTCCTTCTCCTCACTATTATTTGTCCGGAGTTGATTTTCCTGGTCTCATTAGATATATAAGAATTATTTATTATGAGCAGACTGAGATTGTTGCTTCAAAGTATTCATCATCCTAGGACAAAGCTCTTGACCCCAAGACAGAGCACATTATGAGAAAACAACTTAAGAACAAAAATATCTGGAGTACCTCTACCTTTAAGTATTATTCTTCTGAGGATAACTCCGACGACGACTGAGAATCATCTAATTCATACGCTTCATCTACTCATAATACCGATGATGGTTGGGACTCATTTGCTTCATCTTCACTCAATCATTATGACCTCTCACCATAGGCTCACAAAAAGATCTGGCAAAAACCTCCTTAATCATCAGCAACCCTCCCTATCGACCCCATAGGTTCCCTTGTACATCTTCTTCCTCTACTTAGGTCATTACCTAAGTATAGAAGGGGGGGAGAGACCGATGCCATATGTATGTACCACTCTCCTCATCCAATCCTTCCCTCGTTCGGCCAATTTCCACCCTTCTTACGTACTTAGGCTGACCAGAGCCTAAGTATAGGGGACTCGATACCCACTGTATATAATCTCTTCATCCACTTCTCCCATTATCTGCCTCATCTTTGCTCTTCTTCTATACATAGACTGTTCTAAGCCTAAGTATAGGGGGGCGGGTCGATTTCTCATTTTCTTTTCTTATTCACTCTCTTACGCTATGTCTTCTCTACGCTTCTTATGCTTTGAGGACATAACACTCACTAAGTATAGGGGGGTTTATATACTATGTATATATTTTACCCATAGCTCATACTTTCGCGTAAGTCTATATGTATTTGCGGGGTGGGTAACCTAAAAACTGAGTTTTGCAACTAACACTAACTGTGCCAAATTGTGTGCAACCAAAAAAAATTGAAAATGGCTGCTTATTCTTTTTCTCCAAAAAAACTTGCATTAAAAAAACTCTCAAAATGCACACAAAAAGTGTTTGCATTTCACACATTTTCCCTTCATCGAGCATTTCATGCATCTATGAAAAGACCTTGGTTTCCGAATCGAGTTATGGGCATAAATAGAGAGTGGTTTGGACTTGACCTTAAACCACCGAATGTTCATAGGAACTTCACCGAGAAATAGGATTTTAGAAGCTTCAGGTCTTTGACTTAATTCTTCGAATTGCACATGACAATGTACAAAATTTGACTCTTAGTGTGTAACTTGGTCTCCTCATTCTGGGTATGATTCTGGTATATGGAATTAATTTGTACTTTCACACTATGCACTTAACTCAACTTAGATGGGATGTTGGAAGACTATGTGAGTTTCTTTTTTGATAGCATGGACATCTAATGATCGGAGTACGGGTTGAAATAAAGCTTCGAAAAAGGGATGGACAACTTGGCAAAATTTTTTCTAAGACCCCAAAACATGTACGGAAAAAAGGTCTCTATAATCATAGGGGCACAACAAGATCCACATAGAGATATCGAAAATCCAAACAAAGAGGAACCAATTACTAAATAAATATTTGACCAAAAAGGTTCAAGCTTCAAGAAAACCTATAGATCTTGATGGAGAATTCGCTAAACTTGTCGGCTTTACAAGGAGAGGTGACAACACTGGTCACCCTCTAGTTCTCTTCCCCTTCTTCTAATTTCTCCCTTTTTTCGATTGTGAACTCAACGCAACAATCCTTAGAAGGAAATACCAGACTCCCCGAGAACGAGTTATTGGTGAAGAGGTTTGCATGGAAGTCCGTCATTTTGGATGGGAAGAGCTAAAATCTTTCACACACATTGAGGCAGTTGTTCAACGTTCATGGGTATGCTTTGGGGAGGATTGATCTAAAAGGGTATGTGTAGAATTTGGAGACTTTATTTTAAAACCCTAGTTTTCAGAGGAGTTCTGCCAAACTAATAATCCAAAGGACAAGTCTAGTTCTATTATCACCTTCTGCTCATTGTCTTGGTAAGGAACCCAATCTCATTTCACCTCATTGCATTTCTTTTGATACTTGGGGACGGGCACAGTTCAAGTATAGGGGGTCGATGAATCTCAGATTCATCACATTAAAAGATAATAATTAAGCTCCGATCTTCAAAATTCATTGGCAATTCTTCATCTATATTGCATAATTAGCATTCATGCATATGTAATTAATAATTGCATTTTAATATGCATACTTGCATAAAATAAGAAGCAAAAAATCACATCCCAATTGACCTATAAAATAGGCTAGTTTCCCCGATTTTAATTAATTCTTGATATTTCCAAATAACCTATAACCACTCCATTGTGTAAATATTACTAACAAGAATGAATGTAAAATACAAAAAAATCACTAATATAAATAAGTGGACCAGAAACTCAAACCCTAATTCAAGGACAAATGGACTAAAACATTGATATCTTCCTCATACTGTATCTTATTTGATGCTACTCACTTTTGAACTAGTGTACATTCAATTAGCTTCAAAACAAGACATAGTTCAAGTGAATCCGAGCTCATATGTGAAAGCTGGATTTTGGGCTTCTTTTGTACATTGTGTATTTTAACAGTTTTTGACCTATTATTTTATGTACATATTTAACTCTTTTAAATTTATTTCTTTTTCATTTATTTTCTTTGATGAAAGTTTTAATAAAATGCATAGAAATCCAATACAAAATGATCTTGAAATCAAAGAAACTAACTGAGTCCGAGTAATCATTAACAGTATGTAAAAAAGTCTTTCTTATCTCACTTTGTTTTATTTCTCCTTTTCTTAATTAATAAAAATATGAAAAAATACACTACTATGTAACTAAGTTTCTTCGATTTTATCGTATTTTTCCCGATTTTTATCTTATTTAAAATTATAAAAATTATAAGACCCAAAATTCAAGATAATCTATATACATAGATTACCCAAAAAGCTTTGTGTAATTGATCGATTTTAATTTTATTCTCATCTTGAAAGGTTTTAGATCTCCTTGTGATGAGAATCTTTTGTGAAGAATTTTTTTGATCCGAGGTCGTTTTCTATTTCTTTTTTATTTTTCTTTTGCTTTTATTTTTGAATTTTCTTGAGCTGACTTGTAGCAACTCCTAGAGGAGCGATTTGTCACTCATTTTTTGCATTTATTTTTTATATTTTAACAAAAAATTATAAAATAAAAAAATAAATGAAAAAAAAAAATTTATTAGCCACCTGGTAACTCTCAACCGTCTGATGTCGGTCGATTAGACAACCAAGGTTCTTCTTCTTCCTCTGTCCATCATTGTTCTTGTTTCCCCTTCTGGGCGTCGGCCACCACCCATTGTCAAACTCTATCACCTTATATCTAAGGCCGCGCCACCTAAGACTTCATCGTCCTCTAAATGCCATGAGCTGCTCCTTCGCCTTAGCTCCACCATACTACCACCTCCAGGAGCTTCGTCATCATCGTACTTCTCTGCCTTCGCCTAGGAGCCCATCCGTCGTCTGCACATGCAATGAGAGGGTGGCTTCTGATGGTGAAAGCCCAATGCCCCATCATCTTCAACAAGGTCTGAGGAGACCCCTTTCACCTCCTCGTTGTAGCTTTACCCCCATCGCGAAGCTTGCCCCTCCACTCTGACTTTGGTCGTGGAGCCCGATTCTCTGACAACCCTCGCATCTGCTCTGGCATACTGTGTGGACATCTCCATCTCTAAGCGTCAATGATACTACTCTTCCTTCAGACCCCTACAGAAGTCTTCTGCCATCGCCATCTCACATTCTACTCCAGTGATCACCGTGAACTCCGCCTGCTCGCCTACATATGCACTGCAAGGCCTAACGTTCCGCCCTTTGACCGCTCCCGAAGAGGCCACCAACCGCTTCCTCCATGCCTCAACGGCCAAGCGTTGCCACTATAAGTTACTCCTCCCACTCTACTCCAACGAGGCCGTCGCCCTCTGCCCTCAACCAGGTCCTCCTCCGTTTCCAGCCATGGGACATTGCTGCTTCGTCGTGTATCCACTCTACCTCACCACGCCACTACCAAAGTGCCACCAGGCTCAGCCCGAGGCCCTCCTACATTCACAACACATGCATGGGAGGGAACAGTTGCAGATCCACACCTCTAGTATTGCCTAATTGCCTTGAATTCCACCCTCCCATGGGTCACGTGAGGAGCACGTGACCCACTAGGAATTTTGCATGATCACTCTCACGGTATTAGTAATAATAATGTCATTTATTTTATAATCTGTAATTTTGCAAACAAACCCCTCTATTCTATTGTAATTTTGAACATCAGTATTGCATCATTTTATTATTTTACAACATGCATTATGTTTCTCAATTAATTCATTACATAATCGCATGCTTATAATATTTTTATTCTTTGTGGTTAATTAATAATTAATTTTCTTGCGAATAATTTCATATTTTTCCTATTATGTGCTTGGAAATTCATAATTAATTAACCATCGCTCCAAGAATTGACAAAAATTCAAGGATAGTAGAATTAATTGAGATTTAAATTATGACAATAAAGAATAGAATTTACGTCCATAATTTGCTCTATAGAATCACTTTGTGTATATTAGTAACTAATTTTTATTTGGTATTAAATTCAACATTTTTAAGATTTAGTATTTTTCTGAGTAGATCACCTAATGATATATCTTAGATAGTTTTACTTCCTAAAAGTAAACAAATTTAATGTTTATTATAATTAATTATTGAAAATCTTAAGTTTTGCATTCATTAATTCATTAAATATACATATTAAATTATAAAATTCCAAAAAAAATTATAGTGTATTTATTTCATCATTATTCATATCTTGGCCAAGTTTCATAATTTTTGGACATAGTTTGATTGACACTGATTTTCTAGTCCGTAAAATTGGGCCGCATTTTTATTTGCACTGCATAAAAAATTCCAAAAATATTCTGCCTTGAAAATCGCACAAGAAATTCGATAGACATAATTCTAGGTTGTTCCTTTGCCTCCTCGAGTTCGATCTTGGGATTTGCACAAGTAAAACAAACATAAAATCACTCGAGTTAATTGAATCAAATATCTAAGGGATTATTTTTTTAATTGATTATGATTATCTGCTTACAACGAAACTCTAAATTTAACACGATAATTCACGCAAATTAACCGAGGGTTTTCGGGACTCGTCAATGCTTGTTAGATCTACACCGGGTTTTCCTTCTACATGGTTGATCACATTCCTACATGTCCCCTCATTTGATCCATGAGCTTCGAAGGGATCAACGTTGCCTAGAACATTATCTGGAGGTCAGGGTATGTTCAGCTTCAGGCGGACCTAGATCTTATTCTTCTTTCTCTTTGTGTGCTCCTAAGTCCTACAATACAACTCATACTAGGAGGCAATGCTCTGACAGTGTTACTGATGCATGAAAGGCATAAAAATGGTGAAACAATGAGGGTTTGATGAAGGTGGTCGAAGTAGGAGCCAAACCTTAGACCTAGGCTGATCTGAGGGTGATTAGACAGTGGAAGAGGTGGAGAAAGGTCGGATGAACGTGTAGGTTGAGTTGGAGGTTGATAAAGGTGATAGAAGAACCTCCGATCCTCCGTATCGGAGGTGGATGCAGAATTTCTGATTTTCTGAAATTATCTCTGAATCTAATGAATTGAACACTAAAAATAAATTTAAACACCCTTTAAGTTACCTGCGGATGGATGGCGGAGAAGATGGTAACCTCGATCTGCAATGTAATCTAGAGAGTCGGAACTACGTTGGAGGAAATCTGACGAGTGGTTGGATTACGTCCTTCACTCAATTTCTCACCCTCCCGCTCGAAGGAAATCAACCCTTGTCACTAGGCGACACTCCCAGAATTCAAGATCGGGGAAAAATGGGTAAAATCAAATAAAATCATACGGTGGAGGTTCAAGAGATATAAATAGGCAATGGATTCCAACAAAGTTTGAATTTGAATCGTGCATGGATTGAGGCGTGATCTTTGGATCTGAAGGGCTGTCGATGGAGAGGAATGAATGGGCTAAAAGTTTTGAGAAGAAAGCGGGATGATTGAGTGAACAATGCACGAGGGAAAATTAGGAGAAGAATGTGTGGCACGTGAGATGAGCGGACGAAGCACATAAATTGCAGAGTTGATCCAAGTCAACAGACCCAGGTCGACCAATAGGAAAGTATAGAGGAAATGCTAAAATAGGCTAGACGACAAAAAAGTAATAAAGAGTCAAATAAATGAATTAAAAATTGAAAATGAATTTAAATACTTAAATAATGTAAATAAAAAATTGATAAGGATAAAATAAAGTTAAATTAGGTGTTTTTTAATTAATTAAATAAGGTATATACAAGAGTCAAAATAAGTACAAGTTGTTATTTATAGGTATATATAAACATGGTTTTGATTTTAATTAATTATTTATATATATAATATACATGATTTAATATCTTATTAATTTACAATATTTTACACGTGTTTTAATTAATTTATTATTTAATTTTTAGGAGTTAATTTATTAAGTTAAATAAATAGGTATATTTACAGTATATACATAGTGATACTTATACAATATATACATGATTTTATTTTTGTTGATTTTTTATTTTGTGATTTTAGTTAGTATTTTATACAAGTCAAATACAATATTTATAATTACTTAATAATACAATATTTACAAATATGTGCAAGAAAATAAATAATCAAATAATGTACACAATATACATAGGTGTTATATACAATAGTACCACATTAGCCACATTTCACACCTTAACTCTGATTTATATGAAACCTCCATATGAAAGATTATTTAATTTGGAGTGCAATGAAAATGAGTTTAACGAATCTGGAGTTTTGGTGAAGAAGATATTAATCTCGCAAGTTGAGCTTTGTGGCTTTTTGAGAGCATTGTAATTTACATAATTTATAATGATTTCTCTTGCAATAATTTTTAGTATATACAAAAGATTTTTATTCACAATTTTCAAGAAGGAATCATTTTTATTTAGGAATAATTTGGTGATAAATAAATTAAATAAATGAATATGTATTATATACAGTAGTGTACATGTGATGAACATATACAATAAATAGTTGGTTTTCTAAATTTTTGGTATTTTGGTCCTTATCTCCCCCTACTTTTATCCTTGTCAATCAGGTCATGTCTTGTCCATCTCTCACGGTTAGAGTCAGCGTGTATCTATTGCATATATATAGTCTTTGATTTTCTTTATTTTTCCTTTATTTTCTTTATTTATGTTAGGATAAAATAGGGTTAATAATACAATATTTACACAAGAATTAATATCTTCTAACCGAAGACATCTGTTAGTAAAAGAATGGTTTTATTGGTATCTACAGGTGTTTAATAATGTGTTTTAACAAAAATAAATAAATAAAGATGACAAAATGCATATTCATCATTAGGTCAGAGAGCTGACTTAACGACATTGAGAAACCAAGTCTTATGTCATATACAATCACAATATAGACATGCATCCTCTAACCGAAGACAGATGTATTGTTATATGTCTAAGTATGTACATTTGGGGACCAACAGGTTGATGGCCTAATCAAGGTCTATATACCGACGGGATGGTGTGCATACAAGGGCATATGAGTAGTACGATCTCTTAAAGGGATCATACAGATTCACTTGTGAATCAAAAGACATGAGCTCACTCATGAGGTATTGGGATCGATCAAATTCCATGCATGGTCATCTTGCTTTAGAAGCATGACAAGAATTTGTAGGTATGATATATGCTTTTGGAAACCATATGATCATTACCAACTCCTAATGACTGAATGATAAGCTTATTGATAAAATCCTAAACATGACAACGTAAATTGATCGATATCTTTGGGTTTATTCTAGGTCTACCCGTATGCAGGATGTGTAGGTATTAGGAATACCTGAGGGTAATGTGATCATAAATAATTGTATAACCATGAAGCTTACATTCCAATGGAGTGATGAAACATGTCTGGATTTTAGTGACTCCTTATATTAGAGAAATGATCTGATCTTAGTCCAAATGTTGGACATTGATCTGAATATTATTCAAATGCAATGAGAATATTAGATCTAAATCTTGATATAATCAAGCATCTATGAGAGATTCCTAAGATCTGGATTTGAGATGTAATCTCAATATCCAAGTCACTATACGTGGAACGTACAATTACCATGTCCTTATCTCCAAGTATAAGCAGAGAAAGCGCATTATTCTTGAAAGAGTTCAAGAATAATTCCATTGATAAATGTGTATCTAAGCATTGAGACATAGATAATTAAATGTGATTTAATTATCATAAATAATATGAATGTGATTCATATTATTTATATACATGAGAATGATGATCAAATATAATAAATATGATTCAATTATTATGGATATTAATAATGTGGATAGCATTATCCAAATTATTCTTTTATATATTATAAATTTAATTTATAATATATTAGAGAGAGATATTTTTAAATAACATTTGTAATTTAAATGTTAATGTGAATTGGATTAACATTGGACATTTAATTTAAAATGTAATTTACATATTATTTTGCGATGTGAATGTGATTCACGATTTTCCATTGGCACGATTGATATTTCACCAAAATAATTTGGAATTATTTTTCTGAAATATTTTACAACTAATGTTGTTGTCGATTTTGGAGAAAATCATGGAATGATGTAATCTCATATAAAAGGAGATGGAGGACACCTTCTTTAAAGGAGAGGGTGGATGGACACAAGCCCTAAATGGAAGTGGTGCCCATCCACCCCCTTATGGAAGGTGGCTTTCCTCCTTCTTATTTCTCCATAGTTGATTGATCTAATTAAAATTAAATAATATTGTTTATTATTCAATATGTATCTAATTTAATTTAATTAATTGTTGTTGTGTTTTCACAATAAAATCATACTCATTGAAAGAAACACAAATCAATCTCAACCATTGATTTTGTGTTGTCCATGGATTGAGATAAATAGACTCCCAAAAAACTATAAAAGAAGAGACAAACCTAGCTCTTCAGTTTACAAAACATATGCAAGTGCTCTCTCTTTTATTCTCATACTCACCCCATCTTCTCTCCTACAAGAGTGGACATCCACCACTTTCCCTAGAAAAGATCATCGTCGTCGCCGTGTCATTTTGTCGCTATTTCAACTGCTCAAGAATCTCGTCTCCTTCGGTACACCTCTCTTATGAAGAAGACATCGATCTCATGTCATGAGAGCATGAGATTTACTGTTGGGATCATCGAGTTTGATTACGAGGAGCACACATTTCATCAATGCACTCGCAAGTATCTCCTCCGTTGGATCGGACTTGAGATAGGAGGTCTCTTGTTTTAGAAATATGATCGCAACCACGGTTCAAGAGGTACTCCTACATCTTATTTATGGTTTAGATGAAATGAGCCTAGAAGTGTTCTTAGATCATGTGGTTTCATCATTTAAAATTTTTAAATTCTACTGCATGGAGCAACCAGTGCGACTATCCGATCGTATATGATGCGATCTTCATGCTTCCGTGATGCACTTAAGGTTCTCTCCATAGCCTTCAGTGAGCATCTGTGCATTGACATCTTCTAATCTGGCCAATGGACCTAATTTGGCTATTGTGGTCTCTTTCCTTTTCCTAAATGATCCATCTCTGAATCATACTCAAAGGAATTGGTCTGCATGAGGTCTAGGTTCAACTCTTATTCTGCATATTGAAATGTACCCCGATCAACTCGATGTTGTGCACTTGATGAAAGGATGGATATGGAATTAGAGTCAATTCCCGATAGATGTGAATGGAGTAATTGATATGCAGTGAAATTGATCTCCACCCACAAGGGGCGAATGTCGGGATAAGAGTTATCCTGGTTTTTTAGGAATGCGAAGAAGACGAGGAGTCTGGAGAGTGGTTCACAATGTCCAAACCTGGCTCTCAGGAATCACTTCTAATTATTTAAGATGTAAAATACATGGAATCGATGTGGTTGACGGGGGTCCTGGTTAAAACATCCATGAGTCGACATCTTGGAAGAAAAGAGGAACGGATGAGGAATAGAACATGGAGACAAATAAGAGGAAGAAATAAATAGGAAAATGGAAGAAGGCTCAAAGTGAGAAAGGCAAAAAGGAATTAAAAACATAAAGGAAGTCAAAATTGGTGCAAGTACGTGAGACTGATCTTTGACCTAAAACTAAATCCAAACAAACACCAGGCAAAGGATTCACCAACTCAAGCTTGTAAAGCCGTAATTGTTCATCTATTTTTATCTTTTTGATTTTAATTGTTATTCAGGAAATCTTTTAATAACTCCTTAGAGGCTATCCCTATAGGAGAGTGAGTACTTCCAGAAAAGTATCCCATACTTCCCACTTCCTTTGTAACCCACAACATGTATTTTTTAAGGGAATCCTTGCTAGTGGGTATGGATCCACTACTCAACAAAAGAATAGAGGAGGAAGCCGATAGGCAAAATCAATGCTTCCCCCTTGTGGGGTACTAGGACACGGGATGATGAGATAGACACCCCCATGAAGGGGTGCCCTAAGCTCAATACTTCATACTAAGTCTGCAAGCAGACAAAGCCCTACTTGCCCATGTACGATAGAAGCATGATTACTTCGTGAATCCCGTAAACAATAAAGGCAGTACACAGGCTGGGATTTTAGCTCTATTTCCTATGGTTGTGCCTCACTCTGTCTGAAGTGTACCTGAAATCTAAATAACAAGGTAGTATCCAGACAGGAGTCCTCGATCGATCTCAATGGCACCGTTGTCGGGGGGCCTACGGTGTCCAACAAGTCAGATCCAACAATCGTTGTGGTAGCTGCTCTATTAGTACTCAGAACCCAATCAATCAAATCATCAATAATCAACCCATGATATATTTTAAACAATGAAAACTAGTGCATGGTGAATTTTATTATACCCTACAAAAGATATGTACAACAACAAGTGTAGGGGTCGAACCACTGAGAAAATCGTGGACAAGTATAATTATTATCATTCAATAATAATCAATAATAATTAATTTTTTACTTTTTCTGATTTTTGATTTTTTGTGGATTTTTAAATATATTTAAATTTATAGATTTTAATTGCTTTATATTTTTTATATTTTTATTTTTCTAATTTTTCCGTTTTTAATTTTGCTAGTTTTTAATTTCTTTTTATTTTTAAGGTATAATATATATGTATACATGATAATGTTAGTGATATAGATAATATAAATAAAATATAAGATATATAACAAACAAATAAATAGGAATATTCCTTTTTTTGTAAAATGTTTTAAATATATAATAAATATTTTTAAGTAATAGAAACAATAATAATAAGTATATAAAGGTTCTAAATATAAAGTGTATATAGGTTTTATAATTTTAATATATCTCAATAATGTTAAAGTGTAGAAAATAAAATATTGTTGTGTTTTCAATAATTTTCTCTATTTTTGTGATTT
Source organism: Ottelia alismoides (assembly GCA_037367405.1). Taxonomy (NCBI): domain Eukaryota; kingdom Viridiplantae; phylum Streptophyta; class Magnoliopsida; order Alismatales; family Hydrocharitaceae; genus Ottelia; species Ottelia alismoides. Next base: position 955,017 of record JAZKJV010000198.1, on the reverse strand, counting down.
TCATATAATTTTTCCAAATTTATGTATTTTTTAAGTATTTAATATACCAAAATAGTGAGTTATATAAATAGACAGATTTGTTTTGGATATTAAAAACAGATCAGATACACTCCATCCATTTACGAAGAAAACAATAATGGGTGATCAGTTTATCGAACCCCTCCTTTGACCATACATACCCAGCCGCTCACAGAATAACTTACGCACGCCTACAACAAACATTCATTTCATCCAGCCAAGCTTCGCTCGACGTCTCAGTGCCAAAGTAAGGAAAAGCGAAGAAGGCTCGACGACGTACCCTAAGGCAGTGTGGGTGACCACGTGCAACTCTACTATGCGATATTCATGGTGCTACTGTAGAAAAGACAAAAGATGTTGCGAAGGGAAGAAAAGAAACAACCCCGAAGAAATCGGGGTTTCCAATGCTTCTCTACGCCCAACGAGATGCGTCAACCTCGAAATGCTTGACTCCTAATCCCTGGTTCCACAACATCTACAAGTCTAAACCGTTCAAGCTGATCCTCGCGCAATACACTCTAAGACTTTTGCCTCGTTGATGTTTATGTATTGGCAGCTATTGAGCCTATACTAGACGGAGCCTTGACATCTAGGGTCGGAAAGCGGGGGCTTCCGAACATGGAAAGCGCCTCAAAATTCAACTAGATAATACAAGCACTGACAAAGCCAACTTAGCGTACCGGGGTCGACTGGCGGTCTTCATCCTCTTTTATCTCCCCCACTAAGAAGCCTAGGTCCATTATTCGAGAGGGGACAATGATTTTGCTTCGGCTTGTTCCTTTGCCCTTTGAATTCTCTGATCTAAATGGTAGAGAAGTAATGAAATTCTCATTCTTGCATAAAAACATCTCGCTTTTCTTTCTCTTTTAGTGTGCTGGGTTTGTCGACCTATGAGAAAGAAAATCCTTTCCAAAAAAGTGAAGTTGAAAGGTCAGGACTGATGTAGGATTGAAGTGTGAAAGAATGCCGTTTTATTCTTTTTCTCTTATTGAGATCGGCCGCGTGATTTCAGGGCATCAGCTACGCGAGTCGTACCCATCAGCTACGTTGTATCCTACTGCTTCCCAAGTCCCTAGGCTTGCTTTGAACAGTGCCCCTCCTGCATTAAATAGGGGGGACCAGACTAGTTCAAAGGAAGAGTGGCAAGAGGTAAGCATTCAAAACAAAAGCCCTAGAGAAATTGGCGACCATGGAGGTGAAAGATCAGTCAGATGAATGACCTCGCCCGCCAAGGATGTAGGATGAGGTTTTTCAGGATTTTCCATATCGATGGACAAACAAGATTCTCATTATAGAACCTCATGGTGGGTTTCTGATAGTATTAGCATCTTTTGATACACCTTGTTTACCATGATGCTATGACCCTGGCGCAGTTCTTGGTCCCTACTAGGTGGAAAGGGAGTATATGGAGCGGGAAGGTCGATGGCCTAGGCCGGACTCCCCGGTGGAGCCCCGTAGCTGAGGGAAAAGAAAGAAAAAAGACTTCCTCTATATATCTAGTTCTCTGGAGATTATAGCATCCACACCTCACGAAGAAAATTAGCAAAAATCAAAGGTCAAAAGGGCATAAAATAGAGGACGAAAAGGAGGTGCGAGGGAAGAAAGATGACTTTGATCAGCTAGTTTGTGGGACGAACTGTTAACTTACCGGTTTTGGCCCTGAGATTAGACCTAAGGAAGGGAGATTAGACTAGCAGCGACGGGGAAGACTGAACTGAAGATAATAAGTTCAAAATTTCCCAAAACTATGCTTAATATATACTATAAAATATAACTTAAAATATAGAATAAAAAACTTATTTTTAGGGTTTTATGGAATTTTTATTGCTTTTTATAGATTTTTAGAATTTTGTAATTTTTAGTGTTTTCTTTTTATTTTTTATCATTTTTGGTCTGAAGTTAGAATATATGATAAATATACTCTATTTTTTAATACATTTAAAAGCGAATTTATATTTTTGGATTTCTATATGTAAACAGCAAATAAAATGCTCTTATTTGATTTTTAAAAAATAAGAAAACATGTTAAATGCCTAAACAAAATTTGTGAGCACTTACCAGCTGAAGGATATGGGAAGATCCTTAAGCACATCACGAAAGCGTGAGGATCGCATCGTATGCGATTGGGAGAAACTAGTCGTACTAGTCGATCGACGTAGCAGAATTTAAAAATTTTAATATGATGAAACCACATTATCCAAGAACACTTCTTGGATCAGTTCATCTAAACCACACACAAGTATTAGGTTTATCTCTTGAAGCGTTGTTACGACCGAGTCTGTAAACGAAGAGACCCCCTGACTCAAGTCCGATCCAATGGAGGAGACACTTGCGAGCACGTTGATAAGACTTGTACTCCTCGCAATCCATGTTGATGATCCAAGTGGGGAATCTCCTGATCTCGTCACACAAGATCTGACGTCTTCTTCATGAGCGAGGTGCACTGAAGGAGAAGGAGATCTACGAGCAAACAATCAGACAACATAACGACGATGCTGTGGCGATGACAATTCTCTCTAGGGCTCTATGGTGGATGACCACAATATGAGAGAGAGAGAGAGAGAGAGTCTTGGCATGTAGAGAAAGATGAAGAGAGTTTAATTCCTTTTGGAATTATATGTGTGGTCTAAAAGGCAAGGGCTACCCTTCCTTTATATTAGTTGGATGTATATGGATCTCAATCCAAGTGCCCTCTTAATCCAACATAGATTAATAGGTTAGTAACCAATAGGCGTGATCTGTTGCTATAATTTACAATAACAAATTTAATTAAAATAAATTAATTATATCCCTTTATCAAGATACAAATTAATTCATTTTAATTTCAATAATAATAAATAGATAATAAGGGAGGAAACCACCACCCTAAAAAGAGGGTGGTCATTCCCCCTTATGACATGGTCAAGGTGGACGACCACCTTGTTGGTGGTTTTGCCTTCCTTAATATATATTTATTATATAGGATAAAATGCAACAGCTAGTATTACATTTATCTTCAAAAAAATAGTTCCAAATTAAATTTGTTAAAACATCAATCATGCCATTGATAAATATGAATCATATTCATATATCCGACATAATATTTAAATTAGATTTATAATTAATTATTTATTTTGAATCTAATTCACAACATATAATTTGTAAATTCTATTTACAAGTAAAACTCTTCATCATATTTTAAAATATATTTATAATATCCATGATTATTATGAATAGTGATATGTACATTAATCATATCCTTGATCATTAAATCATATTTAATCATCTTCGATCTCTATTTTCTTGAACCAAAATAACATAAATTACATTCACATTATTCACATCTTTGATAATTAAATCACATTTTTTTAGTTTACTCTCCTTATAATATGAAATAAATTCATATTATTCATGATAATTAGATCACATTTAAATATCCATTTCTATATCCTCGGATACATTATCAACAATGGAATTATTCTTGAAATCATTCAAGAACAATGCACTTTCTATGTGGATACTTGGAGATAAGGACAGAGCGATTGTATTGTTATACGTATAGTGACTTGGATATTGAGATCACATGTCAAATCCAGATCTTGCGGAGCTCTCATTGATGATTGATTAAATCAAGACCGAAAATCTAATCTTCTCGTTGCATCTGAATCACATTCAGATCGATGTCAAACATTTGGACCAAGATCAGATCTCTTCTCTACTGAATGTAGACACTAAAATCCAGACCTGTTTCATAACTCCCCAGGAATGGAAGCGTCATGGTTATACAATCATTTATGATCACATCCCCCTCAGGAATTCCTGATACGTATACATCGTACATACTGAAATACCCAGAACAAACCCAGAGTATTAGATCAATTTTACAATGTCTACTTTTTGGATTTATCATTAAGTTTCTCATTTGACTATTGGGAGTTGGTATCAATCATATACTTTCCAAAAGCATATATCATACCCAGGTGCTGATCACATACTTTCCAAAAGCATATATCAAACCTACAATTCAGTCAAGCATCCAAAGGGAGATTACCATGAACGGAATTTGATTCTTCCTAATATCTCATGAGTGAGCACATGTCTTATGGTTCAGTAGATGAACCTATATGATCCCTTTGAGCGATCGTATTACTCATATGTCCTTCTATGCACACCAACGCGTCGGTATATAGACCTTGATTAGGTCATCAACCTATTGGACTACCAAAGGTACATACTCAGACAAATAGTAACACATCTGTCTCCAGTCAGAGGATGCATGCCTATATCATGACAGCATACGACATAGTTCTTTGGTCATCTCGATCTTGTTAAGTCTACTCTTTGACCTAACTTATCTAACACCTCTAAATCTCTATTCATGTGCATAGGACCTACATCAAGAGGTTGGTTCGATATCAACCTTTAGAGCATGGATTGACTTCTCCTTATCAGGCTGGAGATCATCTTTTCATAATCATTTGACGGTGCTTGATGAAATCTCAATCTAACTCTTTAGATATTCATCCAAGCACCAACCTCTATGATTCAACAATTGAAACAACAACAGTATGATCATTAAAATGGCCATGGTACATAACCTTAATTGTACTAAGGGACCCAGTATGCAAATTAGTTATTCTTCATTTCAGAATAAGGAACGATATTTGCAATAACATTTATTGCATAATGGCTCATCATGGGCTCGCATGTCCAACAATCTCCCACTAGCCCAAAGAGCCACTAATGGGCTAATATTTAAACCCACACTCATGTGACAATCATAGACTATTTAGAAAATAGCTAGGTAAGTTGATCGGTCACTCTGTTCCCAAGAGACTACGCCAAGTCCTTTTACGACACTTGCATATCTCCTACTAACAGTGCTCACATCCCATGCGAATGTTGCATCTTATGCAACCAATACTCAATATAGTCAGTTATAATGTCCTTTACACTACATCACAATAATTATTATAACCAATATTTCCACTATTCCTGAAGATCTCTATCTCCTATGGTTTCTGCAGTGAAGACCTTTTAGATCTCTATCTATAAAGTCTTAATTTCATGAAGATAAGACTTTGAGATCACTATGTCTAAGTCTTGTCAACTTTGAATATATTGTTTTTACTGTAACTAAGTGTTTTATTTCCGTAGTAGGATTAACAACAGTTTACTACTCCCACTACATGGCTGACATCTGGCTTTTGCATAGATCCATCATACAGAGAGCTTCCCATAGCTAATGCATTAGGGCATACAACTTTGGCACTGATATCCCAAACTCTTTGAGGTGTTATCCCTTTAGACAGGTCAGTACCATATCTTAAGGGAAAGAAGCCTTTCTTGGAATTTTCCAGAAAAAGAACATATCCAAGGTGTACTACTAATGTGACAGTCCCAATGCCCTCTTATCTTTGCTTCTGAACAACTTCAGAACTAAGATCTAAGAGGTTTCCTTGAGATCATATCTCAAGGTATGGAACAACCAGTTTATAAAACACTTATTATTATGCTTATATCATTCCAAATGATTAGGATATCATCTACATTTAGCATGATGAACACAATGTCACTCCCACTAAACTTCATATGATTTATCAAGATTCTATCTGAAATCATAACCTTTATAATTTCATCAAATCCGATGTTCCAACTACAAGAATCTTATTCGAGTCCATAGATAGAGTTTCTTAAACTTGGACATCTTGCCTTTCTCAACTATGAATCCCTGGGGCTACTTCATATGAATATCCTCGGAGAGGTATTCATAGAGGATGCAATATTGACTCACAACTTGAAGATGTCATAGTCAAGTTGTGTAGCTACAGTTAGCAATATTTTGATGGATTTAGTGTGATCACTGGAGAGCAAGTCTCATAGCAAGCGATGTCTTCTCTTCGGTGTGTATCTTGTGGATACAAACCATGCTTTGAAGGTCTCTACCTTCTCATCAGGTTCTGTCTTTCTCTTGAAAATCCATTTACACCTTACTGTCTTACCCTTATAGGTGGATCCTTGAGGGTCCATATACAACACTTGTATGTGAAGTCTACTTTAGACTTTATTGCTAACATCCATCTTTCCATGTCATGATCTTCAGAAGCTTCATCACATGAATTAAGATCATTGTCAGACTTAAATGACACACGGAATCCATCCTCAAACAATTTTGAAGAGGTATGAGTGTTTCATCTTTAATTGTCCTTTTAGTTTCCGACTTCAGGTGCCTCATATCTTCTCAAAATTAAATTAGTTCCTTCACTTCATTTTCATCTTGATTCTCAAGAAAGTCATCACCTCATAATCACATTCTCAATTATGAAATCTTTTAAGAATCTCAAGATCATAAAGTAGGTATCCAGTACCGTCCTTTATTTTCATAATGAAGTAGCACTCTCTTGTGCTAGATTCTAGCTTACTTGCATGGAACCTTATTAAGAATATATATTGTAGTCTCTACTATATATACCATGAAACTAAGAGGTAATTATTCTAATATTCATCATTGACGAAATCATGTCACACATAATGTTATTGCATCTCCCTACAACTCTATTGAGTTTAGGTGTATCATGAGGAGTGAGATAGGAATGTTATTCCTATCTCCATAAGGTATTCCTTGAATTCATCTAATAGGTACTTGCTACCTAGGTTAGATCAAATTCATTCCATCTTCCTTCAAACTTTGGTTCTAAACCAAGAATGTGAAATCTTTGAACATCAATGGTTTATAAGGTGAAGGGAAGAAATCTCATATAACCAAATCATTAATTGATGTTACATATCATTAATGTTTTTCATGATATAGATGATCCACATACATCAATATGTATGAGATCTTGAATACCTTGTCATCTAACACCATTCCCAGAGAAGGGTGCATTGGGCATTTTCTACGAATATAATATTCATAAGTATGTAAGATTTGAAACTTTAGACAATCTAAAGTGTCATCTCTTACTAGTCTATTGATCTCATGAATAGCCAAATGTCCAAGGCTTGATGCCAGATCATTGTCAAATGATCTTCATCCTCCTATTGATATTTAAAGCTTTAATTTTTCAGTATTAGAAATGTTAATGAACCATTAATTAATTTTCTAATTTAATGGAGTCCTCTAGATGTAAGATTACTTTCTGAAATATATCCATCATAACTCTTTATTATAGGTTTATTCCAGAATTCTTGTTTATTTCTAACATTTATAAATAAACAATGAGTCTATTCTAATATCTAGGTCATAGAGATATTCTCTAAGACTAAGGGCTCTCCAACTGAAATAATGAAGTCTATTTATCCAATAGAGATTGTTGCAACATTTGCATCAATTCCAATATAGATGACTATTAGACCTTAAGATCAAATTTTCTAAAACATATGCATCAATTGGAAGTGTTATTAAAAGAATGGGATACTATTAGTAGACTATGATCTTAAGTAAGTAAATTTCAATGATGATATGATATGTAGATATAGATTATTCAATGCACTATCTGGGTCCTTCTCTATGGATCCAAGATAGTCTGGATAGTCACACTGTCAATGCACAACTAATTGCAATATTGGCATTCATCCAACTCTTTGGATGTCATACGAAAATTACAGAAATATGATCAACTCTTTGACTTTCCTTCTTACTTGGGTCCAACCCATGCTTCCACTATGCTTCCTTCATCTATAAACAACTGTTGCTTTAGACAAAGGATCTTTTATGTTTAATTCAAAAGATTTCAATATAAGAATATTTCAACATTTATACATGCTTCATTAAATTCATACAATATGAATATTCTGAAGCTTCATGAATGACTAGAGTATAGATAGTATAATGATGACACTCATCATATCTATATCCATCTAAACTCTAAAAGAATTTTCTGTTTAGGTAGGTACTCAGACATTTTGAATACATCATCTCTTATCGAGCCACCATTCTACATAATACAAAGAACCATGCCATTCATGATTAAATGTTGAGAGCACATAAGTTTTGCCAAAACATGTTCGTAGATTTTATAAGGATTATTAGACAATTATGATCATCATCAACATGATACTTCCAAAGTACATTCGATGAGAGATTAAGAATATAGATATACACAAACCCTAAGGTTGTAGTACTATTATCTATTTAATTGTCATTCCTCATTATTATGAGGAAACTTGCACATTGCAGCTACATACAATATGTGTGTCCAATTGCTAGCACAATATCTTGATCATGGATCCAATCCATGATATTATAGTTGTTATTATTGAGTATAGTATTGAGTGGGTTTAATAAGGATTATCTGAAATAAGAAATTTGCATATATATGTATACATATTTTACTTTGATTTAGGAATTTTTATATAAAAGTTGTCTTGTCTTGTCAACACTGAAAGTTCATTCCCTTACTCACTTTCAATGTAAGAGATATACTTACCACTATATCTCAAGCAAGATCTAGGATCTCCTTTCCTATCTATGTCACATCCCAATAATATGAGAACCTGTAACTTGGATAAAAAGAAGCGGGAACACATTCTGCCTTGCAAGTCCAACTTGCATTCCCAATTCGGTCTTTAACACTCGGGCCCACCACCCCTAAGGTGATGTTGACCCGTCGTTAATTGAACTAACAACCAATAGGATTAGAACTCGCTATGTGCAATCCAATGTCGCCCCCAATAATATGAAGGCCCAATATCGGGGCCACTATATGTATGGCCTTACTCTTTTGAGTATAAAGAGCCTGATCCAGATGTGCTTGTATGCAGGAGCTATTACTTTGAATGGGCGTCTCCTACGTACAATCCATGGCGACGGAACACTTCTCTTTGACGGGAGACCATGGATGTCACTTATGTGATCCTCCATATCATATTCTAATTCTAATTAATCATTATGAATCTTATTCACATAATTAATTCTTCCAAGGGAAATAACAACTCCATTCATAATAGAGTGTTTCAATTTTAATTGGATTCCAATTAATCTAATCATAATAAATTAATGATCCAATAAATATCCAAAACAACATATTTTATTGTTATCTGAATATTGTATTATATCGAATACGTATTATTTGAATTTTAATAATTGGAAAAATACATCATGATCCCTTCAAACATTACCCCTTCATTACCTGTTTCATGGCCAGTACCGACGGCAGTGGGACAGATCACTGATGGAGCAACTTGCTACGCCAACGCTCCCTGACTAAACAACATATCTGCCTCATGTCAGGATAATGCCAATTGATCACTTTGTACTTGAGATGATAATCGATTTTTCAATTGAAGTTATACCATATAATAATAATCAAAACATATTTTATTAACATTATAAGGAGATTTTCTAAACAAATCCCAAATCCTATTCAAGTATCAATGTTTGTTGGAAGGTTTATTTAACCAATTGTGATATATATCATATCTAATCAAGTTTTGGTTATGATCAATTTCATTCAAGAAAATAATCATCATCTATAAATATTTCACAAATACTCATCAATAATTATTTCAGGAAATTAACCATTAATTTTCATTAATTTAATTAAATGACAATCACAAGGATCATGATTGGGAAAGTAATTTTCAGCAGTGACTCCTACTTACTAAAATTGGCATATCTCAATCAATCTAAATCCAAATTAAGAAAAATAAGTTTTTATAGTTTGTTAATTTGATTTAAAATGTAGCCGAAGTGATAATCACGCATTTCTAGTGTTTTAGAATCGTAATCAAATCTTTAATTATGTCAAGATTTGACATCCCTGAAACAATGGTTACATGTTCATTAAGATGATCATAATTTAAGTAATCGTATTCAAAATCATGCAAACTCAAATCCCACGATTTCTTTATTTAATTAGGATCATTATAAGTGATAATAACATGTTTAAACACTTTTAAACATGGTGAAAAAATTCACTAAACATGGTTGCGTGAATGAAATGCGATGAAACATCACACAACCAAAAAATACCCAAGTCATCTTAGGTTTATGGATCATATCCAAAACCTTCAAACTATGGCTCTGATACCACTTGAAGGATATTGAAGATCCTTAAGCGCATCATGGAAGCGTGAGGATAGCATCGTATGCGATGAGGAGCGACTAGCTCTACTAGTTGCTTGAGGCATCATAATTTTAAAATTTTAATCCAATGAAACCACATGATCTAAGAACACTTCTCGGATTGTTTCATCTAAACAACAAATAAGTATTAGCTTTACCTGATCGAGTCTCTAAATGAAATGACCTCTTGTCTCAATTCCGATCCAACGGAAGGGACGCCTGCGAGCGCGTTGATGAGACGCGTGCTCCATGCAATCCATGCTGATGATACAAGTAGGGATCTCCTGATCTCGTCACATGAGATCTGACGTCTTCTTCATGAGCGAGGCACACCGAAGGAGACTGGGTTCAATGAGAAAACAATCCGACAGCATAAAGACGATGTAGCGACAATGGTGATTCTCTTTAGGGCTCCGTGGTGGAAAACTACAATGAGAGAGAGAGAGACATTGTGTATAGAGAGAGAGATGGAGAGAGTTTAATTCCTCTTTTATACTAGTTGGATGTATATGGATCTCATTCCATGTGCCCTCTTAATCCAACAGCTTAGATAAGAGGTTATTAATCAATGGCCATGATTTGTTGCTACAAATTTGCAACAACAAATTTAGTTAAAATAATTTAATTATATCCTTTATCAAGATACAAAATAATATATTTCAATTTCAATAATAATAAATAGATAATAAGGAATGCAACCACCACCCTAAAAAGAGGGTGGTTGTCTTCGCCTTTGACATGGTCAAGGTGGACGGCCACCTTGTTGGTGGGTTTGCCTTCCTTACTACAGATTTATTATATAGGATAAAACAACTATTGTTTCATTTATCTTTGCAAAAGTAATTCCAAATTAAATTTATGAACACATCAATCATGCCATTGATAAATATTAATCATATTCATATATCCAATATAATATGTAAATTAGATTTACAATTAATTGTTTATTACGAATACAATTCACAACAACATATAATTTGTAAATTCTATTTACAATTAAAACTCTCCACCATATTATAAATCATATTTATAATATCATGATTATTGTAGACAGTGATATACACATTAATCATATCCTTGATAATTAAATCATATTTAATGATATTGGATCTCTATTCTCATGTACCCAAATAACATGAATCACATTCACATTATTCACATCATTGATAATTAAATCACATTTAATTGTATTAGATAACTCTCCTTATAATATGAATCAAATTCATATTCTTCATGATAACTAAATCCCATTTAATATCAATTTCTCAATGCTCGGATACATTATCAACAATGAAATTATTCTTGAAATCTTTCAATAACAATGCACTTTGTCCACGTATACATGGAGATAAGGACATGATGATTGTATTGTTCAATATATAATGACTTGGATACTGAGATCACATCAAAAATCCAGATCTTACGGACCTCACATAAATGCTTGATTAAATAAAGTCTGCAAATCTAATCTTCTCTTTTTTTATATGAATCACATTTAGATCAATGTCCATCATTTGGACCAAATCAGTTCACTTCTCTCCTAAGAGGTCACTAAAATCAAAACCCATTTCATCACTCCCTAGGAATGGAAGCGTCATGGTTATACATCATTTATTATCACATCACCCTCATGTATTCCTAATACATGTACATCCTGCATACTGGAAGACCTAGAACAAACTCGAAGTATTAGATCAATTTTATACTGTCTACTTCAAGGATTTTTCATTAAGTTTCTCATTTGACTATTGGGAGTTGGTATCGATCATATACTTTCCAAAGACATATATCATACCCAGGTGTTGATCACATACTTTCTAAAAGCATGTATCAAACCTACAAATTCAGTCAAGCTTCCAAAGCGAGACACCCATCCATAAAATTTGATTCTTCCCAATATCTCATGAGTGAGCTCATGTCTTTCGGTTCGGTAGATGAACCTGTATGATCCCTTTGAGCGATCATATTACTCATATGCTCTTATATGCACACCAACGCGCCGGTGTATAGACCTTGATTAGGTCATAAACCTATTAGTCTACCAAATGTACATACTCAGACATTTAGTAACACATATGTCTTCGGTCAGAGGATGCATGCCTATATCGTGAAAGCATACGACATAGGTCTTTGGTTATCTCGATCACGTTAATAAACTCTTTGACCTAACTTATCTAACACCTTCGAATCTATATTCCTATGTAGAGGACAAGCGTTAAGAGGTCGGTTAGGTATCAGCCTTCAGAGAAAGGATTGCCATCTCCTTACTTGCTGGAAATCATCTCTTAATAATCATTTGGCGGTGCTCTATGAGTCCTCACTCTAACTCGTTAGATATTCATCCAAGTACCTGCCTCTATTATTCAACAATTGAATCAATAGCTGTATGATTATTAAAATGGCAATGGTACATAAACCTAATTGTACTAAGGGACCTATTTGCAAGTAGTTAATTCCATGTATGTTAACATTTCTCATCTACATTCTTGTCTTATATTGTATCCACCTAAATTATTGTTATTATGTAATTCTTGTACACAACAATTGTTAACATCTCCTTATCCCAAACATGGATTGTAGGGAAGGTGCCTCAAGTTGATTAGATTGTTTGACTAGTGATGGCTCATTAACCGGCTAATATAACATGCACTCGTTGTAGCACATGCCAATCAAAATAAACTCAGAACTGAGAGAGTATCTTTGTGAAGAATTCTCGGCTTAAATTTATACCTGGGTAAGTCCAAGGTCGAACACAGGGACATGAGCAATTATTTACTTTAATTATGGAGTCAATTATCTACTTAGGTGATTTGTGTGCTACCTAGGACAAGCATAGTACAACATACAGAGTGCATACAATTTTCAAAACATTTGTTATGAAACTTATATTACATGAAAAATTATGATGCAATACAAGACAAATGAAAGTACAACACACAAACAAACAATGATGCTACTAATGATTTAATAACTTGTGAAATTAATTAATTAAAAAAAATAAATCAGCGTGATCTATGAATCCTTCATCTTAATTACAATGATTTAAAGGCAAATATAGGATTGAATAAATAGCAATTTCTCTACGAATTTGATGTGTGAATAATGTCTCTAATCAATAAATTAAATGCGCCATGAGAAAGAGTATAAAATAAGCTTTCAAATGCCACTAGTTTTATTGAAATTAGATAAATGGTTCATAAGTTATTAAAGTGACAATATAGGGCATAAATGCTATAAAATGAACTTTATTTAATTACAAACAAGTCCAAAAAGGACTAAAATGCAAATAAACAAACATGCACGGGCATCATTGTAATTTTTATATTGGCAGGGACTTATCTGCAAATATGAGAAGTTCTAGGGTTGATCTACAAATTACCCATTGACATGTGGATGGATCACGTGAACGGGTTCGGTTTTGGTGGCATCTTAGCTTGGGCCACGTGTCATGCTCTAGTGCTTCAGTAGTTGATTCGGGCTCCCGAATAGCAGGAATGAAGCGTTCCTTCGATCTTTGGCTCGGAGAGGATATGCACTGTTGTATCTCGCCAAATATTTGGGCTATCGGACAACAACTGATCGCGCTCCTCGAAGAAGCTCCTATGTAGGTGATGGAAAAGATGGGGCTTCAGTGAAGTCAAATCTCCTCCACCTTTTTCTCTATTTTGATCAATCAAGCATCGTCAGAGAAGAAAGATAAGATCGGCATGCTTTGTCTTCCTCCAATCATTGAACTTCCAGAGCACCTGCAAAGGTTCAGAAACAACGCCTACAAACTAGCGATTCTTCAATGATGAAAAGGAAGATAGAATGGAGGGTTTCAGGGTGTAGAGGAATCAAACCCTAGTGGGTTATCCACGCTATTTAATCGTAAAGAAAGATCGACATGAGTACACCAATGGAGAAGCAGATTTTTGACGAGGAGGCCCAAGCGTGGATGTAGAATGATTGTCGAAGTTGATCATGATTTTGATTGAAGTTTTTATAAGATACACATGTTTTAATAAAAATGGCAAAGTCAACTCAAGACCAAAGTATAAAATCTTACCTAAAAGAATATGATGATGAAATGGGTTGCACAGAGATGATGGAACATGCCTGAAGTTATAGAAACAGATGCTCCAGTCGTTGCTTATAGGACTTGAGGCTAAAAGACTAGCTCGAATAACTAAGAAGGTGTAACTCGTTGGAGAATACGAGGATCTTGTCAAAGGGTCAAGCTCTATAGTCACTTAAATTCGCTCTCAATCTCTGTCACTGATGGAAAGGGAAGAGCTCTAAGTTTTCTCACATAAAAGCAGATGCAGTTAGTGTGGACAGGGAGAGGGTTTTGAGGTGGAGGAAGTTCAATGGTTAACGACCCCACGCAGTGGTTTCAACCACCGACAACTGCTCGATAATCTAGTGTAGAGATGGACTAGTTAGATTGCGTAGAAGATGGATAGATGAGGAAGAATTTGGAGGTAAAAGTTGGTCGAGATGGAATTGGAGATGGTTGGAAAAAAGGATGGAAGTTCGATGGTTGAGACTTTCATCGCTTCACAAAGGAGGTAGAAAGAGGTTGGAGACGACTTCAAAGTTGTTGGATCTTGCGATCCAACAGCTCAAGAAGAGGTGGTGGTCAAAGAAGAAGCGGGCCACATGGTGCGTTGAGATGGTTCCATATGGCCCAATTGGAAAATCAAGAAATGAAACAAATAGAATAAAATGTAAAAGAAATAAAAGAAGATTGAGTTTGAAAAAGTTGTTAACATGAAAGTTGTAGATCTTGATGAGATCTACAACTTTCATGGAGAATTCAAAATGAAAAATAAGCCATATATACAAAGTAAATATTTTTGCAAGTAACAAAGAGTATTAAATTATTTATTTTAATTTTTTCTTATTTTTTTAAATTTTAATTTATAAATTATGTTAAATTAATTATGTAGTATATTATACTGATTTTTATTTAATTTTAATATGTAATAAACACATAAAATATAGGCACAATAACAAGATTATTAATAAACAATAAATATACTTAATTATTGACAACATAGTGGATGTTAATTGTGATTGAATCTTCTTGGTTTTCTTAAGTAAGATAGATAAAATAAATGAATAATGTAGATAAATATGGGAATTATCACCCCATATACATAAGCTAAGCTCATCCTCGAGCTAATAAATAAATAATAAATTAGAGAGTTTGTTAATTAGTGAATTTACTGACATGTGCATGTGAAAAGACAACGCTTGATCAATCCATAACAATTGGTTTTAGAGATCGTAAGACTCTAGTTTTAACCGTCTTAATCAAAAGGAATTCAACTACTCTAATCATCAGACTCTCAAACTACAAATTCATATAAGAGATATGGCTCAATGTGTTGACTGCATTCACGAGAGTAGAGTCTACATGTCACCTAAAGTTCCAATCCAAGAGACTCCTAAGGAATTAATCCTCAACACTAGGGATTAGATCTCCTCTTTCTTCAATCCATCATCTCTTTCGTTTATCAGACTTGAAAGTGTAGATGGTAGGCAAGAAAATGGAGGTAATAGGAAGGTGGCATTTCTTCTTTCCCTATTATCAGAATAAGGTATCTCTCAAATGTCTTATTAACTCAACACTATATATTTTTGTTATTAATCAGTGTGTCTATCAAAAGAAGTTGATTCGTATGTACTTGTTTTCCTGGGAATGCACTAGGGTGTGTCTCTTTCAGTATCTAAGATAACTTCTACATCCAAACTTGCATCACTATATGATGCAGATCCCTTTTTGAGGTACTAGCCCGACTCATAAAAGACTAATATTTTGATCCAAATGGACACTTAAAATGTTGGGAGCGCTCTCATTTGATCGAAGCTCATATGATTGTAACTTTTGTAATGAGTGAACTTTTCTTTTCTTTTTGGCTAACTCCACTGCCTTTACTAAGGATTGGCACGCTGATCAATAATTTAATTTAATGTCATGACACCCTGGCACTTAGGTTTATATCGAGATATTAGTATGAGAACCGTGTCCCATAATGACTAAGATGTTGACACTCACGTTTCATGAAGCCTTCACTAATCTTATCCCATTCTCGAGTATCATAAAATTAGGTCCAAACTTAAATCTCAGTTCCTCGAGTGAAACCTCAACTCATCACAATCATGAATGCAGTCGTGCTTGTGAGTGATGGTTATATTCTTTAAGGCAGAGATTGAACATGCATATATAGAATGTAAATCTTTGTATCTAGGGAATTATTAAATCTAAGACCATAATGACTGAGATAAGTTAACTCTATGTCTTTAGACCTCATAAAACAAGTGTTAAAGATTCTCAACAAACCTTGAGTGCAAAGTGAAACTGCCAGGGAAGATTACCAAACTAACAAGTTAATATTTACAGAATCATTGAAGAAGTTTTATTAAAAAGAACTAGAGAACATGTTTCCTTAATGAGAAAAGTTAGAACACAACATAGAAGAACACTACAGACACTAACAAAAACAATACAAGGGTACCCAAATAACACTACAAACTTCAGTCTTCAAAAATCAGTCAAGAATCTTTGGCTCACTTGTTCCCTCCTCACAGAGTAAACTTCGGAATCTAAATAAGAAAGATCTTCATAGACTTGGAAAATGAATCGCATGAAATGATGATATTCTTCCTCAAAGGTAATATCCATATTTACATGGGAAGATCTGAACTTCTCCATAATAAAGGGAAGACATATCGAACCCTTGGTTCATGCAATAGACTTATGGGTTTTCCTTAAAAGAGAAAAACTAGACACAAGAGAGAAACCTAACTTACAATTAATATGTTAATCAATTAACTTAATATCATCAAGAAAAGGCATAGTTTTCCTCCATATCTAACTCTTCCAACTAATATTATCTTCCTCAAGATGCAACACTCTTTTCAATAAATTCCTTATCGAGCTTCCAAAATAAAGAATACAAATCCAGACTCTCCTCCATACTAGATGCTGCACAGAACTAGGTCTAGGAAACCTTTTATAACCTAAGAACCTAACAGTCTAAACCGTTACACCCAAGGCGCACTTTCTGAAAATATAAACTATTGAAAAACTGAATTAAGGTTTGATTTTTTTAAAGTAAAGAATATTTGTACATATATACATATGTATAGTGTCGAAACAAATTTGTACCCTTTTGAAAATAATTTTTAAATATTTTACAAACCAAGTAAAAATATATAATTTTCCAAACATTTTTCAAACTACTTTTACAAAAAATTAAATCCCCATACTCATACCCAAAATAAATATAGAAATTATGTGAAAGTATGAGCTATGACTAAGGTCATATATGTAGTATATACACACCCTCTGATGAATCCATGATTCATTAATTCTTTCTACATTTTGTCTTAAAACCCTTAATAAATACATGAAATATGCATTAAATTAAATCTTTTATCAGAACCACATCCATGAATAAAAATTTTATTTTATGCATTAAAAACATGTAAATAAATAAAAGAAAAAAAATAAAGATAATAAAAAAGAAAGGCATATAGTAAATATGTATATATTTACAATATGACTTATAAAATATAAATATAGCCAAGGATATATTTATTTAACCTCACCCCTGAGACCAAGTCAACATGGATTGGTCAACAAACAAATAAGTAGGGGAAGATAAGGAAGAAAACCACAAAAATAATTATTTATATATTCTACATACTATTCATTTATTATAAAAAAAATACCAAAACTTAAAAGATTTTTAATTAATTCATTTTATTCTATTTTTTTATCAAACTCTTCTCCTAAATATTTTTAAATATATATATATATATATATAAGTTAAAAATATTATCTTGTATATATGCCAAGAAATTCAACTTCCAAATTATCAATTTCTCAACTTCCGAACATTAAAACTTTCTCATACGAAATCCAATTTCACTCTACTCACCTTTAATGTTCATAAAATAATATTCTCTAATTAATGAAGTGATTTCGATAAAATTCGAGTTCGTTTCAAAAAATTTGGTTTTAGGACCTAATGACAACTGGGTTTCTGAGCTATCTATTTTCTTTAGAACAAACTATTTATACTTTTAATGATTTTATAATTTTCAATTTTTTTGATCTTGTATTTTATCAATGACTTATTTCAGAATTTTTTTGGCACTATTTAATATTTTAAATAAATTAAAAAACCTATTTTATAGATGAATTAGACATGTAGCATTTATACCTATATTTATTTAAATTAATTTAATAAAATATGTAAAAATTCACGTATACCTTTTTTATTATCCTAATAATTAATAAAAATATAAAAATGACATATTATTTGTTAAATTATTAAATTAAAAATCTAAATATTATCTAATAAGTTTACTATATACTTATTTATTAATATTATATTTATATGCATTGTATATTTATTATTTATAAAAATAGATTATATAATAAATTAGATAATTTATTTATTTATGATTTTGCTTTTTATACCTATTTAAAATAAGCCCATTTACTAATTAATATCTATTTATTAAATTATTTCTTATCAGGCCTACCAGGTGCTGACACATATCAACACTTGGAATTTCTTCTTCAAGAATAGGATGTTGGATTCTGTTCCAATCCCGTTACTTCATGGATTTTCCCGTCACCATTCTTCACCATTTCTTGAGATCTTAACCATCCATTCTCTCATCCTATCTACCAAGATACACGATACCCTAGGATCTAAATCAACAAACCGTCGATTCATCTATATATTAATCCAAACCTCGTTAGTTTGAAAAGAACTCTCCTTCATTTAGAACCATCAGCTCAACCACCATTCTTCCTTGCTTCTTTACGGTCACCACTGGCGGTAACAGAGCTTGGTGCCCATTCCACGTGGAAGTTGGACTGTTGGGGAGAATTTCGAAGGCTACATCAGCCTTGCATCGTGGCTGCTCCACCACGTCGAGCACCAAGAAGGACATCTCCTCATTGAACAAGGACATGAGGTAATACACCTCAACCCCAAGATGCACTCTTCATCAATTCTTTGATTTTCAATCTTCATGCCTTAATTAGTAATCTAATCACTTTAGAACTTCTTAATCATAGTTCTTCATTCCGCAAACACGAATATCATCCAATTTGAACAAAAATCCATTCAACTCTTCATCTCATAAATCCATTATAAGTCTAGCAATATTCATAATGCTTAGCTAATTCCTTTGTGAATTGAGTATCAATTCTTCCTTTATAGGTTGAGAATATCAGCTGGAGTCTCTTTATCATTATCTGGAGCATCTATCTTAATCGATTAAAGTAAATCGAGTAGTAGAGCAGGACCTCATCCAGGTCTTAGAAACCCTAGCCGGACCAAACTACTTCACTTTCGTCATCTCCGACCACTGCTCCACCGCAGAGAGCTCGGAGGGGATAGGTGATCCCCTCATGGACCTGTTGGAGTAGACCCATAGCCGTCGCATCGCAGATGATCACCAGAGAAGCTAAAATCCACCATCGTCGGCCACTTTGGGGAAGAATGGAGATAAGCACAGTCGAGGCATTTCTTGGCGATGCGTGGACTCAAGCGACGTCTCAAATCACGCGATACAAGTCTAATCCCGACCGTCAAGCAGTGAAGGGTTAGAACAATTGCAAGGAAGCCCATCATCTTAAAAAAATAATTACAAGAGTTCCAGCTCGGCCCCCACGACTTTCTATTATTACATTTAGGTCCTAACGTAAGGACCAAATTGTAAAAACTGTAAGTTTTTTACATTTAGATCCCTGACCAGCGACCTCAGTGAATTTTTTTAGTTTTTTTATATATTTTATTACAATGATACCCATGAACTATAGAACATTATTGTAGACATTCTGTTGACTCGTTTTTAGTTTTATATCTTGGGTTGATTCAGAACTACCGTACATTTATTTTGATTTGATTTTTGTCTATTTGTCGAGTTTTCATCGAGATTTTATATTTCTTATTTTTCAGCTTCGTCTTGAGTATGTGTGTTATCGAGCTCGTTGCTTGATCGATTTTTCGTTTCTTCTGCTACATAGTATCACATTTATTTTCTATTGCACCTATATTATGTAATAGATATTTTATTTGAAAAAATATTCCTTTTGAAAATAAAATTAAAAGAATAAATAATAAAATTCCAAAAGTAGTTTTCTTCTCGAAGAAGGAAATAATAGAGAGAGATAAAATATATCACAGAATATTTCTTCACTCGAATTTTCATGAGTGTGATTTTCATGACCCAGGAACACTTGCTTGGATAAATAAATAGTAAAACAAACTCTGATTTGGTGTTTGCTATTTTTTGATTACCTTAATTTTATTTCGAGTGATTTCTACATCGACATTCTTTTAACCGCTCGTAAAATTTCGATTATCAAAATGGCGCCGTCACCAGGGACAGAACCCGGGTCACCCTCATGATAGGCGGGAATACTCATTACTATAGCTTGTGGTATATCATCATGGTACAAAGTGGAATGAAAAACATAATTCGTACTAAACATAAAGAAGAAAGAAAAAAGCGTGGATAAAAAAAATTGGGTAGGCCCCCCTATACTGTCTTTGAATAAACTAAGTGTTCGAAATAAAGACATCAAAAACAAGTACAAAAAGAATAGAGTAGAAAGAAGAATAGGGGACCAACCCCCCCTATACTTAGACAGGAAAACATGCAAGTATAAAAGAATGAATACAATTAAAAGGAACCGAAGAGAATATACAGAAATCGGGTTAGGATCCCCCCCCCCTATACTTAAGCTCTCACAAGCCTAAGTTAAAAGTAACAAAGTAGTAAAAGAAGAGTCCACAAACTAAATGAATAGAGTCAGTGTAAGTAAAAGTATAGATGAATCTTCAGGACGTTGAATCTATCTGAATATAATCTTTTGGACTCTGGCTTCATGTTGTATCTGAAATATATGCAAATGACTCAATAGACATGAACTCTATCACCTCAACAAGAGTCAATCGTTCTTTGGATTTTACAAAGTGCTTAAACAATTGCCTGTTATCCAAGAAGGAAGGTACATTATCTATGAGATCTTCTATCTCTAGACTTCCATTTCCATGCACTTCATTGGCTATATAAGGACCCATCCATCTAGACTTTAATTTCCCATGGAAAATATTTAACTTAGCATTAAACGACCATACCTTCTATCCTAGTTTAAAGTTCTTGCATCTAATATGCGAATCATGCCACTTCTTTACTTCGTCCTTATAAGTATTTTTGTTTTAGTATTCTTGGTTGCGGATTTACACTAGCTCATTGAGGTTCAAGTCTCTACATATTTGTCCAAAGTGACAGCTCTGATTAATCTTTTTTAATGCCAAATTAGACTTGTGAATCAATTCAGAGAGATATTGACATGAGTTGCCATATATCATCCTAAAGGTGAAGTGCTAAGAGGGGTCTTGTAAGCGGTCATAAGAACTTGGTCCAATAGCTGAGACCAATTCTTCCCATCAGGACAGAATAGGTTCTAAAGATTACTCATCACCTCCCTATTTGAAACGTCTACCTTGTTGTTTGATTATGGGTGGTAAGAACTAGTTATTTTGTTCTCAAATTTGTAGTCCTTAGCTAAAGATTTCATCCCTCTATTCAAAAAGTGCCTACCCCCATCAGATATCAAAACTTTTGGAACCTTGAAATGAAATAATTAGATCTTTTATAAACTTACAGACAATCCTACTATCTGCGGCTCGGGTTGGGATAGCCTCCACCAATTTAGAAAGGTAGTTAACCACTAACAAAGTGTATTCAAAGCTGTGACTAGTGGGAAAATGACCCATGAAATTTGTCCCCCATGCATCAAGTATATCATAGAAAATCACAGGCTGCATGGGCATCTCATCTCTATATCAAAATATCACTTTAATCCTTTGACAACCTAAGCACAATCGTACAAAATCAATGGCATCTCTAAACAAAAAGTCTGAATTGAAGCACCATGTTTTTGTCGATCAATAAAAATCGAGTTTTTATTTGAATGAATTATTCAAATGAGATTATGGTTATCACAACCCAAAGAGGTGCCAATAAAAAAATTATTCGATTCTCAAGCCAAAATAAATGAAAAATGTAGCATGAGAAAATTTCTATTTACTTTACCTGTATAGCGCATAGGGTCGAACTCAGGAAGGTTAAAAAAATGTCGAGGGCTATTCAATGCAGTGACGTATCAATAAAAAGAAACAACGAATTTCTATGCACATTAGTCTTGCATTTTGTATTTTCAATTATGTATACTTTTTTAGAATTTATTTTTATATTTTTTTAGTTTTCTGATTTTGTATATATTTTATGATTTTAAATTTTGCAAAAGTTTTTAATTTAAAAAAACAAAAGAAAGTAAAAAATGAATAAAAGTATTCAATAAGAAAGAAAGAGAAAGACAACTTCTTGGATTTTTAGAAAGTAGTAAAAAACACAGAAAAATCAAATAAAATTAATTTCGATTTTATGATAATTTTTTATGTTTTTTGATATTTTTCAAGAATTCTCCAAATTTTTAAAGCTTTTAAATAAATCAAAAATATCAAATAGAACCAACATAATTAAATGTGTTTTTTTTGGATTTTTAAAATATCAAATAAAATCAAAGAGGAATGAAAAATATACAGAAAGAAAGAGAAATTTTTATATTTTCTAAAAGGCATTTTATATTGTTTAAAATTTTCTATGAATTTCTGTGCAATTTTTTATGATTTTAAGTGTTTTACGTTTTTTGTTTTTATGAGGAATAAAAATTCCCAAACAGTACATAAATTAAATGAAATGAAAATGAAAACTAAGGAATTTTTTAGATTTATTGCAAAAAAAATATATTTTTATTGATTTTAAAATGTAAAAAGGAAATTTTCATGGAGTTTTTGATTTTTTAAAAATAAAAAATAATGGAAATGAAAAATAATAATTATGGATGAATGACGGAGGTCAAGAGC
Source organism: Ottelia alismoides (assembly GCA_037367405.1). Taxonomy (NCBI): domain Eukaryota; kingdom Viridiplantae; phylum Streptophyta; class Magnoliopsida; order Alismatales; family Hydrocharitaceae; genus Ottelia; species Ottelia alismoides. The sequence continues at coordinate 932,004 of JAZKJV010000198.1, read as the reverse complement.
GACAGAGCTCTAGGAGAGCCTCTAGTTGGTTATCCTCTCCCCCAAGCTCTCTCATGTTCCCTATAGTGAATTCCTTGCTCGAAGGCGATGCTCCAACGGCTTTATTGATGCATGAAAGATGAGAAATAGTGAAGGTGGTGGAAGCTTTGGTGAAGGTGGCCGGAAGAGGCGTTGATCTTCATATCACGAGCAATCTGAGGGTGATCATATTTGACATGTGATGGAGAAGGTCGGGGTGATGGTGTGTGCGTCGGAATAGATTGAAGGTGATCGGAACTCCTCTAATCTTGCGGATCGGAGATTAAAGGAGGTGGATCTAACTTACTGTGATTAATGTGAAAATTATTGAAACAAAAGCTAAAATTAAATCTAAATGACTCTACGTTACCCTACGGTGGAAGGTGGAGGAAGATTGGCCTCATTCTACTACGGTTGGCAAAGAGTCGGGATACACGGCGGAGGACTCTAGTGTGTGGTTAGATCTAATTCTTCACTTGATCTCTCGCTCTCCAAAAGGAGAAGCAACTACCCTATCACCGTAGCTATCTCTAGAGACCGATTATGGGCGAAAAATTCGATGAAAAACCGATCGAAACTGCGATAGAGGTAGAGGGTGTATATGTATATAACAGACTCCGGCGGGTTTTTCAATTCAAAATGGACGTGAGTGTGCTAGCAGTGGAGAGGGATGAAGGGGCTAAAACTTTGAAGAAGAACGTAGAGGGAGTTAATTAGAGAGGAGCATCGGGAAATTATGTGAATGACAGTGGTAGGTGAGAAATAGGTAAAGGGCGCTGAATAGGTAGTTGACCTGGGTCAACAAATCCAGGTCACCCAATCAAAATGCACGGAGGATGAGGACAAATTAGGGAAACAACAAAAATCCAATAAATGGTTAAATAAACCAATTAAAATTTGGAAATGAATTTAAATAATTAAATGAAATAAAAAATGTTAAGGGTAAAATAAAGTAATATTGGTGATTTTTAATTAAATAAGGTATTTTTTAGGGTTAAAGTAAATACAAGTTTTTATTTATAGGTATGTATAACTATATATACAAAATTTTGATTTTCAATTAATTATTTATATAAATATATGCATAATTTAATATATTATTAATTTACAATATTTTACAAGCGTTTTGATGAAATTTTTATTTGAATTTTAGGAATATGTACAGTATATACACAGTGATACTTATACAATATATACATAGTTTATGTTTTTGTGGATTTTTGATTTTGTGATTTTTATTTTTATTTTAGATAAGTAAAATATAATATTCACAATAAATAAAAAATAGAATATTTATAAATATATACAATAAATTAAATAATTAAATAATGTACATAGTATGCATAGGTATTATGTACAATATTACCACAATTAGCCACATTTCACAACTTAACTCTGATTTTTATGAAATTCACCTCCATTTTAAAGATTATTTATTTTGGAATACAATGAAAGTGAGTTCGATGAAATTTGAGTTTTAGCAGCAATGATATTGATCTTGCAAGATGAACTTTGTGGCTTTTTGAGAGTGTTGTAATTTACACAATGTACAATGAAATTTAGTGCAATTATTTTATTGTTTACAAAATATTTTTATACAAAACTTTTAAGAAGAAATAATTTTTATTTAAAAAGAATTTGGTGATGAATAAATTAAAGAAAGAACATGTATTATAGACAATATTATACAACTGATGACTACATATGTGATAGATGATTTTCATGATTGTTTAGTATCGTTCGGCCTTATCTCCCCCTACGTTATTCCTTGTCGATTAGGTCAAGTCTTTACCTTCTCTTAGGGTCAGAGTCAACATGTATCTATTACATATATGCAGTCTTTATTTTCTTTATTTTTCCTTTATTTCTGTATTTATTTATTTTCGATTAAAATAGTAAATAATATACAATATTTACATAAGAATTAGGGTTAGTAAATGAATGAATTTATTGATATTTACACGTATTTGGTAAGGGATTTTAAGCTAAAATAAATGAGTAAAGATTATGAAATGCAAATTCATCACCCCATGTGCTTTACCTTTGCTAGTCCCTTAGCTAACACTTATTTGAAGAATAAGTGACTACAAGAAAAAGGGAAATAATAAAGAAAAAATAAAGAACTTAGAACAATATTGAGTATTAAACTTATCTTCATAAAATCGAAGTATGGAGCTCTGTGAGACCTTTGGATTATTAGTTTGGGTGGAACATTAGCGGGAAATGAACTTGACACTCAACAACCTCTAGAAACCACACAGCTCTGCTCAAGTCTCCTCAATAGCCAGGTCAGAGTAGATAAACTAATACACAAACCCTTATGTCTATGAATATCTCTTGTACAGTGTAAGTGATATGTATATCTCCTCGGCTGAAGCGATGAAAGTCAATCTTCTCCATCATGGTGATCCTAATTCCCCAATCCAATAACTCTTTCCTCAAGAAGCAGGGTTTTCCCTTCTAAGTTCAAGTACAACCTGCTCAAGAAGAGGAGGAGGAGAGAAGAATGGATGGTTGCTAGTGTAGCTACCTATCCTTAGATGCATATCCATTGTAGCCAAGTCATCAGCTACATGCTCATAAATATCTGACTTGAAAGGTCAAGCTTTTTATTTGACTATACAAATGTATACACTCCGATAAAAATTTTAGTTTCAATCAGACATGTCCACTTTTTTGGAGTTTTTTTATTTTTGCACATCTTTTTGAATATATACAAGCTGCAACATGTGCATACGGAGTTTGTCCTCTTGAATCAGTAGACTATCCCTCTTTTGAAGTTTTATTACAACCCACAACATTCTGTCTTTAGACGTTGCTGGATCGGGTTGGGGTACAATGGCCAAAAATGTGTGACTACTGATGTTTCCATTGGCTTGTGTCTCATGTCGACAAATCCGGCCCTCTACCACTTCAACTGAGGTGAGCAAGATGTATGTGTAGGTGTGCAAGATAGGTCATTATCGACAAGAATCGTGCATGTGCTCCAAAGTACTCTACTTAGGTAGTCAAGATGACACTGAACTGAGTCTTGTGGTTCTCAAAGAATTAATTCTATAGACTTGAAGAATCTCAATTCCGTTTCCTATAAGTTTCCTCTAAAATTATGTGGATTAAGGTCCAACTAAGCTCCATTTTTTGACTTTATTCTAGACTAGTTTATGTGTCAATATCATATTGGAAAATGCACATACAAATGCAAGAAATATATGTAAGCATTTTTTCTGAAATAAAAGAACAAATTTTTTGAAAAATCCTTCTAAATAATTTGGAAAAAAATATCTTATTTTTTTTTCAAACAAGGAAAAGGGTTAATAAAATGAATGCATTTACAAGATATATATACAAATATACAAACAAGATTTATACAAAAGGATTTTTTTGTACAAGTTTTAGATACTGTTTTTATTGATGAATTTTATATTCAACATAAAACTTTATTTATAAGAGGAAAAATAATTAAGGTTTATATACACTAGTGGATTTTATAAAAACAATATATACATCCCATAATTTATATCCCACAAGAAAAAATAAATTTACAAAAAAAATTACAAAGCTTTTCAAAACATTTTACGAAAGATTTCGCAAACATTTTTCAAAATATTTTTGCAATGATTTTTCAAAAATTTTTACAAATATTTTATAAACTATTCTACAAATAATTTAACAACTCATTTTTCAAACAATTTTACAAATAGATTTTGCAAATATTTTGCTTTCAAAAATTTTACAAACATTTTTTATAGAATACAAAGTTTTGATACAGAATAATTTTACAAACAAACTATTTTTTCAAACAATTTTGTAAATAATTGTACAAAATAGTTCCACAATAAAAATTTAAAAACATTTTTCAAAAGATTTTTGCAAATCATTCTACAAATAATTTTTCAAGACAATTTTAATTAATAATAATAGCCATATTATTAATAAAAGTACAAGTTACGACGAAAGTATATATACAATATATACGACACCTCCCAATATTTAGCTTGAGCTATGTCCTCATGGTGACCAAATAGCTACAAAGGAAGACATAACTCATGCTAAGTATAGAAAAGTGAAAAGAATCCCATACAACAACGACTCAAAGAATAGACAAAAAGAATAGAAGTTGGTGATCACCCCTATACTTAAGATCAAACAATCCTAAGTATAGGAGCTTGTACAAACGAGGAAAATCGAGGAAAAGATTGAACAAACTCAACGATTCGACTCGCCCCCTCCCCCCTCCCCTATACTTCAGGTAAAAAATCCCTAAGTACAAAAAAGAATATCAACAAGTTGAAAATAAAAACACAAAAGAGACGGAATAAACAACATCACCCCCATACTCAGGTTAAAATAATCATAAGTATAGGCAACAACAGGAGTGATGAAACAGAATGAAAATGGAACAACTCAAATCATTCACTCCCCCCCATACATAGAATTGAGTACATCCAAAGTATAATGTATACACATGGAAAAGAGGTGAACGATAAAATAGGAAGAAGAAAGAATAAAACAAGAGAAAATCAACTCATGTGTCAGATGTAGAAGATGTCGAAAATTCAGCTTCTATTACCATATATATAGAATCAACTACGAACATGAATGTATCATGATCGAGATAGGTCTTCAGAAATAGTTTGTTCATAACAAATGGTTGTGCATCAGATGACAACACAAATATGACTACCAATGTCACACACAACTTTCACAATGAACAATCCTGACCATTTGCTTTTCAAATTACTAAGAAACAATTTCAATTTAGCATCAAACAACCAAACTTTCTGATCAGGAGAGAGAGCCTTACTTTTAGTATGTCTATCGTGCCAACACTTGACTTTCTCCTTATACATTTATGAGTTATCGTATACAAAATTTTGAAATTCCATGAGCACAATAATGTAGTCCTTATGAAAAGAACACACCGTACGACTATCAGCATCTTGGGAGGGGATGACCTCCACCCATCGACTAACATAAACCACGGTATGCAAGATATATTAAAATCCTTGACTGATAAGAAATGAGTCCATGAAGTCTACGCCCCAAGCATCAAAAAAATCTGAAATCTGTATATATCTCAGGGGCATGGTATCATTGGGACCAACGATTCCTCCCATCTTCTGAGAGTCTGTACAACCTCAAACATACTCTATAGCATTCTTAAATAAAGTTGGCCACAGTTGGCTGCTCTGTAAAACCTTAGTTGTCGTGTGCTTCCCCGAATGATGCCCAACAGATTCTAATTTATGACAATGCTCAAGTACACTAGTGTACTCTTCATAAGGAATGCACCTTCTCCAGATACAATCTGCACCCTTACGAAACAGGTACGAATCCTCCCACTAGTAAAAATGTATCTCTAATAGGAATCTCTCTACCTTGTGCTCTGACCAATCTTGTGGAACTTTCTTAGAGACAAGATCGTTCACAATACCAGCATACCAGGGGAATGAGTCAACAAAAAAATGGTCACATCTAGAAAGGTCTCTGATATGGGAAGAATAGTCTATCAGAAGTCTCTACATCTATGATCCGAGAAAGGTGATCTGCCACAACATTCTTTACTCCATGTTTATCTCGAATCTCTAAATCAAACTCCTGGAGAAGAAGGATCCATCTGATAAGTCATAGTTTGGCATCCTTCCTGTAGGTATCATATGGTAGTATGATCTGTGTATACACAATTACGTGTGAACCAAGAAAGTAGGATCTAAACTTCTCTAATGCAAATACCACTGCTAACATCTCCTTCTTTGTGACTGTGTAATTACATTGTGCCTCATCCAGAGTCTTGCTAGCATAGAGTATGCAAACGATATTCCATCCCTTCTCTACCCTAACGCAGTTGCAACTGCAAATTCTAAGCGTTCGTCATGTGATCTAAAAGGGGAGAGACCAATCAGGTGGTTGTAGGATAGGAGCACTAGTAATCATGTCTTTCATTTGGTTAAATGTAAGGAGGACTTTCTCATCAACAATAAAACTTACTCTCCTTGCATAGAATCTCAGTCAATGGTCTGGCGATATTGCTGAAGTCCTTAATGAATCACCTATAAAATCAAACATGTCCCAAAAATGACCTTGATTGCTTCAAAATATGCAGTGGCTCTAGTTTGGAGATCACATCAATCTTAGCTGATCAACCTCCATAACAAGTTTGGAGATGACGTGTCTTGATACAATCCCATTAGTCACCATAAAGTGACTCTTCTCCCACGTGAGCACTAGGTTTACCTTACAACAACATTGAAGTACTTAGTCCAAATGAGCAAGACACGTGTCAAAGCTATCCCCATAGACCGAGAAATCATCCATGAAGACCTCTAGAAAACTACCCACCGTGTTGGAAAAAACGACCAACATACACCTTTGGAATGCAGCGAGGGCATTAAACAATCCAAAGGGCATTCATCTAAAGTCGTAGGTGCCAAACGGACAATTGAATGTAGCTTTCTCATGATCGTCAGGAGCAACTGCAATGTGGTTATACCTCGAGTACCCATTCAAGAAACAAAAGAACTCTTTCCCGGGCAACCTCTCAATAATCAGATCAATAAAGGGCATTGGAAAGTATCTTTCTTGGTAGTTGCGTTCAGGCATCGGTAATCTACACAAACACGCATGAAGTAGGTACACAGTTCGGAATCTCCTCACCACGATCATTCTTTATGATAGTAATCTTGGATTTCTTCAGGACCACATGTAAAGGGCTGACCCAATTGGAATCCGATATGGGATAAATAAAGTTAGCATCACACCATTTCCTGATCTCTTTCATGACAACATCCCGATTGTTTGGATTGAGATGTCGCTGACACCCACAGGAGGGTTTGTTGTCATCCTCTAAGAAGATCTGACGCAAGCACAAAGTTGGACTAATCCCGCGGAGATCTGAAATATTGCATTCAATGGCCTTGTGGTTTCTCTCAAGAACCTCTAGCATGTGAGATTCTTGTTCTTTAGTTAACTGCAAGCTGAGGATGACCAGAAACATTTAGGGGACCCTTATGGAAGGCATATTTTAACGTGAAGGTAAATACTTGAGCTCAGATGGGGTCCGAATCGTCTCTATGACAACCTCTGCAACTGCACTGGCAGAAGGTATCTGATCTGCACTGTGTGTACTATCGACCATGGCTACTATGGGCTCAACATGTAAAACCTCAGAAAGATCTGCAATGAATGATCTGTGATTAAAAAGGAATGGCTCATCAGGATGTTCAAAATCAAGAACAAAACTCTCAAATCTCAGTAGGAGGTGTGTCATCAGTAATCTCAAAAAAGGAATGTGTCTCATGAATCTTAGAATGTACCTCCAATATCTCAAATTGATCCTCAGAAATCAGCTCAAATTGTCCATCAACAAATGACTCAAAATGGTCAACAAGGGAGCTCAAGGTGATTGTGCTTTCCATAAGGTCCTTTTGAGAAAGGAACTCCTGGGCATCCACGAAATTAGTAAACATATCTGTCTATTGAAACTCAGCAAGAAAATCACAGTCCTCAAGATTTGAAGTAACTATCTCTCTCTCTCTCATCTATTGCTGCTGTTGGCGATGATGGACTAAGATCAGGGATTGTCTAAATTTTTACCTTATCACTACAAGAGTGAAATATGATCTCTCCAGTACCATAATCAACTACCGCTTCGGGTGTTCGAAGGGTCGATCAACCTAGTATGATCAAGGTATGGAGTAACAGTGCAGAGGAATCCATATCCATAACAACAAAGTCAACTGGGAATCTCATTCCTTGCACCATTACAATAACATCATCTAATATGCCTCTCGACCTCTTAATCGATCGATTAGAAAACTGAAGGATCATCCTTGTGTATCTAAGATGACCCAATACAAACTTAGTGAGTAGCGAGGATGGTTTGAGATTAATGGATGATCCGCTATAGAGAAGAGTACGATCAAACTCTTGATCAAAGATGTGGAAATGGATGTGAGGTGCTCCCTTATCTTTCTTTCTAGGCGGGAGGTTGCTAATGGTATGAACTGTGGCAATGGTCAATATGTGTTTCTCTATCTTCTTTTGTATGTTCTGCTTGGGTTGATGCTTTTGAGTACTTGCTTCTTTCACTCCCTTTTTCACTGCATGCATTAGGGAGTGGCATTTCTATAAAGATGTTTTGTAAGATCTCTACCTCTCTATGATCAGATAGGTTTGTTTTTTATTTTTGAAATTTTCTGGTTTTATTCAAAGATGAAGGAAATGATATAGAATCAGAAGAAACATTCAATTTCTCATTTTGCAATTTCAAAATAGAATATTCATATACAATTGGACAACTAGAATAAGTATGTACAATGTTATCCAAAATAGGGGTAGAAGAAATAAACTTGAATACAGGATGGGTGGATGTTGCCAGTGTAGAAGGAGATTATGCGATGGTTGTGTTCTTCTTCTCTACTGACTATGAACTACATCTCTCTCTGAATGGAGAAGGTGAAGATGGTAGTGGTGAAGATGAAGATAGTGAAACTCTAGAATCCGGTGCTGCTACACTAGACCTCTATACTACTGGTCAAGAAGATGATGTAGAAGGTGAAACTCTCTCAGTGGCCCGATCTCCCAATCCCAAATGGTGTGCAGGCGGCTGCAAGCTCCTACCGCTCCTAAGATGAATGACATTAGATAAACATGTAAAATCAAGGGCCATACTTGTCTCGGGTGTGGATGGATCATGGGCTACCTGCTCCTTGCATCCGAATTTGTTAGGATTGGCTTTGACCTATATAGGAATCAATGTCTTCGTGGTATTCAGGTCATCAATCCTCTAAGTCTGATCATTAATATTATTCGTCAACAGTGTTAAATGATTGAGTGCGGTATTCACCGAAGGTGCCTCAGGATGCTCAATGACAGGTTGTCACTGGAACTGGTAGTGAGGAGGTTGTTTGTTTCCATACTATGAGTGCTGGTAAAAATGAGGAGGAGAATGTGAATACTGTCCATACAATGTAGACTGCTGGTGGTGGTAAGGCTGGGGGAAGTATGCAGGCTGCATCTGTTGTTGTCCATTTCTCCAGTTCTGGAAATGAGGTGGAGACTGTTAGTGAGGTTAGAACTACTAGTGCTAGGATTGGTGTCTCCCTCCCTGAAAGTGGTGGTTGGGCCTTTGATTCTGTTGAGAACCCAACTGACCTTGCTCTGACAGATGGGGTTGGTTGTGCTCTCTCTCGAACAAAATTTGGTTCACCCCCTCAACGAGAGGTGGAGATGGAGACTGATTATCAGGAATGTATGGTCCTGATGGTACAGTACTATATGGTGTGACTACTGTTGGACCTGGTCAGGGGTCTGCATATAGTAAACTGTTGAACTGTGGATGTCCCTCTGGTACTTTGTTGTGTGAAAGTGGAAGAAGTCTGCTCACGAGCAGAGGTATCATGTGTTGCACTCACATTCTGACATGCATTGATCGTACTCACAAGAAGCGTAATCTTTATCCAGCTTATCTATGTTCTTTGTCCTCTATTTTGATCACTTGCAGATTCTTCAATCTGCTTGGACCATTTCTTAATTATGTCCGCTTTGGATAGGTGATTTTTATGGTTAGATCAAAACTGTCCACCCTATCCACATCATGTGATGTCGTCATGTTGACAGCATTGTGTGGTGCTGCAGAGAAGGTAAATGATGCTTCTGGAAAGCACGTGAAGAACAAAGAATTGCAGAGCTCTCAGTCATCTCCTAAAAATCCGATAAAGGACATCCTCGTCCTTGTTGAAGAGACTACCCCCACAAGCGACATCTACAAACTTGTGATTTTCTATGCTCAATCCTCCAAAAAAGTTCTGCACAAGGATTGTCTTTAGAATGTCTTGATGGGGGCACTTCTCTGTCAAGACTTTGAATATTTCTCACACCTCATGAATATGCTCATGGGACATCTGGGAGAAGTTGGCAATTAAAGATCGCATTTGGTTGAGTCATCCAAGCGGGTAATACTTGTTCAAGAAAGCGGACCTCAACTCTTCCCAAGTCATGACAACCCTTCCCATGTGGTTGATCCAATATAGTGCATTGTCCTTGAGACTGAACGGGAAGGATGTTATGTCCACTATCTAATGAAACATTCGGGTAGTGTATAGTGCTACAAATGTAATCGAACTGTTGGAGGTGTACATATGGTTCTTCATTTATGTGTTTGTGGAATATTTGGAGAAGTGGCAAAATAGTGGGCTTAAGCTCAAAATGCCCTTGAATCGTAGGGATTCTAATCCATGAGTTGGTTTGTCATGCCCCTGTATTATAGGCATCCTTCAATGTAAGCTTAGCAACTATCTCAAGTCATGGATCATCTCCCTAATTGCCACCTCCTCCAAGGTTTCTATCCTCCTCTCCCCTCTCATATATATAATTCCTCAAACCGATGATCATTGTTCTCAATCCGTCTTGAAAGTCAGTCTGCTTGGTCAACTATGCATGAATGACTTGTATGGAGGCTAAAATGGTGTTATTGATCTCGCTCTTCTCAACCATGGAACTCTTGCCCTTAGGTGGCATTTAATTGCACTGACTTGATTTCTAAAAATATACATGGTACTGAATTAATCCTCAAGAATTGTGGAGTCTCAAATGATAGTTCAAGATTAGAGTCAATCTTGAACAATGTATTGATAGATGAGGTGAAAGGTGAAGTGGAGAAAGAGGAATATTCGAGAAGTTAGTCTTCTCAAATAGAAGACGACTGGTTTGGAGTGTGAAATGAATTTGCAAAGTCCAAACAGGAGATGTTCCAATCTGACATCTTCGATTTCAAAAGGAAAGTTGCGAGAACACAACAGTGAACACAAGAATAAAGTGAGAAAAAGGCACGCAGGGCGCGAAGGGATCTTTACACTACCAAACAAACACAATACAAACCCCCGATTCACCATTTGGACACAAGTGGTGACCGTAAAAATTCGGTCTTTTATCTTTTCAATTTTAAGTTTAGTGAATCTACAAGAAGTTGCTTACAACAAAACATAAAAGTTTAGTCACCGCTATCGCTCAGCAATACTCAAACCTACCCAAACAGTGGTTCCATTTTCTCGGGTTGTCATTTTCAATATCAGGCCCAAAGGGAGATAAGAGGATTAGTACACCAAAACAATTTTCTATGGTTGGAGGCAAGTGCTTAGAATTGCAACCATACACCAAAAAGTGATGTATTGGTACTTAAGGCACAAGTCCAGGGATTTGGGCTCTATCCATATGGCTGCATCCACACCCAATCAGTCTGGATGTAAGTACCTGCAAATAATGAGAGTTTACTCTCCCCAAAACAATGATTTTGTCCTTACGTTTAGTTTAGGGTTGAGTTTTTTTATCAGCCTTAATTTTATACATTTGTCACTTTTTTTATTTTTTTCAAGAAATTGTCTATCAAATTTTCCAATTTCCATTTAATATTATGTGAATGAAAATGGAAAAGGAAATCAGAAAAGCTAATGCGCAACAAAATCAATGATGCATGCAGGAGATAGAGGATGCGTACACTGTCATCAGCACTCTACATGCAGGGTGATCCACACATGAAATAAATACAAAAAAATAAACTAACCTAAGTGATGCACGAGAACCGTCCTAGTAGCAACTTCTATTAAAGGCAAGAATAAGTTAATTTGACTAAGTCTAAGCTATGTTTTATTCTATAGGTACATAAATTCTTGTTTAGGGGCTTTGGACCTAATCATTTACTTGGCTCAAGAAAGATAACAAAACTTACTTCTAAGTTCTCAAGAACACAAAATCGTGAGAAAACAAAGAAAAAGAAGGCGACGAAAACAAAACCATTGAGGACAAGTGCACCGGCATTTAGTTAAACTGACCTCGCAAACACAAGGTATACAATGGCCTTTTAGAAAACAAAAAAAGAGGCAAATGCCAAATAATTAATTACAAAGATTTACAATAATAATGAATGAATAAAATGATAAAAAAAACAAAAAATCTATGCAGAGTGCTCCAAGTGTCTGGTCTCTAATTATTTTCCTCCTCCTCCTACGCTCTCTTACAACTTGATGAAGAAACAAGTCACCTCTGCTTCACTTAGGTGTGTCGGCTCTCCTAAGAAAGCTGCCCTCGCTCATCGAGCCCTCGCAAGAAAGAGGAAATACAAGAATGTGTAAGAGGCACAATTATGAAAATATGAGCAAATAATTGTTTGAAAATAAATACAGTGACTACAGACAAGCAAACGATGAGGTGGATACAAAAATATAGAAAAAATAAATAAATGATAAAAATAATAGATAAAATCTATGTCACAATAAAATATGCACAATGAAATGAATGCCAGAAAAACGTGATGAAAATAAGAGAAAGAAATCATGTATATAAAACCGAGAATAGCAGGTCAAGAAAAAAAGCTAACTACCCTCGATGTGTATCCCTAGCAACGGCGCCAATTTGTTGATCAAAAAATTCAAGATTTTATTTGAATGAGTTATTCACAATGGGATTGTGGTTGTTGGAAGCCAAAGAAGCGCCAAGCAAAATTTTATTCAATTCTCAAGCCAAAATAAATGAAGAAAATGTAGCAAGAGAAAATTGCTATTTAATTTACCTGTATAGCGTACAGGGTCGAACTCAAGGAGGCTACAAAAATGCCAGAGTTATTTAATGCAATGACAAAACATTGAAAAGAAACAAGGAATTTCTATGCACACTAGTCTTGGTTTTTGTATTTTTGATTTCTGTATATTTTTTTATCTAATTTTAATTTTATATTTATTTATTTGGTTTTCTAATTTTGTATATTTTTATGATTTTTAATTTATTGTTAATTTCATAAAACAAAATAAATTATTGAATAAAATAATTCAATAAGAATGAAAGAGAAAGACAACTTCTTGGATTTTTACAAAGGGGTAAAATATATAAAAATCAAATAAAAATATTTTTGGTTTTATAACATTTTTTATGTTTTTGTAATTTTTCCAGAGTTTTTAAAATTTTTAAAGCTTTTAAATAAATCAAAAATAGGTAATAAAACCAACAGAATTAAATGTGGCTATTTTTTGGATTTTAAATTATTAAATAAAATCAAAGAGGAATGAAGAATATAAAAATATAAAGAGAAATTTTTATATTTTCCAGAAAGGTATTTTATAATTTTTGCAATTTTCTATTAATTTCTATGCAATTTTTATGATTTTAAGTGTTTTATAATTTTTAGGGTTTTTATGAGGAATAAAAATGCCAAAGTGGTACAGAAATTAAAAGAAATGAAAATGAACAATCACGATTTTTAAGAGTTTTTCACAAAATTTGTATATTTTCTTAGTGATTTTCAAACGCTCACACAGAATTTTTATGGAGTTTTTGAATTTTTACAAATAATAAAACTAATGGAAATATAAAATAAAATTTATGGACGAATGATATGCTAAACAAATGCTTTAACATATTTTTATAGATTTTTCAGAGAAGTTTTGCTTATTTTTATTTAATTTTTAACATGCTAAATAAATGTAGATGCACATGGGTATGGATGCAAATATTTATTATTTGTAGACCGAATGATAACGAAATTAAAGCATGCAAGGGAAGATATTCAAAATATCATTAAAGTTACATGCCAAGACATGTGAGCCTTGCTGGATCATTATAAAATGTGATTAAAATATTTCCACGACCCGAATAATAACTAAAAAATACATAACTTTTATTGAAAATATCTCAAAACTCACATGCGAAGCATGCACGTAGTTCAAATATGATGAATTTGTAATTAAAATAAATGCAAGGTAAATGATGCAGTTGTTCAATAAAGGACAAACAAACATGTGTTTAGAATAGGACTTATTTGCAAATTAAATAAACCAGGGGCTCATGCGAAATTATACCCTTTAAAGATGTGAATCAAATGGCTGGATGGCATTTGAGCTTTGATCTGACGGTCGAAGTTGACCCCCGCGTGGATGAATATGATTTAATCTGGGGCTTCAATCCACAACTGACTTTTGGGGCTCAATCGACGACTATGATGGAGTCTGGAGTGACCTTTTTTGATCGTGCGGTGTTGAAGGCATATGGAAGAACTATGAAGAGGGGCGACTCCAACGAACATCGAGTGAGGAGATCTCACTCGTTGCTAGCCCAAATCTTCTCTAGAATGATGCTCTAGCTTCCAGCACATCCCCTCTTTCGACTTGAGGGCTTAAAGATGGTCGGCAGTGGCTGGAAGATGATTAGGGGTCAAGAGCAGTAGCGCTCCAGACGAACCTCCAATTGTTCATCCCTGTCCCTAAGCTCGCTCATGTTCCATACAGTGAATTCCTTGCTCAGAGGTGATGCTACAACTTCTTTATTGATGCATGGAAGACGAGAAATAGTGAAGGGGATGGAAGCTCTGATGAAGGTGGTCAGAAGAGGAGATGATCCTCAGATGACGAGCAATCTGAGTGCGATTAGATGTGATAGGAGATGGAGAAGGTCGGGGTGATGGTATGTGCATCATCGAAATAGATTGAAGGTGTTCAGAACTCATTCGACCTTGCATATTAAAAGTTGGAGGAGGATCTAACTTATTGTGATTAAAACAAAGATTATTGAAACAAATATAAAATGAAATCTAAATGACTCTACGTTACCCTACAGTGGAAGGCAGAGGAGGATCGACCTCGATCCGTTGCGGCTGGCGGAGAGTCGGGTTATACGGAAGAGGACTCCAGCATGTGGACGAATCTAATTCTTCACTCGATCTCACACTATCCAAATCTAGGAGCAACAGTAGCTATCTTCAGAGACCGATTTTGGGCGAAAAATTTGAGGAAAAACTGATCAAAACTTTGTTGGAGGTGGAGGGTGTATATTTATAGAATAGACTCCTGCATGTTTTTGAATTCAAAATGCACCTGAGTCAAGGCACGATCTATGGATCTAAGGTGTTGGCAGTAGAGAGGGATGAAGGGGCTAGAACTTTGGAGAAGAACGTGGAGGGAGTTAATGAGAGAGGTGTGTGAGGAAATTAGGTGAAGGAGAGACGGTAGGTGAGAAACACTAGTGAAGGGCACAGAATGAGTAGTTGACTTTGGTCAAGAAACCCATACCGAGCAATCAGAATACGCAGAGAATGAGGACAAATTAGGGAAAACGATAAAAATTCAATAAATGATCAAATAAATCAATTAAAAATAAAAAAATGAATTTACATAATTAAATAATGTAAATAAAAAATGTTAAGGGTACAATAAAGTTAATTTTGGTGATTTTTAATCAACTAAATAAGGTATTTACAAGGGTTAAAATAAATACAGGTTGTTATTTATAGGTATATATACCTAAATATACTAACTTTTGATTTTTAATTAATTATTTATACAAATATATACATAGTATAATATTTTATAAATTTACAATATTTTACAAGGGTTTTGATAAATGTTTTATTTGATTTTTAGGAATGAATTCATTAGGCTAAACAAATAGGTATATGTACAGTATATACATAGTGATACATATACTATATATATATGCTTTCTTTTTTTGTTGATTTTGTGATTTTTATTTGTATTTTAGAAAAGTCATGTATAATATTCACAAATAATTAAAAAATATAATATTTACAATTGTGTATAAGAAAATAAATAAGTAAATAATGTACATAGTAAACATAAGTATTATATACAATAATAGCCCAATTAGTCACATTTCACACCTTAACTCTATTTTTATTATGAAATCATTTCCATTTAAATATTATTTAATTCAGAGTACAATGAAAGTGGTTTGATGAAATTTGAATTTTGGTGGCGAAGATATTGATATTGGAAGATGAGCTTTGTGGCTTTTTGAGAATGTTGTAATTTACACAATGTATAATAATTTTTATTCCAATTGTTTATTATTTACAAAAGATTTTTATATGCAACTTTTAAGAAGAAATCATTTTTATTTAAAGAGAATTTGGTGATGAATAAATTAAAAAAAATATGTATTATAGATTATATTGTAAAAAATTATGATTATACAAGTGATAGATGATTTTCAGGAATTTTCGGTATCTTTGGGCCTTATCTCTCCCTACTTTATTCCTTATCGATTATGTCAAGTCTTGACCTTCTCTTGGGATCAGAGCCAACCTGTATCTATTACATATATACAATTTTTATTTTCTTTATTTTTCCTTTATTTCATTATTTATTTAGGTTAAAATAGTGAATAATATACAATATTTACACAAGAATTAGGTTTAGTAAAAGAATAGATTTATTGATATTTATAGGTGTCTTATAAGGGATTTTAACCTAAAATAAAGGAATAAAGATGATGAAATGCATATTCATCACTTGTGTGTGGTTCTTTTTCTCGAATGTTGTCCTCCAACATCCAATGAATGACAATGTGTGAGGACACTCTTGTATTCCTCCTGAGGAATACACCTTCTCCAGTCACAATCTGGCCCTTCAAAGAAATGGAACGGATCCTCCCAATGGTATTTTCTTGAATCCGACTTCAGTTGGTCAATACTACTCCTAGTCCAACCCTAGGGAGCTTGCTTGGAGACACGATAGTTCACCATGTTGGCATACAATGGAAGAGAATCGACAACACAGATCAACTAATCTGGAAAGGTCTCTCTAATAGGTTCTGCCTCGAAAGAATCCTTAAAGTCTAGTCGAGATAAATGATCAGCCACTAATTTATAACTCTAGGCTTATCCTTCATCTCCAAATTAAACTCCTAGAGCAATAAAATCTACCTAAGAAGACACGATTTTACATCCTTTTTTCCCATGAGATACCTAATGGCAGAATGGTCTGTATAAACTGTCACACTTGATTCTAAAATTAAGACCTGAATTTTCAAGAGTCCAGACTATGAAGAGAATTTCCTTTTTGGTCACTATGTCATTTTTCTATACATGGTCTAAAACTTTGCTCATGTAGTGGATGACGAATGGGATCTGATCTCACCTTTGCCCCAATACGTATCCTATAAATCCAAAGCATCAGTCATGATCTCAAAGGGAAGAGACCAATCAAGAGCCTACAGAGTTGGCGAGTCACAAATCTCTCTTTTTAAGAGCTCAAAGGCCTCTAGACACTTATGATCTACAACAAACTTAGTATCTTTTCCTAAGAGCTCAGTCAGTGGTCGGGCAATCTTAGAAAAGTCATGAACGAACCCTCTATAAAATCTGACATGCCCAAAAAATGACCTTGATGACAGGATCCACCTCCATTCCCTTTTTGGAGATGACATTCCCCAATACGATACCCTCCTTAACCATAAAATGACTCTTTTCCCAAAAGAGTACTAGATTAACCTGCAAACACCTTTGAATATCTCGATCCAAGTGTACTAAACATGAATAAAAAGAATCACCATCAACCAAGAAATCACCCATGAAGACCTCTAGGAAATCCCCAACATTTCGGCAATTACAGTGATTATGCATTGTTGGAATTTTCTTGGGGCTCTTTTATAACCCAAATGACATTCTCTTGAATGTTACATTCCAAAAGGACAAGTGAAAGTGGTCTTCTCCCGAAATGTAGGAGCAATGGCTACCTGATTGTAGCTGGAGTACCCGTCAAGAAAAAGGAACTCCTTCCCTGGTAGTCTCTCTAAAATCTAATCAACGAAAGGCAGGGGAAAGTGATCTCTTGGTTACAACTTTTAGATGTATGTAATTGAAATAGACGTGCCACACATAGGTACTCATGTCTTAATATCAACTCCGATCTCATAAGTGACCATCTGAATTCCCTACTTCAGGACAACATGAAGGGGGGCACCCACGTGGAATAAGAGATATGGTATATAAATCCAGCTCCATACCATTTCTCAATCTCTTTCTAGCTACTTCCCCAATATTTGGATTAGTCTCCTCTGGATTTCACGGGAAGCCCTAGCATTATCCTCAACATAAATATGGTGTGAGCAAATAGTAGGGATAATACCTACGATATCCGATAACGCCCATCTTATAGCCTTGCAGTTCCTCTCTAACACTTATAATGACTAGACTCCTGTTCAATAGCCAGCTTAGAAATAATGATGATAGGGAATCTATTCTTTAGTCCCACAAGAAAGGAATACTTATGTCTTGGAGGTAGCAGCTTTAGCTCTGGCAATGGAGTATCATCAATCAAATCAAGTTGAACCGTCATTGAATCTGGTTCCATGCTGCATGAAGGTAATGCTAACCCTATAGTGTTGGATACAAACTATGTTGAACAAAGAGTCAGATCACTAAAGAAATGCAGTAATTTGGCTAAAGCCGTGTCCGACTCTAAATCTAAATCCTTTGATTATTCCTTGGAAGTAGGAAATGACAGATCTATAGAGATCTCTGAGTCATTCAAACGAAAATATAGATGATCGGCTTCTCAAGAACTCTTGCAACACCTCACAAACTGCATCATGTGCACTATCCTCTCTAGATGAGAGGGTCTCTCTCTGTTAAGCGAGGTTTTGATTCCAAACCAAGACTATGCTAACAACTCTACAATCTGCTTCAAAGGACAAAGAGAAATCTATGCTTGACATCGAGTCAGGTCGCTGCCATTTCGTCTACTTCAACAAAAGCTCCACTTCTCCACTTGGAGAATGGAACTTCATCATCCACATATGATAATCAAAGGAAGCTCCAGCGGTCCTATGGAAAGACTGCCCAAGGATGATCTGTGATTCTCTCCACTGTGTAGGGATATCCATATCAAGGACAGTGAAGTCCACTCTGTAATCTTGTCCCTTAATCGATATGATAACTTCCTTGACCTCACCCTTTGCCTTCATCATAGATTTATTAGCAAACTGGAGTGATGATCTGGATTTACGAAGGGTGCCCAACTCCAGCTTCTCAAGTAAAGTAAAGGGAAGTATGTTGATCAAAGAATTATCATCAAGGATGGTGTGTGCAAGTTCTATGTCATCAATATGACTCACCATGTTGCACCTATGTCTCTCTTTTTCCTTGGTAGTTGTTGGTTCTTAAGGCAATATGTAGTGGTAGTCGATAAAACATGTGTCTTGACATAAATGTTCGACTTCATCTTGCTAACCTTTTAGGTGTACAACGTACTTTCAAATATTTTTGGAAAGCAGGATGACTTGACACATACTCATCAAATGGCACTTTCACTATAATGTTATCTTTACAAAAACATGCGATTTTAGGATCATGTTTTTAAATATTTTTGATAGTGTGCTTTCTCTCCATTAGATCATGGGGGAAGGGATTGGACAAGAAGAAGGATGTGAAGAATCTGAATCATAAATAGAAATATTCATTTTATTGCCACAAACAGAGTTCTTTACAACCGAATCTTTTACAAATAACTTGGAATCTGAAATACAATCATCTACTAAAGGTTGGGGAATGTAAATTAAAGGTACACTCTCCTCAATTGAAGGTGCAAGGTCCTCTGTATACTCTGAATCTTCTCCGTGTTACAGTAATGCTCTCATACTCCTTCTCTTTCTTCTCGTAGATGTCTCCGCCTCATGTTGAAGGTGCTGGTGGCATTATCTGGCCTCGTCATCTTTTGAAGTCTCCTTAGGGTGTGCTTTAGAAACTGCCCTCTCCATATCCCTTGCCCTACCAGGCACGACCACTGTCCTTCCACTCATGAGTGACATGTGATTAGCATAATAAAAAAGAAGTATATCATGCTCAGATTTACGTGAATCTGAGTAATGTACCTTATCATAGATCTACTACTGTTAAGTCTTGTTCAGGCTATTGGCATTTGCGTGAACCTGGGCGGGAATGGAAGTAGAAGGGGCAGACTACTTGTCGTGCAAACGGGGTAAGAAGTTGAGGTTGACCCGCAAATCTTGTATCTCGTTTCAATAGGAACTTAACTTCTCAAGTATATATCGTTGGAAATCTACTGGACGTGACAAATGATGGTTGTTGCTGTGAAGAAGGATGAGAAGAACATGAAGATTGGCCATGATGGCTCTGGTACTACTGCTGCTGGGATAGATTATGTATTGATGGGCTCTTCTAGCCTTGTTGGTACATTTGTTGACGGATGTATGGTTGTTGTTGCCTCGATACTTGAGAGTGAAAGGCTCTAGAGCTCTATCATGCTTGAAGAGGTGCAAGGGTAAATGATATGTTCTAAAAGGTCGGGGATGCTGGTATGAAAAACAATCCCCTGAACTACCTTTCCTAGCAGGGTCATGTGTATACCACACACCATTCACATCCCACACCTGGAAAGGCTCCTCGATAACTGTCTCTTGGGATGGTGGTTGATGCTGGAAGGGATGGGTAAGAGTCTGGTCCTCTACCCACGGTTGAGGTGGCCCTGACACTGACTGCTCCTGAATGTTATGAACATGGTAAATGGGAGTAGCATATGCAGTCATGCATGTGTCTTGATCGTATACCTTCTCTGACAGCTCTGCCATCTACTTCGACAACTTGGACAAGTTGTTATCCAACTCACCTATCCTTCGTCGATCCTCTCTTTGACTATGAACTTATCTGCTATGATTCCCATGTTGGGAACCATGTCCTCATTTGAATCAACTATAGCCCTTACTCCACCTCTAGATAAGAGTGTTAGGGGGTATCTATCTGAGCACTACTCGTAGTCGGTGCTCAGCTCATCAGGGACATCAAATCGAACAAATTCCATATGGTGTCCACTCCACGTGAAGTGTAGTTTCCTCCACAAGCAACACTAACTAAACCCTACACCTCAGGGTTGAGACCACAATAAATTGACTGAACAAGGATGGTAGGCTCTAGTTCGTGACAAGGATACTTTTGCAATATATCTTTGAATCTCTCCCATGTATCACAGAATATTTCGTTTAGAAGTTGGGATAAACAAGTGATGTGTGAACGCATCAAATTTGTTCTACTCAGAGGGTAGAACTTCTTCAGAAAGAGGTCGTTGAACTACACAAAGGTAGTTACAACTATCCCCAGGTTCTTCGTCCAACAATCAATCTTATCATTCAAGGCAAAAGGAAGGGATTTGTGTATGATGTAGTCTTGGCTAACACTAGGATGTCTAAGTTTAGTATATACCAACTCAAAGTCCCTTAGGAATGCGTATGGTTGTGCATTTTTAAGAAGGTGTGGCAGCAGACTAAGGAACAGTGGCCTGAACTCATATTGAAGTTCTAGCTCTACTGGACTCAACCAATTCAACATTTGATATTGTCCAGGATTGTACACAGCATCCATAGGTGCATCTACTCACATGTGTAACTGGCTAATCTCCTCTCTCAATAGGTCTGCATTCTGTTCCGAGGCTACTATCCTATCTATATCTTTTTCATTGGATATTTACGCTCTTCCTCCTCTTCGTTATGCTTCTTTGGAGGCATCTTGAAAGAATACTCTAAACGTTCATCAAAAAGAGGATTTGCATGAGATCTTGATGAAGACAATGAAATCAAGCCGATCTCACCAAGGCAATGATCTTCCTCGACGAGAAGAGAAGAAAAAAAGGGATCGGTTGGATGTAACCACTTCCTAGGAATGAATCATGATACTACGAATTGAAACAAGTATTGTCTCATATCCGAGAAGGTCCAGGGGAAGAAGGTGGTTGGACCTTGGAAGATGTGATATTAGATGTTTCAGGGAAAGGTTCATGAAGTCCCAACAAATTTCTGGCCAACTACCCATCTTTGATTTCCAGAAGAATATAAGATACGACTACCCTCGATTCAAAAAGAAACTAGTACTACCATGCAAATAAATGTGAGGAATCAACTCACACATTACAATGCAATCAAACCCCTTTGATTAAATTTACCAACTCAAAAAGTGACGGTCTTAAAAGTTCGGCCTATGTTATCTTGTAAATTTTAGTTGGTTATTCAAGAAACCTTTTACAAGAACATAGGGAGTCTCCTACTACACTGTGTTAAAGTCATATAAGCCCTCAATAAATGGAGTGATCTTCCTGGGCTGCTAGGTTCAATATCACACCCCAAAAGGAACTTATAAGTGTAGACAACCAAAATGTATTTCTATGGTCTAAAGCATCCACTTGCAGCTCCCAAAATCCACAATAGTTAGATTTGGATATTTATGGTGGAAGTCAAGGGTTTTGGGCTCTAACCATAGGGATCCATCCTCACCCACTCTCTTTGGGGGTGAGTACCTACGTCCAGTGAGGGGTTTACTGTTTATAATAGAAGATTGATTTTATTCCAAATTATTTGATGTCAACTTGCATAGTTCAGTCCTAATTTTAAGAATTGGTTATCACTTTATTAAGGTGACCACAAAGTAATTGCCTAATGTATAGTCCCTTTTCCTTTATACGTAGGTTGGCAAAAAACCGAGGGAGTAGACGGAAAATGGAATGCAGTCAGAAATTAATGATGCATGCAGTCTTCCAAGAATACTTACAGTGATTCCCACCACTCTCCATGTGGATGGAAAATTGAATTTATAATTTTTTTATTCTATATGATGCAAGTCGAGGAAAAAACCACACCTAGAAGTAGTTCTATTAGCGATGAACAATGCCTATTAATTTTGCTAAATAGAACATAGCTTATGTGCATCTCGAAGAATCTCCTAAGATTTAGTGAATATTATGAGAAATAATTGTGTGTCTGAAATGATAAAGATCAAGCAAAATGACCTAAGATATTTCTATTTGAATCGCAGTGTCTTGACCTAAATTGCCACTAAAGTCGAGAATCACTCTCGACACAACCATGTAATCAAAGGATAAATAGAGGCCTTTTTTTACATTCGTGAGATCTCAATTGAGAACCATTGTAAATAGGACAATTAATTACAATACAAATTACAACAAATAATACTAAAAAATCATTACATAAAATAGTATTTAATTAAACTAAAATTTCTCCTAATAAAATTATCCTATGGTTACCGCAGTTGAAGCTCCAAGCTTCGCACATCCACGTTCCTCCGATGGTTGTCTGCTTCATGGTCCCTAAAACAAAATAATGAGTGTCAAAATTTTCTCAAGAAAAAATAAGTGAACTAAATAGCTACAAACACATAGATAATCAAGATAAAACAATAAAAGAACACAATACAAGCACTTAACCTAACAAGCTAAAAAAATCACTCAAATTAATAATTAACTCCAGATCAAATCAAATATTGTGTCATTTCATAGACAACCGTGTCATATGATGGCTTGTCAATCGACTAATATAAATCCACTCGTTGTAGCATGGACCAATCAACAATCACTCAGAATCGAGAGAGTTTCTATGTAAAGAGTTCTCAGCTTAAATTTATATCTGGGAATGTCCAAGGTCGAACACTTGGAAACGAGCAATAATTTAATTTAATTAAGGAGTCAATTATCTACTTTGGTGATTTGTGTGCTACCTAGGACAAGCATAGTACAACATACAGAGTGCATGCAGTTTTCAAAACATTTTTGTGCAACTTATATTACATGAAAAATCATGATGCAATAAAGAACAAAATGAATGCACAACACACAATCAATCAATGATGCCCTAATGATTTAATAACTTATGAAATTAATTAATCAATTAATAAATAAATCAGTGTGATATATGAATCCTTCATCTTAATTGCAATGATTTTAAGGCAAAAATAGGGCTGAATAAACAAAAAACGCTCTCTGAAATATTATGTGTGAATAATGTCTCAAATCAATAATTTAAGTGCAACACAACAAAGAGCAGAAAATAAGTTTTCAAATGCCATTGGTTTCATTGAAATCAAATGCGTTGTTCGCAAATTATTGAAGAAACAATATAGGGGCATACATACAATAAAAACACAATTTCTTTAATTACAAACCCGTCTGAAAAGACCTAAAATGCAAATAAATAAGCTTACACATGAATCATTGTAATTTTTATATTGGTAGGGATTTATATGCAAATATGATGAATTCTGTGATTGATCTCTAAATACCCAGTTGCCCGTGCGCGGGACACATGACTGGGTTAGGTTTGGACGGCATCCAGGCTTGGTCCACATGTCATTGTCTGGTGCTTCGTAGTTGATTCGAGCACCCTAACCATAGGAATGAAGTGTTCCTTTGGTCTTTGGCACAGAGAGGATATGTACCACTGGATCTCACCCAAAATTTGGGCGATCAGATAACAACCACTCTCTCTCTCCTGGAAGAATCTCTACCACAGGTGGCAACAAAGCTGGGGCTCCGACGAATTCAAACGTCGTCCTCATCTACCTTTTGCTCTGTCTCTGCTGAATCAATCATCATCAGAGAAGAAAGTCGAGACAGGCATGCTTTGTCTTCCTTCTATCATTGAACTTTTAGAGCACCAACAAAGGTTAGGAAACAACGCTCGCAAACTAGAGAACCTTCAAGAATGAAAAGGAAGATGGAATGGAGGGTTTCAGGGGACAGAGGAATAAAACCATAGTGGGTTCTCCATGATATTTAAGCATGGAGAAAGGTCGAGATGAGAACACCAATGGAGAAGCGGATTTTTGATGAGGAGATCCAAGCATGGATGTAGAATGATCGACGAAGGTGATCATGATCTTGGTTGAAGTTTTTATAAGATACACAAGTTTTAATAATAATGGTGAATTCAACTCAAGATCAAAGTATATAATCTTACCTAGAAGAAGATGATGATGGTGAACTATGTTGCTCTAATCTTATAAATTATGTTAAATTAATTATGTACAATATCATACCAATTTTTATTGAATTTTTAATAAGTAATCACTTAAAATGTAGCCATTATAATAGGATAAATAATATACAATTATTGCAGTTAATTATTACAACACGATGAATTTTAAGTAATGTTAATTGTGATTGAATCTTGTTGTTTTTCTTAAGCAAGAGAGATAATATAAATGAATAATGTTGATAAATTTGGAATGAGGTTTATAGCTTTTGGTGGACGGGCAAGGACATCTTTTTGACTATATACAAGATAGCATCTTTTACTGTTGTTTTCTTTTGTGCTTGCTCTCACTTTTACCCAATTTTTGAAATACATGTGTTAAAACATAGTTCTCTTTTGATACATGTTATACTTTACGAGACTTGATGTATGTTTCAAACATTTTGTTGGAAATGTTATCTTGGTGAAATACATTTCTTCTTACACATAATTGAATGTGGTTTGTTGAGTCCTTGTGAATGTCATTTAACTTGAGAAAACTTTTCCCTGTATTTTTCTACTCAATGCAAACTATCGTGAATTAAACTCGCGAATGTTGTGTAAATGGGTAATCCAAACCTCGGGGCATAACAATTAAGTTCCTCATTTGGTCATTAGGAGTTGGTATCAATCATACGCATTCCAAAAGCATATATCATACCTACAAATTATTATCATGCTTCAAAAGCAAGATGACCATGCATGGAATTTGATCAGTCACAATACCTTATGAGTGAGCTCATGTCTTCTGATTCAATAGTAAACCCGTATTATCTCTTTGAGAGGTCGTATTACTCATATGACCTTATATGCTCACAAGATCACCGGTGTATGGACCGTGATTAGGTCATTAACCTAATGATTTTCCTAATGTACATAGTAGACATATAGCAATACATCTGGCTCCAGTTAGAGGATGCATGCCAATATCATGACAACATACGACACAGGTCTTGGTTATCTCACTCTCGTTAAGTCAACTCTTTGACTTGACTTATCAGCCACCTCTAAATCTTTATTCCTATGTAGAGGAGTTGCATCAAAAGGTCGGCCATATATACGCTTTAGAGGAGGATTTCCATCTCCTTCCCATGCTAGAGATCATCTCTTCACAATTATTTGATGGTGCTCGATGAGTACTCAATCTAATTCCTTAGATATCATACAAGCACCAACCTCAATGCTTCAACCATTGAATCAACAACTGTATGATTATTAAGATGGCCATAGTACATAACAATAATTTTACTAATGGAGCTTATAAGTGCATTCATTTATTTAATGTCAAATAGGGAGTGAAATAAACCAATAAAATTTATTGATATATCAAAGATTACATAACATTTATTGTAGGAATGGTTCACACCATGCTCACATGGCTAACAATAAGTTCACCATGTTTTCATACCATGGGAGAGAGTCAACAGAACAGATCAACTCGTTGGGGAAGGAGTCCTTGATAGGGTCAGTCGCTGAGTAACTCCGAGACTATATAGAGGAGAGATGATAAGCCACCATATTTTTCACTCCAAGCTTATCTTTGATCTACAAATCGAACTCTTGAAGTAGTGGAATCACCTACGAAGATGTGCCTTCGCATCCTTCTTTTCCATGAGGTTCTTGGTAGAGGTGTGGTCTGTGAACACGGTGACCATGAAACCTAAAATATGTAACTTGAATTTATCCAAGGCAAACACTATGACAAGCATTTCCTTCTCTATGACAATATAATTCTATTGAGCCTGATCTAGGACTTTTCCTGCATAGTGGACAACATACTATATCCCTTCTCTCCTATATCCTAACATCACCCGAACTACAAAGTCAGAAGCACCCGTCATGATTTCAAAAGGTAGAGACCCATCTAGGGCATGTAGGATAGGAGCATCCATGATGTTCGTCTTAAGGAGATCAAAGTCCTCAAGACACTTTTGATCTACATGGAACTTTGTATCTTTTTCTACAACTCTTTTAGTGGTCAAACGATCTTTGAAAAGTCCTTTATAAATCTTCGGTAAAAATCGACATGTCCAAGAAATGACCGTACTTTCTTGATGATGGTTGGTGGTTGAAGTTTCTTGATCACATCCACCTTGGTAGGGTTAACCTCCATTCCTCTCTTGAAGATGACGTACCCCAGCACAATGCCTTCTTGGACCATGAAATAGCTCTTCTCCCAAGGGAGAACTAGATTTAGCTCACTACACTTTTTGAGGACTCGATCCAGATGAGATGGATAAGAGTTAAATGAATAGTCGTGGACTGACAAGTCATCCATGAAGACTTCTAGGAAGTCACCCACTATCTCGGCAAATATCGTAAGCATGCACAACTAGAAAGCCCCTAGTGCATTGCATAGTCCAAAGGGCATGCGCCTCAATGCATAAGTACCGAATGGACATGTAAATATGGCCTTTTTCTGATACTCAGAGCGATGACTACATGATTGTAGCCTGAGTACCTATCCAAACAGTAAAAGAATTATTTCTCCGCAAGTCTCTCCAAGATCTGATCAATGAATGGTAAGGGGAAATGATCCTTTTTTGGTGCAACATTCAAGCATTTGTAATCCACACAGATAACCCATAATGTGGGTACTCATATTGTAATATCCTCTCCTTTCAAGTTGGTGACTATTTGAGGTCCTGACTTCTTAGGTACTGCATGAAGTGGTGCCACCCACTTGGAGGAGATGGGATAGATAAACCACGCATCTCAAATTTCTCTATTTCTTTCTTAACCACGTCTCATAAGTTTGGATTCAGTCTATACTGGAACTCACGGGAGGTTCTAGCACCTTCTTCAAAGTAACTATGGTGTGAGCACAAAGTAGGGTTAATCCCATGGATATCGGACACACTCCAACCTATCGCCTTACGGTTCTCTTCAAGAATCTCTACAAGCAAGATTCTTGTTCTCTAGTCAGGCTGGCACTAATAATGATTGGAAACTTTTGAGGTGGGCTCGCAAGGAAGGCATAATTCAATGTAATGGGAAGAGGTTTGAGCTCAGGAATGGAGATCATCTGGAATATCTGGCTCAACTACCTCTGAATCTAGCTCTCTGGTGGATGCGGTTGCATTACTATGACAGGTATGATATTGTATATTATTCATGCCTGTTCTTATATTATATAGAACTAAGTTGCATGGTTTTAATAATAATGGTGAGTTCAACTTAGTTATCTCGGCAAATATCGTAAGCATGCACAACTAGAAAGCCCCTAGTGCATTGCATAGTCCAAAGGGCATGCGCCTCAATGCATAAGTACCGAATGGACATGTAAATATGGCCTTTTTCTGATACTCAGAGCGATGACTACATGATTGTAGCCTGAGTACCTATCCAAACAGTAAAAGAATTATTTCTCCGCAAGTCTCTCCAAGATCTGATCAATGAATGGTAAGGGGAAATGATCCTTTTTTGGTGCAACATTCAAGCATTTGTAATCCACACAGATAACCCATAATGTGGGTACTCATATTGTAATATCCTCTCCTTTCAAGTTGGTGACTATTTGAGGTCCTGACTTCTTAGGTACTGCATGAAGTGGTGCCACCCACTTGGAGGAGATGGGATAGATAAACCACGCATCTCAAATTTCTCTATTTCTTTCTTAACCACGTCTCATAAGTTTGGATTCAGTCTATACTGGAACTCACGGGAGGTTCTAGCACCTTCTTCAAAGTAACTATGGTGTGAGCACAAAGTAGGGTTAATCCCATGGATATCGGACACACTCCAACCTATCGCCTTACGGTTCTCTTCAAGAATCTCTACAAGCAAGATTCTTGTTCTCTAGTCAGGCTGGCACTAATAATGATTGGAAACTTTTGAGGTGGGCTCGCAAGGAAGGCATAATTCAATGTAATGGGAAGAGGTTTGAGCTCAGGAATGGAGATCATCTGGAATATCTGGCTCAACTACCTCTGAATCTAGCTCTCTGGTGGATGCGGTTGCATTACTATGATAGTAGGCACCAACTGATTTGGCTCAAGAGTCAGATTGCCAAATGTATCAAAGAAATTGATAAAAGATACGTTTGACTTCCCATCCTCGTCCTCTGATTGACCTATAGGGAACATGTCTGATAAGTAGAAGTCCGCTTCTAAGTCATCAAGGACGTAGGGAGATAATCAAAAGGTTCTCTTATGATTAATGTTCGATCCTGTAGAATTTGTCGAATTGCCTCATCTACACTATCCTCTCTTGGTGAGAAGGACTCATCAACCCACGCTCATTGTTGTTGTCAGTGATCAATTGTTTCAACTTTGTAGCATTCGGCTTCCGACGAGAGATACTATGTGCAGCTCTCTGAATTGGGTCTATGTTATTTCGTTTGTTGTATCTCTAGTTCTACAATTTCATTGTGTACGTGAAAGTGTATTTTTCCCTGGAGTATAATCAAATATATCTCCAACCATCCTTAGAAGAGTATGATCAAGGATGATCTAGGAATATTTCCATCTTCAGGGACACTCCATATCTAGGATCGTGGAGTCTACCTTGTATTATTTCCCTCTATATCAAAGATAACGTCCCTTAACATTCATTTAGGTCTCATAACAGATCAGTCTGAAATGTGTAGAAGTGCTCTCGATCTCCTAGGAGGGCCTAAACCTAGATATAGGAGGGAATACAACAACAGGTTAATAGAGGATCCGTTATCGAGGAGAGTGCGGTCAAAAGATGTGATAGATATCTGACAAGTGATGAATTGGGCAATGAATTCTCTCATCTTCCTTGGAATCTCATTTTTGATCGTACAAGTAGTGTCTATGGATAAGCCATGATTTATGATTCTCATGCTCTTCTTCATGATAGTACTAACATGTGTGCATCTCACCTTTAGACACTTCTTGAATGTAGGAACCATATCCACTAATTGAAAGAAAGGGATCTCAACTTTGACATTCTCAGGGCACATCCTTTCCATATCGAAGGCATCTTTATCATTTTTCATATTTTTTTATTCTTTCCCTTTGGCAAGGTGTGAGGGAAAAAGATTATTGGGGGCTCAAGTGTAAAATAGAAACATATTCATCTGAGCTTATATTGAATTCAAAAAGTTTTATACATGACTCGGACTTTGACTGGGACTATGTATAGGACTCGACTGAAATGCAGGAAAAGGAACTAAAACTGCTAGAAAAATTGTTGGTGATGTTTCACTAGAAGTCTTCTCATCTCTCAAAGATTCACTGCTCGTGATCAGTCTCGATGTCTCTTTATTCATCTTATTGGAATTTCAATTTTTTTATTTTTTTTATTTTTGGGGATTCGAATCCCCATGGTGATCTTGAAGGTGGTGATGCTACTGTTGAGGATTCTAGTGATGAGCCTCCTTTGAGCTCTCCACAGGGGTGGGCTTATCGGCATCCTTCGCTCCTCTCCATCGTGTCATATTAGGGATCTGCACGGTCCTATCTCTCATGAGAGTAATATGGTGAATACCATGCGATAGAATCTCATGATGTGATTCAATAAAATTAAAATAGTATACTTGATGTTTCTGGCAGCTCTGTCATTAGATCATGTTATTAGGTTTAACCTAAATCTGTGTTGGGATGGAGGTCCTGGGGGTAGCAAACTCTTATCGCCAATGTGATAGATAACTGATATATGCTCTCTAATCATGCTGCTCTTTATGTATGAGTTTGAGTTCATCTATGACCCTCCGAAGATTAGATGGGCTGGAAGATGATGCCTCGTGATCCTACCTCTAGGGAGGCTACTACTGAACCTGATGGGATCTATTAGGTCGACGGTACTGTCTCTGCTGATGGGGGTGTTGCTGGTACTAAAGGGGGCCTTGATGACCCGACCGATGTTGTTGAATGGACTAACAATACTGAGACAGAGGGGGTATTGGCTATGATGCGTGTATCGAGGGTGCCGCTATGGTCCTCTATAGGTGGAGTTGGGATCATTAGTATATTAGATCCAATTCACCTCCCACACCTGTGGAGGTTACTCGATGATTGTCTCGATGGTCAGCTCTGTGAACTGGCTCGTGGATCTCAGGCTAACCCTGACCCACATGCTATGAGGCCCCTGCACGAGCTGCTCCTGAATGTGGTGCACTCTATAGACGGGTGTAGGGCGAGCAGATGGGGCAAGTACCTTGATCATAAACACCTTCTCATCTAACTCTTCCATCTGTCTAGGTAGCTTGGCGAGGTTCTCCCACTCGATAAGCTTGTGTATCGCACTCACCTTCTTCTCGATCCAGTCAACCTTGGTTAATATCTCACTGATTATCCTTGTGTCGGGGAGTAGGTCATTCTACAGATCGACGACTTATGATATGCCCACCTCTTTATGTATACGAGAGGGAGGGGGCTTATTGTAAGCCTGACGGTGGCTCTGGTGCAGCTAGTCTCTACCATTTGCTCAAAGATCATCCAAACTGTGTTAGATCCTATGTTTATATAGCTTCCTCCACTGGCAACACTTACACTTATGGATTAGCTCTTTTAATCTTCCCCATGCCTCGTTGAAAGGCTCATGGGAGATTTGTGTCAAGCTTTATATCTGCGAAATCATTTGATTAGCTCTACTTATGGAGTAGAACTTCCTGAGAAATAGGTCCTTCAATGTTGCTCACATAGTGACACCTTCCCCAAATTATTAAGCCAATAAGCAGCTTCGTTTGCTACATCGAATGGTAAGGCCCTAAGACGGATGTAGTGTTGCAAAACACCAGGCCATCCTAGGTTGTCACAAACCAACTCAAACTTTTGTAGGAACATGTACGGTTCCTCTATTGCATTGCCATAGAATTTTGGCAAGAGTGTCACAAAATGATGCTTTATCTACCCAACATTGGGTGCTATAACTGGTTTAAGCCATTTCTCATCCTCTACTGAACTGAGATTGCAAGAATTCCTCATTGATTCCCCCTCTTGTCCATTTCCTCCTCCATTCCTCAACTGACCAAGTGATGAATCCAAGATTCATTAACATTATGTCTGGATTTTATCTTAAAACCCTTAATAAATATATGTAAATATCTATTAATTTCATTCATTTATCAAAACCTCATTCATGAATAAGAATGCACTTTTATGCCTCTAACTCATGGAAATAAGTAAAATAATAAAAATAGAGAAAACAAAATTAGACAGATTGCAGATATGTATATATATATATATATGTACAATATGACTTATAAAATATAAAAAATACTGAAAGATATATCTATATAACCTAATCCCCGAGACCAAGTCAGCATGGATTGATCGACAAATAAATAAGTAGGAGGAGATAAGGAAAGAAACCATAAAAATAATTAATCTTTCACTTCACACACTCTTCACTATTTATCAAATAATTATCAAATCTTCATTGATTTTTAATCAATTCATATATATATTTCACCCAAACTCTTTTCCTAATTATTTCTAAAAATGTATAGAAAAATATAAAAAAATTAATAATAATACCTTGTATATATACCAACAAATCAAACTTTTAAATAGTTAGATTCTTAACTTCCGAACATCATAACTTTCTCACATGAACTCCAATTTTACTTCACTCACCTTTATAGTTCATAAAATAATATTCCCTATCTAATGGAGGTGATTTCACTAAAATCAGAGTCTGTTTGCAAAAAGTTGATTTTGGAACCTAACAATAAATGGGTTTCTGGGCTATTTATTTTATATAGATCACATTATTTATAGTTTTAATGATTTTATAATTTTTATTTATTGTCTTGATCTTGTATTCATTCTTTAGAGTTTTTTGATACTATTTAATATTTTAAATAAATCAAACACCCTATTTTTATTGATGAAATTGAACTACATATGATATACCTCCATTTATTAATATATTTAAATCAATTTACTAATATCTGTAAAAATTCACACACAATTTATTTATTATTCTAATTTAATAAAATTTAAAGAAAATTTAAATTAAAATACAATATCTATTTATGTAGTATTATTTCTACATATTTAATAGAATAATATTTATATTTTATGTAATATTTATTATTTATCAAAATAAATTATCCTAACATTTAGATAATTTAATTGTGTACAATTTACATTTTTTACATTTTTCAAAATAACCATGTGATGTATTTAATATCTATTTTACAAAACATTTATGGTTTGGAATTTTGTGGTGTTGACTTGTGTCATCACCACATTTATCTTCTCGAGGAATTTGTTCCAATAGTCTGCTCCGCGTCGTAACGACCCTAACTTCGTCAATTTCTATAGCCCTATGTCTACACCTAAAATATGTTCAAAACTGTAGATTTGGTAGATTAATCATCCACCATCCGTGCTTGATCTTCATTTTGTTTCAACAACCTTCCATTTTTCCTATAAAATGCACCAAAGTTGGCATTAAACAACAACTCACCAGGATCAGTTCCAACAGAACAATCTCCCCATCTTCCAAGTTTCGTAGAGGACTCCTCCAGTGACAAACGATGGAGATATTCATATCGCATGGAAGAGGGATGATAGGAGAGGAGTCCAAGGTGCTTCGCTTGCCTTGAATCGTTGTAGTTCGACCGATGTTGAGTAGTGAACATCGTCGGTTCGCTGGCGACGACATGAAGGTCATATACCTTCTTCTTTCCCAGGTGACTCCCTTCATCGATTTCTTGTGTTTTTAATCACTTTTTAGTGTAGTTGATCACCCATATTAGTACCCATTACCCCATATATTAGATATATCACAAAAACCCCTTCAAATCATGTCAAATTCCAAAGAAATTTTAAAGATTTTGTGGCTTGTTCTGAACTGTTGCGCACGGCATCTTTATCTCAATTTCTAGACCGATTCAAATGTAAATCGAGCCTCGATGTTTCTTTGTAGCTACATGCAAGAGTGTTGAGAATCGAAATCCTATCTTTTTAATTTGTTTCGTTGAGAAAATGATTTTCAAAATTTGGGTATGAATAGCGCATGAGCAACAAGAACGAGTGGCATCTCCAGAAGCTATAGCCTCTTACCACATGTCATAAATCAATGACCCAGCTCGAAGCTTCTCATCTAATCTCAGCCGCATGAAGATGAAGGGGTAGAACAATGGCGTACTAAACCCAACCAACTTCTAGAATTCAGCCTAGAGCAGAAAAAATTGGTGTTTTCATGTAGGTCCCTACGCAGGGACCTAACTACAAGACTTCATATTTTCTTCACATTTCAGTCCCAGATCAGGGACTGGTTTGCAGAGACTTTCTTTCTTTTATTTGCAATTGTACCCCTGTACTATGTGGACTGTTTGTTACACAACTACCCTCGGGAGGTTTTGTTACACTTTTAAGGTTTTTCATTGTGTATTTGATTTGATTTGATTTTTCAAACTTCACATCCATTTTGAGTTTTGTCTGAGTTTTCTTTTCGAGCCTGTTGCTCGAGCTCTTTGTGGACCTACTATATGGTATCATTCTACAGATTTTTTTCACTTTATACTATATTGTAGATCACCATTATTTTGAAAAATATCATAAATAAAAATTGGGAATATAAAAATCAAATAAAAATCACAAAAACTAAAACCGATAAAAAGAGTTTCTCGCTTTCTCCAAGGAGAAATAAAAATCACAAAAATATTCTTTTCCTAGAAAACTATAGTTTAGATATTATGCCTCCTTGTGTTCGACCCAGGCACACTTTCCTCGATAAATAAATATTATAGATAAAATAGGAGAGAGCCTGCTTCTATTTACTTTCGCTCTTTCTATTTCCTATTTTATTGATTATTATTTGATTAACTAGGGTTTTGTTCGGAGTGATTTTTCAACACCAACGACTCACATTTTATCGCTTGCAAAATCCGAGATATCAAAATGGTGCTGTTGCTGGGGAGGCATTATCCATAGATCGGTTTTTTTGTGATTTCTCTTTATTTTTTTCTCAAATATTCTTACGATCTTTACGTCTTTTGTGGAATTTGCTCGATTTTCTTTCAAGTGTCTTACGGCTTTTACAACTTTTACGGGTTTTAATTGTTTTTTTGTTTTTTTTCGTAGATTTTCTAGATTTTTTGCGGTTTTCTCAATTTTTACAATTTTTTACAATTTTTACTATTTTTGTTTGTGATTGCTAATGATCTTTGCAGGGACTGTAGGACTAGTTGATTTCTTACGAAACTTATTTAGCTAGGAGCGTAGATATCAGATCCTTCTTTATTAGCTGGTTGGAGGCAGAGAGAGAAAGCAACCGCATAATTTTCTTTTGTATTATTTTCTATTTTCTTTGAGAGAGGGCACCTGCCCATTTTTATGTTTTTGTGAGAGAGGAAGGGGCGCTTGCCCATTTTGACCTTTGTAAAGGGGTCCACTAAGGACATCCCGACTTGTAGACCTGACTTTGACTATTTTTTGGGGTCTATTTTGCCAGGTGTCGGTGCACTTCGGGGACCTCACCACAGTTTTCGATTTTCATCAATTTTTTTGTTTCACGCTATTTCGTGGAGCCTAGAGTTACATGCCTATTTGATTAGATGACTAATGTAAAAACCTATCTCCCTAATCCACACTTAACTGTGATTCACATATTTGAAAAAATAATTCATTCTTACATTAGAGATACTTGTTTAGGACTCAATTTTCTCGACATTTCATGCATTAGCCTAGGGTTTATAAATTATACGTGAATCACTTGCATGTAGACTGTTGGCATCATGTTTGATCTCTATCTCTGCATGCATCATTGTTTTCCACCGCATTCCATGATTCTCCATCCATGAGACATATTTTGAAAAAAAAATAAAAAAACTGACATCCCCTTAGATATTGTTGAAAATATCCAAAAAATAGAAAACCATAAAAATAAAAAAATTAAGAAAAAATTCACAAAAATTAAAAAAATATATATGGACTCAAAAATTGTATTGGGAGAGCAATCCCCTCATTGTTTACAGGTACCCTCCAGACAGAGCGAGGCACGTACACATAAGGAATAGAGCTCAAATCCCCAGACTTGTGACCTAAGCGCTTGGACTCACTCTTGGGTCTTGTTACTTGCTACAAGCACTTGCCTAAGACGTTAGTAGAATTAGTCATGTTAAGGTTTGTGTGTACCACCAGCTTAAAAACAAACTACCCTATGAGATTATACCTATGAGATAGATAAAATAACTACTTTGTCACCTAACTATAAAATTGAAATGATAAAAAACCAAATTTTTACGGTCATCATTGTGTGAACTTGGTGAATTTGGGGTTGTATTGTGTTTGTATGCGAGGTGTGCGTTGTACCGCGTCTTATACGCCTTCACGATCGTGTTTTGACTTGATATCATATTCTCTCTCGTATCTCTTGACATCGAAGATGACGACCATACAGATTTTACGATCAGAATCCATGAGCTTTCAACGATCCACCGTCTGTTGTATCTCTTCATAAACTCAGGATGACCCTCTTCCCAAGTTGGTCCCACCTAGTCACGAGGAGAGCCAGACCCAGACTCCCTCGCTTCCTAGCCTTACAGTTGAGGCAGACCTCCGCTTCAAAATTTCATCTATTTCTCCTACACATTTTTCACTGACTTCTAATGAGACTTTCTCCTTCTTAGAGCATTCAAAGATCATGGCTAGAGGGAAGGGACCAATTGAGGAGAGAGTTGCTGAGGATAGACAGACTAAGGAGATAATACAGATGAGAGACCCGATCCAGCTGTGGATATTACTACAGGGATTCTAGACACACTGCAGTAAATGAGTTTACAGATCAAAGATAAGTGTAGAGTCTAGGATGAGCTGAGAGCTGAGATCACTATGCTGAGAGAAGGAGCCGGGAATCCACAACCACTTGCTGTGTTTCCCGCTACTTTGAGAGATGATTATGACCCAGGAGTTAGAATGCTACATCATTGGATTTAGTTACCACCATATCAAGGGTCATACTAGTTGAGTCAGTCCTTCATTTCTTTGCTTCCCAAGTACTATGGTAAAACTACAGGGTAGCCGTTTACCTTTTTGTAGTAGTTCGAGATGATTTGTGGTACGACTAGTTCTATAGAAGTTACACGGAAGGTTGTTCGCCTCAAGGCCTTCCCCATTGCCTTAACAGATAAGGCAGTCTACTGGTTGAGTCACTTAGATATGGATATTTCTACATGGGACGATCTGATGTTCACAATCCTGCGTAAATATTTTCCTCTACGATGGATGAACATGATGAGGAGGCAGATCTCCAATTTTACACAGTTGCCGCATGAATCATTCCATGAGGCATGGGATCGATTCAAGGATTTGATAGAGAGATGCCCCCATCACGAGATACCATTGAAGGTACTAGTACAAAATTATTTTGGAGGACTCCAGCTAGATGTTCAAGGCCTAGTGAGCATCGCATGAGGTGGCAATTATCTGAATAGGGATGTCGAGTCATTTTGGTCTATTTTTGTAGGGATGCTAGAGAATTTATGCGTTGTTGATTCCAGTCGGTTTTTCATGAAGGGCCCACAACCACCACACCTAAGAGAGCATTTGAAGGTGGCACATGTTTCAGAGTCTGAGTCATGGTCTGACATGGGATTTATTAGTGAGAAGCTGACATTAGTTGATGTGATTTAGAAGCAAATTCAGGATTTACAACTGCTGCGAGAGTTGGAGAAACTCTCATCACTTCCTCAGCAGTTGAGTGATTTGACGAAGAAGGTGACCTAGCTGCAGCTTCAATATCAGCAGACTTGTCCTTCTTCCCCTTCTCCGTCTGTTCGGAGATCTTTACTCGCTCCTCCCACCCGTCAGATATAGTTTATTCATAGCGAGCTGATTCAACTTATTAAGACTCCACAGATTGATTGACACGAGGATCCGTCCAATGTCGATATGCATCAAATAACTAGCCTTGGAGATTTTGATGTTGATTCTCATGCTACTCTTGAGATCAACGAGATATGGTACACTCATATTCACTCTTCACCACACTTTCCTCCTCGGAGTGTACATCACTAGTAGCAGCAATATAGTCATCCACAGCATGGACGTCCAATTTTCCAGCACCGCCAGCACTACACACAGCAGTCGTCTCGCCAGCATGCATATCAGAGACCACATTCTTTTCAGTATTCTTGTACACATTAGCATACATGTCATTACCAACAACAACAACAACATTCTTCCTTCACACCACAGAGGTCTCCCCTTCCTTACACACCATAATACCACAATCCTAGGCAGGAGAGAGTAGATAATCAGGGTCATCGCACTGAGTCTGAGATATCTTCATAGGCTTTGTATTGAATAAGATCATGGATATGATTGGCACACTCCAGAACACACATATGACAAATATGGAGTGGGTTAACCATTGCCTGGATGAGTTAACCACACCAAAGACCACTCTTCTAGCACAATCTCAGATGAATACGAACAATAAGAGGAGGCACACAGATCAGGTCGACACCATTACAGGTACATTCTCTTTTCCTGAATTTTTATCTAACTTCATTCATCTCAGGAGTGCTAGATCACCACGAGCACCTGATCGAGAGGAGAGGGCACATGATGAGGAGCGAGAGCCAATTCATGATGATCATATAGATCTTGATGCTGAGGAGGAGGATCACTACGATGAGGTCCAACATGATTTCCATAACGATGATATTTAGAGAGAGGGGATCATTGCGAATATAGTTGACATGGACACGGGTGAGTCAGATGATGATGCCACGACCGACCATGCAGATACTCTCGATGCATATTTTTCTTCTCCTATTTTAGAGAGATTTGTACATACTTCTAAGACTCACGATGTACATGCTATTTCCACTTTTGATGAAAATAAAAAGGATTTTGTTGTTATTTATATTGTTCCTTTTCCCAATGCTTTGTATGGAAAAGGAAAGAAAAAATCCAAAAAGAATGTTGTCACTCCATAAACTGATCATTTATCAAAAGATCACATTTTCTGAAAATTCCACTCCATGATGCCTTGGATCATTTTCCTACGCTCAAGAATTAGTTGAGGAACAAATGCACAACACATAGGAAAAAGAGATCATGAGTATAGAAACATGTATTTAACAAGGCAACTTCATGTGTTATTCAGAATAAGGTACCTAAGAAGAAGAAAGATTCTAGATCTCACTATGTCACATGCCAGATTGAAAATGCCAGATTCCATCGTACTCTCTTAGATAATGGTTCCTCAATTAATTTGATTCCATCTTTTTTGCTTGATAAGCTCAAGCTAGGTACTCTTTACAGATCACGAGCGACACTTCAGTTTGTTGATCGATCTGTGAAGAGACCTAGAGGCATGCTAAGGAACATTATCGTGACCGTTCAGGGCTTGTTGTTTCCAGTGAACTTGATTGTCCTATATATGGCGTGCCCTACGCAGTTACACATTACTCCAATCATTCTTGGGAGACCCTTCTTACAGACAGCTAGAGCACTCTTTGATTATGATGCTGGGAGAGTATCATTCCGCAGAGACAGTGGAGAGATACACATTGAGATGGCGAGATGATGCAACAGTCCCAAATTAGTATTGTCATTTACTTCAAAGGACACTAGTCTTATAGAGGATTGTTGGCACATAGATGAAACACAATCTCTTGTTCTTGAGAGTGTTTATTTTGATACCCATGATATCCTACTTGAGGATGGGGTAGATCACATGGTTTCTAGTTCTTCAGATGATTGTTCACATATAGATACAGAGTTCACATCAGATCCAGATGAGCAGTCAGTTGCATTAGACATCTCAGTGCCACAGATTGAGAGTACACATATTCTAGCACGAGAGTCAGTTGAGTATATTCCACAGATCATACAGTCTGTTCAGTGTAGAGAGTCGGATGGTGTGATGGTTACACATATTGACACCTTCTGTAGTCCATTTCTAAAGACACATATTTCAATAGAGAGATCTATGCCACAATCAGAGTTAACTTACAAAGGCAGCTAAACTTGTACAACCAGGGATCAGTACGCATATGTAGAGCAGATGATTTAGTACGACCCGAGTTGAGGTGATCTACTTTGTACAGGATGCATGACTACTCTTCCACTTCATTTCATCCTGTACAGAGACATGTGAGCCTTTTGGTTTTCTGGAGTATATCACCGCTTGTATATTCTTCATAGTCCACCATCATCCCCATTTTTTGCTCGTCTTATATGCTTAGGATACCAGATCCTAAGTATAGGGGGAAATGATTTCCCGTTGATTTGTGCTTTTTTATTTTATTCGTTCTATTTTTCTTTTATCTTCCTTTCTTTTCCACTAAACACTGGTCCCTAATTTTTGGTCACATTCTTTTCTATACTTAGGATGCCTTATCCTATGTATCGGGGGGACCGAGGGATTTTGTTGATTTTGTGTTCCTTTCTTCCTTTTGTTCCTTCGTTTGTATATTCCTTTTACTCGATCACCTCATTTTTGTCTCCCATTATACTTATGATGACCTGATCGTAAGTATAGGGGGTCGACTGACTTCTGTTCTTTTATTCTTTTCACCCATTTTTACTTAGCATGAGTTTTGTCCTCCTTTTTCTCATTTGACGCTATAAGGACATAACACAAGCTAAGTGTAGGGGGGATGCGTATATATTGTATATATACTTGCATTTGTAATTCGTACTTTTATGTATTTTCTATATCTATAAAATCCACAAAAAGTGGATAAGATTAATTTAAAATCCATTTACTTATTTATTATTTACAAAATCCTTGTAAATAAGTAAAATATTTCTAAAATCCTTATTTAAAATTCTTAATTTAAAATATGTATTTAAAATATGTATAATACTTATTTAAAATCCTATCTATTAAAATATATGTAAAAATAACTTAATCCGTATAAGATTCTTTGTATACAAAATTTGTAAAATACATTAGTTATTTAATCAAAAATAAAATATGGGTAATTTATCATTTAAAATTTTGTACATAGACTTACATATGAAAATTAAAAAATCCATAAAAAATGTAAAGTCCTAAAATCCATAAAAAATACAAAATCCTTAAAATCCACAAAAATGAGTAAAATTCAGATAATGTACTTCACAAAAACATGGTTGCATTTGCATTAGCATTTTTCAGAATAAGCTTGATTCTAAAACTAAAGATTGGGAATAGTCTAAAGGATGGAGCTTGATTACGACCTTTAACATTCATTGTAAGGAGCCTAGCTAAGAACTAGAATTTAGACTCTTCAGGTCATTGACTTAAATCTTTGGGTTCCATAAGACCATATTCGAGAAGTCAACTTAATCTTGCCTGAGTAGAACACTTGGTGTCATCCATTTAACTCTTCATCAGTGAACCAATTTTGGACACATGCACTTTGCACTTAGCTCGACTTGCATGGGATTGCGAAGGGCATTCCATTTTAGTGGTGCATTTTCATCCTTATCTTGTGGCGCGTGCATCTAAAGATGGGAGTTGTGGGGTTGAAATAATGCTTCTGATGAGGGGAGGATATGGTGGCACAATGTTTCCAAGACCTCAAAAAATGAACGAAATGAAAAGATGCTATATCCATCGAGGAACAAAAAGCTTGATGCAGTGCAAGCAACATTATAAAGAAAATTCAAAGAAGAAGCCACTAAATACAAATATGACCCCAATGGTCCAAGCTTCCACCAAAAAACCTACACATCTCAGTGGAGACTTAGCTACACTACCTGGGCTTCAAAAGGAGATGCATCTATACTGGTTGCACTGCAGTTCTCTTCTCATTCTTTTACTTTCTCTCTCTATTCAACTGTGGACACAACACGACCTAACCTTAAAAGAAAATACCTCCCTCCTCGAGGAAAGAGTAGCTAGACGAGGGTCCAATGGGAGTGTATTATTGGTATAGGCAGTTTCTTCGCTTCTTTAAGCAGGAAGAGCTAAAACAATTTACGCACAATAGATATTGAATTCAAGGATTGATAGAGTTAGCGATATGGATGAGTGGATCTGAGCTAGCTATTATGGTGAACCTGTATAAGCATTTGTGGAACTTGAGGACTGTTGAGATTAAAATCCTAATCCTAGTAAAGGATCTGACAAAATGCTTGTTTTAGGCCCGACAGAGCTCTGTCCTCTATCTGTTTCATGAATTGGTTTAGGAAAACAAATTCATTCAAACTTTCATTCTTTTTCCCTTATTTTTTTTCAAATAAGTGTTTGCTAAGGGACTAGCATAGTTAAAGTATAGGGGTTGATGAATCTAAGATTCATTAAAATTTTATCTTAAAACCCTTAATA
Source organism: Ottelia alismoides (assembly GCA_037367405.1). Classification (NCBI taxonomy): domain Eukaryota; kingdom Viridiplantae; phylum Streptophyta; class Magnoliopsida; order Alismatales; family Hydrocharitaceae; genus Ottelia; species Ottelia alismoides. The sequence goes on along the minus strand of JAZKJV010000198.1, from coordinate 890,205 downwards.
AATACATGTAAATATCCATTAATTTCCATCTTTTAACAAAACCTCATTCATGAATAAGAATGCACTTTTATGCATCTAAATCATGTAAATAAATAAAAGAATACAAATAGAGAAAAGAAAATTAGAGAGATTGTAGATATATATATACATATGTCAATATGACTAACAAAATATAAATATAACTGAAAGATATATTTACATAACCTAATCCTCGAGACCAAGTCAACATGGATTGGTCGACAACAAATAAGTAGGGTGAGATAAGGAGAGAAAGCATAAAAATAATTAATCATTCACTTCATACACTCTTCACTATTTTTAAAATAATTATCAAATATTCAATGTTTTTTAATTAATTCATATATGCATATTTTTTTACGAAACTCCTTTCTTAATTATTTCTGAAAATGTATAGAAAAATATAAAAAATTGAAAATAATATTTTTTATATATGCCAAGAAATCCAACTTTTAAATTGTCAGATTCTCAACTTCCGAACATCATAATATTCTCATACGAACTCCAATTTCACTATACTCACCTTTAAAGTTCATAAAATAAAATTCCCTAATTAGTGGATATGATTTCACTAAAATTGGAGTACATTTGCAAAAAGACGATTTTGGGACATATTGACAAATGCATTTCAGGGCTTTTTATTTTCCATAGAACACATTATTTATAACTTTTATGATTTTATAAATTTAATTATTTTCCTGATCTAGTATTTTAACCACGATTTAGTTCAGAATTTTTTGACACTATTTAATATTTTAAATAAATTAAACACCCCATTTTATAGGTGAAATTGAACTAGAGATGATATACCTCTATTTATTAATATATTTAAATAAATTCATTAAAATCCGTAAAAATTCATATGCATTTTATTTATTATTGTAATAATTAACAAAATATAAAAAATCATAAGTTATTTTTAAATTATTAAATTAAAAATGCAATATCTATTTATGAAGTAATGCAATATCTATTTATGAACTATTATTTATACATATTTATTAATATAATATTTATATTTCATTAAATATTTACTATTTATCATAATAAATTATCCTATAATTTAGATAATTTAAATGTCTACAATTTTTATTTTTACAATTTGAAAATAACCTTGTTATGTATTTAATATCTATTTTACAAAACATTTATGGTTTGTAATTTTGTGGTGCTGACATGTGTCAGCATCACATTTATCTTCTCTAAGATTTTGTTCCAGTAGTCTGCTCCACATGGTAACTACTCCACCTTAGCCAATTTCTACAACCCTATATCTACACCTAAAAAATATTCTAAACTATAGATTTGGTATATTAATCATCCCCCATCGACAAAATAATCTTCATTTTTTTCAACAACCTTCTATTTATCCTATAAAAATTGCAAAGTTGGCATTAATCAGCATCTCAGACCAGGTTCAGTTCCAACAGAACAATCACCCCATCTTCCAAGCTTTGTAGAGGGCTCTTTAAGTGACAGACGACATAGATCTTCCTCTCGTGTGGAAGAGGGATGATATGAGAAGAGTCCAAAGTGCTCCCGTGCCTTGAATCACCGTAGTTTGATCGACGTTGAGCCGCAAAACATCACCGGTTCGCTGTCGATAACCTGATGGTCATATGCCATCTTCTTTCCCAAGTGACTTCATTCATCGATTTCTTGTGTTTTTAATCACTTTTTAGTGTAGTTGATCACCCAACTTAGTACCCATTACCCCATTATCACAAAAACCCCTTTGAATCACGTCAAATTCCAAATAATGTTTCAAGATTTTCGTGGCATGTTCCGAACTCTTGCACGTGACATCTTTATCTCAATTTTTAGACCGATTCAAAGGTGAATCGAGCCTCGATTTTTCTTTGTAGATACTTACATGGGGGTTGGGAATAAAAATCCTATCTTTTTTATTTGTTTCGTGGAGCAAAAGATTTTCAAAATTTGGGGAATAACAACCTAGTAGCAACCAGAACAAGAGGCATCTCCAGAAGCTACAACCTCTTGCCACATGTCACAAATCAACGATCCAGATCGAAGCTTCTCATCTAATCTCAGACGCCTGATGATGAAGGGGTAGAAATATTGCATACTAAACCCAACCAACTTCCAGAATTCAGCCTGGAGTAGAAAAATTCCTAGTTTTCACGTTGGTCCCCATGCAGGGACCTAACTACATGGATTCATATTTGCTTCACATTTTAGTGTCTGATCAGGGACTAGTTTGCATAGACTTTCTTTCTTTTAGTTGCAGTTGTACCCCTATACTATGTAAACTGTTTGGACAATCTAGAGATATCAATTTAAATACCCTAGATATATCATTTTTCAATGATTATTCTAGGGTAGTTACACAACTACCCTAGAGAGGTTTTGTTATATTTTCAAGGTTTTTCATTGTGTATTTGATTTGATTTTATTTCTTGAACTTCGCATTTATTTTGAGTTTTGTGTCAGTTTTCTTTTCAAGCTCGTTTACCGAGAACTTCGTGGATCTACTATATATATCATTCTACATTTAGATCTCAAATTTTTTGAAAAAATATCACTTTGAAAAGTAAATAAAAATTGGAAAAGATAAAAACCACAAAAACTAAAATCGATAAAAAGAGTTTCTCTCTTTCTATCTTTCTTCGAGGAGAAATAAAATCACAAAAATATTCTTTTCCTCAAAAATTGTAGTTTACTTATTTTTCCTCCTTGTGTTTCTGCCAGGCACACTTACCTGGATAAATAAATAGTGTAGACAAAATAGGAGAGAGCCTGCTTCTATTCATTTTCTCTCTTTCTCTCTCCTATTTTATTGATTTTTGTTTGATCAACTAGGGTTTTGTTTGGAGCAATTTTTCTACACTGACGACTCATATTTTATCACTCACTAAACCTTAGCTATCACCAAGCTCTTCTCTAAATTGTTCACTATGTTGCTCGACTCGTGCCAATCTAGCATGAAGTTCTTTAATGTGTCATTGTTCCCTCTTCATCAAAATTATTTTTTAAGAGGCATCTTGTTCACTTGTTCCTCTTCACCATTAGAATCAAAGAGATTGGAATTAGTATGGGTACAACAAGCTGATATAAAAAAATCAAGGTGAGAGTCTTCTTCTGTGTGAGAAGAGAAATGAGCAAAGGGCTGGGTCTGACCCTCCTTGGGAAAAGAATAAGACTTATTAATTTGTCTTAGAGGAAAGGATCGCCTAGAAGACAAGGCAGTCTAGGGTGAGAGTCATCCCAAGCCCATGAGAATGGTCATTTTGGGGTATTCAATGACAGGATCATGAACTTCGAGCAAAAATCACCCCAATCTGACATTCTCTATGTCAAGATATTTGATGAAAGAGCACAATATCAAACAAGGAGTGAGTGGAAAGGCTCTAAGAGCAGTCTTTGAATGCACACCCCTATATGCAAACACAAAGCAAACCCAAGTTCACCAACTGTACACAGTCAAGGTCGCAATGGTCTGGCCACTTATCTTTTCAGTTTTAGTTAGGTGATAAAGGATCTTGTACACCCTTTACACACAATAGAGTCACTTTACGCCCATCGATGCTCCTGGTAACTCCCAATCAAAGGGGTAATCTTTCTGAGCTACCGAGTTTCAGTATCACACACTTAAGAAGACTTCCAAGCTTAAACAAACAAAACCTTTTTTTAAGGTTGAAGGTAAGTCCTTGCAGGTCCCAAATCCGTACGAGTCGGAAATGGAGTCTTAGGGGGCAGGGACAGGGACATGGGTATAACTTTGGTGGTTGTGTCCTGATGAATCGCTAAATGCATGAATTAATATTTATCCGTTGTAGCATGGGTACTTAGAGAACCATACATAACTGATTGAATATCTATGTGAAGAGTTTCTCAGCTTTAATTGATAAACCTGGGAACTCCAGGGTCTAGCACAAGGACACAAGCCACATTATAATTAATCAGGCTCAAATATCTATGTTTAGTCATTAATAACTAATCTAAGTCAAAACATAAAGAAATAAATAATGCACAATAAACAATGCATAATAAATGCATATCACGAATGCATGCATGATATGGAACATAATGTGATTTTAGAACATATAAATGCATATTATAAAGAATGCCATCATGAACAGAATGATAAAACACCTGAAATTACATAATTTGGATGAACGATGGTCAAGTTATTCATCATTGAATCACAGAGGCATAATTGTAGTTAAACATAATGAAAACGTAACACATAGGTCCCTACCTGGATTTATATGCAAATAATAATAACTGGCCAATAAATTTAAGGAACACATCTAGGAAGAGGCATGTTAGCAATTAAGGGAGATCGGCTGGACAGAATCATAAAATGCCCAAGCCCGCACGTGAAGAACACACGCGGCCAGGCTCGAGGCAATGGATGGGTCGGTCGTAGGTCAAGAGGCCATGGGGAGACCTCCATTCCTCAAAGCATGTATAGTTCCACCAAGCCTCGTGGTCCGATGTCGAAGCTGAGACAAGATTTGAAACATCTGATAGGAAAGATCAGACAATAACTGCTACTTCATACTCTGTTGTTGGCCTCCTCTCATGCGTTTGAGAAGGCTGCACGCCGGCAAAATCAAGAATGTTCTACCTTGCTCTAACTCTAGCTCTAAGGGTTGAGGAAGATTCTTTAGTAGATAGAGAAGGTATTGACGATGAGCGGATGATCCGACAGTGATCGGGACAATATATCCAGCCATCATCATTGGCATTGGGTCTCTAGAATAGGGCCACTGCGAGTCATCTATCCATTGAAGGGATGATGTACATGCGATGTTAGTTAAATTGCCGAAGCTTGTATATGTGTGGATTGGAGTGAACAGAGGGTGGTGAGATGAAGAAAAGGAAGCCCTAAAGTGTGTTCTCCTCCGCCAGAGGCAGAGGAGAATGCCTGGGGTGGAACAAGGTATAGAGGAAAGAGGAATGTGAACCAGACCTACAACGAAGATGAGATAGGTCTTGCGACGGTTGGGGTGGTCTCAATCAGAGGTGAGCATATCCGTGTGAGCCAAATAAAAGATGAGAAACAAAGAAAACCTTTATAAATTCATTACATGGAGATTGAAGAAGCTTCGCAAGTGAATGAATGGCTTGGGCTTGAGGATCAAGCCTACCCTCTGATCATTGCTTAAAGTGTCCAACCGTGACATTAAGCTAAAACGATTGTCAGAGCCATGACAACGTATCATGGCAAGCTTGCCATGGGTCTCACTAGAAGGAAAGGTCTCCATGATCGCTCTTCGAGAACCCTATTTCTTGTCACAAAAAGGGTATAAGGCTAGGGCTTCCTTCGTACAAGGATGGACCACCTCCCATGTGGGTGGCGAGGAAATATTTTGAGATATAGAACAAGGGTTTAAAGTGGTTTTTGAGCAGTTTCAACCGTCGGTTTAACCAATTGATAACAACAAGTGATTGAAATGGGATGTCAGATGTGAATGATGAAACTTAGGCCATCGTAAAGAGGTGTCTAGATCATGGAGAAAGGGGTTGGTGACATCAAGAGAAGGGAAGGAAGTTGGGCGGTTTGGAGAATTTGCAGGTGCTTAAGAACAATTCGGGGAAGACGATGAAGGGTTAACCCTTTGATCAAGACCAAACGGTCTCCTTTTGAGTGGAATCTGATGGTTTCAATCTCATCTGGGTTCATATCATGAGGTTAATATTGAAGCACCATTGAAGGGTCCTTATGTGATGTAAGGATAACATCAGACGGCTACCAAGGGATGTAGGTGGCGACACAGAAAAGGGCCACGTGACGGGCATCTGTGAAGCCACATGTCCCAATTAGAATTAAGATAAATTCAGAAAATCAAAGATATTTAGAAATAAAATATTTAGGAGTTGAATCGAGAAAATATTGAACATTAAAGTTGAGATTTCGATGAAATCTACAACTTTTATGTAAAACTCAAAGAGAATTGGAGTCATTTGTACATAGATAAAAATTAAACAAGTAATTAAATCATGAAAACATTTTTCTTTTATTTTCTTTTCTCGTTTTTTTGGATTCTCATTTTATATTTTATGTTAAAATAATTGTGTACAATATTATACTAATTTTTATTAGATTTTTAATTAGAAATGAATACATAAAAAAATAGCACATTAATAGGTTCATATAATATAATATAATTAGGATTATTTATGGACAACACATAGATTAATATTTAAGATTAAATGGTAAATAATTTTGGTGATATTCTTAAGCAAGAGAGATAATATTAATGAATAATGATGATAAATACGAGAGTTATCATGCCCTATAGTTAATCTAAGCTCGTCCTCGAGCTAATAAATAAAGGATAAGATATAGAGTTAGAGTAGTTTAGTGAACTCCACTGACATGTGCATGTAAGTATACATGGCTTGAATTGACCTATAACATTTTGGTTTTAGAAATCCTAAGATTCTAAGTTGAACAATATATTAATCAAAAGGAATTCTACTCCCTTATCAGACTCTTAATGATTACATAAATATAAGAAGTATGACTTAGTGTTGACTGCATCAACAAGAGTAGAGTCAAAATTTCACCAAAAGTTCCAATCTCAGAAGCTCTCATAAAGATCAACCCTTAACACTAGGGAATAAGTATAGTCTTGCTTCGATCCATCGTCCCTTTAGTTCGCTAGACTTAAAAGTGTAGATGGCAGGCCAGATAATGGATGAAAATAGGATTATGTCATTCCTTTCTCTTCCTCTCATAAGAATAAGGTTTTCACTCAAGTACACATACTCAACACATTTGTATATTTTTTAGTATCAATCAGTATGTCCATGAAAAGAGATTGAGTCGTCTGTACTTGTTTTCCTAGGAGTACACCGGGGTGCATCTTTTTAAAGTTTCTAATATTCTTGCACCAGACTTGTAGCGTTAACGATGCAGAGCCATTTTTGAGGTGCTAGCCTAACTAATAAAAGCCTAAGATTTTCTCCAAGTGGACACTTAAAAGGTTGGGAGAGCTTGCCTTGAGTGTAAGCTCATATGATGTAGCTTTGTAATGTAATGAGCTTTATCATTGTCATTTTTTTTAGGGAACTTCCTTTCTTTTTGGCCAGCTCCACTAATTTTACCAAGGATTGGTGCACATTGATCAACCTATCAATTTAATGTTATCACACCCTGGCACTTTAGGTCAAAGTCATGTGGTAGTATGAGAACCATGTCACATAGTGGTTATGATGCTGACACTCAGGTTTCATGAAGTCTTCATTAATTTTATCCCATCCTCGAACATCATCTTGATCAAGTACAAACTCAAGCCTCAAATCCTAGTTCCTCAAGTGATACCTCGACTCATCGCAATCATGAATGCAGTCGTGCATGTGATGTGATAGTCAAATTCTCTTTAAGGGAGATTAAACATGCAATATAGCACACATCTTCTAACTAGGGTAGTGTGATCTTTTTTATGTACAGGACTCTAATGATTAAGACAGGTTAACTTTAAATATCTTGACTTCTTAAAACAAGTGTTAAAGTCCATCTCAAGCCTTGAGTGCATAGTGATAGTATTAAGGAAAGGCACCAAATTAAAAAGTTAGCAGATTAAAAAGTTAAAGGTCATTGAAAGTTTTTTTATTGAAAAAAACAGAATAAGCACCCTTAAAAGAAAGCTCAATGGACTAGAACAAGTACAAGGATACCCCAAACACAACGCAACTCACTTCAGTTCCTCAATCACAACAATCTGGTATGACTCTTCAAGGTTTGAAATCATAGGCTGCCTTATGCTTTACTTGCTTTTTCCTCAAAGAATAAATCCCTGAATCTTAATATGATAATTTTTCATTGACTTGGACAATGAATCGCCTAGAATGATGCCATTCTTCCTCAAATGTAATGTTCATATCAACATGAGAAGATTTGAATTTCTCCCAAATAGAAGGAAAAGATATCCAACCCTTGGCTCCTGCAACTGATCTATGGGTTTTCCATAAGAAAAAGAAACTAGACGCAAGAGGATTATCTAACTTACAAATAAGGTGACACTCAGCTGACTGAATATCCTCAAAGAAAGGTACATGCTCTTCCATACCTAACTCCTCTAGTAAAATGTTATCTTACTGAAGAGGCATCACTCTTCTCAAAGAACTCTTTATCGACTTGATCTTCCAATATATAGAGTTTAGATCCAGGCTTTCTTCCATGCTCAACTCTTATGAAAGATCAAAGGCTAGAAAACCTTATAAATACTAAAATCTGATAGTTCAGTGAACAGTCATATCCTCTTAGATACTCAATACACAAGGAGGAAATTGAAGAGACACAAGTGTTAATCTTTATTTACAAAATTATTCAATTTACACCTTAAAGTATGAAAAACATTTTGAAAATATTTTACAAACCATGTCACATAAATATAGGTTTTCTAAATATTTAACAAAGATCTTCCAAATAAGTCAAACTATATTTCACAAACCATGTAAATAATTTGAAAACAATGTCAAATATATATAAAGTTTTCAAAAATCATTTCAAAACAGTTTGTAAAGAAATTAGTTCCAAGAATATAATACGATACATGTAACCCAAAGAGTTTAAAATTATGAGTTATGGCTAAAGTATATATGAAATATGTATACGATACACCCCCTATACTTTGTTGGTGCTATTTCCTCGTATCACAAAGTGATATGAAGCCATTGCTCATACTAAATATAAAGATAATGTATAGAATCGAACAATTGGCATAGTAAAGGTGATTGAGTGAAAATAACATTCAGAAGAATCTAGAGACTTGGGTCCCCAATACTATACTGAGGAATAGCTTAAGTGTAGAAATGAAATGAAATTAGAGGACCCAAGGGGAACAATCAGAAGGAAATGGAACCCCTATATACTTAGGCAGAAAATGAGCCTATGTATAAAGAATAGGAAGCTAAGGGATGGAGGGATCAGGGCTAGCAGAATCTCAAGATGAATCTTATGGGATGAAATGGAGCTAGGGTTTAGATATGATTAAGTAAAGTCACACGAAATCAACCAAACCTGATAATTTCACCAACACACACCATGAAGACTAAAAAGTATGTTCTAATTATCTTGTCTCTTTTACTGGTGACAATACAAAATTTGAGTTCATTACGAGCATGTTTAAGTAGGATTTGGGAACTATCCTATGGATGTGTCCTCATCTCTCAACATGTAAAATAATCCTACAAATAATGATGGGTTTGCTCTCCAAATACAAGATCGATTTTAGCTCCATTTTAGTTGTCAACTTGCATTAATAGTCCCATTTTTGGAGATTAGGTCCTCACCAAATTAATAAATCTGAGCACATAATGCATCGTCTACCGTACAATCCCATTTCTTTTAGATACTAAGTGATAAAACTTTAGGTAAGGATACAAGAAAAGCCATGAAACAATAAAATTCATGATGTATGCTCAAGAGAAAAACTTGTAGTGACACCAGCTCTCTGCATGCACGTGCAGAGCTGAATAGAAATATGTCAAAATGCACGCAAGTCTATAAAAAACCGCACCTAATCATATGTTCTATTAGAGAGAAAAGAATCAAATTAATTTGGGGTAGGTTAAACATAGATTGAGTGTGTCTCATGAATCTTAGATATAAAACAATATGCTAAAATGAAATTAGTGCACCCTATATTAGGGATCAAGCACAAAAAAAGATAAAATCTAAAGAAGCTCTAGGAGACATGTTCCTAAAACCTAATATTGGCCACTCAAGTTGAGTCCCACCTAGGAAAGGGTGAAACATACTCAACACACCAAACAATATAGTCCATAGTCTAGGTATAAAAAAAATATACAAAACAAGATGATCTTCGAAGAAGCTTGATGACATCTTCTGCAACTCTCTCATCAGGAACTCCACTCTAACCTTCTAGCCTCCATTCCTCTTCAAGCATCCTCGAATCAATAGGACTTGCCAAAAATGAAATAGAGTTAAATAAATCAAAGATTATCAAACAAACAAATAATGCATAAAACATCACATAATGACCTAGAAAATATATGCAGACTGCATCTGTTGTTGTACATGTCTCCAGTTCTAGAAGTGTGGTGGAGACTGAAAGTGAGGTTGGAACTACTGGTGCTGGGGCTGGGGTCTTGACAGGTCGTGAATCGACCTACATTAATTATGGGGAATTATTGAGCGTTTAAATTAATGTTGAATTTGTCGTTGTCAAGCAATCAGAATCGATCAAGAAATTAACCACAATAAATTAATCAATTTTATTCGAAGTGGTTTAATGTTTATTTTAGTTGGACAAATCCCAAGGTCGAACTCAAGGAGGCAAAAGAACAACCTAGAATTTTGTCTATCAAAGTTCGTGTATGGTTTTCGAGACGGTAGTTTTTTGTATTTTTAATGCAAGTTTGAGATGCAAAATGCAAATGTGGCCAATTTTAGGGAGTAAAATACGATTTTCAATCAAACAATGTCCAAAAAATACGAAACATGGCCAAGATGTCAGTTATGATAAAATGAATGCACTGTGTTTTCTTTTGAAATTTTTGGATGTAAGATAAATATTTTTATTAATTTATGAATGCAAACACAATGAATTTCAATAATTAATTATAATAAATATTAAACCTAATTATTTTCAAGGGATAAAATTATCCAAGATCTATCACTAGGTATCGATCTTAGAAAAATCCTAACCTCAAAAATATGAGATTTAATACCTATAAAAAGTTAAAATCGAAATCGGTAAAATGTTTTTTACAGGGCAATCAATGCATGCAAATGTAATTATTTTTTGGGCACAATGTTAAACATAGTTAATCCACGAATCACCAATTATTCGACAATTTTCATCGCTATGGTTAATTACTTATGAAGTTCCAAGCATAGAATGGGCAAAATATGCAATTTATAACAAGAATATTAATTATTATAACCATTGACCACAAAAATATCACAAGCATGTCATGATGTAAAGAATTACTTGTTGAACAAAATGCCTATTTTTATTAATAAATGATGCAATATAGTTGTTTAAAATAAAGGGGAAATACAGGGGCATGTTCTGCAATTTTACAATAATAAAAATAAAACAAAATGCAAGTAGAAGGACTGGAATGTAATTACCGCAATTCCTAGGGGAGTTTCTGCAAAATAACCAGATTTGCACATGTCCGCCGGGGTTGGATGTGGAATTAGAGAGACTGGGGGGTCTATGCTGCAAATTTCCTAAGGGGTCACGTGATCCTTGGGCCGAGGCTTGACTGGAGATCTAATGGATCTTCAAGGGTGGCTCTTCAATGTTCCACCCCACACACGTGCTAATCACGTGTGTGTGAGGGCGTTTGTTGGGAACGTTCCCCAGCACACGTGCCATGCACGTGGCGCGGGTCTTGGGTCGTGTGCCCAGCGGAAAGGCAGAGGAGCTGGCGAGGCTCTTGGATGGGCAAGCGGTGAAGGAGTGGCGGAGGCGCTGCTGCTGCAGTGGTAGTGTTGCAGTCGAGGCGTGGTGCAAGAGGACGATATACGTATGGAGTCGATGATGGAGAATCTTCTGGCGGGCGGATCTGCGAAGACGATGGTGACTCGAGTTGATAAAGCGGAAGTTATTGTCGATGGAGTTATAATCGCAATTGTGGAGTCAAAGGGGGATGTCAATGGAGGTTGAAGGGGTTATCAGGTCGGTAGCTCAACGGTGGTCGAACATCGGAGTAGAGCAACAAGAGGTTGTATGCTCAAGTTGTAGCGGTCGATATGGTTGGATCTCACCGGGTTGAAGGGGAAAAAGCGATGCTGTTACCGTCTCCCTTCCTGTTTGTAGCGCTAACGGCGGATGGGTTGGTCGGGTGTGGCGGTGGCATTTAAATAGCGGGGAATGGGTTGCGATGGTGGGCTATCGATTTGGGATTCGATTGAGGATCGGGGGATCTGATTGAGAGATTATTAATCAATCTGTCGAGGGTTTGAATCAGGAAGGCGGCAGAGATTTGAGGTGGCGGTGGTCGGGATTCGCGGAGGAGGTGACACGACGAGATTCCCGGAGGAGGGTCAGGGAAATTGGAGGCGGTGCTGCCTGTCATGGAAAGTGGGAGAAAGAGGAAGATGAGGTACAAGAACTGTCCGATCGACCGAGATCGGGCGGTCCTGATCTCGCCACATGGCAACAAGAGGAGGAGCGGGGGAGCACGTGTAGGGCACGCACGCAAGAGGCACGTGCTCCGCACGTGCGAGGCTTTTTTTTTTAATTTTAATTCTTTATATTTTTTATAAAAAATGAAAATAAATAAGGCAAAAAATGGTTGACACATGGCAGCTCTAGGAGCTACCACGTGTCAGCCCCAGAAAAAATGAAAATAAAAATACAAAGATAATTCAAATAGAAATAACAAACGACATCGGATCGAAAAATTTTCTTCATGAAAGTTGCTCATTTCGACGAGATCTACACTGTTAATGAAGAGACTAAAACCAAAATCGATCATTTGCACAAAGTGATATTTTTGGGGTATCACATGAACATAGAACACCGTGATTTTTGGGTTTTATAATTTTTTGTCATTTTTAAAATAGATAAAAATCCAAAAAAATATTATAAATATAAAGATAAATATTTACACATCAATTAATTTTTTTTGAATTTTATTGTATAAGAAAAAGAATAATAAAATAAAATATGAAAGAGACGATTTTTGAATAGACGGTTAGTAAAGACTCGGACTCAGTTAGTTTCTTGATTTCGAGCTCAGTTTGGATTTGGAATTTTGTATATTTTAATAAAACTTTTATTAAATAATATAAATGAAAGAAAAAAAAATAAAATGGGTTAATTATGTATATAAAATAATAGGTCAAAAATCGCTAAAATACAAAATGTACAAAAGAGGCCCAAAACCCAACTTTCACATATGAGCTCAGATTCACTTGAACTTGGTCTTGTTTTGAAGGTATTTGAATGTGCATTAGTTCAAATGTGTTTAGGATTAAATCAGACACTAGATGAGGAAGATATCAAGGTTTTAGTTTGAAAATCCTAGAATTGGCGTTTGAGTTTTTGGTCCACTCATTTAGGCTTGTTATTTTTTTGTATTTTTCATTTATTTTTGTCAGTAATATGTACACAGTGGAGTGGTTTTGGGTCATTTGGAATTAGCATCAATTTGTTAAAAATCAAGGAAGTTAGGCTAATTTACAGGTCAATTAGGCTGAGATTTTTGGCTTCTTATATTGTGCGATAAAATGTCATTCTTATTAAAACATGCGTGAATGCTAATTATGCAATATAAATGAAGAAATACCAATGAATTTTAGGGATTTGAGCTTAATTAATGACTTTTAGAGTGATGAACATGAGATTCGTCATCCCCCTATACATAAATCATGCTCGTCCCTGTGCATCAAAAGAAATGCAATGAGGTGAAATGAGATTGGGTTCCATACCAAGAACATGAGCTAGAGCTAAAAATGAAACTAGACTTAACCTTTGGATTATTAATTTGGCGGAACTTATGTGAGACTTAGAATTTTAAAATGAACTACCTTCAAGTTATACACATCATTGTCACAGTTTCGACTCAAAAGTCATCTTAGATCAATCCACCTCCCAAAGCATACCCCATGATTATTGAACAATCGACTTGTGTGTGTGAAAGGTTTTAGCTCTTCCCATCCAGAATGATGGAGTACCATGCAAACCTCCTCTCCAGTAACTCATCCTCGGGGAGTCAGGTATTTCCTTCTAAGGTTCGTCGCGCCATGTTCATAATCGAATAGAGAGAGAATTTAGAAGAAGGAGATCATACTGGAGTGTGGCCATTGTAGTCACCTTTCCTTGTGAAGCCGGCCAGTTTAGACAAGTCTCCACCAAGATCTGCAGGTTTCCTAAAGCTTGGACCTTTTTGGTAAATTGTTTATTTGGTACTAGGGTTCTTTGTATTTGGATTTTTGGTGGTTCTGCATGGATCTTTTTGTGCCCCTACGGATATGGAATCTTTTTTTTGTACAACCATCCCTTTTCCGAAACTTTATTTCAACCCATACTCCGGTCTTTAAATGTCCACGCTACCATAAAAGAAACTCGTACAGTCTTCCAACACCCCATCTGAGTTGAGCTAAGTGCATAGTGCGAGAGTACAAATTAATTCCCTATTCCATCCTCGTACCCGAATGAAGAGACCATGTTAGACACTCATGGTCAAATGCTGCAGATGGTCATGTGGAACCTGAAGAACTAAGTCAAAGAACTGAAGCTTCTAAAATCATATTTCTCAGTGAAGTTCCTCTGAAAGTTAGGTGGATTAAGGTCAAGTCCAGATCACTCTCAGTTTCTGCTCATAACTCGGTTCAGATACTGTGGACTTTTTCACAAATGCAATGAATGTAATGCTGGATGAAATGCAGGTTTGTGAAATGTAGACACAAATTTTTTTTCATGTGATTTTTGTGATTTCTCTCTCTTTATTTTTCTTTTTTTTATTTTTTTGAATTTTTTTATGCAAAAATGAATAAGAAGCCAATTTTTTAGAAAATTTTGGTTGGACACATTCAGTGTTAGTAGCAAAACTTTTTCATTTTTTTAATGCTAGTTACCAACCCCGTAAGTACATATAGACTTATGAGAAAGTACGAGCTATGGGTAAAATATATACATAGTATATATACAACCACCTATACTTAGCGAATGATGTGTTCTCAGAGCACAAGAAGCATAGAGAACACCTAGCTCGGGCTAAACGTAAGAGAGTGAAAAAGAAAAGAAAAAGATCTAACGACATGCCCCCTATACATAGACTGTGAACAGTCTAAGTATAGAAGAAGAGCGAAAATTAGGCAGTTAGGATATGTGAGTGGGGAGAGTTATACAGATGGGCATCAGTTCCCCGTATACTTAGGCTCTTGTCAACCTAAATATAGAAGAAGGGTGGAAATTAGGCGATCGTGAGATGGGGAGAATGGTATGTATAGATGGCATCGCCCCCCCCCCCTATACTAAGGCCTTGGCCTAAGTAGAGGAAGAAGATGTATAAGGAGAATGATGGGGTCAGGAGGGAGGGAGGGTAGCCGATGATTAAGACGATTTTCGGCTGATCTTTTTGTGAGCATGTGGTGGCAGATCGTAATGATAAGAAGGAGATAAAGCATATGATTCCCAACCGTTATAAGTGTTATCCTCAAGGAAATCATGTTGGAGTGTAGATGAAGCGTATGAGTCATATGAAAGATAACCATCATCAGAGTTATCCTCATAGGAATAGTATTGTTGAGAAGGAAATCTTCGAGGATTGGTTATTAATGATACGGTGTTGTCGTTATTCCCAGAAAATCTCGGATCAAACAAACAAACTTTTTTCTTCTCTCGCTGCAATATAATTACAGAAAATAATGTGGAGCAAGAGAAATGTTTTTGCTACTTATTTACCTGTATAGCAGACAAGATTGAACTCAGGGAGGATACAATTCCTGAGGGTTATTCGAATAATCGACGAAAAATCAATTAAGAGAAAAAGAAGAATCTCAAAGGCAAACTATCCATGTTTTTGTGGAATTTTTCTATTTTTAATTTTTCTATATTTTTATTTCTATTTTTATTTTCTCATTTCCAAATTTTTGGTGATTTTGATTTTGCAAGTTTTTTTAAATTTTCAAAAAATGAAAATATGCACAAAGAAAGAAAAACACATACCAAACTTTTTTGTATTTTTCAATTATATCAAAGATGCTAAAAAAATCAAGAGAAGTTATTTTTTGGTTTTAAAGATTTTGAAATGTTTTCAGAAATTTTTGTAGAATTTTCAGATGTTGTTGTATTTTTGAAAAACCAGACATTGACAAAAAGAGAAATAATGCACAACATGGAGTCATTTGTAATTAAAAAAATGTTAACTGCCCAAAACTCCTGGCAATTATTTTTATGATAAATTTATGCAAATATCTACAAAAAGGAACTGAAATCACGATTTTTGGATTTTTATAGAAATTTCTGTGATTTTTATAAGATTTTTGATGTCTTTCATTTTTTTGGATTTTGAAAAAAATTAATGCGAGAAATTTGGATAGAAATTAAAAGACAATAAAGTAAAACTATTGTAATTTTTTTAGAATTTTTTGAGAGAGATTCAAATTTTTAGGAATTTTTGTATTTCAGGAAGATAAAATGACACTATTTTTGTTTTTTTAATAATAACAAATGGAAATGAAATGCAATAAAAATTTTATGATAGAAAGATACACATATCAGGAGCATAGAATGGTTTTTGGAGAATTTATTAAGCAACAAAAAACATTTTTTCAATAAGAAAAACAAGCAAAATAAAGGTCTAGAAATAAGGTACTAAATTGCAAATATTCAATGTTTGATCATCAAAAAAATAACAGAAATTAACATCAGGATGAAAAATGTAAATTACCTAATAAAACGTGATGTACACTTGCTAAGTGCTGGAGTAGGGGCCTTTTTATAATATGTGAATCTTCCTAGGGCCGAGTTCTAAATTTTCCAATATTTTCTCAATGCCCTGGGGTTTCTTGGCTTCTCTTCGTTTCTTCATGTTCGGAGGGGGCTATAAGTGCGCTGCCCCTCTCCTCGATCACTCCCAATAGGAGGGCACGAAGGGCGTCACCTTCCCCAATTCTCTCTCCGAAAATGACGACAGCGTTAGATCTACCGCGCGAAGATAGTGGTGCAGAGGGAGATGATATCCTCGATGGTTGTCGGTGGCGACGATGTTCTTGGGCAGAGGAAATGGGAAGATGGCACTGGAGTGCTCGATGGTATGTGGTGGTGGAGGCGTGCAGTGACTGTGGGTTGGCACGTGCGAGTGGTGGCGCCTGCGGTGGAGGCGCTGCGCAGCGCAGTGGAGGGCATGACTGTCGGCACTGGCCGTGGAGGTCAAGTACGGTGTGGGGGCCAGCTACTACGTGGTGCAGATGTCGATCGACATCGTTGTCGGTGCAGGGGGATGCCATGGCTCCTACGATGAGGCGGGATGGCGATGACGAATGGAGATTCCATGCAGTTGGAGAGATGGTTCTCGGAGGGGCAGCGACGGAGATGCCGCGTTGAGGCACACCTAGGTGGTGGCGGGGTCCACCCCGCGTGAAGCTTTTTTTATTATTTTTATTTTATTTTTTTATTTGTAGATGTAAGATAGAAATGAAGATGAATAAAAAAAGCTATTTTATTTTTTTTGAATAGAAACAGCAAATATTTTTTTATTTTTTTCTTTCTATGTGATCATGCAAAACAAATGTTAGAGAGAAAGAGAAAAAATATTTTTTAATTATCTAGTTAATTTTTTTATTTATCAACAAATTAGAACGCGAGCATGATGACTCGATCCCAAAGTCAAAACGGAGTGCATGAGTGGATGCGAATCCTTGCGATGTGGAAGATGAATCCGAGTCTTCGACCACCGTGTGTGGCCAGGATTAAGAGATTGTGATAGGTAGAAAAGAACGTGAACAGATGAAGAAAGTGAGATGAAAAATCGGAGTCGGAGGTAGATCAAAATCTTGATGGATACTGAGATCTAGATAAAAAATTTGATGACGGAATAAAAATGCGAAAAATAAAACTACAATTAACCTACAATAAAAATAAGAGAAGAAAAGTGTGGATATCACCTTAGGAGCGGAAAAGACCTTGATCACCTTGACGAAGGCCGACTGATTGTCACCGGACGGCTCGGAGGCTAGGCACCCTTTTGAGATAAGAAGACTCTCGGAGATCAGGCTCCTCTCACCAAAGATTGATCCAATTGAAATGATGGATAAGGAGCGAAATGATGGATAAGGAGCCATATAAATAGAAAATGTAGGAACTGAAATTTGAATTTTTGAATTTTTTTATGAAGATAAGAGATAAGAGAGAAAAAAATGAAATGAGATAAAGTAAAAAGATTAGTGTTAAATTATTTACAAAAATTAACTTATTTATTTGTATTTTTGTCACTTTATTAATTTGAAAATTAAATGTTAATTTTTTTATTTTTTATGGTAGTTAGTTAAGAAAATTAACTATATACATGTGCTATATACATATAAGAAATTATATACATCGTTAAATAAGGACATATTTTTCATTTTAAAATTTACATTTTTTTATTTTGAATAATTAGTAAAAATATTTACAAATATTTTCAAAATACAATATGTACAAATACATGAGAAAATTACACAAACCACCCTAGAAAACCAACTTTTCACCCCTAACTCCAAAAATTATAAAATTACAACCATCTTAAAGATAATATAATTTAGAATACAATGGAAGTGAGTTTGGTTCAATTTGAGTTCATATGGAGCCGGAATTGGTCTTTCAATTATCGCTTAGTGAATTTTTCCAAGTGAGGTTGCTTTTATCCTATACATGATTTGATTGTGCAATTATTTTTATTATTTAGGACACATTTTTATTTACAACTTTTGTTTTGAAAATTATTTTGCTTGAGTTCAATTTATGTACAAATAAAATAATGTAGTAAACAAATATACACATCACTTAATTTTTTGGATTTTCTGATTAGGGACCCTATCTCCCCCTACTTTATTCGTGGTCAATCAGGTCAAGACTTGACCTTATCTCAGGGTTCGGGTCAACCTGTATATATTACATATATACAATCTTGCTTTTTTTTCTTTTCTTTATTTTTCCTTTCTTTCTTTATTTATTTATTTTATGTTAAAATGGTAAGAAGTGTACAATATTTACATGCAGATGTAATTAAGTAAGAATATGGAGTTAGTATTATATTCAGGTGTTTTATAAGGGATTTTAAGCTAAAATAATTAAATAAAGATGATGAAATGCAGATTCATCATCCCCCTATTCTTTACCTTTGCTTGTCCCTTAGCAAACACTTATTTGAAAGAATAAGTGAGTAAAAAGAAAAAGAAAGGAAAAATGAAGAAATTAGGAATATTGAATATTAAACTTATCTTCATAAAATTGTAGTATGGAGCTCTGTCAGACCTTTGGATTATCAGTGTGGCGCAACCTTAATGGGAAATGGATTTAAAACCAAACACCCTCTAAGTTCCATAAGACTCCTATTCATGTCTCCTCAACAGTCAGGTCAAAACAAGTCTACATACAAAATTCTTATGATTATGAATCTTTACTTGTATGGTGTAAGTGAAATATATAGCTCCCCATCTCAAAAGTAGCAAAGAAACAACCTCCCTGAATAAGGTAACTCTAGTCCCTCGATCTAGTAACTCTTTCCTCGAGGAGCAGGGATATTCTCTTCTAAGATCAAGTACAACTAGCTCAAGAAGAGGAGATGGAGAAAAGAATAGACGGTAACCAGTGTAGCTACTTATCCTTGGATGCATGGCCAGTGTAGCCAAGTCATCCAGCTGCAAGCTTACAAATATTTGACTTTGAAGCTCTTATTAATTTCTCTTTTTTTATCCTTGTATATACACTTCGGCAGGCATTTTACTTTTCAATCAGGCGTGTCCACTTTTGGAGATTCTGCATTTTTTTCTCTTTTTTTCTTTTTTTTTGGAAAATATATATAAGGTGCAGCATGTACATAAGGAGTTTTTTCCTCGTGAGCTAGTAGACTATCCCTCTTTTGAAGCATTATTGCAACCCCGCAACATCCTGTCTTTAAACCTCAACATCGCTAGACCAGGTTGAAATGCGCTTCCCTCCCTAAAGGAAGATGAGAGGTTCCGCCTAGATGTACTACCCTCGTATGCTACTCCAAGCCAAAAGATTCTGCCTCCTCACTACCTCCTCCTTGAAGAGCTACGCGTAGAGTGCTTGTCCAAGATAAGCCACGGTCTGAATGAATCATGTGTGTGTTGTTAAATATTCTACTTAAACTAATCAATATGACATGTTAACATAGTCTAATGGACTCCATGAATTAAGTCACTAGGACCTGAAAAGTCTTAACTCCAGTTCTTATAAGGTTCCCTTGACATTAAGTGGATTACGGTCCAACTAATCTCCATTCTTTAATTTTATTCCAGACTTAGTTTAAATGTCAATACTAGTTTTAAAAAATGCACATGCAAATGCAAAAAGAAAGAATTTTTTTAAACAATTTTCTAATTTTGAACTTTTTATCCATTTTGTAAAAGAAAGGAAAAAAGATGCACATGCAAAAAGAGTTTTTTATGCAACTTTTTATATATTTTTGATTTTGTAGTTTTTTTTCAAAAAGGAAAAATGGTTAGTAAAATATATAGAAGTATATAAAAGATTTTTTTGTTGGTTTTTTTGTTGTTGTTTTTTTTGTTTTTATTTTTGTTGTTTTTTATTTGTTTTTGTTTTTTTTCTTTGAATGGTGATCAATGTCTATATATGCACATGTGGATTTTATGAATTTATATAAATATCCCCAAAAATAAACATAAAAGTACGAGTTATGTCTAAAGTATATATACAACATATACGACACCCCCTATACTTAGCTTGAACTATATCCTCATAGTGATCAGGGAGCGGCAAAGGAAGACATAACTCATGTTAAGTATAGAAAAGGGAAAAGACTCCTATGCTTCAACGACTCAAAGAGAAAATGAAAAGAATAGAGGTCGGTGATCCCCCCTATACTTAGGATCAAGTAATCCTATGTATAGAAGACTGTACAAAAGGGCAAAACCGATGCAGAGAATCTACGAACTCAAAAACAAAAAAATGATATGAACAACATCACCTCCCCCATACTTAGGGTAGAGTATCCCTAAGTATAGGCAACAACAAGAGTGATGAACAGAATGAATATGAACAACACAAATCATTCACCCCCTATACTTAGGATAAAGCACAGCCTAAGTATAACATATATACACTAACACGAAAAAGGGGTGAATGATAAAACAGAAGAAGAAAGAGTGAAACAAAAGGATATCCAAGAGGAGTAGATGTACAAAGGTCAAGAAGGTCTAAAGCAAACCTCCTTGCGGGACCTCTAAGTTACGGATATGACAAGGTGTAGGTCAATATTTGGGTTGTCATTAGACATGAATTGATCAGGATCAACCAAGAATGTATCCTCAACAATCTTAGAGTGCGTAGGCATGAATCGGTTATTAAAAGTAGTGTGGTCATGTCCTGCCTTGGAAGTCTCACAAATATCAAAGTAAAAAGGTTCAAAATCATTATCAGAAAAAGTAGGATCAATTTCAGCATGGCAAGCCTCTATTGGATCATCATCTTTATTAAAAGACCCAAATTCCTTTATAAAAGAAATCAAATGAATATTGGCCTTATCAGTCTCATCTGAATCAGGGTGAATAGGAATGGACTCATCAGTGAATGTAGTCAAATCATGTTCGTCCTGTCTAGTCTCAGAGTCTGTCTTCCGCTCTAGGGTGTCTATCATGTAAATCCCGCAGATGTCATCAATGCATCTCCACATACTAGAAGGGGGAATTCCAAAGTCAATGCTTTCCAATTCTTCCTCCTTGAAGAGGAATTATTGGCTTTCATTATCATCCAACATACAACAAGAATCTCTGATATTATCATCGAGGTCAAATTCCATGGGGTTGTCTCTCATTAGGTACAAGTCTCTGATCAGTAATGGGTGTAGCGATTAACACATCGCTCCCTGCATCAGAACGGAAGCGAATCTCTTATGATCCATAATTAATAACAGCTCTCGTAGAGGCGAGGAAAGGCCATCCTAGGATGATTGGAGGGTGCTCCACAGGGGTGGATGTCTCCTTGGGCAATACGACAAAATCAGAAGTGAAGTTCATGCTTTGAATAAAAATGACAATGTTTTCTAAAATACCCTTCAACCTCTTGATAGATCCATCAACAATATGAACTATCGTCTTGGTTTTCTTGAGAGGCCCAAGGGTATTATATTGATTGACGAACCACCGTCAAGGAGAGTGTTATCACAAGAATAGTCATATATGGAGCAACTCACAAGAGGTGTGGCAGTGTTCCCATTCTTAAAATGCAGACGGTGAGACATGGTGTAGGCAGTGGCCATGGTCAAGATGTGACATTCAGATCTTCTCCTATGCTTTCTCTTCTAGTGTTGAGGAGGAGATAAATGGGTCATGGCCTGGTGAAGTGGGGCTTTAATGATCTCGTGAATGGTGGCCATCACTTCAGGTTCAATTAACATTTTTTTAATTTTTGACCTCCTCCATACAAGGGAGGAGATCATAATCAGCATATACACGGGGATTGCCATAGCAGTCTATATAGTGGAATCCTAGGGGTCACGGTTGGGACATGCGGTGAATGACTGTGTGGGAAAATGTTTTCGCATGGGTTCCTTCTCCTCAGAAAAAGAATCAACGATGTGTCTCCCCGAATCTTTTTGGTTTTTTAAAATTTTCTCTTTTTTTGTATTTTGTGTGATTGCAAGCTCTCATGATTATCCTCAAGTGAATCCATATCCTCAAAAGTAGAGCAGCATTCTGGCTTATATTTATGTTAAATAGGTTGGTAATCCTCGAATTCATATGCTCCATCATCTGTTTCAGGGTATCTAGTGTGGATACCATAAAGGTGACTCCAAAATCATAGGGTCGGGTGAGTGGAATGAGGGTGGGTGAAAAACATTGTCCAATCCCTGAAATAATGGGTTAGGCGAATATGCACAAAAATCAGGGGGAAAGTCCTCTTGGAAAAAGGAAGGTGGATTGGCTCGATGGTACGAGTTATCCGCAAAAATCGGATTAAAATAACTCCAATCGGCCATCTTCGAGACAAAAGATGGGATTGGGAGAGCACGAGGGTCAAGTCAAAATATGTGGAGAAAAAGGCACAAATGCACAGAAGGATCTAGTATGCACACAAGCAATCAAACACAATACAATCCCCCCGTTCACCAACTCAACGCAATGTGAAGACCGTGATGGTTCGGTCAATAATCTTGTCAATTTTTAAAGTTTGGTGAGAATACAATCTATTAGAGTGGGTTAAAGCGAGCTGTTAGGAACCCAATGCTCCCAAGAGATTGGCCCAATCCCAAAGTTAGATCTTTCCTAATCAGTATGAATCACAGACGTTTACCGGCTACCTGATCAATTCAATCTGTTAAGGATGTCGTGGGCCGCTTAACCGTCTACCGGAGAGATCCTCACTGGAGAATGACTAACCACAAGACCAGTAGTCTAATGGAAGTTCGGTCGTGGTTCTATCCTAGTGTGTGGGTCACTCTCTCGCTCAAGCATACCAACCAATGAGGGGGTTACTCTCTCCAAAACAATGATTTTTCCTTACATTTATTATAGGTCAAGTTTTCTTTACTAGTCCCAATTTTAGGCAGTTATCACTTTGTTTGAGTATTTTCAATAAATAGCATACCGAGTGTCCAATTTCCTTTTTAACTTATGTGAGTGAAAACAAGGGAGGAGATCGGATACGCCAATGCCCGATTAAACACAATGATGCATGCAGGGGTTAGAGATGTGTGCCTTATCGCCAGCACTCTACATGCAAGTGATCCGCGTAGAATTGAAATACAGAAGAATAAACTAACCTATATGCAAATGCAAGTGAACTGCCCTAAAAATAGCTTCTATTAACAGGCAATAAGAGCTTAATTTGACTAAGCCCAACTACGTTCTATTTTATAGGTACAAAAACTCTTGTTTAGGGTGTTTGAACCTAATTAATTACCTGGCTCAAATAAATTAATTAAAGCAATTAGTAGGTAGCTCACGAAATCCGCATGAAACAAAGAGAAATAAGGCGATGAAAACAAAACTGGTGATGTCCCCCAAGTGCATCGGCACTTGGTGAAATAGATCCCGCAACAAATGAATGTCCATTTACAAGGGTAAATATGCTAAAATAAATAAATAATCTGATTTTTTTGGTCTCCTTCAATTCTTCTTCTCTTCCTCTCATGTTATCTTGTTCTCGGTGAAGAATCAAGCCGCCTCCGCTTCGCTTGGGTGCTTTGGCTCTGCTAAGATTGCCTCCTTCGCTCCGCGAGCCCTCGTAAGAAAAAGAAATAAGAGAATATCTAAGAAACACAATTTTCATATATAAGAAGGAAAAAATGAAACGAGACAGTGAATTTGAACAATGGAGTGAATGTTAAAAAATATACAGAACTATATACAACCAAGAATAACAGGTTAAAGGAGAAACCAACTACCCTCGTCATGCCTCCCCGACAACGGCACCATTTTCTTGAGACAACTTTTAAAGGTTTTTTCTAAATTTTATCTCCCCGGCAATGGTGCCATTTTGATGATCAAGAAATCTTCGAGGATTAGCTATTAATGATACAGAGTCATCGTTATCCCCCAAAAATCCTGTATCAAACAAACAATTTTTTTCCTTCTCTCATTGCAAAATAAATAAAGAAAAAAATATGGAGCAAGGTAAACATTTTTCGCTACTTATTTACCTATATAGCAGACATGATCGAACTTAAGGAGGCTACAATTCCCGAGGGTTATTCAAATAATCGATGGAAATCAATTAAGAGAATAAGCAGGAATCTCAAAGGCAAACTATCCATGGATTTTATGGAATTTTTCTCGTTTTATTTTTTTAATTTTTTTATTTTATTATTTTATTTTCAATATTTTAGTTATTTTAGTTTTGCATTTTTTTAATTTTCAAATAATTAGCAATATACATAAAGAAAGAAACACTCACACTAAACTTTTTTTTGTATTTTTCAATTATATCAAAAATGCTCAGGAAAATCCAGAGAAAATATTTTTTGGTTTTAAAGACTTTGAAATGTTTCAGCAATTTTTATAGAATTTTCAGATGATGTTGTATTTTTTAAAAATCAAACAATGATAAAAATGAGAAATAGTGCACATCCTGGAATAATTTGCAACTTAAAAATATTTTAATGCCCAAAACTTTTGACAATTATTTTTATGATGAAATATATACAAATATCTACAAACAGGAACTGAAATCACGAATTTTGGATTTTTGTAGAATTTTTTGTGATTTTTATAGGAGTTTTTTATGTTTTTTTTAAATTTTAAAAAGAATTAATGCATGAAATGTGGATAGAAATTAAAATATAATAAAGTAAAACTACTCTAGTTTTTTTTTTGAATTTTTAGAGAAATATTCAAGTTTTTTTATGAATTTTTGTATTTCAAGAAGATAAAATGACACTAATTTTTATTTTTTTAATAATAACAAATGGAAATGAAATGCAATGAAAACTTTATGCTAGAAAGATACACACATCAGGAGCACAGCATGATTTTTGAAGAATTTTTTGACCAACAAAAAACATTTATTTTATTAAGAAAAATGAGCAAAATAAAGGTCTTGAAATCATGGATTAACAAATATTCAATGTTTATTCATTAAATAAATAACAGAAATAGACATCAGGATGAAAAACGTAAATTTCCTAATAAAACATGATGTGCATGTGCTAAGTGCTGGAGCAGTTGCGTTTTTTAATATGTGAATCTTCTAAGGGTAGAGCTTTAAATTTTACAATATTTCCTTAATGCCCTAGGGTTTCTTGGATTGTCTACGTTTCTTCAAGTTGGGCGGGGCTACAGGTGTGCCACCCCTCTCCTCGATCTCTCTCAACAGGTAGGTGCGGAGGGCGCCGCCTTCCTCGATTCTTTCTCTGAAAAAGGCGACGACATTAGATTTGTCGCGAGAAGATAGTGGCACAGAGGGCGATGATATCCTCGATGGTTGTCGGTGGCTACAACATTCTTGGGCGGAGGAAACGAGAGGATGGCATTAGAGCGCTCGAAGGTCTGTCGTGGTGGAGGCGTACGACAACCGTACATCAGCGCGCGCGAGCAGGGGTGCCTACGGTCGAGGCGCTGCGCAACACCATGGAGGGAACGAATGTCGTCAGTGGTGGTGGAGGTCGAGTGTGGTGTGGCGACCTACTACTATAAGTCCCAGGCATCGATCGACAACGTTGTCAGTGTGGGGGGCTACCGCGGCTCCTACGGCGAGGTGAGATGTTGATGACGACTGGAGATTCAAGGCAGTTGGAAAGACGGTGCTCGGAGGGGCAGCAACAGAGATGCCACATTGAGGCACACTTGGGTGGTGGCGGGGACTGCCCCACGTGAAGTTTTTTTATTATTTTTATTTAAATTTTTTATTTGTAGATGTAAGACAGAAACGAAGATGAATAAAAAACCTTTTTAATTTTATTTATTTATTTTTTTAGAATAGAAGCTACAAAAAATTTTTTTCTTTTTTAAGTACACAAGCATGATGACTCGATCCCAATATCAAAACGGATTGCATGAGTGGATGTGGATCCTTGCGATGTGGAAGATGAACCCGAGACTCCATCCACCGTGCATAGCCGGAGTTGAGAGATCGTGATAGGTAGAAAAGAACGTGAAGAGATCGAGAAAGTAAGTTGAAAAATTAGAGTCGGAGGTGGATCAAAATCGTGATGAATTCTTAGATCTAGATTAAAAAATTTGATGACAAAATAAAAATGCGAAAAATAAAACTACAATTAGCTTAGGAAAAATAAGAGAAAAAAAATGTGGATCTCACCTTAGGAGCAGAAAAGACCTTGATCACCTCGATGAAGGCCGACTCGTTGTCACCGGACGACTCGGAGTTTAGGCACCCTTCTGCGATAAGAAGACTCTCGGAGATCGGGCTCCTCTCACTAAAGATTGATCCAATTGAAATGATGGAGAAGGAGCCATATAAATATAAAATATAGGAATTGAAATTTGAATTTTTGAATTTTTGGATGAAGATAAGAGATAAGAGAGAAAAAAATTGAAATGAGTTAAAGTAAAAAGATTAGTGTTAAAATTATTTACAAAAATTAACTATTTTTTTGTATTTTTGTCACTTTATTAATTAGAAAATTAAATGTTAATTTTTTGTAGTAGTTAGTTAAGAAAATTAACTATATACATATGCTATATACATATATGATATTATATACATGGTTAAATAAGGAAATTATTTTTTTGCTTTAAAATTTATATTTTTTTATTTTTATTTTAAATTATTACTAAAAAATTATAAATATTTACAAAATACAATATGTACAAATACATGGGAAAATTACACAAACCACCCTAAAAACCAACTTTTCACCCGTGACTCAAAAATTATGAAATCACAACCATTTTAAAGATAATTTAATTTAGAATACAATGGAAGTGAGTTTTGTTCAATTAGAGTTCATATGGAGTTCGAATTGGTCTTTCAATTATCGCTTAGTGGCTTTTTCCATGTGTGGTTGCTTTTATTTTGTACATGATTTGATTGTGCAATTATTTTTATTATTTAGGACACATTTTTATTTACGACTTTTGTTTTGAAAATTAATTTATTTGAGTTCAATTTATGTACAGATAAAATAGTGTAGTATACAAATATATGCAGCACATTTTTTTTGGATTTTCTGATTAAGGACGCTATCTCTCCCTACTTTATTCCTGGTCGATCAGGTCAAGACTTGACCTTCTCTCAAGGTTCAGGTTAGCCTGTATCTATTACATTTATACTGTCTTCCTTTTTATTTTGTTTTCTATATTTTTCCTTCTTTCTTTCTTTATTTATTTTAGGTTAAAATGGTAAGACGTGTATAATATTTCCACACAGATGCAAGTTAGTAAGAATATGGAGTTAGTATTATATACATGTGTTTTATAAGGGATTTTAAGCTAAAATAATGAATAAAGATGATGAAATGTAGAGTCATCAAGTATTTGAAAGTGGAAGCACTCCACATATTCTTCTTCTTTAGCTTCTTCAATTGTTTTCTCAGAATTTGTTCCTTCTTAGGATAAAGTGATTCGTCTTGGGATGATGAATACTCTGAAGCAACAGTCTCAATCAACTCATAAGAAATTATTCCAGTATATTTAATGAGACCAGGAGAATTGGATTTGAATGAACAATAGTGAGGAACAGGAGTCGTCCAACGGGAATCGAAATTTGGATCCTTACGAAGATTGGGTTTAATAGCTACCGACCAGACCTCACTCATGTAGATTACCTTTTCCGGACCTGATGAGGGATCATCATACAATTCCTTTTCCAGAAGGTCAAAGGCGACTTTCTTTTTAGATGAAGGAGTAGCCACTTTATTTTGTGAAGGTGTTGGTCCTGGGAGTGAGGTGTTGATACTTGAGTCTCCAGATGAATAACCATTGAAATTTTTCTCCTTGGTCTGTGTACGTCCCGTGTATTTGTTCTTAGTCTTCTTAATGTTGGTGCACTCCTGAGTTGGAATAAATTGGTCAACGTAGTCAGAGAAGGTTGACTCAGGGTGAGCCCATGCATATGTCTCAGGATCATATAAGAAACACTTTTCTTTGGTGAGAGCAGTGGGAAATGGTATAGTGGGGAGAGTCTCTGCATGTTTGTTCTCAATTGACTTGATGTTGGTGCATTCCTGTGCCAGGTTTATTTGATCAAGGTAGTTAGAGAAGGTTTCGGCCGACTCAGGGTGAGCCGATGCATATGTCTCAGGATCATATGAGTCATATATTTGATTCTCCATGGTGAGAACAATGGGAAATGGAACAGTGGGAAGAGTCTCTAAATCATTAGTCTCATGAACAACCATTATCTCAGGTGTAACAACGGGGCAGGGATCTTCTACTGCTTGATGGTTAGGGTTGTCGAGGGCTTCGTGGGTTGCCTCAGAAAATCGTGGTTCCTTAAAGACTTGTTGAGATCGAAGTGCTCCCAATGCTATAAAATTGATTTCTTGAGTCTCACACTCATTGATTGCCTTAACCAATGCTAAGAATGGCTTTCCGCGAATGATCGGAGGCTGGGTATATTATCCTTGATACTCAATATCAATGATCGTGAAGTCTATTTTGAGCGGAGCACCTTGGAATGTAATGTGGTTCCTCTCGGCCGCTTTATCGATCGATCAGCCAGCTGAAAGATCTCTTGTATCTTCCTGATAGGTCCGAGTTTGAGCTCATTAAATATAGAGGTCAGGAAGATAATAATTTGTGAGTTGTCATCAATCCGAGCATGGGTAAATATTGTGTCTTTAATTCCACAGTCAAATCTGGGCAACCGCTTCACTATGTGGCTCTTGATTTTCTCCTCAACAACAAGGAGGTGGCCATTGACAGGATATGTCTATCAGTCTTTTTTCTTGTCCTACCCGACTTTTTCATCATTAATTTGTTCATTATAAATCCTTTAAGGTTGGGGAAGTGTTCAATGGCCTGTACAAAGGGATGTTCAAAAATCAGTCTTTTCTCCAGTGCTTCCCTTAGAGCAGGATCCAAATTCATCAGATCTTCTTCAGTTTCAATTTTTATGTATTTTTCTGGATTTTTAATTTTTTGGGTGTTTTTAAATATTTCAATTTTTTGGGTATTATCTGTGTGGTGTGTAGATGTGGTGTTTTCCATAGATGATGAGGGGCTTTGATGTGCTGAGTCAGAGTCATCTGTAAGGGAGTAATATGCAGAACTGTCACTGTCAGAGTCATACCTAGTGTGAACATATTCTCTAGGTTTCTGAATATCCTCAAAAGTTTTTCAAGATGAGATCCAATCTTTTCCTTGTCCATTTTTATATCTGAGCTACGAGAGAGTGAAATTAGTTGGTCGGAAAACTTTCTAAATTTATCCTCCATTAACTTAAATCTCTTATTTATCCTTAAAATATCATCCTCTAAAATCTGTTCATGATCAATCATGGGAGCAGTCGGTATGTCTTCTTGTATTTGGGATCTAGTCATTTCATCTTCCATTTTCCTGTATAAGCTGAGAGGAGAGTCTCTTGGAATATTCAATATCGTTATATTTTGAAAATTTCTCCTCATAAATTATGGAAGGGGTCTGCTCAGTGGAAGGATTTTGTGGGAATCTGTAGGTCTCATACTCAGCATACCTTGACTCAGGCATGCAATGCTGGTTTGAGTAGAGTCTACTTTCGTGGTCATGATTGATGGTATCCCCGAACAATGGAGTCATACAGGGTGCATATGTGTCGATATCATCCGTTTTGTCCTCTATATGTATAGGTTGATCAAAGGAGTGATACTCGGGTTGGTCAATAGGGATTTGATCATCACGATTAGTACAACACTAATGATCCTTAGGTGTGAGCGTCTCCATCAAGTGTAATCGGGTTTGGTCTCTAGGCTAGTCATGAGCCTCAGAAGTTATTTGTTCTTGAAATGTTTCATTAGTTTCAGCAAGAAACTGGGAATAAGATGGTTCAGTCCATGATGGCAGTTCCAAAGGTAATCGAGGTGAAAAATATGAGTCTGTAGTGACTTTGATTGAATGATTCGAGTAGAGTTGCTTGCAATTTATCGAGGGGGCCGGATTCATATGAGAATGAAAGTATCCCGCAAATGTTGGAGGATTTTGGAAAGAAGAGGGTTTAGACGATTTGGGCCTGATCAAGAAAAATTATTTATTATAATATAGATCAGATGGGTACTCGGACCATTGTCCTGTATTTGTCAAAGGAGGTTGATGATGAATCGACATGGTTGATCTTGGTGCAAGTGCACAAGATATTAACAAGAATAAAATTGTTTATCAAGGAGGGTGATGGCACAAGTGTGTGGCTTTTGATCTTTGAAATCGGTTCACGTACACCAATGCAAACGCAATCAAACCCGAGGTTCACCAACTCAAACAATGAAGCTGTAAGAGTTCGACAAATTATCTTTTCAATTTTAGTTTGTGATAAATTCAATCTTGGAAAAATTTAGCGAGCTGTTAGGTGCCAAAAATTTTATTAAAGATTGGCCCGAATTCTTACGACTAGTTGCACCTACCTTCAGCCAGTATGGGTGTAAGTACATACCGCAAAATGGCTACCCGTGTTACTTAAGGACGGATCCTTACGCAGTGTCCTTTAAACCACCTACTTTGCTAAGGAAATCCGGACCATTTACCAGCTACCCATATATACTTATTGAGAACTAGCTAATCGTTTTTATAGAATCAGTAGTCAATATGAAAATCTGGATTTGGGCTCTAGACTTAAGTGTCATCTCTTGCTCACTCAGACAAATAAAAGAATTCAAGGACAAGGTTGCTCTCCTGCGAAAATTCTTGATTTTATGGGTTAATTAAAGTCGATTATATTTAGCAGTCCAAATTTTATTCAGGTGATCACTGAAAAATTATGTGAGCATAAATACAAATCTACCGAACAGTCCCATTTCCTTTAAAATTACATGAGAAAACAGGAGGTAGAAATTCAAGAAAAGTCGATGCACGTGAAACCATGATGTAAGCTCAGATAGAAGACTTACAATAATTCCTCGCAATCTCCATGTGAGATGTAATACAAGAATTGAAAGATTATTCTAAATGAACGCAAGCAAATAAAAACCACACCTAGCAGAAAGATCTATTAGCTGGGAAGAAATGAGTTAAATTTTTGACTAATTTGAATGATCTAATGTGTGTCTCGATTAAAGTGAGGTGTGGTCTTAGGTTCTACGAGCACAATAAAAAAAATCTAGAAGCTTTTATAGTTGTATGTGTAAGTCTAAACTGCATGCCACTCAAGTCAGGCCCCACCCTCTCCAACGAGTGAAACAGGCTACGACACACCACAAAAATATATCAAGGTCTTGTTACACATGCGAGAGTCGGACACCGCTATAAATGAGAAATTAATTATAAAAAATTTAAAATTGCAGAAAAATAAATCCTGGACTCTACGCTCTCTCACGACTTGACTCGATCTTAATTAAATTGTGGTTTTTCAGGCATCGATGAAGATGTGTCGGTTTTGTGAGAAACCGCTCCACGTACGTCGGGTACCTCACAAGAAAAATAATAGAGAGAATGTAAGAGAGTGAATCAAAAATTTATAAAAAATAAAGATAGAAAATAAATACGAACAAATAAATGTAGGGAAAATGGAATTTTTACAGCGAAGATTCAGCGGTCAAACTACCCGAATGTGGAAAACGCGAACAAAAAAAATGTTTAGACACTAAGTAGTTTGCCTCCCCAGCAATGGTGCCATCTGACGGGTCTCTAATTGCCCTACGTTAATTATGGGGAATTATCGAGCGTATAAATTAATATTGAGTTTGTCGTTGTCGGGCAATCGGAATCGATCAAGAAATTAAGCACAATAAATTAATCAATTTTATTCGAAGTGGTTTAATGTTTATTTTACTTTGGCAAGTCCCAAGGTCGAACTAAAGGAGGCAAAGGAACA
The DNA here is from genome assembly GCA_037367405.1 of Ottelia alismoides. Classification (NCBI taxonomy): domain Eukaryota; kingdom Viridiplantae; phylum Streptophyta; class Magnoliopsida; order Alismatales; family Hydrocharitaceae; genus Ottelia; species Ottelia alismoides. The sequence goes on along the minus strand of JAZKJV010000198.1, from coordinate 858,145 downwards.
AGCTAGAATTTTATCTATCATAGTTCGTGCATGGTTTTCAAGATGGTATTTTTTGTGATTTTAATGTAATTTTGAGATGTGAAATGCAAATGTGGCCAATTTTAGGGACTAAAATATGATTTTCAATCAAACGATGTCCGAAAAATAGGAAACTTGGTTGAGAAGTCAATTATGATGAAATGAATGTGCTGTAATATTTTTGCAATTTTTGGATGCAAGATAAATATTTTATAAATTTATGAATGCAAACACAGTGAATTTTAAAAATTAATTATAATGAATATAAACTTAATTATTTTCAAGGGATAAAAAGATCCAAGATCTATCACTAGGTGATCAGTCTCACAAAATTCTTAAATTTCAAAAATATGAGATCTAATACCTATTAAAAATTAAAGATCGAAATAGGCAAAAAGATTTTTACAAGGAAATCTATGTATGCAAATGTAATTCTTTTTCGGCACAATGTTAAACACATTTAATCCTCGAATCATTGATTTTTCAGCAATTTTCAGAGCTATGGTTAATTACTTATGAATTTTTAAGTACAGAATTGGCAAAATATGCAATTTATCACAAGAATATTAATTATTAATTAACCATAGACCATAAGAATATGATAAGCATGTCATGATGTTGAGAATTAATTGTAGATCAAAATGCCTATTTTTAATGATAAAATGATGTAGTAGAGTGGTTTAAAATAAAAGGGGAACGCATCGGTCTGTCTCCAATTTTACAATAATAAATATAAAATATAATACAAGTAGATGTACCGAAATGTAATTACCGCAACTCCTGGGGGCGTTTTTGCAAAATTACCAAAGGTCACGTGTGAAGTACATGACCTCTGGTGGTGGGCTGGATGTGGAATTAGTGAGACTGGAGGGGTCTATGCTGTAAATTTCCCAAGGGGTCACGTGATCCTTGGGTCGGGGCTTGACTGGAGATCTGGCGGATCTTCATTGATGGCTCTGTAATGTTCCACCCCACAAACGTGCGGATCACGTGGGGGGTGTTGAGGATGTTCCCCAGCGCACGTGTTGTGCATGTGGTGGAGGTCTCGGGCCGCATGCCCAGCAGAAAGGCAGAGGAGCAGGCGAGGCTCCTAGCTGGGCGAGCAACGTAGTAGTGATGGAGGTGCTCCTGCTGCGGTGGTGACGTTGCAGTCGAGGCGTGGTGCAGGCGGACGATGTACGTCTATAGTCGATGACAGGGTAGCTTCTAGCGGGCTGAGATGCGAAGACGATGGTGTCTTGAGTTGATGAAGTGGGAGTCATTATCGATGGAGTTCTTGTCGCAGCTATGGAGTCTAAGGGGGATGTCGATGAAGGTGGAAGGGGTTATCAGGTCGGTAGCTCAACGACAGTCAAACACCGGAGCGGAGCAATAAGCGGCTGGATGCTCTAGCTGCAACATTCGATATGGCCGGATCTCGCCGGGTTGAAGGGGAAGAAGCAACGTTGTCACGGCCACACTTTTTGTTTGTAGAGCTATCGACGGATGGGTTAGTTGGGTGCAGAGGTGGCATTTAAATAGCAGGGAAGGGGGTGAGATGGTGGGCTATTGATTTGGGATTCAATTGAGGATCACGGGATATGATTGAGAGATTATTACTCAATCTGTCAAGGGTTTGAATCAAAAAGGCGGCGGAGATTGGAGGTGGCGGTGGTCGGGATTCGCGGAGGAGTCGGCACGACGAGATTCACGGAGGAGGGTCAGGGAAATTGGAGGTGGCACAACCTGATATGGAAAGAGGGAGAGAGAGGAAGACGAGGCACAAGAACCGTCCGATCAGCCGAGATCGAGCAGTCCTGATCTCGCCACGTGCCAGCAAGAGGAGGGGCGGGTGGAGCACATGCAGGGCACGTGCACAAGAGTCACGTGCTCTACACGTACAAGGCTTTTTTTCAATTTTATTTTTTTAATTTATTATATAAATGAAAGTCAATAAGGCAAAAATGGGTGACACATGGCGGCTCTAGGAGCTGCCACGTGTCAGCCTCAGAAAAATTGAAAATAAAAATACAAAGATAATTCAAAAATTAAAGCAAACAACCTCGGATCGAAGAAATTTCTTCACAAAAGTTTCTCGTCTCGACAAGATCCACAAATTTTGTGAAGAGACTAAAATAAAAATCGATCATTTGCACAAAGTGATATTTTGGGGGTATCCCATGTACATAGAACACTTTGATTTTTGGGTTTTGTAATTTTTTGTCATTTTTAAATAAGATAAAAATTTGGAAAAAAATATGATAAAATCAAATATAAATATTTACACATTAATCTGATTTTTTTGGATTTTTATTTATTAAAAAAAATAATAATGGAATAAAATACGAAAGAGATAATTTTTGAACAGACGGTAAGCAAAGACTCGGACTCAGTTAGTTTCTTTGATTTCAAGCACATTTTGGATTTGGATTTTTGCGCATTTTAATAAAACTTTTATCAAAGAAGACAAATGAAAGAAAATAAAATAAAATAAAATGAGTTAATTATGTACATAAAATAATAGGTCAAAAACTGCTAAAATACAAAATGTACAAAAGAGGTCCAAAACCCAACTTTCACATATGAGCTCTGATTCACTTGAACTTGGTCTTGTTTTGAAGGTATTTAAATGTACATTAGTTCAAAAGTGAGTAGGATCGAATCATACACCAGATGATGATGATATCAAGGTTTTAGTACGGAAATCCTAGAACTAGGGTTTGGATTTTTTGTCCACTTATTTAGGTTAATGATTTTTTGTATTTTTCATTTATTCTTATAGTAATATTTAGTTAAAAATAGGGGAAGTTAGGCTAATTTACCAATCAATTAGACTGTGATTTTTAGCTTATTTTGTGCAATAATAAGTGATAAAATGCCATTCTTATCAAAACATGCATGAATACTAATTATGCAATATAAATGAAGAAATGCCAATGAATTTTAGGGATTTGAGCTCAATTCATGACTTTTAGAGTGATTAATCTGAGATTCATCAAGTCTCCCACCCTAAAAGTGGTGGACGAGCCTCTGACTCTGTTGGGAACCCAACTGACCTTGTCCAGTTGGTCGGGGCTGGCTGTGCTCTTTGTCGAACCAAATGTCGTTCACGTTCTGAATGAGAGGTGGAGGTGGAGACTATTGCTCAAGAATATAATGAATCTTAGACATGTTGAACGGTAGATGGTCCCTCTGTACTCTATTGTGTGGAAGTGGAAGAATTCTGCTCACGAGTAGATGTATCGGTTGCTACACTCGCACTCTAACTTGCACTGATCGTACTCACAAGAAGCTCAAAATTCTTGGTTGTCTCATCCAACATATATAGGTTCTTTGTCCTCTGTTCGATCACTTGAAGCTTCTAATGCTCCTTGGATCCTTTCGCAATTATGTCCACTTTGTATAGGTGATTGCCTGTGATGGTCAGATCTAAACTGTCCACCCTATCCACATCATGTGATGTCTTCATGTTGACAACCTTGTGTGGTGCTGTAAGATAAGGTACTGGATGATTTTGAAAAGCATGCAAAGAAGAAAGAGCTGTAGAGCTCTCTGCCATCTCCTCAAAATCTGATAAAGGACATCCTTTTCCTTGTTGAAATGGGACCCCCCTACAAGAGGTATCTACAGCTTATGGTTCTCAATGCTCAAACCCCCAAAGAATTTTTGCATAAGGCTAGTCTTTGGAAAATTGTGATGGGGGAAGTTCTTCGTCAAGTCTTTGAATCTTTCCCATACCTCGTGAATAGGCTCATGGGACAACTGGGAGAAGTTGTCAATCAAAGATTGCATTTGGTTGAGAACTTTGTGGGGATAATACTTGTTCAAGAAAGAGGACCTAAACTCTTCGCAAGTTGTGACAACCCTTCCTAAGTGATTAGGCCAATATAATGCCTTATCCATGAGATTGAACGTAGGCTATCCTCTTCACTACCTCTAATGGAACATACAGGCAATGGATTGTGCCACAGACACAATCAAACTAGGTCTACATATGGTTCTTTATTTATGTTTCCATGGAATATTGGGAGAAGCGGTAAAATTTTGGGCTTAAGATCAAAATGCCCATGAATTACAGAGATTATAATCCATGTGTTGGTATATTCTGCCCCAGGTTTATAAGCATCTTTTAGTGTTACCATAACCACTCGCTCAATAGGATCTTCTCCTCCCCCTTTCCCACCACCTCTAGGTTTTCTATCATTCTCTCTCCTTTTATGTCTATCGCTCCTGAACTCCAAGATCATGTCTCTCAATCTATCTTGGATGTCATCCTATTCAGTCAACTTTTCATAAATGTCCTATATGGAGGCTAACATCGTGTTGTTAATCTCGCTCTGCTCATCCGGGAACCTTTTGTTGGACATGTGAGCCTACGGAGAGCCGTTATGCAATAAATGTCATTGTGAATATCATTCCTTGATCAAATATGAAGAATAAGTAATTTGCATAATCGGTCCCTTAGTACAATTAGGGTTATGTACCATGTCCATCTTGATGATCATACAATTGTTGATTCAATTATTAAATCATAGAGGTTGGTGCTTGGATGAATACCTAAAGCATTATATTGAGGACTCATCAAGCACCGTCAAATTATTACTAAGAGAGGATCTCCAGCCTGAGAAAAAGATTGCAACCATTTCTCTAAAGGATGATATCTAACCGACCTCTTGATGTAGGTCCTCTGCATAGGAATAGAGATTCGAAGGTTTCAGATTAGTTAGGTGAAAGAGTTGACTAAATGTGATCGAGATTACCGAAGTCCTGTGACATATGCTGTCACGATATAGGCACACATCCTCGGACAGAAGACCGGTGTGTTACTATATGTCTAATTATGTACATTTGGCAGACCAATAGGTTGATAACCTAACCAAGGTCTATACACCGACGCACTGGTGTGTATGCAAGGGCATATGAGTAATACAATCTCTCAAAGGGATCATACAGGTTCAATTACTGAACCAGAAGACATGAGCTCACTCATGAGATATTGGAAAGAATCAAATTCCGTGCACGGTCGTCTCGCTTTGGAAGCTTGACTAATTTGTAGCTTTGATATATGCTTTTGCAAAGTATATGATCAATATCTGGGTATGATATATGCTTTTGGAAAGTAAATGATCGATACCAACTCCCAATAGTCGAATGAGAAACTTAATGATAAAAACCTTGAAGTAGACAATGTAAAATTGATCTAATACTTTAGGTTTAATCTGGGTCTTCCAGTACGCTGGATGTACATGTTTGGGAATACCTGAGGCTGATGTGATCATAAACGATTATATAATCAAGACGCTTCCATTCCTAGGGAGTAATTAAACGGGTCCGGATTTTAGTGACTCCTCACAGTAGAGAAGTGTTCTGATCTTGGTCTAAATGTTGGACATTGATATGAATGTGATTTAGATGCAATGAGAAGATTAGATTTGCGGTCTTGATTTAATAAAGCATCTATGAGAGGTCTGCAATATCCGGATTTGAGATGTGACCTCAATATCCAAGTCACTATATGTGGGATAAAACAATCACCCAGTCCTTACCTCCAAGTATCAACGAAGAAAGCGCATTATCCTGGAAAGAGTTCATGGATAATTTCACTATTGATATATGTATCCGAGCATTGAAATAAATGATAATTAAATATGATTTAATTATCATGAATAATATGACTTTGATTCATATTATATGGAGAGTCATCTTAGATAATTAAATGTGATTTAGTTATCAAAGATGTGAATGATGTGAATGTGATTCATATTATTTGGGCACATGAGAATATAGATCCAAGATGATTAAATGTGATCTAATCGTGAATATGAATAATGTGGATAGCACTATCCAAATTAATCTTATATATTATAAATGTGATTTATAATATATTAGAGAGAGAATATTCTGATTTTTTTTGTTGATTAGTTATTTATGTGAATTGGATTCACATTGGATAATTAATTGAAAATGTAAATCACATTTTATTTGGGGTTGTGAATGCGATTCACAAACTTCCAATGGCATGATTGCAATGTTCAGAAAATAAATTGGATTTATTTTTGTGAAATAATTTGCAACAAAAATTTGTTGCAAATATTAAAGAAATCTATGAGATAATGTAATCACATCAATTGAGAGGAGATACCACCTTCCCTAATAAGAGGATGGACAACCACCAACTCTTATTAGGATTAGGTGGCAGTCCCCCCTCTTATCGAAGGAGGCTAGCCTCCTTCCAATTATCTCCATATTGATTGATCTAATTTTAGGATTAATTTATACTAATTTATCAATATATATTTAATCTAAGTTAAATTAATTGTTGTTGAGTTTTTACAACAAAATCTCGGCCGTTGAAAGAAGCACAAATCAATCTCATCCATTGATTTTGTGTAGTCCATGGATCGTGATCCATGGACTCCCAAAATATTATAAATAGAAGGGCACCCCTTGCTATTCAAAGTTACAACAACACGCACAAGTTGGAGTCAAAAACTATTGTTCTCTCTGTGATCCATGGACTCCCAAAATATTATAAATAGAAGGGCACCCCTTGCTATTCAAAGTTTCAACAACACGCACAAGTTGGAGTCAAAAACTATTGTTCTCTCTCTCTCATTCTCTACACTCCCTCTCTCACTCTCGCATTGTGGCCATCCACCATGGAGCCCTAGAGAGATCGACATCACCGCAGCATTGCTGTTATGCTGTCGAATTATTTGATCATAAATCTCCATCTCCTTCGGTGCACCTCGCTCATGAAGAAGACGTCGGATCTCATGTGATGAGATCAGGAGATTCACCTCTTGGTTCATCAACATGGATTGCGAGAAGCACATGTTTCATTAACGCGCTCGCTAGCGTCTCCTCCATCGGATTGGACTTGAGACCGGAGGTCTTTTCATTTAGAGACTCGATCGCAACCACGCTTCGAGAGGTAACCCTAATAATTGTTTGTGTTTTAGATGAAATGATCCGAGAAGTGTTCTGGGATCATGTGGTTTCATCGCATGAATAATTTTTAAATTCTGTTGCCTCAAGCAACTAGTGTGACTAGTCGCTCCCGATCCCATACAATGCAATCCTCATGCTTTAATGATGCGCTTTAAGGATAATACCATATCGTTCAAATGGTATTAGAGCCATAGATTGGAGGTTTCGGATACAATCCATAAACCTAGAACGATTTGGGTTCATTAGGGTTTGCGAAATTTTATCGCATTTTGTTCACTCAGCCCTATTTTGTGTGATTTTTTCGTCCTATTTAAGTTGTTTAAACCAAAAATTATCGCTTAGATTATGTTCCCCATTAAATAATGAAATTTTTTGATTTGAGTTTGTGTGACTTGGAATCGGATTGCTCAAGTTATGATCAAACATATATACATTGTTTCAGGGACTGCGAACCTTGACGTAATTAAGGAGTTAACTACTTATTTTAAATGCCTAAAATTGTGTGAAAATCACTTGCATTTTGTTGCAAATCAAATTATCAAACTTCAAAAACTTTTTTTGCATGATTTGGATTTAAATAATTGAGATATGCTAATTTTAGTAAGTGGGGATCACTGCTGGAAATTACATTCCTAATTAAGAACCTTGTGATTGTCATTTAATCAATTAGTGAAATTAATAGTTAAAAAATTATAGATAATCATTGATAAACATTTGTTTGATACTTAATTCCTTAAATTACATTGTCTTAACCAATTATTGATTAGATATGATCAAGATCACAAATTGGTTACATAATCTTTTTTCAACAAACAAAGTTCCTATAATAGGATTGGGAATTCGTTAGCAAATTACCTTATAATAAAAATGCTTTTGACTGTTACTATATTGTATAACTTTGGTTGAAAAATCTATTATCATCTCAAGTACATAATGATCAATTTGGCATTATCCTAACCCGAGGCAGATATGGTGTCTCGTAAGGGAGCGTTGCGGTAGCAGGATGCACCGTGTACGGTCTGTCCCCCTCCCATCGGTACTGCCCATGATAATGGGCAGGGAAGGGATAATACTGGAGAGATCATGATGTATTTTCTAATTATTAAAATTCGAAATAATACGTATTTGAGATAATACCATATTCAAGTAACAATAAAGAATGTTTTTTGGATATTAATTGGATCATTGATTTAATGTGATTAGATTAATTGGAATCCAATTAAAATTAAACTCTCTATTATGAATAGAGTAGTAATTCCCTTGTAATAATTAACCACAATGAATGGAGGACCGCATAAGTGACATCCATGGTCTCCCGTCAAGGCGAAGGGTTCTGTCACCAGAGATTGTATGGAGGAGAAACCTGTCCGAAGTGACAGCTCCTGCATACAAGCGCATCTGGATCGGGCTCTTTGCTTCTCGAAAGAGTAAGGTTGTATGCATAGAGACCCCAATATCGGGTCCTCATATTATTGGGGCGATATTGGATTGCGCATAGCGAGTTCTAATACTATTGACAGTTGGTTCAATTAATGACGGGTCAACATCACCTTAGAGGTGGTGGGCCCGGGTGTTAAAGACCGAATTGGGAATGCAAGTTGGACTTGCAAGGCGGAATGTGTTCCTGCTTCTTTTTATCTGAGTTATAGTTTCTCATATTATTTGGATGTGACAAAGATAAGGAAGGAGATCCAAGATCTTGCTTGAGATATAATGGTAAGTATATCTCTTACATTGAAAGTGATTAAGGGAATGAACTTTTAGTGTTGACAAGGCAAGATAACTTTGATAAAAAAATTTCTAAATCAAAGTAAAATATAAATTTGTATATATGTATGCAAATTTTATTAATTTAGATAATCCTTCATTAAACCTACTCAATATTATACTCAATAATAACCCCTAAAATATCATGGATTGGATCCATGATCTATATATTGTACTTGCAGTTGGACACACAGTATGTAGTTGCAATGTGCAAGTTTCCTTATAATATCGAGGAATGACAATTAAATAGACAATAGGACTACAACCCTAGGGTTTGTATGTTTCTATAGTCTTGATCTCTCATCAAATGCACTTTGGAAATATTTCATCAACGATGATCACAATTGTCAAATAATCCTTATGAATGTCTAAGAAGATGTTCTGGCATACATATGTGCTCTTGACATTTAATCACGAATGTCATGGTTCACTACATCACGTAGAATGGTGGCTCTATAAGAGATGATGTATTCAAATTGTTTGAGTACCTACCTGAACCTTAGTTTTTAAGAGTTAATATGTATGTAGATATGATGAGTGCCATCATTCTACTATCTATACTCTAGTCATCCATGAAACTTCATAATATTCATATTGTATGAAATAAATGAAGCACGTATAAATGTTGAAATACTCCTATATTGAAATCATTTGAACTAAACAAAAAAAATTCTTATTCTAAAGCAATGATTGTTTATTGATGAAGGGAACACAGTGGAAGCATGGGCCAGACCCAAGTAAGAAGGAAAGTCAAAGAGTTGATTGTACTTCTATAACTTCTATATGACATCCAAATATTTGGATGAATGCCAATACTGCAATAAGCTTATGTATTGCTAGTGTGACTCCCTAGTCTATCTAAGATCATTAGAGAAGGACTTAGATAGTGCATAATAATTTACATTTAATCATTGAAATTGAAATTCTTATTTGATAAGATTAAAGTCTGAAAATTGTATCTCATTCTTCTAATGAAATTTGCAATTGGTTGCATATGTTTTAGAAGACTATAAAATTTTATCTTATGGTTTAGTAGTCGTCCACATATATATTGATGCAATTATTTCAACAATCTTTACTGGATTGGTAGACTTCATATTTTCTGTGGGAGAGCCCTTAGTCTTAGAGAATGTCTCTACAACCTCGATATTAGAATACACTCATAGTTTATTTTTAAATGTTAGAAATCAACATGAATTCTAGAATAAACCTATCATAATTAGTTATGATGGATATATTTCAAAGTAGTCTGACATCTGGAGGAATCTACCAAATTAGAAATAAATGAATGGTTCATTAGCATTTCTAATACTGAAAATTAAACCTTTAGAGATCAATAGGAGGATGAAGATCATCTGAAAATGACCTGGCATCAAGCCTTGGATAAAAGTTAGTTGACGAGATCAATAGACTAGTAAGAGATGGAACTTTAGAATGTCTGAAATTTCAAATCTTACATACTTGTGAATTTTGTACTCAAAGTAAAAATGCCAATGCACCCTTCTCTGGGAATGGTGTAAGATGTCAAGTTATTCAAGATATCATACATATTGATGTATGTGGATCATATGTATCATAATATACATTGATGATATGTGACATCATTCTATGATTATTAATTATATGATATTTCTTCCCTTTACCTTAGAGAGCATTGAAATGTTCAAAGATTTCACAATTTTGGCTTAGAACTAAAGTTTCAAGGAAGATGAAATGAATTTGATCTAACCTGGGTAGCCCTTACCTATTAGATAAATTCAAGGAATACCTTATAGAGATATGAATATCATTCCTATCTGATTCCTTATAATACATCTAAACTCAAGAGAGTTCTAGGGAAATACAATTGTACCATGTGTGACATGATTTGATCAATGATGAATCTTAGCATAATTACCTCTTAGTTTCCAAGGTATATATGTAGTCGAGACTACAATGTATATACTTAATAAGGTTTCATGCAAGTTAGCTAGAATCTAACACCAGAGAGTGCTACTTCATTAGTAAAATAAAGGATGGTATTGGATACCTACTTTATGACCTTGAGATTCTTGAAAGATCTCATCTCTAAGGATATGATTCTTAGAGGATGACTCTCTTGAGAATCAAGATGAAAATGAGTTGAAGGAAGTCATTTTATCATGAGAAGATAATGAGGCTCCCGAAATATGAAACTAAAAGGATAATTAAAGATGAAACACTAATACCTCTTTAAATGAGTTCGAGTATGGATTCCATGTGTCAGTTAAGTCTTACAATGATATGACTTCATGTGATGAAGCTTTTGAAGACATATCATGGAAAGATGGATGTTAGAAATAAAGTCTAAAGTAGGCTTCATATACAAGTGTGGTATATTTACCCTTCGAGGATCCACCTATAAGGGTAAAACTTGTTAGGTGTAAATGTATCTTCAAGAGAAATAGGGAACCTGATGAGAAGGTATAGGCCTTCAAAGCATGGTTCGTATCCACAAGATACACACCGAAGAGAAGACATCGCTCACGGTGAGACTTGCTCTTAAGTGACCATGCTTAAACCCATCAAAATATTGCTAACTATAGCTCCGCAACTTGACTATGACATCTTCAAGATGGAAGTCAATATTGCATTCCTCTATGAATACCTCTTCGAGGATATTCATATGATGTAGCCCAGGGCTTCATGGTTGACGAAAGCAAGGTGTGCAAGCTGAAGAACTCTATCTATGGACTCAAATAAGCTTCTTGTAGTTGGAACAACAGATTTGAAGAAATTATAAATGTTATGATTTTAGATAGAATCTTGATGAACCGTGTGAAGATTAATGGGAGTGCCATTGTGTTCATCGTGCTAAATGTAGATAATATCCTAATCATTTAGAATGATGTAAGGATAATAATAAGTGTTTTACAAACTGGATGTTCCATACCTTGAGATATGATCTCAACGATACCTCTTAGATCTTAGTTATGAAGTTGTTTAGAAGCAATGAAAGAGGGCATTGGGACTGCCACATTAGTGGTACACCTTGGACATTTCCATTTTCTGGAAAATTCCAAGAAAGGAGTCTTTCCCTTAAGATACGGTACTGACCTATCTAAAAAGGGATAACACCTCAAAGAGTTGAGGATGTGAATGCTAAAACTACTTGCCCTTGTACATCAGTTATGAGAAGTCTAGTGTATGCTAGATGTGTACAAAAGCCAGGTGTTTGCCATGCAGTGGGAGTAGTAAATTATTGCTAATCCTACTATGGAGACAAAACACTTAGTTGTAGTAATAAAAATATCTTCAACGATGATAGTTAGAGATAGTGATCTCAAAGTCTTATCTTCGAGAAATTAAGACTTTATAAATGGAGATCGAAAAGGTCTTAACTGTGTATACCTTAGGATATAGAGATCTCCAGGAATAAGGGTATTCTTATAAGGATAATGGAAATTCTTGTTATAAAATTTTTAAGCTATAGTGTCAAGAACACTATACCTAAACAAGATTGAGTATTGGTTGCATAAGATGCAACATTCGTACTGGATGCGAGAACTATTATGATGGGATATGCAAGTGTCATAAACGGACTTGGCGTAGTATCTTAGGAACCGAGTGATTGATCAGCTTACCTAGCTATGTTTCTAAATAGCCTATGATTGTCACATGAGTGTGGGTTTAAAGATTAGCCCATTAATGGCTCTTTGGACTAGTGGGAGATTGTTGGACATGCGAGCCCACAACGAGCCACTATGCAATAAATGTTATTGCGAATATCCTAATCTGAGAGGAAGAATAACTAATTTGCATAATAGGTCCCTTAGTATAATTAGGGTTATGTACCATGTCCATCTTGATGATCATACAGTTTTTGATTCAATTACCTCCAGCTCACCTCTTCTATACGTTCTCCATGCCAGCCTTATCGACCCCTTCCTATTTTAGTCACCGATCCTCGATGCCTCTCCTCGACCTAATTATACCTCCACATAGCCGTCACTCCCCTCATTATTGCCGTACAATTACTCACTCTAGATTTGATATCCTTAGCCAATGCCGACCATCGCAATCACCCCATCCCTTCGCACATACTAAAAAGGCCAGCATCTGTCCCCTTGAAAACCCCCGCTCTGCCTCCATTTCTCTCGGTCCACCATTCAAGTGCCTAAGCATAGCCCCTCTATACATCCCTGCGATAGATGAATGTCAGATTGAGGGGCCATAATGGCATCTTCAGCTTGGTGTTAACCCATGATCAACTTGGCCATGTCACGGTGACTTTTCCACCGTTGAGCTCCCTCGATAGGTTGCCTAAGTCGAGCGATGATTGGAGGACCTCCAGGTCCTTAGCTCAGACCTCATCCTCTGCCCGCATTTCTTCTCCGATCAAGGTAAGCTTCATTCTTGTTTTTTGTTTGTTTTCACGAATTTAATTAGGCACACACTGCACTCCACTCGCAGTTGCTTGCACCTAGATCTTTGCCAACCATCCCTCACCTTCGAGCAACCACCATTCACCCCCTCCAGTCCTTTACAATCTCATCCATCCTAGGCCATCTCCTCCCCTGGATGTGTCCAACCATGTTTTTTATGTTATTTATCCAAATTAACTCCTATTTTTATATTTATTTTCTGAACCTTAAAATGTGTTGAATCCCAAATCACTAGGTTCTAGGAATCATAAGGATAACACAAGAATATTTAGAGATTTTTTTGGATTTTCTGCTATTTTTGGTGATTTTTGAAAGTGATAGGGATATTTGTGTAATTATCTAAGAAACATAAGTGTTAATGCTAATAAACAAAAAGCTAAGGGCATGGTTGTAATTACTGAAAAGAGACGAGGCATAAGTGTAATTTTCTAATAAAAATTAACTTAATGGATAATTGTAGCAAAAGATATGAACTTTAAGAAAATTGCAAAATATCCCCTAGAGGACTAAAATGTAATTACGAATAACTTCAATAAAATAAATACAAATGTCATAGAAGAAAATATTAAAAATTGGAAAAATTGCATAGAGTAATCAAAGTTTTATAAAATTATATTTAGGTCAAAAAAAAGGAAAAAATACTAGAAATAAAAAATAGCAAAAATGCCCTTGGTCTCCAAGACCAAGAGCTAGGGTTGTGCTCAACCCTTATAGTAGAGCACGACGGCATGGCTTGACGACGGAGGTATTGCGGAGGCGGTGCAACAAGTGGAGGTGGTCGACGAGGAGTAGCGGAGGTACGAAAGATGGGGACGGTGACAAAGCTCAATGGGTTCTTGTGATGATTTGAGTTTCGTCCCCTAATGGGTGGTTCCCCTCCACTGGGACCTCCTCATCCCTCGAGGTCGAAGAAGAGGAGGAGACAGGGGGCGTTAGAGAGGCGGGGAGGAGGCGTGGGTGGCGATTGAGCGCGGAAGGAGAATCGATGAGGGAAGCATCGACTACTTTGAGAAGAAGATGATAGGGGGGCTGATGTCATCGTTGATGTCAGTGCCCCCATTTTATATTTTTTTTTGAAATGTTGACGTCTGATGAACCTCAGTTTCATCATCTTTATTTTCTATAATTAACCCCCTTGCTTAATGTTTTGGTAATAAATCCTGGTTAATGTCCTGTAATTAACAGAGTCTTAAATAAATTAAAAATCACAAAAAAATGGCAAACCAAAAATTCGTGGTATTTTTAGACTTAAAAATACCCTCAAAAATATTTTGGGTCTTTATTTGATCTCATCTCCAGTTTTGGTCAACATGAAACTTGTAGATCACGTCAAGATCTACAACTTTCGTGTTTTGAGTTTTCTTAAATTCGGCCATATAAACCTTCAAAAATCAAAACTACTCTTTGAATAATCTGATTGGGCCACGTGGCCCAATCTGGGTGAGCCACGTGGCCTTCTCATTCTTGCAGCATCCGCCCATGCTCCTGGCCATTGGATCTCCTTCGGATCCAACGGTTGATCCTTCTCCACGTGTACCTCAATTCTCAACCGTTCGATTTACCCAGGCCTTGCATCACAGCCGCCCGTAGCCGCCTGAACCTCCTTGCACCACGTGTCGCCTCTCGCGCTAGACGATTGAGTCTCCATCTTGCCATCACCGCAGTCCATTCACGTTTTGTCCTCATCCGTCCGATCGAACCTTAGCATCTCATCCTAGCCATTCACTTCCGCTCTCACCAGAGTGTGCTGCGTGGCGTATGTGGGCACCCTCCGATCAGTGTCAGCCACTCCATCTTAGCTGCTTCCTTCTTCCATCTCCTCGACTGTCTGATCTCATCCGGGAATCCATCACAGCCATCCTTTGGCGCTCCACCTCCAGCCCGACACGTGGCGACCACTTGGGCCCTCTAATCGTGCCGCCATCGATCTAATCGCGATCGTCCTCTCGCGCCCAAACACCCGCCGTTGGATCCCCAAATCCAACGGTAGATCTCCATCGTCTACCTCCAGATGCCCCTCTCTCACACGTTCACCACCTCGTGCACACCTCTCCCCCTTCCTATTTTCTTTGCCACTCCAGCCATCATCTCAACTCTCCAACCGTCCCACGGTCTTCGCCACTCAACCATCTCCCTCGCACATCACTCCACGACTCACGACTTCATCTCAGTTGTCCCATCTTCCCCAGCAACGACACCATTTGACAAACCGCAAAATCGACCCTTAATAATGTGTTTTTAGCACTTGGAATCATCATCGTAGTCGGGCTGAGTTGGGTCATCAAAAGATCATCTCACTTAAATGTATGTCAATAATAGATCAAAATGAGATGATCGTGAAAATTTTTTTACTTGGTAAGATACCAAGGTCGAACTCAGGGACACGAGCCTTTCTCATATTAATCAGATTTCTTGTCTATTTAGCTAAGTGTTGAATTGAAGCATATATAAGTCAAATTATGTAAGGAGACAACAATGCAAAGCATTATAAATAAACATGCATTTTTTTATCAATTTTTATCATGCGAATAAATGGACATGCAAAGCGAATGATATGCCCAAAATGATAGTCACTTGAGCCATAAAAAAATGCGAGTTAAACCAAATTGAAATAAAGAAGCACTCTACATTTATAAAGCAAGTAGGCATGACAAACAAAGAAATCAAGACACTTAGATAATAAAATAATACACTACGGATCATAGTGTCAAATCTAAAATTAAAGCATGCCATAATAAAGAGGACGAGAAGAGCTTCAAAATGAAACTGAAATTAACTCGATTGGAGATATGTAGCTCAAGATATGCAATAAAGAAGCTAAGGGCATAACTGAAATAAAACATGAAATAAAATTGCATACAGGTCCCTGGGAGGGACTAAAATGAAAATATGAAAAGTACAGGACCTTCCCTGTAAATTAAGCTTACGCACAGAGGTATTTTTGCTATTCTCAAAACCCGCGAGGGCTTTGATGCAAATTACCCCCATGCGCATGAGGTCTGCACGTGATCTAGACCTGAATGCAATATTGGAGAAGTAGGCGGATGTCTCTGCAATTTTCTAGATAAGCACGTGCCAGGCACGTGCTATCCAGGCTCAGAAAGAGGCTCGGGGTCGGTAGAGGCTCGATGAAGCTTCGGCTAGGCTCGGGCGTTGGCTTGGACTCGTTGTAGGCTCGGATGTGGTTCGGGACCTCCAAACCTCGTGGCTTGGGCACTGAGGTTCGGAGAAGCTCGGGTGTTGCCACGTGGCGGAATGAAGGCCGTTGGATCTAGAAGATCCAACGAAAGCTGATGTCGATGGTGTGGTCTCCTCTGAGCCGTTGGATGATGAAGATCCAACGGTGCCTGCTCCATGGATTATGTGTCGACGTGGCTACGGATGGAGGAGAAGGAACAACGGTCGTTGGATGATCCTTTCTCGGCGATCATCCAACGGCCCATATGAGGCCACGCCCCCAGCTCCATCATCCAACAGGCCGATTTTGCGATTTGTCAACGTCATGATGACATCAGCTATTTTTCGCATAGCGGTTTTTTTTGCAAATGAAGAGGAAGGGGATTAGAGCCCCTTTGGGCCTCTTCTAAGCTAGACATGGAAAACAAAAGATATGGTTAGAAACTTAATATGGGCAAGGAGCCCATATTTATTGGCAAGAACTAATTAATGCAAGACTCTTTTTTTGTTTTTTCTTTAAGTTGTTATGTAGGAAATGTTATGCAATTTTTAATGATTTTGAGTACAAAATACACGAAAGTCATGAAATGAAAATTACACAAAAAATCAAGAAAATGTAAGAAATTGTGCATTATTGCTTGGTAAAAAGTATAAAACCATGATAAATCACATATTCATCATACTTCCATACTTAACTTTTGCTAGTCCCGAGCCAAACAATGATATGCAAAGAGAAATAGAAAACAATTATAGAATGCACAGAGAGGGTTTGTAACAGACACACCCATAAAGTCATGAGATTTTAAGTTAAGTCTGCACCAATAACAAACAAAGACTAAGTTGATTAACAATGTGTTCGAGATCCTATTAGACTCTAGTATTCGATTCAACAGTCCTCAAGTTCTATCAATTCTACTCGATTTCATTCTTAGGTCAAGTCAGATCATTTTGATAACAGATAT
This sequence comes from Ottelia alismoides, assembly GCA_037367405.1. NCBI lineage: Eukaryota > Viridiplantae > Streptophyta > Magnoliopsida > Alismatales > Hydrocharitaceae > Ottelia > Ottelia alismoides. The sequence goes on along the minus strand of JAZKJV010000198.1, from coordinate 840,888 downwards.
TCTCTTTATCCTTGCGTTGAGTTTGAATTGTATGTAGAAGTTATAACTCTTCCCAACTTACGAGACAAGTATACCGTACAACCTTAAGCATGGTACTAGAAGATTCACAAAATCTAAAGCCTCTATTCTCTATTGGTCTAAGCTTATTCTCAGTTCACATGAATATGTCAGCAAAAGAAAATGGGTGCAAATTGTAAAGAACTTAGATTTTCACGGGTTTTCCGTAGACTGCTTTGGTCCGTTGCTCTTTTTTTTCTTTTTGCAGAGCATAAACCTAGGCCTCTTTTAAAATGGTAGCAAAATTAGTCTGTTGCTTGGCTTATTTTGTATAGCTGGGTACTTTGAGTAGATTTTTCTTTGGTAGATCTTTGCTTTGCATTTACATGTCTAGACCATGCATCCCTTATTGTGCCTTCTTTTTGTTAGGATTTGGTGGCATTTGGTATCAAGAGTGTACATATATAAAATGTGACTTTCATATACAAGTATGAGGCAAGTTTGTTGTTAGATCCAAACATATAGGAAATAAGTGGTTCCTAAACTTAGATCATTGAATTTTACTTTCTCGAGATTGAGAGTCACTCCCTTCCTTTTCTAGAGATCGAAATAGTTCTTTGTACATGTAAACTAAGTTGAACTAAGGTGTAATATGCAATTTGTTCAAAAATAAATCAAGAGTAAAGAGTACTAAAGCTGTCAAGATCATGTATTTAGACACAACTTTTGTTCAATGTATAAAATTAATAGAACTTAAGGAATTAAGTCTAAAACACACCCGAAGAATAGAATACTCAAGCCTAAAGAAATCCTTTGAAATTAAGTGGAATAAGATCTTCTTAGTTTAAGTCTGAAACTTGTAAAAACCATATTAAAAGTCCTAAAAAGTCAAGAAAAAAGGAAAATTATTTTTGGATTTTAGAAAAAATTTACTGAATTTTTTAACAAATTTTTTGTAAACTTTTGTGAAATTTTTTGTAAATGCAAATGATTTTGGTATATTTGTAAAAAAAATTAAAAAAGGATGTACATTTTTTTTTGAAAATATGAAATTTTCTAACAAAAATATAATAAAAATATTTTTGATTTTTAAAAATAAAAGTAATTTAAAACACATGGAATGCATGAAATGAAATGTATTTTTAAAAATGTGATAAAATAAAAATGACATGCATGAAATTTAATGCATCCATGCTTTGCAAGAGCCATGTCCTTATGGTGACAATAAAATGGAAAAAATAGGACAACATGATTGAAGATGGTGCACGATGCAACAAATGAATGATGCTCTTTTTTTATATTTTTTCCAATTGATTTTTTGTAGGGTTTCCACTAGAGACATCAAGAGGTAAAAAATGCAAGAGAAATACCTGAAAGATAACTACGGGAGGAATCCCACAATGTGTGCTACTTTCAATGCCCTTAGTCAAGCTCCTAGTTAGGAATAACCCGTGTTTCGAATATGATCATCATTCGTGAAACACTGCGGTGAGGTAAGAGGATGGGGATGGTAGTGTGTGGAAAGATGGTAGATGGAGTTGGAAAGTTGGGCGAGTTAAGTATAGAATCATCAAAAACTATCCTTGATTCATAATCATCTCCCTCCATGATACCACCATAGTTATCTTGAATGGCATCATTTGTAGATTTTAAATCCAAATTATGCTCAGGCAATCACGATTCAACATCAACATGTTTAATTATTTGGAGTACAGGAGGTTGGGAGGGCTGAGAGGAAGTTTGTGTATAATCGGTACGATCTTCCTCTATATTAGACACTAATGAGGGTGTAACCACATATGATGGGTCCAACTATGGTAGATCCTCTGAAATGGTAAGTCGGTCATCATAAAGTGCTTGGAGATATTCCTTGATTTCACTCCAGAAAGTATTAGGGGTCACAAGGTAAGCCTGATCTAGAATCGATTTAGTGATAGAGAATGTGTACTAGAATTCATATATTGAGTAATGTAGCTCTTCTTCCCATGTTGGGAAAGAAATGGAAGTAGAAACAATAATCTCGTCTTCGAGAGAGTCATCGAGGAAGACTTATGACACATGGTTAGGGGTTATTGGGAAGAGGGTCTAATCAAGTGCTCTATCAGCGTCTCTTTTCAAATCATTCTTGAATGTTTTGTCAGGTTCAGATTCTTTCTCATCTCTGCATTCAAATTTTAATCCACCCACAAAATCATATTCCATCATTTCATTTCTTTCCAAATCATATCCAAATTTTCTTAGATTTCATCAATTATCTCGTGCTCAGAATTAATATCACTTAACTCGTAAAGTTCATTTTGTTTTTTTCAGTCAAGAAAACCAAAATCATTTCACTTTCATCTTTTTTATAATTGTATCTAATCACAAGATTGTCCTAAAAATTAGAGTCCCAATATTCAGACATCAACGTTTTGTTTGAGTCAATATATCCAACTTCTAAGTCAATGAGAATTTCAATAATAACATGCTCCAATTGTAAATCACATAAATTAGAAATATCACTGGAGTTGATCAATTGGAGATTTTGAGGAATCAACGATATCTCTTCAAGAAATTACTCCGCAATAATACTGGAATATAACTCATAAAAATACAGCTTTATCATTTGAGTTTGGGATGTTAGATCATAGTCATTTGCTTTTCTCTCAATTACAACTTTCTCCAAAACCCCCCATGTTTATCCTCGAAATTATCCTAAAATGTTATTGTGGAATCCTTATTAAGCATGGTTTTAATATTCAGATCATGTTGACCTAGAGTGGTTGTGTCATAGGGCAAGTTATTGGTCAGAAATGGAGTTTGAGTTTCTTGGGAAGATTCATGTGGTGTCAAAGGGAGATATGATCGACCAAAATCCTAGAAATGATACCTCTCATCAATAGAAGTTTACAAAAATTCAAATGTTGTGGAAGAGGATAAATGATGGTTGGATTGAGTTAAATTTAAGGTTCATCCATGAGAGAGTCGTCAAGGAGTATTGTAGCAATCTGATTGCGTGTTGAAGGGACATCTAACAACTTGGTCAGTTTTGACTTTTGATCGAATAATTCCTTCTTTTGTGTTCTCAATCCTCATTATATTTATGTACCAGATTGATGACTTCATCAATCTCATTTTCATTTGACAATAGGATAAGAAGGTTGATGAAGGATAGGGAAAGATCCTTAAGCGCATCACAGAAGCGTGAAGATCACATCATATGAGATAGGAGCGACAAGTTGCACTAGTTGCTCAGTGTAGTGGAATTTAAAATTTTTAAATGATGAGACTACATGATCTGAGAACACTTATCGAATTATTTCATCTAAACCACAAAGTTGATATCGTAGTACCTCTTGAAGCATGGCTGCGATCGAGCCTCTAAAGCAAGTGACCTCCTGTCTCAAGTACGATCCGACACAGGTGACGCTTGCGAGCACAATGATGAAACGTGTACTCCTCGCAATCTGTGTTGATAATCCAACCAGAGAATTTCCTAATCTTGTCACACGAGATACAACATATTCTTCACAAGCGAGGTATATCGAAGGAGACGGAGATCCAGGAGCGGTCGAAGCGGCGACACAATAGTGTGGTGACGACAACGGTCTTCTCTACGGAAAGAGGTAGTCGACCACTCTTGTAGGAGAGAAGGGGGAACATGTATGAGAATAAGAGAGAGGAAGAGAGAGAGAGCACTTGCAACTGTTTTATGTAAAATGAAGAGCTAGAGTTGCATCTTCTTTCATAGTTATTTGGAGTCCGTGGATCTCAATCCAGGGGCAACACAAAATCAATGGTTCAGTTTTATCTGTGTTTCTTTCAATGACGATGATTATGTTGTAAAAATATAACAATAACTAATTTAAGTAAATATATATTGAATAATAATCAATACAAATTAAATTAAATTAAATCAATCAACCTTGGAGAAATAGGAAGGAGGCAAGCCTCCTTCCATGAGGGGGGTGGACAACCGCTAATCCTATTACGACTTGGTGGATGTCCACCCTCTCCTAAAGGAAGGTGGTTTCCTTCTTCTTTTACATTTGTTGTAAATTATTTCACAAAAATAATCCCAAATTATTTTGGTGAAATATCAATCATGCCTTTGGAAATTTGTTAATCACATTCACAACCCAAAATAATATGTAAACTACATTTTCGATTAAATGTCCAATGTGAATTCAATTCACATCAACATTTAAATTGTAAATGCTATTTACAAATAGCTCTCTCTTATATATTATAGATCACATTTATAATAGTTATAAATAACATAGATAATGCTATCCACATTATTCAAATCCATTATAATTAAATCACATTTAATTATATTAGATCATCATTCTCATGCATATGAATCAAATTTACATTATTCATGATAGTTAAATCACATTTAATTATCTATATCTCAATGCTTGGATACACAATTATCAATGGAATTATTCTTGAACTCTTTCAAGAATAAGCATTTTCTCCGTGGATACTTGGAGATATGGACATGGCGATTGTACGTTCCACATGTAATGACTATTGAGATTACATCTCATATACAGATCTCAGAGAAGTCTCATAGATGTCTTATTAAATCAAGACCGTAGACCAAATCATCTCATTACATCTGAATCACATCCAGATCAATGTCCAACTTTTGGACTAAGATCAGATCACTTCTTTATCACCAAAATCCAGACCTGTTTCATCACTCCACTGAAATGGAAGCGCCATGGTTATATAATCATTTATGATCACATCACCCTTAGGTATTCCTAATACTTGTACATCATGCATACTAGAATATCTAGAATAAACACGAAGATAAAGATTAATTTACACTTTCATCTTTAGGGATTTATCATTAAGTTTCTCATTCAATCATTGGGAGTTGGTATCGATCATATTCCTTCCAAAAGTATATATCATACCTGCAAATTCTTGTCATACTTCCAAAGAAAGATGACCATGCATGGAATTTGATCAATTCTAATACCTCATGAGTGATCTCATGTCTGTCTATTCACAGGTGAATATTTCTGATCCCTTTGAGAGATTGCATTACTCATACACCCTTATATGCACATCGGTTTGTCGGTTTATATACCTTAATTAGGCCATCAACCTATCGGTCTGCCAAATGCACATACTTAGACATATTGCAATACATATGTCTTTGGTCAAATGATGCATGCCTATATCATAACATTATATGACATAGGACTTGTTTATCTTGATCTCGTAAAGTCAACTCTTTGACCTAACTAATCTGACACCTCCGAATATCTATTCCTATGCAGAGGACAAGCATGAAAGAGGTTGGTCAGATATCAACCAATATAGAAAGGATTTCCATCTCCTGCTCTGGCTAGAGATCATCCCTTAATAATCACTTGACGGTGCTTGATGAGTCCTCAATCTAACTCTTTAGATATTCATCGAAGCACCAACTTCTATGATTCAACAATTGAATCAATAACTTTATGATTATTAAGAAGGCATGGTACATAACCCTAATTGTACTGAGGGACCTTATACTACATTCATTCATTTAATCTCAGACTGGGGTCTTCAGTAAGGAGGACAAGTACTGGATCAACGCTCCCGTGTCTGGAAGAGGTCAATGATGCCGTTGAAAAATGGAATTAGGTCGTAGGCCTAAACTAGGCATTAGACTGGGCGGGCTCACATGGCTAGCAGTCTCCCACTAGCCCTCAGAATCATTCCTGTATAATCCTTAAACTCATACTCATTACATGATGGTCGAAAACCTTCTGTGTCAAAGGTTTGGTAATCAGATCAACAACATTGTCGGCAAAGGCCACCTTGGTGATGATGATGTCACCATGCTTTTGTATCTCTCGAATGATGTGGTATTTCCTTTCCACGTGCTTTCTCTTTTGATGCCATCTATGTTCCTATGGCTTAGCTATGGCTCCCATGTTATCACAGATTAGCAGGATGGGAGTATTAAAGGAAACCACACCAAGCTCCATGATGAACTTGCGCAACCACACCACCTCCTTTGCAGCATTTGATGTTGCAATGCATTTAATTTCCATTTTTTTGAATCAGTTGTAGTATCCTACTTCTTGCTTCTCCAGCTCATAGCACCACCGTAAAATAGGAACACAAACCCTTATGTCGACTTACGATCATCAATATCATATTAGAAGTCATAATCTGTGTATCCTAAGACTTAGAGATCACCACCACCATAGACCAAGATGTAACCTTGCTTTTATATTAAATACTTAAAGATGTTCTTCACTGCATTCTAGTGTTGCTCTCCATAGCTGGATTTGTAATGGCTTACCACTCCCACTACATGGCATATATCTTGCCTTGTACATATCATGACGTACTGTAAGCTTCCTACAGCTGATGCATAGGGGCATCCAGCCAGTGGATTTCTTATCCTCAACACTTTGAGGAGCCATCCCTTTAGACAAGTTGATACCATGTCTTAAGGGAAGGAAGCCTTTCTTGGAACTTTCCATATGGAGACATTCTAAGATCTTCTTAATGTACCAATGTTGTGATAATCCCAAGATCCTCTTTTCTCGATTTCTGAACAGTTTCAGACCCAATATATAAGAAACTTCTCCAAGATCTTTCATCTCGAAGGTATGGGATAGCCATATCTTAACATTGATCATCATCCTTGTATCATTCCTAATGATACTGATGTAATCTGCATAAAGCATGATGGTCACAATGGTGCTCCCACTAAGCTTCTTGTACGCACACGATTCATCAGGATTCTATACTAAATCATAACACTTTATGATTTTGTCGAATATGATGTTCTAGCTATGAGAATATTTCTTGAGCCCATAAATGGATTTCTTCAGCATACATACTTTTCCTTCCTTGGTTATAAGGCACCGAGGCTGCTCCATATAGATATCCTCCTTGAGTTATCCATTGAGGAAAGCCGTCTTGATGTCCATCTGCCAGATATTGTAGTCAAGATATGCAACTATAGCTAGCAGTGTCTTGATGGACTTAAGCATAGCCACATGAGAGAATATTTCATCCTAGTTGATGCCTTCTCTCTGTGTGTAGCCCTTGGCTACGAGCCACGCTTTGAAAGCCTCTACATTCCCATTAGATCCGCTCTTTCTCTTAAAGATTCATTTATATCCAATGGTTTTACTTCTTTAGGTGGATCCTCTAGGTTCCATGCACCATTTTTATGCATGGAGTCTATTTTAAACTTCATTGCTAGTTGGATCATTATCAGTTTCACCTGACACATGGAATCCATACAATTGAGGTGGTAAAACCACACTCGAACTCCTTCGAAGAGGTACGAGTGTTACATCTTTATTTACTTCTTTACTTTCTAGTTCAGGAAACTCAATATCCTCAAGGGATTCAATGAGTTCCTTTACTTCATTGTTATCTTGACTCTTCGGGAAGTCATCCTCCAGAAGTTTTACATCTCTAGAGACGAATACCTTAGGAATCTCATGGTCATAAAGTTGGTATCCAATACCATCCTTAACGTACCCAATGAAGTAGCACTGACGAGTGCGATATTTGAGCTTAATTGCATCCACGTTCTTTGCATGGAGCCAGAAAAGCCAAACCCACAAGTATTTAACACTGGGTTTGATTCCATACCAATGCTCATGAGGAGTTTTAGGTACAGACTTGCTAGGAATCTTATTCGGGATATATATTGCAGTCTCTACTACATATCCCCAGAAACAAAGTGGTAAATGTGCTTTACTCATCATTTAACGGACCTTGTCCATGATGATCCTGTTACGTTTTTAGCAACACCAATAAGTTGGAGAGTTCTAGGAGAAGTGTGATTGGAGACAATTCCTCTCTCTTTAAGATATTCGTTGAATTCATCTGAGATTTATTCTCTGCCTCGATCATATCGAATCCGTTTAATCTTCCTATCGGTTTGGTTTTCAACCAAAGCCAAGAACTCTTTGAACTTTTCAAAGGTTTCAGATTTATGATGTAGTAGGAAGATAAACCCATATTGCGAATGGTCATCAATAAATGTCAAATAATATCAATATCTATTTCGGGTCTTGGTACTGAAGAGTCCTCATACATCTGTATGTACAAGATCAAGAATACCTTCTCATCGAGTAACCTTGTTACGAAAAGGATTCCTAGTCATTTTACCTCGAATACAATGTTCACAGGTAGGTAAAGTTTGAACTTGCAGAAAATCTAAAGGTTCATCCTTTATCAATATACTAATCTTATCAATAGATAAATGACCAAGACTTTGATGCCAAATCATATTCGAATGATTTCCGTCCTCCCTGATTCTTATAGGATTTTTATCAGTGGTAGAAACATTCATGACATTTTCATCAATGCACAATTCATAGAGTCCACCAGAAGTTATGACACCATCTACAATATTTTTATCATAATGATTTATGACAAGTTTAATATAGAATAGAAACAAATATCCATTTTTAACTAACTTAGATTTAGATATAAGGTTCCTTCTAACATCTTGAACATAAAGATATTATTTAAGTATAAGGATTCTTCCACTAGATAATGATAGTCTGCAGGTCCCATTGGTGAGTGCTGTAACAGTCCATCAGATCCCATCTGGATGACCATCTCCCATTCATCAAGATTCCTAGTTTCCTAAAATAGATTCAACAAATTGCATGCATGAACAAAAGCATCAAATCGATGACCCAACTACCATCTCGTCCTATGAGAAAATTGGTTTAAATGAAGAAAGTATAATTTATACCTTCTGGAGCTTTACCTTTATCAGCAGATTTAAGGTACTCTAGGCAATTACACTCCCAGTGCCTCAGCTTCTTGCAGTGATGACACACATCGATCTTCTTTGATGGCACAAGAGTGGAAGCATTAAAAGATGAGCCAACTCCTTGACTCTTCTTATTTCTCTTCTGGGTCGGGCAATTATGAGATCCTTGCTTCCGACCGTACTTCCCTTTGACAGTGTAACTATTGCATTGCTAGAGGGATTATCTTTCTTCATTACGTCTTCTAAGGACTTTAATGAAGCCATCAATTCAATGTTAGACAAGTTCATCTTGTTCTTGTTGAATGACACCACAAAGTTATTGAAAGACTCAGGGAGAGATAGCAGAATGAAATCAGACTGCATATTTGCATCCATATCAGCCCTAGAGTTTCCAATTCTAAGAGGTACCCAAACATTTTTAGTACATGTTCTCAAACTGAAGTCCTTTCTGATATTTTGTAGTGAATAATCTCTTTCATAACGTTATAATGATGCGTGCAATTGACATTACCGAACATCTCCTTGAGTCAGCATTACATCTTGGAAGTTGTCCATCTCCAAATATTGCTTCAATGCACATTGGAGAGAGATACCATAATCTAATACCTAGCCAATGTATGATCTTCATCATATTTTTCATTGTATTTGATTTCTTCTGGTGTATTGAGGTTTGAAATCTTGTCCTTAGACAACATATAAGATACTTGGTCTGAATAAAGGATAAGATCCAAATTAAGGATCAAATCTGAGTAATTTGGACCGATTAACTAGTTGATCTCCAAAAGTCTGGTGAGTGGGTTCATGGACTTCATTATCTGAAATTAAGAATGCACTATATTAGAACATATAAATAATTACATGTTCAGAATTAAAATTTTTGGTTAAGGATTTTTAAGCAAATTAATCTTGCCTTTTCAACTCTGAAAGTTCATTCACTTAATCACTTTTAAAGCAAGAGATATACTTACTGCTATATCTCTAGCAAGAACGATGATATCATTTTTGCCTTTATTACATCCCAATAATATGATAACTTGTAACTTGGATAAAGAGAAGTAGGAACACATTCTTCCTTGCAAGTCCAACTTGCATTTCCCAATTCGATCTTTAACACTCAGGCCCACCACCCCTAAGATGATGTTGGCCCGTGGTTAATTGAACAAACCATCAACAGGAATAACACTCTCTATGCGCAATCCAATATCACCCTAGGAGGACTCGATATTGGGTCACTACCCATACAACCTTACTTTTTCAAGAAGCAAAGAGCCCGATCCATGTGTGCTTGTATGTAGGAGCTGTCACTTCCGACGAGCATCTCCTACATACAATCCTTGGCGACAGAACCCTTCGTCTATACGGGATACCATGGATGTCACTTCTGTGATCCTACATATCATGTTCAACTTCTATTAATCATTATGAATCATATTCACATCATTAACTCTTCCAAAGGAAATACAACTTAATTCATAATAGAGTTGTTTAATTGAATATAACTAATTAAATCATATTAAATCAAGTATCAATCCAATTCAATCAACCAACAAACAATCTTGATTGTTACTTGAAGGATGGTATAATTTCAAAATACGTACTATTCATATTTTACTAATTAGAAAAATACATCATGATCTATTCAAGCATTATCCCTTCCTTACCCGTTATCAGGACCGGTACACATAACATGTAGGACATACCGCTTACGGAGCAACCTACTACCCCAACGATCCCCCACAAGACACCATATACGCCTTAGGTTAGGATAATGTGATTTGATCATTTTGTATTTGAGATGTTATTTGGCATTAGAACCGAAGTTATATCATATAATATTTATCAAAACCATTTTGATTAATATTATAAAGAGATTCGCTAAACAAACCCCCAATCCTATTCTAGTAACAACTATTGTAGGATAAACTAGGTTTTCATGAATCATTCTTTCAATGGCACATGATAAATAATCAATTTTTTTCATAATTATTAGGTATCATATTTAATCAAGGCAAATTCATAATTTCCATTATTTTCATTGAATTATAAACACATTAAGTAAAGAGATTTGATGATCTAATCATCTTCCGTCCCATCTCAACTAAATATATCATATGTAGGATAAACAGAGTCAGAATCGTGCGAAATAAATTTGGGCGGTTTGATGGTTTGATTCTATACTTAATTCAAGTATTTTTTAATATTTCATGATGAGAAAACAAGTAGTAAAATTTTTTTTCTTACATATCCGTGAATAAATCCAATATACTTTTATGGCGGGAACTCTTCGAATCATTTTCATGCATGTTTGGTACTAGCATTAGGATACTATTTTTATGACATATACGAACATTCTAAATACATATTAATAATAAAAAATTACGTCCAAATAGTGCATAAATTGTAAGATTTTAATTAAGCAAAAAATCTTATTCAAATCTTACATCCAATACAAAAACAATTATTCTTGCACATCTGATACATGAACCTCGAGCACCTAGGGCTTCAGATCATATCCAAGACCTTGATCAAGGTTCTAATACCACTTTAAGGATACGGAAAAATACTTAAGTGCATCATAGAAGCATCAAGGTTGCATCATATGTGATTAGAGGGACTAGTCGCACTAGGTGCTCCGTGCAGCGAAATTTAAAATTTTTAAATGATGAACCCACATTATTCGATAACATTTCTTGAATTGTTTCATCTAAAACACAAAGCAGATATCGAAATATCTCTTGCAGTGTGGTTGTGATCGTCTCTCTAAAGCAAGAGACCTCCTGTCTCAAGCCCAATCTGACGGAGGAGAAACTTGTGAGCACATTGATGAAACGCATGCTCCTCGTAATCTGAGTTGATAATAAAAAGGCAAATCTCCTAATCACTTCTCATGATATCCGATGTTTTCTTCACGAGCGGGGTTCACAGAAGGAGATGGAGATCTATGAGCGGTCGAAGTGGCAGCAAATTACGTGGCAATGACAGCGGACTTCTCTATGGCAAGAGGTGGATGAAAACTCTTGTAGGAGAGAAGGGGGCATGTGTATGAGAATAAGAGAGAGAGAGAGAGCACTTCCAATTGTTGTGTGTAACATGAAGAGCTAGGGTTGCCTCTTCTTTTATAATATTTTTGGAGTCCATGGATCTCAATTCATGGGAAACACAAATTCAATGGTTGAGATTGATTTGTGTTTCTTTCAATGGACATGATTTTGTTGTAAAAATACAACGATAATTAATTAATTAAAATAAACATATTTTGAATAATAATCAATATAAATTAATTTTAATTAAATCAATCAACCTTGGAGAAATAAGAAGGAGGCAAGCCCCTTGCATAAGGTTTTTGGACCACCACTAATCCTATTAGGACTTGGTGGCCGTCCACCCTCTCCTAATAGGAAGGTGGCATCCTCCTTTTACATGAGATTATACAACCCATGAATTTATTCATAAATTTACAACAACATTTGCTGTAAATTATTTCACAAAAACAATTCCAAATTATTTTGATTAAATATCAATAATGCCATTATAAATTTGTGAATCACATTCACATCCAATAATAATATGTAAATTATATTTTTGATTAAATGTCCACTGTAAATCCAATTGACATCAACATTTAAATTGTAAATGTTATTTACAAATAGCTCTCTCTTATATATAATAAATCACATTTATAATATATATGAATAATATGGATAATGCTATACACATTATTCATATCCACAATAATTAAATCATATTTAGTTATCTATATCTCAATGCTTGTATACACAATTATCAACAGAATTATTCTTGAGCTCTTTCAAGAATAACGTGCTTTCTCTGCGGATACTTGGAGATAAGGACAATGTGTTTGTACATTCCACATATAGTGACTTGGATATTGAGATCGCATCTCAAATCCCAATCTCGAGGACCTCTCATAGACATGATTAAATCAAGACCTTAGATCTAATCTTCTCATTACATCTGAATAACATTCAGATCAATGTCTACATTTGGACCAAGATCATATCACTTCTCTAATAAGAGGAGTCACTAAATTCCAGACCAGTTTCATCGCTCCATTGGAATGGAAGAGTCATGGTTATACAACTGTTTATGATCACATCGCCCTCAGGTATTCCTAATACATGTACATACTGCATATTGGAAGACCTAGAGTAAACTTGAAGATATAGATCAATTTACACTATCCTCTTTAGGATTTTATCATTAAGTTTCTCATTAGGTCATTGGAAGTTGGTATCGATCATATGCTTTCCAAAAGCATATATCATACCTAAAATTTATTGCCATGCTTCCAAAGCAAGGTGACCATGCATGGAATTTTATCTATCCCAATACCTCATGAGTGAGTTCTTGTCTTCCGATTCACTAGTGAATCTGTATGATCCCTTTGAGAGATTGCATTACTCATATGCCCTTGTATGCACACCATCTCGTCGGTGTATAGACCTTGATAAGGCCATTAACCTATGGGTCTGTCAAATATACATACATAGACATATAGCAATACATCTATCTCTGGTCAAAGGATGCATGCCTATATCATGACAGTATACGACATAGGACTTGTTTATCTCGATCGTGTTAAGTCAACTCTTTAACCTAACTAATCTGACACCTCTGAATCTCTATTCCTATGCAGAGAACTTGCATCAAGAGATCGGTCAGATATCAACCAATAGAGCAAGGACTGCCGTCTCCTACTTAGGATGGAGATCATCGCTTTATAATCACTAGATGGTGCTTGATTAGTCCTCAATCTAACTCCTTAGATATTCATCCAAGCACCAGCCTCTATGATTCAACAATTGAATCAACAACTGTTTGTTCATTAAGAAGGCTATGGCACATAACCCTAATTCTACTAAGGTACCTTATAGTGCATTCATTCATTTTATCTCTGACGGGGAGTGGAATAAAACAATAACTTTTATTGATAAATAAAACATTACAATAATATTGTAGGAATGGTTCTCCTCGGGCTCATATGGCTAACAAGTTGAAGAGGGAGAAAATTGTTTTCTATCATCCATATGATTTAGTGCAATAGCCCGATTTAACTTCAATTTCTCATGTAAAACATCGAGAATAACTTGAATTCTTTCCATGCTTAAGGATTTTCAAGTATAAACAAACACAAAACAAGATCAATTCACTAACAAAAGCGAGTTGCTGCATAAGCAGTTATCTTTTCAGAATTTTAATTTTTTATTGCACTTTAAAATAAGCACACAAATAATCTAGTTGAACCTAAATATGAAATAATGACTAACGTGAATTTTTACAACTAGTTGTGTCTACTTTCAACCAGTATGGGTGTAACTATGGTCTGTAAAATGACTACCCGTGTTACTTGAGAAAAATCCCCTAGGAATTGTTCTTTAACCACCCAATCTACAAAGGGAGACTGTAGTTCCCTCACTAAGAAGCAACTAGTCATTTTAAAATGCAGTAGTTAAAAATTTCATAAGGACTTGGGCTCTAACCTAGGATTCAGTTTATGCATGTGAAATTGTGTACAATGTGCAACACTTTAAGCACTTCAGACGCTTTCGTCTAAGCAAAGTAGTGACTTTTCGAAACTTATCTTATTAGGCGAGCAACTCAATGTGATCTTGTTTAATTTGTGATCAGAGGGAGAGAGATCCATAGAGATAAATGCAATCTGAGATCTTGATTGTATGCTTTTAAGAATTTTGTATACACACAAATGCAAGCACCTAGAAATGTCTAAGTGATAGGAAAGATCTTACAATGTGCAGCTTGTTGGATCTAGAATTAGAGTTAAGAGAGAACGAGGAGTGAGATAGATCCACTATTTTTTGTTTTTTTTACCTGAAACAAAATACAACAAAATTTATTTTACAAAAATAAAATAAAAAGATCAAAATTCCAAAATAAATTGCTTAAAGTTGTTGAATCCCCAACAACGATGCCAAAATGAAGACATAATTTTCGAGGTGATAAAAGTGTGTTTTTAGTGTCATTGTGTGCACATGTGAAAACCACAAGAATTCAAATTAATTTTTATTCAACTATAGTCCAACAGATATAAAATCTACATAGGGCAAGTAGAGGAACGATCCATAATGACTCGAACATTTTACGCGGATTTTTTGTTCTATTTACAAAAGCATTTTTGATTTTATTGATCCAAATTAAATCATATTTCTATTTCTATTTCCTAAAACTTAGAATGTATCGAAACTTTTGTCACTTGGTTCTATGCATCAGAAGGACCACACAAGAATTTTCAAAGATTTTTTTAGATTTTTTCTGTTATTTTTTGTGAATTTTGTAAGTGCTAGCGGTATTTATTTAATTATATAAGAAACTTAGGGACTTGAATGTAAATAAATAAAAAGACAAGGGCATGATTGCAATTACTGAAAAGAGATAGGACATAAGTGTAATTTTCTAATAAAAAATTACTTAATGGATAAGTTTGAGCAAAAGAAACGTGCCTTAAGAAATTTACAAAATAGCCCCTAAAGGATTGAAATGTAATTACAAATAAATCAAATAAAACTAATGCAAATGTCATAGAATAAAATATTTGTAGTTGGAAAAATTGCATAGAATAATTAAATTTTTATGAAATTACATTTAGGTCCCAAAAGAAGAAAAAAATGCTCGAAATAAAAAAGGTAAAAAGGTCCTTCGTCTCCAAGATGAAGGGTAAGTGTCACGCTCGACCCTTGCGGCAGAGCACGATAACATGGCTTGACGTTGGAGGGGGTGCGAAGGAGGTGGCGATGTGTAGAGGAGGCTGACTAGGAGCAAGTGAGGTGCGGAAGATGGAGACGACGTCAGAGCTCAATGGCTTCTTGTGATGGGTTGAGCTTCGTCCCCCAATGGGTGGTTCCCTTCCGTTGGGCCCTCTTCATCCCTCTTATAGAGGTCGAAGGAAAGGAGGAGATATGAAGCATTTGCGAGGTGGGAGGATGCATATGCGTTGGTTGCGGTTGGAAGGAGAATTATCAGTGTAGTGTCGGTTACTTCGGAAAAGAAGATGAGAGGGGGTTGACGTCATCTCTAACGTCAACTCCCCCTTCTATTTTTTTAAATGTTGATGTCATTATAACATCAACTATTTTGTCACATAGCGATTTTTTTTCTGCAAATGAAGATGAAGGGGATTGGAGCCCCTTTAGGCCTATTCTAAGATAGACCCAGACAATAAAAAATATAGTTAGAAACTTAATATCGATATGGAGCCCATATTTATTGACAAAAAATTAATGCAAGATTTTTTTGTTTTTCTTTAATTTGTTATGTGAGAAATGTTATCAAATTTTTTTTACGATTTTGAATGTAAAATACGTGAAAACCATGGAATGAAAATTATGCAATAAATCTAGAAAAAGCATGTAATTATGCACGATTTTTGCTCAATAAAAGTTATAAAAACATGATAAATCACCTCGTACGAGAACTTGTATAGAGAAGGATTTATATTCATCAATCATCAATCATATTTGGCTAAACTGTCACTCAATCTGGTTCTATGTTGCATGAGGGTGGTGCTAACTATGTAGTGTTGGCCACCAACTGTACTGAACGAGGAGTCTGATCACCAAAGGAGCATGGTAATTAGGCCAAAGCCACATCGGACTCTAACTCTAAACCTTTGATTGCTTCTTAGAACTAAGAACTGCCAGATCTGCAGAGATCCATGAGTCTTCAAAGGTATAGATAAATGATCCATTTCCTAAAAACTTTGGCAACACCTCGCAGACTACATCATGTAAATTGCCCTCTCCAGATGAGAGAGTCTCACTCAGACCTATCGGGTTCTATTTCCATGCCCCAACTATGCTAACAACTCTGCAATCTGCTTCAGAAGATGAAGAGAAGTCCATGCTTGACTCTAAGTCAGACCACTACCATTTAATTTGCTCCATCTTAAGTTCCACTTCTTTGCATGGAGAATAGAACTTCATCATCCCCGTTTGATAATCGAAGGAAGCTCTAGTGGTCCTATGGAAAGGTCGCTCATGGATTATCTGTGATTCTCTGTAATGATTGGGAATATCCATATCAAGGATAGTGAAGTCCACTCTATAATATAGTCCCTCAATAGATATGATAACATCTTTGACCTCACCCTTTGCCTTCTTCATAGATTTATCAGTGAACTACAGTACTGCTCTGGATTTATGAAGTGGACCCAACTATAGCTTCTCATATAAGGAAAAGGGAAGTAAGTTGATCGAAGAACCATTATCAAGGAGAGCATGTGCAAACGCTATGTGATCTATATGACTCACCAAATACTGTGCACCTAAATCTCACTTTTTCCATGGTAGTTGCCAGTTCATATGGCAGTATGTTGTGGAAACCAATAAAACATGTGTATTGACATAATTATTTGTATTCTTCTTGTTAACCATGTTAGGTGTACAACGTACTTTCAGATATTTCTGGAAAGCAGGATGACTTGCCACATACTCATCAAATGGAATTTTAACCATAATGCTATCTTTACAAAATGTACCATTTGAGGATCATCTTTTTGAATCTTTTTGATAGTGCACTGTCCTGCCCTCAGAACACAGGGGAAGGGATTGAACAAGTAGAAGCATGCGAAGAATCCAAATCATAAATAGGAATACGCTTTTTATTGCCAGAAATGGAGTTGTTGACAACTAAATCTTTTACAAATAACTTGGAATCTAAAATACAAGTATCTACTAAAGGTTGGGGAATGTTTCTAAAGATATATTCTCCTTAACCGAAGGTGTAAGGTCCTCAATAGACTCTGAATCTTCTCCGTGCTGTAGTTATGCTTCCGTACTCCTTCTTTTCCTTCTCGTAGAAGTCACCACCTCGTGTTGAAGGTGTTGGTGATGCCT
The DNA here is from genome assembly GCA_037367405.1 of Ottelia alismoides. NCBI lineage: Eukaryota > Viridiplantae > Streptophyta > Magnoliopsida > Alismatales > Hydrocharitaceae > Ottelia > Ottelia alismoides. The sequence goes on along the minus strand of JAZKJV010000198.1, from coordinate 823,278 downwards.
AGACTCATCGTATTCAGAAGTACCATCAAGGAGCTTCATAAATTGTCCTCTCCATATCCCTTGCCCGATCAGGGATGACCACAATACTTCCGCTCCTAAGTGACATGTGATGAATACAATAAAAAGGAAGGATCTCATGCTCAGATTTGTGTGAATTTGAGTAGTATACCAGATCATACGTCTGCTGATGAGTCTTGTTCAGGCTATTGGGGTTAACGTGAACATGGGTGGGAATGGATGTAGACGGGGTAGACATCTCGTCGTGCAAAAGGGATAAGCGGTTGAGGTCAACCCACAAATCTTATATCTCGTTCCAGTAGGAACATAACTCCTTGATGAATACATGATTCATTAACATTTTGTATGCATTTTGTCTTAATATCCTTAATAAATACAGGTAAATATCCATTAATTTCCACTTTTTAACAAAATCCAATTCATGAATAAAAATGCACTTTTATGCATTAAAATCATGTAAATAAATAAAAGAATAAAAATAAAGAAAATAAAAATAAAGGCAAATTATAGATATGTTTTTATGTACAATAATACTTGTGAAAATAAATATAGCTGACAGGTATATTTATAACCTTATCCTAGAGACCAAGTCAGCATGGATTGGTCGACAAATAAATAAGTAGGAGGATATAAGGAAGAAAACAAATAAAAATAATTAATTCACATGTCATATACTCTTTATTAATTATCCAATATATACCATTTAAAGATTTTTAACTAATATATATTAACAATTTTTTCTCCAAACTCTTCTCCTAAATATTTCAAAAAAATGTATAGAAAAATATAAAAGAAAGTTAAAAATATTACCTTGTATATATACCAAGAAATCCAACTTGTAAACTGTGAAAATCCCACCTTCCGAACATTGTAACTTTCTCATACAAACTCTAATTTCACTCTACTCACCTTTAGAGTTCAAAAAATAATATTCTCCAATTAATAATGGTGATTTCACTAAAATCAGAGACCGTTTGCAAAAAGTCAGTTTCGGGACCTAACCACAGTTGGGTTTCCAGGCTATTTATTTTATTTAGAACATAATATTTATCATTTTAAAAATTTTATAATTTCTAATTATTTTCTTGATCTTGTATTTTAAAACTAATTTATTTCATAATTTTTGAACTTATTTATTATTTTAAATAAATCAAAAACCCTAATTTATAGCTATAAATGAATTGTATAACTTATACTTGTATTTATAAATATACTCAAATTAATTTATTAAAATCTAAAAAACTTCGTATTTACTTTATTTTATTACCTCATAATTAATAAAAAAAAAAATTAATAGTGAAAAAGGAAGCTGCTCCGCGGAGCAGCCAAGCTGGCTGCTGCGTGGGGCAGTTTCCCCCCCCTTTTTTTAATTTTTTTTGAATTTTTTTTATGTTTATTCATCTATATATACCTCAAATTTCGTGAGAAACGGAGACTCCTATGCCCTTCATCTAGAACATGTAAAATTTAACGGCCTGAAATTTGCTGTAAAGTACCTGTTCTAGATGGAGAGCATAGGAGTCTCCGTTTCTCACAAAATTTGAATGACATGTAGGAGGGATATATATATGAATAAACATAAAAAAAATTCAAAAAAAAGGGGGGGAACTGCCCCACGCAGCAGCCAGCTTGGCTGCTCCGCGGACCAGCTTCCCCGTTCTCAAATTAATATATTATTTATTAATTTATGAAATTAAAAATCCAAAATCTATTTATTAAGTATTAATTATACTTATTTATTAATATAATATTTATATTTAAAATAATTATTATTTATTAAAACTAATTATACCATAATCTAGATAATTTAATTATTTACAACTTTAATTTTTATACTTATTTAAAATACCCTTATTTACTATTTAATCCTTATTTATTAAGATATTTATTAAACTGGCCAACGAAGTGTTGACACATGTCAACACCTGGTGCCTTCTTCTTCAAGAAGGTCGGCCGGTGAGTTTGTTATAACCTCCATCCTTCAACCAGTTTCACTGCCATTCCATAAACTCTTCCTCTGATCTCCACCCTCCATCTTCTTCCTCCATCTACCACCATCAATGCCGGTCCTCAGTCACCAACTAACTCCTCTCCGATCGTCTATAAAAGCTCCTCCAAATCAGCCTCTCCAACTAACTTACTCCTAATAAGCCAGTTCCATAACACAACTGGCCGAGTCCCCACCTTCACTGTCGTCCTCTGTCGTACTCTGGTTGTGACAGGGCCAAGGGGGAGCACTGCGAGAAGAGGGAGAATCAGAGGAGGGTTCCAGGGTGGGCAACCACTTTTTATCACCGTCGTCCTGTGCCTATAGCTCCGGCCACCGACCGTCAAGTGACGACCAGAAGGAGTGTACCTCCTTCTACTCATAGGTACTCATTCACCCTTTTCAACCTTGTATTTTCTCAATCTACGTACCTCCATTAGCCATCTTAATTGCACCATTAGGATCCTTAATCATCATCCTCAGATGCCATCTTCTAATCACTCTGAAAACCCGATTCAATTCGCCTCAAATCCATACTCCATTCTTGTATTCGCATGCTTATCACATAATCTGGAAAATACAATTAAGAACTCCAAATTCTTTAATTTTGTTGGCTGATTCACTTGCGAATCGAGTATTATCAAATTCATTTGCAGGGTTTTATTATTACAGGAGCATCATTTCATCATCTGGAGCTCTAAAGATCAAAGAAAGAGCAGATCCAGAGAAGCCTTCAATAGCTGCCAGACTTGGCCGGACCGCCATCTTCTTTGGCGTTACACCACCGCGATCCACCACTCCAGAGATTATCCACCTGCATGCGAGCTCGGAGGGGGAAGGAGTCTCCCTCCTAGCCTTATCGGAGGCCGAAGCGATGCATCAATCGCCGGCGATAAATCAAAGAACCAGCCGGCTTCACCACCTGCGTAAGAACAAGTAGAACTCCAGGAGCTACAGTTGGCCTACACGTGTCCCCATTGGACGACCTCGATCACGCCCTTACTTCTAATCATAACCGTCAAATGTGAATCACTGGAATATTTTCGACATAAGTCCAGACCAGAATCTAGATCTTCAAACAGCTCCCAGACTTTCTAGAAATTACATTTAGGTCCCCCTATAGGGACCTAAATGTAATGAATTTAATTTTCTTTGCAAACTAGTCCTTGCTAGGGACCAAAATGTAACATATTCAAAACATTTTCTTTGCATTTTTGCCTCTACGTTGTAGTGGTATTTTGGACCTTTATCCTCTTGTAATTTTCTTTGATTTTTCTACGGTAGATATGCAACTTCCCTAGAGACATGTCTTGTATTTTTTCGTTGAATTTCATCGCGTATTTTTTTCTAATCAATTTTTGTAAGTTGGTGGTATTTTTAAGTGATTTCTTGAGTTTTTTGGAAAATCAAGAAGATAGTGAAATTTCTCGAGATATTCTTTCCTTCATCAAAAACCACCATACAATTATTTTGCCTCCTCGAGTTCGACCCAGGGGAACTTACCTGGATAAAAATTAGTTATATAGGGATTAAAATAAGAGATATTCTTATCTTATTTTCTCTCTCTCCTATTTTATTCCTGGATTTTTGTTTGATCAACGTGACTTTCGCCTTCACGGTTTTTCCTACAACTGACACATATCTCTATCAATTAACTTCTTCTGAAAGCTGTGTTATCATAATGGCGCTGTTTCCAGGGAGGTGTTAGATTTACCTCGGTTTTTGACCTAATTTCGAGATTTTTCGATCTTCTTGAATTACAGTTTATTGATTTTCTTTTCAATTTTGTCTGATTTTGATTTACAGTTTTTATTGATTTTCTTCGATTTTTATGGTTTTCATTTTTTCTGATTTATTTCGATTTTTTGCTTTTATTTTTTTACAGATTTTGTGTGTTGTTTTTCTAACAAATTTTGTAGGGCCTACAAGATCAACTGACTTCTTCGGAAGCCGAGACAATTGAAAGTGTAGACACCGATCCCTTATATCATAGGTCGGTCGTAGATGGTAGAATTAGTAGGATTTATTTTCATTTACTTGTAATATTTTTGTAATAAATTAATTAGGTTACTTGCCCATTTTTCTGCTTTTTTAGAAGGGGCCCCGTAAGGGCATCCTGACTTGTACCTCCCTCCCTCTTTCTCTGGGTCTGCTTTACTGAGTGTCGTGCAATCAGGGAAGCAGGGCAACTACCGTGGTTTTCTTGCATTGTCGGTGTTCCGTGGCTTTTTACGAGGATAGGTGCTTGTCTAGGAGTTTATTGATTTAATTCCCTCTCTGCTTGCGCCTTCGTATTTAGTTCTAGGACTCGTGACCTAGGTGCATGTTTATATATGATAAATAAAAAAATTGTTATACGTGTTTTAAAAAAATCCAAAAAAGGTTAAGTAAAATATAAAATCAGGACTTCTTAACTACTTGACCTAAACTAAACGTAAAGATCATTTGATTTGGGAGAGCAACCCCCACATAAGGATTGCACGTACACTTCCAGACATTGTGAGTGAGGGACGATACTTATGGATAGAACCAAAGTCCGAGTTTCTCTCGGAATACTACTTAGTCCATACACTTAATCATTGTTCTTCAGTGGGTACTCTCGGGTAGCTGGCAACGGTTCGAGTTTACGTAGCAGAGTGGGAGGTTTAGAGGGCACAACGTAAGACTCGGTCATCAAGTAACACGGGTAGACGGCAACGGTCCGTACTTACTCCCATACTATCTAAGAATAAGTGATTTTCTGTAAGTATCTGGGACATTATTTAGGTTAAATTTTGGGCAATTATCAGCTTGTGATAATATGTGATAATATCTATTTGCTAACATAACCCTAAAATCGACATGATTAAAGACCGAACTTTTACGGTCATCACCAGGTTATGTTGGTGAATCTAGGGTTGTTTTGTGTTTTCTTGAGAGGTGTGTGTTACCACATCTTATACGCCTTTACTTCCAATCTCTTGAATTGACATCGTGCTCTCCCAATTATTCTTTTGACATCAAAGATAACGACTCGATGACTTTTTTCTCTCAGACTCTGTGAGCTCTCGACGATCCATCATCCATTGTACTTCTTCACAAACTCAGGATGACCCTCTTTCCGAGTCGGTCCCATCTAATCTCAAGGAGAGTCAGACCCAGACTCCCTCGTCTCCCAACCTTTCTTTGGAGGCAGACTCCTGCCTCAAATCAACGACTATTTTTCCTACACAATTGTCACTGAGTTCTTACGAGACTTTTTCCATCTAGAAGATCAAAAGGATATGGCTCATTGGAAGGGACCAGTCAAGGACAAATCAGCGGAGGACCGACAGACTGCAGAGAAAGACACCGATGGAAGACCGGATCCAGCCGTAGACATCACAAACGATATTCTAGACATGCTACAACAAATGAATCTACAGATCTTAGACCAGTTTAGTGTCCAGAACGAGCTGCAAGCTGAGATCATTGCACTTAGAGCAGGAGCTGGGAACCCACCACTACCTGTTGTGGTTCTCGCAACACTCAGAGATGAGTATGACCTTTGTGCCAGGACACTACATCACTTTATTCAGTTACCATCGAATCAAGGGCCATACGAGTTACTCCAGCCCTTTATTTCATTGCTTCCCAAGTTTTACGGGAATGCTGCAAAGGAGTCGTTTACCTTTCTGCAACATTTCGAGATGATTTGTGGTACGGCTAATTATCCTGGTGTTATGTAGGAGGCCATTCACCTCAAAGCCTTCTCCGCCGCCTTAGCAGATAAGGTGCTTTACCGATTCAGTCATTTGTGATGGATATCTCCACGTGGGTTGACCTGAAGTCCACGTTCCTGTGTAAATTCATTCCTCTGGGACAGACGAACATGATAAAGAGCCAGATCTCCAACTTCACTCAGCTGCAGAATAAATCATTCCACGAGGCGTGGGATCGATTCAAGGATCTTACTAAGAGATGTCGTCATCATGAGATACCATTGAAGATGCTAGTGCAAAATTACTTTGGAGGACTCTGGTCGGATGTCCATGGCCTTGTGAGCGTCGCATGTGGCGGTAGTTATCTGAATTGGGATGCTGAGTTTGCCTGGTCTATCTTTGAGGGGATGGTAGAGAACTCAAGAGTCGTCAACTCTACTCGGGCATTCCAGAAGGCCCCATAGCCATCACACCACCAAGAGCATCATAAGATGGAAAATATTTTAGATTCTGAATCAAATACCAACATGGGATATATCATTAAAAAGTTAACATTGGTAGATGTGATTTAGAATCATGTTTAAGATCTGCAGCCACTACGAGAGTTGGAGAAACTCTCATCACTTCCTCGGCAGCTGCGCAATCTAACGAAGAAGGTGACAGACCTGCAGCTTCAATATCAGCAGTCTCATGCTTCTTTGACCTCTCAACCTGCTCAGAGATCTTTTCCCGCTCCTCCCAACTGACAGATCCACTTCATCCAAAGTGAGCCAGGTCACATACAGAGACTCCACAAATTGATTGGCATGAGGACCACTCCTATGCCAATCCCAACCATATCACCATCCCTGGAGACACTGATGTTGAGCCTCAAGACACTCTTGAGATCAGCGGGATATGGTACGCTCCAATTTAGAAACCATCACAGCTTACTCCTCAATGCGTACACCAGCACCAAGAGCCGCAACATTACAATCATTCGCAAATTGGATGCCCACAATTTCAACATCAATAGCACTACACGCAGCAGCAGACTCACCAGAATGTTTATAAGAGACCACATTCTTTTCACCATCCTGCTTTGCACTTGCAGTCGAATCATTACCAACAACAACAACAATCTCCATACACGCCCCAACGATCTCCTCAGCCATACACTCTGCAACAACATATGTCGAGGCAGGAGAGAGTATAGAGTCAAGGTTACCGCACTGATCCTGAGATATCTTCAAAAGTCTTGGCATTGAATCAAATCATCGATATGATGAGCACGCTCCAGACTTGCACAAGACTAAGATGGAGTGCGTTGACCATCATCTAGATGAGTTAACCGCACCCAAGACCACTCTTCCATCCCATCCTCAGATGAATCTAAATAACAAGAGGAGGCATCCATATCAAGTAGACAACATGACATGTACAATCTCTTTTCCTTTATTTCTATCTAACTTTATTCGTCTCAGGAGCGGTACATCACCACAAGCACCTGATCGGGAGGAGGAGATGGTACAAGGTGAAGAGTGAGAGCCAACCCATGATTCACATATGTTGAGGAGGAGGACCGCAAAGATGATGAGGATCAGCCACTTGACGATCAGGGAGAAGGGGGCGATGCCGAGACTGTCGATATGGACTTAGGCGAATGGGACGATGATACCACGCCAGGCCATGCAGACACTCCGGAAGCTGATGTGCCTTTTCTTGTTATAGAGAGTTTTGTAGATAATTCTGAGACTCTCAATGTACAAGCCGATCCTGATCTCAATAAAAAGATTTTTGTTTTTCCTAAAATTTCTCCTTTTCCCGATGTTTTGTATGGAAAAGGTAATAAAAAATACAAAAAGAATGTTGTTACTCCAGAGACTGATCGATTACTTAAAGATCACATCTTTCTGAAAATCCCACTCCATGATGCCTTGGATCACTTCCCTACGCTCAAGTAACATATGAAGAATAGATGTACAACGCGTAGGAAGAAGAAATCACGAACATAGAAGCCTATCTTGACAAAGGCAACCTCCTACGTTATTCAGAATACATTACCGAAGAAGAAGAAGGACTCATGAGAACAATATGTCAGATGTGAGATTTCAGAAGCCACATTCAATCGTACTCTCTTAGATAATTGTTCCTCTATTAATCTATTACCTTCATGTTTACTCGACAAGATCGAGTTAATCCCTCTTTACAAATATCGTTTGATCATTTAGTTTGCTAATAGATCTAAAAATAGACCTAGGGGCATTATGAGGAATATTAGCGTAACCATGCAGGGTCTGCATTTCCTAGTGTACTTTATTGTCCTGGACATCGAATGCCCTACATATTACACCTTACCCCGATCATTCTTGGGAGGCCTTTCTTGGAGACCGCAAAGGCCCTCTTTTATTATGATACAAGGAAGGTATCTTTTGACGCCGATGGTGAAAAGGTACATATAGAGATGGAGAGAGAAACACATGCATCCAGTGTCACATCCACAACCAGTTCCAATGCCTTGAGTTCCTTAGCCACCTGTGATTACATGGATGAGGCTCTCTTTAATGACCTCGAAAGGTATCAAGTAAAGACTCTATCCTAGAAGAGGATGGGTTCGAGATTACAGTTGGCAGCTCTTTTGATGTACTCTTTATTTCAGTATGGATGGTGATAATCACATGGAGTAGAGAACCGAGGACTATCCTTCATATACTTTAGACTCAAATAATTTACAGAATTCCTCCACCTAAGATGACTCAGAGACCGAGTTTTATAGTTACTTAGCCGAATTATTCTCCTCTAGTCATTTTGAGGATGAGTCTGGTAGCGAGTCGGATGATGTTTTAGACATCATCTGTAGTCCAACTCTAGAACATATTGAGATGGTGAATAACCATAAGGCAGATACATCTACCAGCAATACAAGTCCCATCACATAATCAGAAGATGATATAACAAAGCCATATCTTACCTTACTTGAGTTGAAGACCTTATCACCTAAGATGAAATATGCTTTCCTTGCGGGTCCACATCGATAGTTTTTCGTCATTATTAGCACATATTTGATCGAAGAGCAAGAATCCCGTCTGATGGAGATTCGTGAAAAAAACCACAAGGCCATTGGGTGGACTGTATCTGATCTTCACAGGATAAATCCTTCTTTGTGTTCGAATCATATATATCTTGATCATGACAGCAAACCCTCCAGAGAGTTTCAACGTAGGTTGAATCTTATCTTATGTGATGTTATCAAGAAAGAGATCATGAAATGGTATGACACAGGCTTTATTTATCCTATCTCCAACTCTGAACTGCTTAGCCCATTACATGTTGTCCCGAAGAAATCGAGAATTCAGATGGAAAAGAATGAGAGTGGAGAGGAGATTCCAAAGAGATAACTACGTCATGGTGGGTATGCGTTGATTATAAAAAGTTGAATGTCCCAACAAAGATGGAACACTACCTGTTGCCTTTGATAGACCAAGTGATAGAAATGTTGGCAGGGAAGGACTACTTCTGCTTCTTAGATGGTTACTCCAGATACAAACAAGTTACAATTGCTCATGAAGATCAGGAGAAGACCACCTTCACATGTCCTTTTGGCACGTATGCCTTTAGACAGATGCCCTTTGGATTATGCAATGTCCTTGATACATTCCAGAGGTGCATGTGTGGCATCTTTGCAGACATGGTCGGTGATTTTCTTGAGGTATTTATGGATGATTTTTTGGTCTATGGCGAGTCCTTTGACTATTATTTAGCGCACCTAGACCAGGTTCTTCAGAAATGTTGTGAGGTAGATCTCGTTTTGTCTTAGGAAAAGAGCCATTTTATGGTTACAAACGGGATCGTGTTGGGGCTTGTAATCTCCAAGTAAGTCATGGAGGTTGACACTGCCAAGGTGGATGTCATCAAATGTCTCGATCCACTATCCAACATAAAGCAGTTACGGTCTTTTCTTGGGCATGTACACTTTTACCGACGGCTCATTCAAGACTTTTCCAAGATTGCCCGACCATTAACTTAAGTCTTAGGCAAAGAAATCGAGTTTTTTTAGATGACAAATGTCTTAATGCCTTCCTCACTTTAAAAAAAATGATCATCAGTGCTCCTATCCTGCGACCGCCTGATTGGTCTCTACCCTTTGAGATCATGACGGATGCTTCAGATTTTGCAATTGGGGGCTGCATTAGGACAGAGGAGGAATGGACTTCCAGTTGCTATCCACTATGCCAGCTGCACTTAAGATGATGCCCAACGCAACTATACAATAACAGAGAAAGAGATGTTGGTAGTGGTTTTTGCTTTAGATAAATTCAGATCTTATCTTCTTCGATTTAAAAACACAGTTTATACCAATCACTCAGCTATCTGATGTTTGATGGAAAAGAAGGATGCTAAGCCATGCTTTCTTAGATGGATTCTCTTACTCCGGGAGTTGGATTTAGACATTAGAGACAAGCCTGGGGTAAAGAACGTGGTAGTTGATCACCTCTCCTGACTACAGATAGAGCAGCCTTAAGATGATTTCATGTTGGAGATTGCAGAGAGATTCCCAGATATAGTGTCTGAGGCACGAAACTACCAGTAGGAGGATCTGATTCTTTCCATGAGGGGCCAGATTGTGTTTATAGGTGATGTATTCCTCAAGAGGAATATAATAGTGTCCTTACTATGTGCCATTCTTTAGAGGCAAGAGGACATCATTTGGGGAAGAGGACATCGCAAAAGGTACTTCAGAGCGAATTTTGGTGGTCGACTCTAACTATAGATGCTTGCACATTCATGAGGAGTTTCCTAGATTGTCAAAGAACCGTAGGGATAATCGGTGCTAGAGACGTAATGCCTATTCGACCTATTATCACTTGCAAGATCATTGATGCATGGGGCATAGATTTTATGGGACCATTTCCCTCCAGCAACGCCTTTGAGTATATCCTTTTCATTGTAGATTATGCCAGCAGATGGGTGTAGAATATACCCGCACGAACCACTGACAGCAAGACAATGTGCAGGTTCCTAAGAGAACATATCATTTTGCGGTTTGGTATTCCATGTATTCTCATTTCAGACGGGAGTAGCCATTTCCATTAATAAGGAGCTGAAAAAACTAGTGAAGTGCTATGGCATTGATCACAGAGTAGATTCTCCTTACCACCCGCAAATGAATGGCATGGCTGGAGTTTCAAATAGGGAGGTGAAATCCATTCTCCAAAAATTAGTACGACTGGATAGGAAGAACTGATCACAGCTTCTGGACCAAGTTCTTTGGGCATATCGTACTTCATAAGACTCCCTTAGGTACTTCACCATTCAGATTAGTTTACGGAAAGCCATGCCATTTTCCCATAGAGATCATGCACAAATCCAAATGGGTTATCAGAGAGATTTCTTTAGAGATGCAGAAAGCAGGAGCCAAGAGAAAGTTAGATCTGAATGAGCTAGTGTAGATTCGAAATCAGGCATACGAGTACACCCTCATTTACAAGGAAAAAATGAAGCGATGGCATGATAGACATATCCAGCATAAGATCTTTGTTCCTGTGCAGAAAGTGTGGTTGTTCAATGCACAATTGGGATTTTTTCCTGGAAATTGAAGAGCAAGTGGGAAGGACCTTATATAGTTAGAACAGTGCACGACATTGGTAGTATTGCTATATCAAATGTGTCACCTAGTGCAGAACCGTTTGTAGCGAATGGGTAGATGCTGAAGTACTTCGTGGAGAATACTGATCATCTAGCCCGAGTTGAAGTGATCTACTTTGTACAGGATGCATGACTACTCCTCCACTTCATCTCATCCTGTACAGAGACCTGTGAAGCCATCCGGCTTTCTATAGTACACACCTGTATATCCTTCGTAGATCACAATGGCCCCCATTTTTTGTCTGTCTTCTATGCTTAGGATACCATATCCTAAGTATAGGGGGGACAAATTGCCCATTGATTCTCGTTTTTCGATTTTTCATCTTTTTACGTTTCTTTTGTTTGTCCTTTCCTTTAATCACCGGTCCCTAATTTTGGCCACACTCTTTTCTATACTTAGGATGCCTTATCCTAAGTATAGGGGGGATCGATTGATTTCGTTGATTTTGTTCTTTTTTCTTCTTTTGTTCATTTGGTTGTATATTCTTTTCCTCATCACCTCAATTTTATTCCGCTATAGTTATGATAACCTGATCATAAGTATAAGGGGGTCGACTGACTTCACATTACTTATTCTTTTTTTACCCACTTTTACTTAGCACGAGTTATGTCCTCCTTTTTCTCTTTTGACTCTATGAGGACATAGCACAAGAAAAGTATAGGGGGTGTATATATGTTATATATACTTTTGTCCATAGCTCGTACTTTTATGTATTTTCTATATCTACAGAATCCATAAAAGGGGGTGAGGGTAATTTAAAGTCCACCAATTTATTTAAAGTATTTATAAATCCTTGTAAATAAGTAAAATATGTTTAAAATCCTTATTTATAATTCTTAATTTAAAATTCTTAATTTAAAATTCTTAATTTAAAATGTGTATTTAAATATGTATAACACTTATTTAAAATCCGATATATTAAAATATGTGTAAAATTTATTTAATCCTTGTAAAATCTTTTGTATATAAAATTTGTAAAATCCATTAATTATTTAATCCAAATAAAATATGAGTAATTTATGTTGTAAAATTCTTGTACATAAACTTGTTTATAAAAATCACAAATCCATAAAAATGCAAAGTCTAAAATCCATAAAAATAAAAAATCCTTAAAATCCATAAAATGAGTAATATTCAGAAAATAGACTTCACAAAAACATGATTGCATTTGCATTAGCCTTTTTCAGAATAAGTTTGATTTCTAGAACTAAAGATTGGGAAAAGTCTAAATGATGGAGCTTGATTACAGCTTTTTACTTTCATTGTAAGGAGCCTAGTTAGGAATTAAAATTTAGACTCTTCAGGTCTTTAACTTAAATCTTTTGGTTCCGTGAGATCATGTTTGGGAAGTTAGCTCGAAAGTGCCTAAGTAGAACACTTGGTGTCATCCGTTTAACCTTTCATCAGTGAGACAATTTTGGACACATGCACTTTGCACTTAGCTCAACTTGCAGGGGGCGGCGAAGGGCAATCCATCTTGGTAGTGTGTTTCTATCCTTGTCTACTGGTGCTGACATCTAAATATGGGAGAGATTGGGGTTGCAATAATCGCTTCAGATGAGGGAAGGATCTGCTAGCATAATTTTTCCAAGACCTCGAAAAATGGACAAAATGAAAAGATGTTATATCCATTGAGGCACAAAAAGATTAATGCAGTGCAAGCAACATTACAAAGCCAACTCAAAGAAGAAGACACCAAATACAAATACGACCAAAATGGTCCAAGATTCCAATAAAAAGCATGCACATCTTAGTGGAGACTTAGCTACACTGGATAAGCTTCACAAGGAGATGCATCTACACTGGTCGCACTCCAATTCTTTTCTCATTCTTCTAATTTCTCTCTATATTCGATTGTGGACACAACACAAACTGACCTTAGAAGGGAATACCTCCCTCCCCGAGGAAAAAGTAGCTGGATGAGGAACCAACGGTAGTGTTAGCTAGGATGGGTGGTTTCTTCGCTTCTTTCAAAGCGCAAGAGCTAAAACAATTCACACATAGTATAGATTGAGTTCATTTTTGATAGAGTTTGCGATATGAATGTGTGGATCTGAACTGGCTATTGAGGTGAACTTAAACTAGGATTTGTGGAACTTGAGGACTGTTGAGGCTAAAATCCTAATCCTAGTTAAGGCTCCGACAAAATGCTTGTTTCAGGCCCAATCGAGCCCTGTCCTCTGTATGTTCTCATGAATTGGTTTAGAAAATAATTCATTCTAACTTTCTTTCTTTTTCCCTTATTTTTCAAATAAGTGTTTGCTAAGGATTAGCAAAGTTTAAGTATAGAGGGTTGATTAATACATGATTCATTAACTAACTATCTGCATTTTGTCTTAAAACCCTTAACAAATACATGTAAATATCCATTAATTTCAAATTTTTAACAAAATCCCATTCATGAATAAAAATGCAATTTTATGCGTTAAAATCATGTAAATAAATAAAATAATAAAAATAAAGAAAATAGAAATAAAGGCAAATTGTAGATATGTATATATGTACAATATGACTTGTGAAAATAAATATAGCTGAAAGGTGTATTTATAACCTAATCCCCGAGACCAAATCAACATGGATTGGTCGATAAATAACTATGTAGAGGGAGATAAGGAAGAAAATAAATAAAAATAACTAATTTCACATCTCACACACTCTTTATTAATTATCCAATAAATACCAAATTTTTAAAGATTTTTAATTAAATTATATTAAAATATTTTTCACCAAACTCTTCTCCTAATTATTTCAAAAAATGTATAGAAAATAATAAAAATAAGATAAAATATTATCTTTCTTATATACCAAGAAATCCAACTTGTAAATTATCAAAATCCCAAATTCCGAACATCATAACTTTCTCATACGGACTCCAATTTCACTCTAATAACTATTAAATTCACAAAATAATATTATCTAATTAATAAAGGTGATTTCACTAAAATCGGAGACTGTTTGCAAAATGTCGATTTCGGGACCTAACCACAACTAGGTTTCTGGGCTATTTATTTTATTTAGAACACACTATTTATCTTTTTCAGAATTTTATAATTTCTAATTATTTTCTTTTCTCATATTTTAAACCTAATTTATTTCATAATTTTTGGAACTTCTTTATTATTTTAAATAGATCAAAAACCCTGATTTATAGGTATAAATGAACTGTATAATTTATACTTGTATTTATTAATATACTTATGCTAATTTAATAAAATCTACAAAAATTTGTATATACTTTATTTATTAACCTCATAATTAATAAAATATAAAAATAATGTACTATTTAGTAATTTATTAAATTATAAATCCAAAAATCTATTTATTAAGTATTAATTATACTTATTTATTAATATAATATTTATATTTCGTAAAATAATTATTATTTTCTAAAACTAATTATACCATTATTTAGACAATTTAATTATTTAAAACTTTCATTTTTATACTTATTTAAAATACCCTTATTTACTATTTCATCCTTATTTATTAAGATATTTATGAAACTGGCCAACCCGGTGTTGACATGTGTCAACACCTGGTGCCTTCTTTTTCATGAAAGCCGGCCAGTGAGTTTGGTCTAATCTCCCTCCTTCAACCAATTTCACCCGCCATTCCATAACCTCTTCCTCCAATCTCCACCCTCCATCTTCTTCCTCCAACTACCACCATCCACCCTGGCCGTCGATCACCAACACCTATCCGATCATCTATAAAAGCTCTTCCAAATCAGCCTCTCCAACTAACTTTATCCTAACTACCCAGTTCCAGAACACAACTGGCCGAGTCCCCACCTTCATCGTCATCCCCCGTCGCACTCTAGCTGTGATAGGGCCAACGGGGAGCACCGCATGGAAGATGGAGCATCAGAGGAGGTTTCTAGGGTGGCCAACCACCTTGTCTCGTCACCGTCATGTGCGTATAGCTCCAACCACCGATCGTCAAGCGACGACCAGCATGAGTGTACCTCCATCTATTTACAGGTACTCAGTCACCCTTTTCAACTTTTTATTTTCTCGATTCGCGTACTTCCATTAGCCATCTTAATTACACCATTAGGATCCTTAATCATCATCCTTAGATGTCATCTTCTAATCACTCTTCAAACTTGATTCAATTCACCTCAAATCCATACTCCATTCTTGTATTCGCATGCTTATCACATAATCTAGAAGCACATTTAAGAACTGCAAGTTCTCTAATTTTGTTGGCCAATTCACTTGTGAATCGTGCATTATCAAATCCATTTGTAGGGTATTATTATTACCAGAGCATCATTTCATCATCTAAAGCTTTAAAGATTAAAGAAAGAGCGGATCCAGAGAAGCCTTCATAGCTGCCACACTTGGTCGGACTATCATCTTCTTTGGCTTTCCACCACCGCGATCCACAACTCCATTCATTATTCACCTGCAGGCGAGCTCGGAGGGAGAAGGAGTCTCCCTTCTGGCCCTGCCAGAGGTCGAAGCGATGCATCAATCGTCGGGGATAAATCAGAGAACAAGCTAGCTTTGCCACCTATGCAAGAACAGGCAGAACTCCATGAGCTACAGTTGGCTGACACGTGTCCCCATTGGATGACCTCGATCATGCCCTCACTTCTAATCGCAGCCGTCAAATGAGAACTGGTGGAATATTTGCAACATAAGTCCAGAACTTCCAGCAGCTCCCAGACTTTCCAAAAAATACATTTAGGTCCCCCTACATGGTCCTAAATGTAATGAATTTAATTTTCTTTGCAAACTAGTCCCTGTCGGGGACCAATATGTAACATACTCAAAACATTTTCTTTGTGTTTCTGCCTTTGTTTTGTAGGGTTGTTTTGGACCTTTATCTTGTTGTAATTTTCTTTTAATTTTTATAGGGTAGATACATAACTACCTAAGCGACAATTCCTATATATTTTCGTTGAATTTCATCACCTAATTTTCTCAAATCGATTTTTATAAGTTCGTATTATTTTCGAGTTATTCTTGAGTTTGTTGTAAAATCAAGAAAATAGTGAAATTTCTCGAGATTTTCTTTCCTTCATCGAAAACTGTCGTATGGTTATTCTGCCTCCACGAGTTCGACCTAGGGGAACTTACCTGGATAAAAATTAGTTATAAAGGGATAAAAATAGGAAATATTCTTATCTTGTTTTTCTCTCACCTATTTTAATCCTGGATTTTTGTTTAATCAACGTGGCATCTACCTTCACAGTTTTTCCTACAATTGTCACCTCTCTCTATCAATTAACCGCTCGCGAAAGCCGCATTATCACTCCTCGAGTATCTACCGTTGAAAATCTATGGTACTTGATGATGATGGTTACTTTGAAGGATGAGAAGGACATGAAGATTGACCCTGATCACCCTAGTACTGCAATTGATGGGAATGATGCTGCACTGGTGGGCCTTGTTGGCCATGTTGGTATATCTGCTGAAGGACATATGGCTCCTGCTACCTCGATGCCTGAGATTGAAAGGTTCTGGAGCTCTGTTGTGCTGGAAGAGGTGTAGAGGTAAATGATGTGTTATAAACAGTTGGGGGACACTAGTAAGAGAAACAATCCCCTGAACTTTCCATCATGGTAGGGTCATGTGTATACCACACATCATTTACCTCCCACACTTGAGAAGGCTCCTCGGTCACTATCTTCGTGGATGGTGGCTGTTGCTGAAAGGAATGGGTGAGAGTCTGGTCCTCTATCCATGATAAATCCAAAAATTGCCTCTATAAGATCATCGTTTATCGTAGCACATGAGGCAAAAAATGGATCTAACAGAGATACCACATGTTTGAATATGTGGCGATAATTTTGCTTGGCAAGCATACCAAGGTCGAACAAAGGGATATGAGCCTTCTTAATGAATAATCAAAGATTAAATGTGTAAATTGAGTGATTGATTTTCTTAACCTATGTCTCCGGGAAGATATGCACAAAGCACCACAAAATGATGAACAGATGAACAATGCGTAAAATGCAAATAATGCACAAAAATGATGCAAAATTATTGCAAGACAATTATGCAATGCTTGTGAAAGCATTTTTTATTGGATTTTAAGCACTTTAAAGTGATGAAATATGCAACATAATAGAGTGATATGTGAATGCAGTTGGTTTTATTTGGTTTTTATGCAGCTGAAGGTGCCAAAATATGCTATGCAATACAGAATTAATTTACATGCAAAATATGCCCTAGAACTTTTAAGAAAATTTAACAAGAACTTAAGGTTCAATTTCATTGACAAATAGAGCATAAATTTTAATCAATGTGAAGCATATGATATTTTAATATAAGATGAATGACACCCTAAATACTCGATTTATTTCTAATTTTAAATATTCCAAATAAGTGGATTATCTACATCATTAGAAAGAGAATTAAATAAACGTAACAACAAAATTGAAATCAACAAAAGAGCATATCATATTCTCAAGATATTAACAATATAGTCCAGGTGTACAAATAGAAGAAAAACATAGAAATAAATATATAAATAATGCAAATCAATCCTTTTAGGGGCATAAATGTAATTTTAAGAAGTTGTAGGGCCCTTTCGTAATCCTCCCAGCCGCATCATATGAGGAACGTGTGCCTGGGAAAGACTAATTTGCAAATATAGAAAGAGGTGGTGATGAAATACAAATTACCTAGCCCGCACATGTTAGGCATGCATGTGGGCTAGGCTCGGGGTGATGCTCATGTACCTCAGGCCATGTGGCAGTCCGAGGTGTTCTGTCCGAGGCTCAGTCCCATTGAGCCTCCATGCTTTGGCAGGGATGATGTGGCTTCATCACAGCCATTGGATAGTCGTCGGAGGAGCGCCATCCAACGACACATGTACGCTCGGAAGGATCGTCGCTAGGAGGCAATACTTTTGGAGCTCCGACAAGGCTGTTGGAGCTCTACCATGCTCCTCGCTCGCGAAAGCTCCTGGAAATTTGCTTGAGAAAACGTAGTGAAAGTCGAGCATCTGTGGAAGAGCAAAGCATGCTAGAGTTGGATGCTAACGTACCCACGCAAGAGGCAGAGCTCTAGAATAGAGCTCCGCCTGAAGTCTGGCTAATTAAGAAGAAGACCTACAGAAAGCGTTAGTTAGGGTGTATCCGAAGTGAAGTGGTGTGTATGACATGCTATTAGGTGGACAAGTGGGAGCCCGGAGTGGTATCTCCTCTGCCTCCGGTTAAGGAGAAGTCCAAGGGTGAGGAGGTCATATAGGAAGGAGAAGTGTGGTCTAACTCCCCGGTGAATATCGAGGGTCCAGTGAAGCTTGAAAGGTGGTAGGCAGTGTTGGAGGGGGTGCATGTGCTTGTGTAAAAGAAAGAAAATAAATAACAAAAATGAGGAAGAGGATTTATTTGATCAGAGATGGAAGAAGGTTGGACGTGAGGCTTGGGTTGAGGCTCGAATGGAGCCTCCAGTCTTCGCTTATCGTTCATAGCCGAGGCACGAAGCTCAGGCAATCACCAGGAGGTGTTATGACATGGTCGAAGCCATGGGTCAACATCGCGGCACGGAAGGGGTCTTCGACCCTCGATCCTATGATCCCCTATCACATGAGAGATCATGGGGGCTTGCCCTTGGTCAGTGAATGGTTGACGGGTTATGGAGAAGGAGGGGCGACATATTTAAGGAGGTGATCTTCAGCCTTTACATGAGGTGTCAAAGGGTTTTTATAACGTCTGAGAGAGTTTCTTGGGTGGAGGTCATGGGGAATTGATGGGCACGTGATGTTTGATGAGGATAGGGCTACGTGGGTGAGGCATTATAGATTGGAGTGAGGGCGAGGGGTGAGTGGAGAAAATGGGGGAAGAATAATGGGCGGAGAGGCGTTATGTGGGAGAGAGAGAGACTAGAGGAGGAAGATTATGATGGTTGTTGGATAAAGCGGTCCAACATACCAAATGGAGGAACATGGGAGGGCCAAGATCATATCCAAGCTTCTTGATATAAGTGCTGAGATCAAGGCACAGAGGGACAACCATATCAAATTAGAGGATCTGATCAAACGATAGGGAAAATTAGCGGGTGACACAAGAGGAGCGGGCAGCAAAGCACCGCCAAAGAGTGTTGCGTGGCCCACTGAGATTATTCAGAAAATAGAAAATAAAAGAAAAATAGAAAAAATAAAAGAAAGTGGACTCACAAGAAAGTTAAAACATGAACGTTGCAGATCTCTATGAGATCTAGAAGTTTCATGTTGAACAAAAAACAAAAATCAATCAAATAAAGTAAAATTTTCTAAAGCATTTTTAGTGGATAAAAAAAATTTCTTCTTTTGCAGTTTTTTTGTATTTTTAGTTTCTTTGAATGCTAAAATAAATATATACACTATTTATCTATTTTTTCGGACTTTTAATAAGAATAAAATAAGGAAAATAATGAGAAATAAAAAGATGTTATGTTTATTCAATAATTAGTGTTAATTACAAAGTAGGGTTATTTGTTAATGAAAGCAAACTAAAGATGGATTTTATTGCTTTGTTCAAGCTAGGAGGATAATAGAGGAATATTGTAATGACAAATTAGAGATTCATCACCCCTTATACTTAAATCACGCTTGTCCTCGAGCATTTAAAGAATGCAAGAGTTAGATTAATCCATGTTAGTGCTTGTGAATAATCTAAGGCTTTATTAATCAAGAACCCATGACTTGAGTGATTCTAAAATTCTGGCCTCAACCACGCTTTAGTTAGAAGGAATCCAACTTCTCAAATTATCATACTCTTCATTTGTACATATAGTATAAGGATACGACATTTATTGTACTACACTTATGAGAGTCGATTCGAGATCTCACCCATAGTCCCAGTCCAAGAGACTCTCCTCAAGACCTAATGCTCAAAACTAGAGAATAAGTCAGTTCATGCGTTCAATCCATCGTCTCAATAGTTTGTTAGACTTGAAAGTGTATATGGAAGGCTAGTTGATGAAGCGCATAGGTTTGTGTATTTTCTTCTCTCCCTCACATTAGAAAACGGGTCCTCTCGAGTGCATTATTACTCAATACTTGTATATTTTTGTTTGTTGATCAATGTGTCCGTCAAGAGAACTTGGAGTCATCTGCACTTGTTTTCTTGGGAGTACACCGAGGTGTGTAACTTTTGAGTATCTAAGATGCATTCGATACCAAGACTTGTATCACTATACGAGGCAGAGCCCTTTTTGGGTGTTATTCCAACTCCTAGTCCTAATAGCTTTGGTCCAAATGGACACTTCCAAGTTGGCACACACTAATCAACAATTTATTTAGTTTCATCACACCATGGCACATAGTTCAATATTAAAAGATAGCATGAGAACTTGTTCGCATACAGGCCAGGGTTGTTGACACTCAGGTTTCGTGAAGATTTCACTGGATTTATTCCATCCTCGAGCATCATTAAATCAGGTCTAGACTCAAATCTCCAATACTAGTTCCTCATGTGAAACCTCAACTCATCTCATCATTCATACAGTTGTGCAGGTGGTGTGCTGATCATATTTTTTAAGGGTAGAGATTAAGAGTACAATATAGCGCTCATATCTTTCTACTAAGGAAGTGTGGATTATTAAGTCTCAAAATCTAATGACTAACTCTGATAAACTCAGACTCTCAAGACCACAAAAACTAAGTGTTCTCGAATCCTCAAGCCTTGAGTTTAGTTAATGTGTCAGGGATACACCAACTCCAAAGTTAATGATTATTTTATTTTTGAATTTTATATTTTTTATGATTTTTTATTTTATTATTGGATCCTTTAGAGAAATAATGACTGGCCTAAACTCATATGGCTAGTTGCATCTACTTTCAGCCTGTATGGGTTTAAGTACGGACTGTCATACGGCTACCGGTATTACTTCAAGACGATGCCATTCATATTGTCTTTTACCCATCCACTCTACAAAGGGAGATCGTAGTTCCCTCACAAAGAAGTAGCAAATCATTTTAAACTTAGTAGTAAGAATCACTACTAAAGAAAATTATTAATTTTTTGAATTTTTATGAGTTTTTGAATAATATTGGAAAAAACAAATTAGTTTCAATTTATTCCCTTATTTTTGAAAGAAATTTGAAAAAACTTTCCAAACCATGTCTTATAATATAAAGATCTTCAAACTATTTTTCAAATGATTTTCAAAACGAGTCAAATTCCATTGTTCAAACCATTATCAATCATTTTTCAAAATAGTGTCACACAGTTAGAGAATTTTTCAATCATTTTACAAACATTTTTATGAAAATTAGTCCACAAAATAATATACCCTAACCCCAAAAAGTTCGAAAGTTTTCAAAAAATGAGCTATGGGTAAAGTATATATGAAATATATATAAAATACACCCCCTTATTCTTAGCTTTTGTTGTGTACTCATAGCATAAAATGATACAAAGACATATCTCATGCCAAAATATAGAAGAGCATACAGGAACTAACTCGGGAGATCCCCCTATACTTAGGTTTAGAATAACCTAAGTATAAGAAGAAGACTGAGGGAAGGGATCAAATGTGTGGAGAAGAAGACATGGGCTCGAGTCTCCCATATACTTTAGGTTGAGAATAGCATAAGGATATAGATATGCAATGAGGATGGAGAGGCCTGAGGTGAACAATCATAGAGTAACATGGTTCCCGCTATATTTAGGCTGAAGAGTAGCCTAAGTATTTGGATATGGGACTAAGAGTGGGGGGCATGTAGAAGCTAGGGTTAGAGTGGATTGGATTTACAAGATGGCGATGACTGAATCTATTGAGATGGGAGGTGGAGGAACTAGGGATAGGGAGGGTTGGGTGAAATACACAATCAAGATTAACCATGAAAGCATTAATGCCCATGATTTCACAACTTCACACATGAAGTCCTAAGAGTATTGGTCACTTATCTTGATGATTTTATTAGTGGTCATCCAAAATTAGAGTTTATTATGTAATAGGTTTTGGGCACTATCCTAGGGATACATTCTCACTAAAGGATATGGGAAGATCCTTAAGTGCATCATGTAAGCATCGAGATCGCATCATATGCGATCAGGAGGCACTAGTCACACTAGTCGCTCGAGGCAGTGGAATTTAAAACTTTAATGCGATGAATCCACATCATCCGAGAACACTTCTCGGATCATTTCACCAAAACCACAATTAGGTATTAAGGTTACCTCCTGAAGCGTAGTTGCAATCAAGTCTCTAAATGAAGAGACCTCCTCTCTCAAGTCTGATCCAACGAAGGAGACGTATGTGAGCGCATTGATGAGGTGTGTGCTCATCGAAATCCATATTGATGATCCAAGTGGTGAATCTCCTGATCTCCTCTCACAAGATCTGACGTCTTCTTCATGAGTATGAGGCACCGAAAGGAGACGAAGATCCATGAGTGGTCGACGTGACGACAGAACGACATGGCGATAATGATGACGTTCTCTCTCTAGGGCATCATGGTGGATGACCACAAAGAGAGAGAGAGAGGGAAGGAATGAGAGGGAGGGAGACTTGGAGTGTAGAGAGAGATGGAGAGAGCATATTATGTTGTGTGTAAAGAAGAGCTAGGGGTGCCTCTTCTTATATAATATTTTGGGAGCCCATAGATTCCAATCCACGGACAACACAAATCCAATGGTGAAGACTGATTTGTGTTTCTTTCAATGGCCATGGTTTTCTTGCTAAAAAAACACAACAATAATTAATTAAATTAATTATATTGAATAATAATCAATATAGATTAATTTTTATTAAATACCCATAATTAATCTTCTTCGGATAAATAGGAAGGAGGCAAGCCTCCTTCCATAGGAAGGGGGGTTGACTACTTATTCCCCTGAGGAGTGGGTGGCCGTCCACCCTATTCATAAAGAAAGGTGGCTCCACCTTCCTATTACATGAGGTTACATATCTCATGTAAATCTCCAATATTTGCAATAACTTTTGTTGCAAATTATTTCATAAAAATAAATCCAATTTATTTTGTGAACATTGCAATCATGCCATTGGAAATTTGTGAATTACATTCACAACCCGAAAACAATTAAATTACATTTTCAATTAATTGTCCAATGTGAATCCAATTCACATCAACATTTAAATTGTAAATGTTATTTGCAAATGGCTCTCTCTCTCTTATATATATTATAAATCATATTTACGATATATATGATTAATGTGGACAGTGTTATCCACATTATTCATATCCATGATAATTAAATCACACCTAATCATCTTGGATCTCTATTACCTTTTGCCCAAATAATATGAATCACAATCACATTATTCACATCTTTGATAACTAAATCACATTTTATTATCCTAGATAACTCTCCTAATGTGGCCAAATAATATGAATCAAATTCATATGGATCATGATAATTAAATCACATTTAACTTTCCTCAATGCTCAGACACATTATCAACAATGAAGTTATCCTTGAACTCTTTCAATACTAACATGCTTTCTCCCTGGATACTTAGAGATAAGGATAGGGAGATTGTACGTTCCACATATAGTGACTTGGATATTGAGATCACATCTCAAATCCATAACTAGAGAACCTCCCGTAGATGTTTGATTAAATGAAAGCTATAGATCTAATCTTCTTATTGTATCTGAATCACATTCAGATCAATCACCAACACTTGGACTAAGATCTGATCACTTATTTATGAGAGGGGTCACTAAAATCCGGACATGTTTCATCACTCCCTCGGAATGGAAGCAGCGTGGTTATACAATCATTTATGATCATATCACCCTCAGATATTCCTAATACCTATACAACATGCATACTCGAAGACTTTGAATAAACCCAAAGTTTTAATCTAATTAGACTTTCTTCTTCATGGTTTTATCATTAAGTTTCTCATTTGATCATTGGGAGTCAGTATCAGTCATATACTTTCCAAAAGCATATATCATACCTATGTATTGATTATATGCTTTCCAAAAGTATATATCAAACCTACAATTTCAGCCAAGCTTCCAATGTGAGATGACCGTGCATGGAATTTGATCCCAATATCTCATGAGTAAGCTCATGTCTTCCTATTTAGTAAATGAACATGGATGATCTACTCATATGCCCTTGTATGCACACCAGTACGCCGATGTATAGACCTTGATTAGGCCATCAATCTATCGGTCTGCCAAATGTACATACATACACATATAGTAACAAAAATGTCTTTAATCAGAGGATGCATGCCTATATCATGAAATCATATGTCATAGGTCTTTGGTTATCCCGATCTCGTTAAGTTAACTCTTTGACCTAACTTATCTAATACCTCAAAATCTTTGTTCCCATGCAGAGGACCTGCATTAAGAGGCCAGTTAGGTATAATCCCATTAGAGATAGGATTGCCATCTCGTACTCATGCTGGAGATCATCTCTTAATAATCATTTGACATTGCTTTATGAGTCCTCAATCTAACTCTTTACATATTTATCCAGGTACCATCCTCTATGATTCAACAATTGAATCAACAGTTGTATGATCATGAAGATGGTCATTTTACTAAGGGTCCTATTATGCAAATTAGTTATTCTTCATTTCAGATTAGGGAATGATATTTTCAATAACATTTATTGCATAATGGCTCGTCGTGGGATAACATGTCCAACAATCTCCCACTAGCCCAAAGAGCCATTAATGGGCTAAACTTTTAAGCCCACACTCATGTGTTAATCATAAGCATTTAGAAAAATAGCTAGGTAAGCTGACTAGTCACTCTATTCCCAAAAGACTTCGCCAAGTCCTTTTACAGTACTTGCTTATATCCTAGTAACAGCGTTCGCATGCAATACAAATGCTGCATCTTATGCAACCAATACTCAATTTTAAGGAAGTTACAATGTGTTTTACACTACAAATCAATAATTGTTATAACCAGTATGTATTTTATATTATCCTTATCAGAATGCCCTAATTCATGGAGATCTCTCTCTCCTAAGGTATTTGCAGGTAAGACCTTTTTAGATCACTATCTATAAAGTCTTAAGCTCTTATATATAAGACTTAGAGATCATTATCTCTAAAATCATAACATTTTCAAGGTATTTTTATTATTGCAATCAAGTGTTTTATCTCCATTGTATGATTAGTTACAATTACAACTCCCACTTCATGGTAGACCTCTGACGTTTGTACACATCTAGCATGCACCAGGCTTCTCATAATTGATGCACGAGGGCAAGCAGTTTTAGCATTCACTTCCTCAACTCTTTGAGGTGCTATCCTTCTGACAGGTCAGTACCATACCTCAACGGAAGGAAGCCTTACTTGGGATTTTCCCAAAATTTGAATACATCCAAGGTGTAACACTAATGTGACGGTCCCAATGCCCTCTTCTCTCTGCTTATGAACAACTTCAGAACTAAGATCTAAGAGGTATCCTTGAGATGTTTCATCTCAAGGTATAAAACAACCAGATTATA
Source organism: Ottelia alismoides (assembly GCA_037367405.1). Taxonomy (NCBI): domain Eukaryota; kingdom Viridiplantae; phylum Streptophyta; class Magnoliopsida; order Alismatales; family Hydrocharitaceae; genus Ottelia; species Ottelia alismoides. The sequence goes on along the minus strand of JAZKJV010000198.1, from coordinate 797,581 downwards.
AAGCACTTATTATCATCCTTATGTCATTCCAATTGATTAGGATATTATCCACATTTAGCACGATGAACACAATGGCACTCCTACTAAGCTTCACATGGTTCATCAAGATTCTATCTGAAATCATAACATTTATAATTTTATCAAATCTAGTGTTCCAACTACAAGATGCTTATTTGAGTCCACAGATGGAGTTCCTTTAGCTTGCACATCTTGCCTTCCTCAACTATGAAGCCCTGGGTCTACTTCATATGAATGTCCTCAATGAGGTATTCATAGATGAATGCAATCTTGACTTCCATCTTTTAGATGTCAATGTAAAGTTGCATAGCCGTAGTTCACAATATTGTGATGAGTTTAAGCATGGTCAGTAGAAAGTGAATCTCAACGCAAGCGACGTCTTCTTTCTGTGTATAGCTCATGGCTACGAGCCGTGCTTCGAAGACCTCTACCTTCTCATCAGATTCCCTCTTTCTCTTGAAGATCCATTTACACCTAACAGGTGTTAGCCTTATAGGTGGACCCTTGAGGGTCCACATACAACACTTGTATACGAAGTCTACTTTAGACAATATTGCTAACATCCATCTATGAAGCTTCATCATATGAAGTCAGATCATTGTTAAACTTAACTGACACATTGAATCCATCCACAAACTAATTTAGAAGAGGTATGTATGTTTCATCTTTAGTAGTCCTTTAGTTTCCAATTTAGGAGCCTCATTATCTTCTCAAGATTCAGTGAGTTCCTTTACTTCATTTACATCTTGATTCTCAAAAAGTTCATCCTCTTGGAATCATACTCTTAGAGATGAAATCTTGTAAGAATCTTAATGTCATAAATTAGGCTACCAATACCATCTTTTATATTCTAATGAAGTAGCACTTTCTGGTGCTACATTCGAGCTTACTTGCATGGAATCTTATTAAGGGTATATATTGTAGTCTCAACTACATATATACCTGAAAACCAAAAAAATAATTATGCTAAGAGTCGTCATTGATTAAATCTTCTCACATATGATACAATTGTATCTCCCTACAACTCTATTTAGTTAAGGTATACTAGGAGGGTGAGATAGGGATAGTATTCATTTCTCCATAAGATATTCCTTGAATTCATCTAATAGGTTTTCATTTCTTTCATGGATATACCTTTTGTTTTGAAAATTAATCATTTTTGAAAATTAAAAATTTGCAAAATTAAAATCATTAAACATTTGAAAATCAGAAAATAAAAAAAAAAAAGAAATAAAAAAATCAAAAAAATTAAAAAGATAAAAATTTCCCAAAAAAAGGACAGTTTACAATTAAGCTTCCTTTTTGTTTTAATTAATTTTTATGATTATTTAAATAACCCTCACGAATTGTAGCCTTCCTGAGTTTGATCCTATTATCTATATAGGTAAATAAGTAGCAAAATCTCCTGCGACATATTCTAGTAATTATAGGTTTGTGAAAATAAATAAATTTGTTTGCTAGAGCGAGGAATTTTGGGGATCGCAATGACAACAATATTAAAACAATAATTACCCATTGAAATTCTCTCTCAACAAGGAGTCGAAATCTCCTCACCACAATCATTCTTTACAATAGTAATCGTGGAATTCTTCGAGACCACATGTAAAGGACCGACCCACTTGGAATCTGAGATGAGATAAATAAATCCAGCATTACACCATTTCATGTTCTCTTTCATGACATCCCGGATGTTCGTATTTTGACGGTGCTGACACTCACGGGTGGGCTTGTTATCATCCTCTTAGTAGATATGATGCCAGCAAAAAGTTGGACTAGTCCCAAAGAGATCCAAAATATTCCATCCAATGACCTTGTGAATTCTCTCAAGAACCTCTAGTACACGAGATTCTTGTTCGCTGATCAACTATGAACTGAGGATGTCCGGAAACATCAACGGAAGACCCACAAGGAAGGCATACTTAACCGTTGAGGGTAAAGTCTTAAGCTTGAGTGGGGTCTGAATCTGCTTTCTGATAACCTCTGCAAGTACACTGGTAGAAGGTAAATGATCTACATTGTGTGAACTATCCACCATGGCTACTGTAGGCTCAATGAGTAAAATCTCAGAAAGGTCTAAAACGAATGATCTTTGCCCAGAAAGGATGGCTCAACAGGGTGTTCAAAACTCCCAACAAATATCTCAAAAATCTCAGTAGGAGGTATCTCATCAATAAGCTCAGAAAAAGAATGTATCTTAGGAATCTCAGAATGTACCTCCAAAAACTCAGAATGATCCTCAGAATACATCTCAAACTGTCCATCAACTGACAACTCAGAATGATCAATAAGGGATCTCAAAGTGATTGTGCTTTCTAGAAGGTCCTTCTGAGAAAGGAACTCCTAGGTATCCAGGAAATCAGTGAACATTTCGGTATCTCAAAACTCCATAAGAAAATCACAATCCACAAAATCTGGTGTAATTGCCTCTCTCTCATCTGCTGCTACTATGGTGTTGATGGCCTCCAATATGGTATCATCTCAATTTTCACCTTATTACCGTGGGAGTGAAAGATGATCTCTCATGTACTATAATCAACTATCGCTTTGGTCGTTCGATGGAATGACCGACCAAGTATGACCGAGGTATGACGCAATGGTGCAGATGTGTCCTTGTCTGTGACAAAAAAATCATCTAGGAATCTCATTCCTTGCACCGTTACAATAATGTCCTTTAAAATGCCTCTCGGCCTCTTGATCGATCTATCAACAAACTAAAGGATCATCATGGTGGATCTAAGAGGTCCTAACCTAAACTCAGTAAGTAGCGAGGATGGTATGAGATTAATGGAAGATCCTCTATAAAGAAGAGTACGATCAAACTCTTGATCAAATATGTGGCAAAGGATGTGAGGTGCTCCCTTATCTTTCTTTTGGGGCGGGAGATGGCATGAGCTATGGCCATAGTTAAAATGTGCTTCTCTATTTTTTTCGTCTATTCTACCATGGTTGACACTTTTGAGTACATGCTTCTTTCACTCCTTTTTTGACCGTAGGCATGTACTCCATGGCCTTAAGGAGTGGCATATCTAAAAATATATTCTGAAAGATCTCTACCACTCCAAGATCTGATAGTGTTGTTTTTAATTTTTTAGATTTTTCTTTTAATTCAAAGATAAAGGAAATGGAACAAAATCTGAAGAAACATTGTGTTGCTCACTTCTCTTATTCAAAGTAGAGTCATCATGTACATTTGGACAACTAGAATCAGTCTGTACATTGTTATCCAATACAGGAATAGATGAAACGAAAAAACATGATGGGCTGATTGGTTTGCTGGTGTAGAAGAAGACTCCATGACTGGTGTATTCTCCTTCATGGATGACTCGACACTTCATCTTTCTCTCTTTTTGGATTTTTCTAAATAATGCTGGTGAAGAAGAATATGGTGATGGTGAAGAAGAAGTTGGTGCTACTCCAAAATCTGGATCTACTACATTGGATCGTTGCTCAATCTGTAAAGAAGATGATGAAGTCAGTGAAGCTCTGTCAACGACTCTCTCCAATCCCAACTTATGTTTAGGCAAATGTAATCTCCTACTGCTTCTGAGATGAATGGCATCAGATAAACAAGTAAAATCAAGGGTCATGCATGTCTCGAGTGTGGATGGATCATGGGCTACATGCTCCTTGTGTCTAAAATTGTTGGGATTGGCTTCGACCAAGGTTGGGATCAATGTCTTGGTGGTGGTCAGGTTGTCACACCTCTAAGTCATGTCATTCATATTCTTCATCAGTAATGCAAGATAATCAAGTACGGGATTCATCGAATGTGCCTCGAGATGCTCAATGACTAACTATCATTGAGATTGGTAGTGTGGGGACTACTAGTATCTAGAATACGGTTGTCGATAATGAGGAGAAGGTTGCAAAAACTTTCTGTAATATACAAACGGCTGTTGATAGTAAGGTTGGTGAGGATGTGTATTCTGCATCTGTTGTTGTCCAAGTCTTAGTTCTGGAAGTTTGGTGGAGAAAAGAAATGAGGTTGTATCTGCTGGTGCTAGGGGTGTGGTCTCCTTCCCTGAAAATAGTGAACTGGCCTATGACTAATCTGATAACCCAAGTGACGTTGTCCTGATGGACGGGCATGGCTGCACTCTCGATCAAACCAAATACCATTCACCTCATGAATGAGAGGTGGAGATTGCTGTTCAGGAATGTATGGATGCTCCTACGGGTACGACACAATCTGATGTGTCTAATGATGGACTTGTTCTGTGGTCTGCACGTAGTAAATGTGCTAAACTATAGATGGTCCTCCGGTATTCTGCACACTGAAGTGGATGAAGTCTGCTCACGAGTAGATGTATCAGTTGCAGCACTTGCACTCTGACATGCACTAGTCGTACTTACAAGAAGCACCAAATTCTTCATAATCTCGTCCACCTTATCCAAGTTCTTCGTCCTCTATTTGATCACTTGTAGCTTCTCAAGCTCCTTGGATCGTTTCTCTTATTATGTCCACTTTGGATAGGTGATTTCCTATGATGGTCAGATATGTACTGTCCACCGTATCCACATCATGTGATGGTGTCTTGTTGACATCCTTGTGAGGTACTGTAGGAGAGATAACATGATAGTTCTAAAAGGCACATGAAGAAGAAAGAGCTACAGAGCTCTCTTCCATCTCCTCAAAAATATGATAAAGGACATCCTCGTCCTTGTTGAAATCGGACTCCCACAAACGACATGTACCACCTTTTGATTCTCAATGCTCAAACCCCCAAAGAAATTCTACACAAGGCTCGTCTTGGGTATATAGTGATGGGGGCACTTCTCCGTCAGGTCTTTAAATCTCTCCCACACATCGTGAATAGGCTCATGGGACATTCGGGAGAAATTGGCAATCGTGGACCACATTTGATTCAGTCATCCTAGGGGATAATACTTGTTCGAGAATGTTGACCTCAACTCTTTCCAAGATGTCACAACCCTTCTTAAATTATTAATCCAATAAAGTGCCTTATCCATAAGGCTGAACGGGAAGGCTGTCATCTTCACTACCTCTAACAGGATATTAGGGTAGTGTATGGTGCCACATATGCGATCAAATTATTGAAGGTGTACATAAGGTTCTTCATTGATGTGTTCGTGGATATTGAGAGTAGAGGTATAATTACGGGCTTAATCTGAAAATGCCAATGAATCACATGTATTTGTATCCATGTTGGTTTGTCCTTCTCATGGATTATAGGCATCCTTAAGTGTAAGCTTAGACACTGGTTCAACGGGATCTCCTCCTCCCCTATTCCCACCTCCATGTATTTGCTCATCTTCCTCTCTCCTATCTTGTGTCTCGTTCCTCTGCTCGAAGATTGTGTCTATTAATTTTACCTAGATATTAACATGTTCAGTCAACTGTACCTGAATAGCCTTAGTGGAAGCTAACATCGTATTGATGAACTCGCTCCGCTCAACCATGGAACCCTTGCCCTTTGGTTGCTTCAAGTGCTCTGATTCAGACTCTAAAAAGGTGTAGGGCACTAGATTAGTCCTCAAAAATGGTGCAGTATCAAATGATAGTTTGAGATTAGAGTCAATCTCAAACAGTGGATTGGATGAGTAGATGGGTTATGTGGAGTAAGAGAGATATTCCATAAGTGAGTCTTCCCGAATAGAAGATGACCAAACTAGAGTGTGAAATGAGATCACGGAGTCCAAACATGAAATACTCCAATCCGACATCTTCAATGTCAATAGGAAAGATGAGAGAACATGAAGGTCAACACAAGAATAAAAAGGAAGAAAAGGTGTGAAGGGTGTGGAAGGATCTTTACACTAATAAACAATCAAATTACAAATCCCCGATTCACCAACTGGACACAAATGGAGACAGTAAGAGTTCAGTCTTTTATCTTTTCATTTTTAGTTTTAGTGAATCTATAAGACGTTACTTACTACCAAGCACACAGTGTGAGTCGCTGCTATCACTTAGCGTACGTTCTCAATCCTCCCTAATTCTTGGAACTATCTTCCTAGGATGTCGAGTCAATATCAAGCCCAAAGGGTGAAAGGAGAATGAACACACCAAAACGATTTTCTAACGTTTGAGCCAAGTGCTTGCATCTCAACCATACGCCACATAGATGTGTATAGGAGCATAGGGCACAAGTCTAGAAAATGAGGCTATGTACTTATGGTTGCGTCCTCACCCACTCTATATGGAGGTAAGTACCTACAAATAATGAGGGTTTTACTCTCGCCAAAACAATGATGATTTGTCCTTACATTTCTTTTAGTGTCGAGTTTTCCTTAACAGTCCTAATTTTATATAGTTATAACTTGTTTGGATTTTTTCAAGAAAACATTTTAACAAATTTTCCAATTCCTTTCGATCTTAAATGAGTGAAAAATGAGGAAGGAAATCAGAAAGGCCGATGCACGGTGAAATCAATGATGCATACAAAGAAAGAGATGCGTACCTTTTGCCAGCACTCTACTTGTAAAGCGATCCGTGCATAAAATAAAGACAAAACTAAAACTAATCCTAAATGATACATGAGAATCGTCCTAGCAATAACTTCTATTAGCAAGCAAGAACCAATTAATTTGACTAAGTCTAACCCTACGATCAAGTCTATAGGAATATATATTCTTTTAAGGCTTTGGACCTAATCGATTGCATGTCTCAAGCAAGATAATAAAACCTACTTCTAAGGTCTCAAGCATACAAAACTGTTAGAAAATGAATAAAACGATGAAAAACAAAAACTGATGAGGTCCCTCAAGTACACCGGCAGTTGATGAAACAAACCTCGCACACACAAGGTCCTTAGAAAAAAATAGAAAAAGAAGCAAGCGCTAAGTAAATAATTACAACGTTTTTGTAAGAATAATAATGCAAGTAAAAGTCTAAAAATAAAACAAAAAATTGTTTGCAAAATTCTGCTCTAAAATATTCAAAATCTTTGGTCCTTCATTCTACACTCACATGCAGCTCGATGAAGAAACAAGCTGCCTTCACTTTGCTCGGGTGCGCCTGTGCTCCTAAGAATACCACCCTCACTCATTAGGCCCTTACAAGAAAGAGGAAACAAAAGAATATATCAGACCACATTTATAAAAAAAAATTAGAGCAAGAAAAATGAAGAAAATAAATAAGAAATATATAAAAATAAATAAAAGACAAACAAACAGGCATATACAACAAAGAATTTCAGGTTATAAGAAGAGAAACCTAACTACCCTCGCCATGTCTCCCCGGCAACGGTGCCATTTGTTGAACAAGGAAATCCGAGATTTTAATTAATAGAATTAATGCAACACTAAAAATCACTCAAAAAAGTTATTGATGTCTCAAGACAAAATAAAATAAAGAAATGTCAACAAGAAATTTTTGTTATTTATAGCGTACATGATCGAACTCAGGGAGGCTAGAAAAAATCATGAGGGTTATTTAAATCATGAAAGACAATGAAATAAAAGAGGAAATTATATGCCCACTACTCTTGGTTTTTGTGAATTTTTTGTCTTTTTATTTTTTTAAAAATTTAAAATTTTTAGTTTTTAATGTATTTCCGATTTTGTATTTTTTTATGAATTTTGAAAATTTAATTTTTTTTTATAATTTTTGAAAATGAAGGAAAATAAAAACAAGAAAAATAATTAAAAGAAAAGATGAAGAAAACAAATTTTTGGATTTTTGAAATATAGCAAAAATATACAGAAAAGTAAAATAAATTTATTTTTTAGTTTTTGATATTTTAGTAATATTTTTTTTATTTTTGAGAATTTTTAGATTATTTGGGTTTTGAAATAAATGAAAAACATGAAAAATAAGAAATCGAAAACATTGCAGATGATTTAGGATTTTTAAAATAGAAAATCAAATCTATATGGGATGAAATATGCACGAATTTTTTTTTCCAAAAAGCATTTTTGCATTTTTGGGGTTTTAAACATTTAATATGAATTTTTAAGCATTTTTTACATTTTTTCTATTTTTTTTGGTTTTTATAAGGAATTGGATAAATGCAATTTGGTCAGAAAATGAAATAAAACAATAAACAAAGAGGATTTTTTGGGTTTTTAGAGAAGTTTTTATATATTTTTTTAAATTTTTAATACAGACAGGGACTGTTTTTGGAGTTTTTTATTTATTAGAAATATTAAGCATTAATAAAATGTGAAATAAAAATAGTAATGAAAGAATGAGTTAACAGGAGCCTAAGATGATTTTTGTAGATTTTTATATGATGTTTTAATTTTTTATTTCAATTTGTTAATCAAAATTAAAATGCAGAGTCATATAGACTTAAATGAAAATAAAATTAGTTATGGGACCAAATGATAACAAATAAAGAAGTCGTAGGGTTACTGTTGTAAATTACCCAGATAAACATGTGCCAGTGCACGCGGGGTGCGCTGGATTGGACTTGAAATAATTATTTCCAGGAGCCACTCGATAACAACAATATGCATGGATTTGTTTTGCAAAATACCCAAGAAAGTACGTGCAGTGCATGTGTTGCAGTTGAAAGTGGGCTAAAATGAGAATAAATTAAATAACAAGGAAAATATGCAAATGTTCAAATGACTACAAGCAGACACATGTCCTGTGTGGACTTATTTGTAAAAATAAAAACTGACAGGTATTGTAGAGCAAATATTCTACCTTCCATGTGGCGCTTTATATGGATGGGATGTATTGATTCTTTGATTGAACGGTTTAGGATGAAAGATGCATGGATTAATCTGATCTGAACTAGAGCTGTCATCCAAGATTGACTTTTAGGGCTTTTTCAACGCTTGTGATTCGATCTGGCAAGAGTGTTCTTCATCGTACAGCTTCGAAGGGTGTTGGAGGAACTAGCTTGAATGTCTAGTAGGTTGAGTTTCAATCGAGTGAATCTTGCTCTATTTCCACTCATTTCTCCTTCTGAAGATCTGACCTGGTTCCTGCAACGGTTCTGCGTCGTCCAGATGAAATGAGGATGCCCGACGATCGAGAAGGATCTGGAGGTCAAAAAGTCTTTAGATCCAAATGGACCTCCAGGTCACGATCCCTGATCCCTCCTGTGCTCCAAGACACTGCAAAATGTTACTGATGCTCAAAGGTTGTCTCTGGTAGTTTTATTAGAAGAAATAAACAGAATAAGGGTGTGCGACTCTGGTGTAGATGGTTGGAATTGGAATCGATTCTACAGATCAGTGAAGACCAAGGGGGTCAGATTGTGGAAAGAGATGGAGAAGGTTGAGGTGAAGGTAGTCAGAAAGGTGAATTTGAATGAAAGTGGTTGGAGCTCCTCTCATCTTACAGATTAGAGGAAAATGGTGGTGAATTTGATCTTTCGAAATTGATGATTAAAATGCAAAATTGAAAAGCAAAGTCAATTAGAAATTAATCTAAGTCAACCGGATGAAGGGATGGAAAAGAAATGCCTCAATCTGTTGCGGGTGGCACAGAGATGGAACGTGGTGGCGGAGGTCTGACCACGTGCTGAATCTCGCTTCCCAATCAATCCCTCGCACTCCTAGAGGAAGAGATCGATGATCTGTCACCGCATCAACTTATTAGAACCACCCTTAGGTGAACAAGATAGGGAAAAACATATCAAGCTAAGTGGGGGATGAATAAGATGTATAAATAGTAAGAAGCTCCAATGAAGGTTTTGAAATTTAGAAGAGAGAAGATTGAGGTGAGATTGAAGGATCTAATGAGCTGGCGGTGGAGTTAATGGTTAGGGTTGAATGTTAGGAGAAGAAATCGGGAGACAATAGTGATAGACGCGTGCAGGAAAAAAATGAGATGGACTGCTGGCAAGTGATGAATGTGGGCGAAGAACATGGAATGGGGAGTTGACTCGGGTCAACAAACTCGTGCTCAACTAATGGCAAGGCACGTAGAATGAGACAAAAACCACTAAACGACAAAACATGGTAAAATAGAGAAATAAAATTGAAAATAATTTAAAATAAAAAAATAATGTAAAGAGAAATAGTTAGTAATTTATTTAACTTATTTATTATTATTTTTAATTAAATAAATAAAATATATACACATGTTAAAATAAATAAAATATGTTATTTACAAGTATATATACCTATACAGAAAAAACCTTGATTTTTAGTATATTATTTATACAAATATGTACATATTTTAATAATTTAATAATTTATAATATTTTACAAGGATTTTAATGTTATTTTTATTTTATTTTTGTGAATTAATTTATTAGAGTAAATAAAGAGTAGTATTTTACAATATACATAGTGATACTTGTACAATATATACAATAGTTTATTTTTGTATAGTTTTATTTTTGTGATTTTTATTTTTATTTTATAGAAGTTAAATAGAATATTTGCAAATAGTTAAAAATACAAAGTATACAAAAATACGAGGAAAATATATTTACAAATAAATACTCTACAATTAATATACAATGGAATAATATACAATAGTACCCGCAAAAGCCAAATCTCACACCTTTACTCTGATTTTTATGAAGCCACCTCTATTTTAAAGAGTATTTGATTTGGAGTAATAAAAGTAAGTTTGATTAATTTTGAGCTTTGGTGGAGAAGACATTGATTTGGTAAATTAAGCTTTGTGGCTTTTCAGAGTGTTGTAATTTACACAATGTACATTGATTGCTCTTGCAATTATTTTTATTTTTACAAAATATTCTTTATGTACAATTTTAATAATAAAATAATTGTATTTGGAATGAGTTTGGTTGGAAATAAAATAGTGTAAGTAATGTGTATTATATACAGTATTATATAAGTGATAAATATACACATATGGATATTGATTTTCTGAATTTCGTTGTATTTAGGCCTTACCTCCCCCTACTTTATTCATGGTTGATTAGGTCAAGTCTTGACCTTCTCTCGGGGTCTGATTCAGCCTGTATCTATTGCATTCATATAATCTTTGATTTTCTTTATTCTTCCTTTATTTCTTGGTTTTAGTTTAAATACTGATAAATATACAATATTTGCACAATAATGATGGTTAGTAAAATGAAAGATTTATTGATATTTACAAGTATTTATAATGGATTTTAAGCTAAAATAAATGAATGGAGATGATGAAATTCAGATTCATCACCTGCTGACAACGAAGCTCATCACCCCCATCATTTCTCATACCTCCACCTCTGGTTGCGCCGCTCACCTCCACCACAATGCTCACCTCCATTGCACTATCACTCCACCAGTCAGTGCCACCACAACCATGCCCGCTACAATTACACCGACCGCTCCATCCACTCACATGCTCTGATCCGCACAAGAGCTAATGACTGCCTCGACCCATGCATCATTCTACTCCGATCCCCGACCCATGCCTCAAAGTTCAATGGGCATGGGCCTCCCTTAAGCCTTTATGTGTAGCTTCGAGCACCTGAATCTGAGCCAACCGACAAAGCCTCCAAGCATACGAGAACCACCTGTGGTGCCCGAACAGTTTGCATCCAAGCACTCGCCTTCCTCCTAATTTGCGTAAAAGCCCCCTCCGACCAGCTCTCACATGCACAACATGTGTGAGCCAAGGAATGTTGCACATGACCCCTCGTGGGTCTTGGTAATTACCATTTTGGCCCATGTCAGAATTTTTATTATTTATTTAATTTCTTATATTCAATGTTGGGATTTAATTTCACTGCATCATTTTATATTCATTTTTAATTCCAAAAATTGTAGTATGTTGTTTAATTAATCCTCTATCTTGTATACGATCAATAAAATTTTATGAGTTGTGATTGATTCATTAATATTTATTGAGGTGAAAATTGTCATATTTTACCTTGTTTCTATTGGAAATTTATAATAAATAACCCATCGCTCCAAAAATTCCTCAAAATTCACATTAGGTAAAATTAATTGTGTTATTCACTGTGCCAAAATTTCGTCACATTTGCATGCATGCTTAGTTTGAAATATATTTTTTTGTGATCCGAGTAAATGATATTTAATTGGTTCATAACTTAATATTATGAGGATTTAAAATGGTTCTGGATTCCTCATTTTCATCTATTTAGGATAATTTATTTCAGGAAATTATTGACTTTTGATATTTATTAAAATTAAAATACATCAGATCACACTGTCTGCACTTTGAAATTCATAAAAAACCATATATTGTCAGAAAATTCTAAAAACATTAGGTAAGCTCATTTCATCATATTTAAGCTTCTGTCCAAGTTTCATTAATTTTGCATATTGTTTGCATGAAAAAATGGAGAAAAACCATAAAAGTGTCCATTTTTCACACATGCATTTGTGTCCTAAAAATACAAAAAAATGTGTCATGTAGTCTTCATTGCATGAATATTTAAGGAAAAATAGCGATATCAATTTTGACTTAATTTGCACATTAATTTTTTATTTTTCTACCATTGGCTCATTTGACCTTAAAATTGACACTCCACATTTTCATAGCATTTATATATGCATAAAAAATGTCAAAACAATCCTCTCTAAAATCTAACATCTAGATAATCTAAAAATTGACCTTAGAAGACAGTAGCCTTCCTGAGTTCGACCTTGGGATTTCCCAAGTAAAACAAATTTGACCTCTCGCATTTAATTGAAAGATTAATTAAGTAGCAATTTTTGATTAATTCTAATTTGCTAACCTATAATGAAAATAACGTTAACTCTATAAAATTAGCGAGGGAAAATCTGGGTTTGTCAGTCATCTCTTAACAACCATTTGATCGTGATTGTTGAGTTCTCAATCTAACTCTTTAGATGTCATCCAAGCATCAGCCTCTATGATTCAACCATTGAATCAACAACTATATGATTATTAAGATGGTCATAGTACATAACCCTATATGTACTAAGGGTCTTATAAATGCATTCATTAATTTAATCTCAAACATGTAGTGAAATAAACAAGTAACCTTTATTGATATATCAACTATTACAATAACATTTATTGTAGAAATGACTCATCCGGGCTCACATGGCTAACTCCCAATAGCCCACAGAACCATTCATGTATAATATTTAAACCCATGCTCATTACATGTGGGTTGAAAACCTTTTGGGTCAAAGGTTTGGTAAGGAGATCAACATCATTGTCGGTAGATGCCACCTTGGTGATGATGATGTCACCATGCTTTTGAAGCTCCCAAATGATGTGGTATTTCCTTTTCACGAGTTTTCTCTATTGATGCCACCTGGTTTCCTTCGCCTGTGCTATGGCTCTAGTGTTATCGCAGAACATTAGGATGGGAATATCAAAGGAAACTAAGTCGAGTTCCAGGATGGACTAGCGTAATCACACCGCCTCCTTTGCAACATCCGATGTAGCAACGTATTCAACTTGTGTTGTTGAATCAATCATAGTGTCATGCTTCTTGCTTCTCTAGCTCACAACACCACCCTTCAACAAGAACACAAACCGTGAAGTTGACCTGCAGTCATCTATATCAGATTGGAAGTATGAATCTACATATCCTAAGACTTGGATATCACCATCTCAATAGACCAAGATACAGTCTCGCATCCATCTTAGATTCTTAAATATGTTTTTCACTGCATTCCAGTGTTGTTCTTCAAAGCAGGATTGGTAACAGCTTACCACTCCCACTGCATACTTAAATGGTAGCATTATGCACATCATGGCATACATTAGGCTTCTCATGAATCCATATTTCATTACCTTTATTCTTTCATTTTGGACTTAAATCCCAAATTAAATGCATGTATATAATAATAATTTGTGTAAAATAACAACCAATAATTGATAGAAAAATAACGTATATATATTTATTTAATTCCAAAATAAGAATAAAGGAATTAAAATAAAAATAAATGAATTGTCAAAAACACTAAATGACCCTAGACCCCGAGACCAGGTCAATATTAACGTGGTCGACAAGGAATAAATTAGGGGGAGATAAGATAGACTAATCGTGTAGAAAATACATTAAAACCCTAATTTATTTCATAAATAAATAACCATTTGGACCCTATTTTAGATTCCAATTTTTATACCTAAAAAAATAAAACCCTCACATGAAACTTATACACAAAAATACAAAGAAAAATTCAAAATTAATTTCACATAAAAATAATGCATAGTTTGCTTGGGACACACATAACAAAAAGCTGCAAATAAAACAGACTTCTATCTCCTTCAGACAAACTGAAAATTGACTAATCTCCCTTTATTGTTCATAATATTAAATTATCTATTTAATGAAGGAGGTTACATTTAAAATGAAGTTATGATACAAAAGTTGGATTTTGGGTCCCTATTATACTACATACGTGTATATTATATTCAACATTTTCGTTCTTTGTATTTTTATCTCTCTTGTATTTTTAAATATTTATAAATATTATTTGACATACATTAAAAATGTAAACATAAAATAAAGGCATAAAAGTACATCAAAATAAATAACGTGTTACAATATATAGGTAAACTATACCTATAATATACATACCCATATTTATTTAAGTATATAAATAAAATCAGAAAAATAAAATAAAAATATAAATGTGTATTTAAATATATTATAAATGTAAAATATGCATAGATAATAATAAAATATAGAATAAAAAATAAAAATAAAATACCTCAAATACATGTATTTATACCTATGTATATACATGTAAATATTAGCACCTAAAAAAGTATCTTAAAAATAAATAAAAGTGCCTATAAAGATTACATAAAATAAGGAACATTTTTTTATTTTTTGACTATAATTAATACAGTCATTTATTTTCTTTAATCCATTTAATAAATGATTTTTACCATCATTTTTTCTTAGTATTGGTCCATGTGGACCAACCAGAGAGCTTCGACTGTTGACCTCTTGTCAACAATCCTTTCTTCCATCAAACTTCTATTAAAAGTCGCGAGAACCCACTTCGTTTTCATCCTTCCTCCATACTCCCTTTCTCCTCGATACCTCCATTGTTTTGTTCCTCCCACATCCCTATACCGCACCTAACCTCTAGCTCCCACCAACCACGCTCCTCACACAATTCCTCTACCCCTTTCCTCCATCGCCATGTTCTATAAATAAAACCACTTCACCCCTTTCACTTTTTGACCCCCACTTTCCTAGTCATAACCCAATAGGACCCCCAAGTTGATTTGCCTGGTGACAACAAGCTGATCCTTGGCCTTGTCATTGTGGAAAATGAAGGAGGAAGATACAGGTTGTCAGAGATCCTCTCAAAAGATGCTTTTGTGCTCTAGGTAAACATGCATGTCCAAGTTATTTTCTTTCACATTATAGGTAGATTTTTTCCTGTAATGTAGTGTAACATTTAATTTCAGCAATCAACCATTAGGTTAGTTTAATATGTATATCTTAAGTCTGTTGGAGCTTTTGTTTCAGCTCCAATTTCACTGTACCATTAACGATATTTTGATCCACTATTGTCCTCACTTCTATCTATCCCAAACACCTTCTTCATAAACCCCATCTTTTTCCCTTGTATTCTACAAGGATCTAGGCCACCAAGCATCATCTTTCATCCTTGTCTAGAGCTACATCGCCCCTTTACTCCATTTACGTACAACTTCACTCTTCGATCGAGGATCTTTACCTCGAGCCCATTTATCTTTTTGTGTTGGAACAAATCCTTAAGAACCCCTCGGAGCCAGATCCACTCCTCACTTGAGGCTCTGGGTTGTGAAGAACTGCAAGAGCCCCCATGTCCCCTTCGATGGGACATGGAACCCCATAAGGTCGACATGCTGACACGGTAAGGCCCCAGGTACGAAATGCGACCATCATGAACGACAGAGGAGTTCAGAGAGAGGAGAAATGGCAGATCAAAGTCTGCTCATGCCATGTTCTTGAGGTGTTCTTTGTGAACCCTCAAGAGCCATTAGATCAAGAGCATGACCCGGATCTAATCTAAGCCATGGATTAAAGGGCAGAGCACCTTGTCACTTCTGTCATCTGATTGATTCAAGTAGGCTACGTGGCAAGCGATGCACCATCGGATGTCAAATTAGTGGGTAAATATTTAAGTAACCATGATGTTTTTTGTGTTTACCATTTTGTCCTGTAAATATTAACTTTAGTTTAAATGTTTCTGTATATTTTAAAAAGGCCCCTTGAACTTCTTGTATATTGCAGTTAGATATTTTACAGGTCACTTCACGTGGCCCCCCATGTGAGGTGCCTAGGATTTTTGCAAAAAAGCCCTATCAGCTTATGGTATTTGTAACTAGTCTTGGAACTTGTTTAATTAGTGCTATATTTTGAGAAATTTGCATGCAAGACTTTTGTATTTTAATTTTATTGCAAAAATAGCCCTTCCATGTTGCATATTTTATTTTATGCATTTGTATTTTTATTAAACAACTCTTGTTCTTATTAAATACTAGGGAAATATAGTAGATGCCTTAAATCATGTTTATGCATGCACATATTTTTATTTAGGTTTCTATTATATTTTACCATTTCTTAAAAATTAAATAGGAGCCTTTTTTCCCTATTTTTTTCTTTATAGAAGGGGGGTTGGGGGGTGGTCGAACCCTGGTCCTTTTGAAGTAGGAGCCACTACTTCTACCATCAGACCATTAGAGGGATTCGAATTCAACTTCAAAAATTGCAAAAAAAATTAGAGTATATATTACTATATATTATGCACCCAGACCAAAAATCACAAAAATTATAAAAAGGAAACACTAAAAATGACAAAACCCTAAAAACACTATAAAAATCAGTAAAACATACTTAAAATTCCAAAAAATATTTTCTATCATGTATTTTTGTTTATATTCTGTAGTATATATTATATATTTTTGAACTTATTATCTATTTAATAACCAAAACAATTGGGCGTATTTTATTGTACTCCATGTTTTGTACTTTTTAATACGTTAAAATACATAACAATTAGCAACAAAAATATATAAAATCATAAAAATAGAGAAAAATGTTGAAAACATAAAAACAATATTTTTTCTAAAATTTAAGTAAGTAAGTATATATATATATGAGGCCGGGGAGGCTGTTCTGTGTAACAACCAAGTTGGTTGTTACACGGAGCAGTTTCCCCCATTAATTATTTTTTTTCAAAATTTTTTTCATGTATATTCATCTATATATCCCTCATATATGTCATTCAAATTTTGTGAGAAACAGAGACTCCTAAACCCTCCATCTAGAACAGGCCGATTACAGCAAAATTCGGATCGTTAAAATTTACCGGGTCTAGATGGAGGGCTTAGGAGTCTCCGTTTCTCACGAAATTCGAATAACATGTAGGAGGGATATATAGATGAATATACATGAAAAAAATTTTGAAAAAAATTAAAAAAATAGGGGAAACTGCTCCGTGTAATAGCCAACTTGGTTGTTACACAGAACAACTTCCCTTTTCTACACACATATATATATATATATATATTTAAAATTACAGAACCTTATATATACTATATATTGTAATACTTATATACTTGTTATTATTACTATTATTATTTATAAAAATACATATATTATATTTGAAACCTTAAAAAATAAAAATTTTCCTGTTTATTATTATATATTTATTTTATATCTTATTATTATTTATGATATTAATATTACTATATATTATATCTTAAAAAAACTAAATTTGCAAAATTAATAATAAAATAAAATTTATAAAATCAAAATAAAAAAAGCAAAAAATACATAGAAAATATAATTAAAACCCGCACAAAAATAAAAAAAAGAAAAATATAAAAAAATTGTTATTATTGGTTAATAATAATTATACATATCCAACTTGCTCTTAGTGGTTCGACCCCTACACTTATTTGCTAAACACATCTTTTGTAGGGAATAATAAATTTCACCCTACATTTTATTCTTTGTTTAATCTATATCGTGGGTTGATTGTTTGTCTGAGTGAATTGTTTGAGTTTCGAGTACCGTGAGAGCGATCGATACAACGATTATCAGATCTGACTTGTCGAACACCGTATGCCTTCCAAGATCGGGTATTAGGAACCTCTATAAATCCCCCTCAACAAAATGGCATTGTTATCGGGGAGCAATGCATAGGATAGTGTATACCTAGTTGTGCATATATATACATATATATATATATATGTTTTTATTTCTTTTTCCAATAATTTGTATCTTTTCTGACCATTTCTTCTGTTAGCTTTTTGCGAGGGCCTATTATGCGAGGACATTCCTTTAGGAGGTTGAAGAAACCAAGCAGAGCAGAGACCACCCTTCTTCGTTGAGCTGCTAAGAGAGAGCAAGGAGGAGGCAACGAGAGAATTCATAGCAGTATAGTATTACTGTAGATTATTATTTTACTTTTATGAGAGAGAGAGAGACTATCAATAATTTGTAATATGACAAGTTGAACACTTGGACTTTGGACACTATTCGGGCCTATTTTACAAAGTGATTGTTCACATGGGGGTCTGTCTGGTTTTCTGTGTTTTCTTAGCATTCGAACTTTTTGTCCTCCCTATTTTTCCATTATTTTCTTTTTTCGCAATTTTTTGCATTCAGCCTTTATTTTTAATTGTTTTATGTGAACAAGCCCTTAAATTTTTAGGATTGCTTGATCGAGTAATTTAGGTCCACATCCATAATATATGCATGTTCCTATAGTCTCTTTGCTTGGATCTTAGTTAAATTAGATTGAGTTTCACTCTAATAGTAATTCCTTCTTAGGTTGATTTCATCGTCTTGCATACCACATGTACTGTAGATTTAAATTCTATCTTGTATCCTGCATAAAGATCACTGAGAAGCATTGCGAAACTTCTTACTGAGCATTCATTATTCTGATACAAGTGAGAGATTTCCATCATGTATCAACTAGGATTGCTTTTCCTCCATCTCCATCTGTTTTTGTTCACTTAGGTTTGAGGAAAATGAAAAAAAAATTCATTAGGCGATTATTCTGAAAGTACTCAAAAAGTGAAAATCCAAAAATTAGAAGAAGGGGATTACTAACAAAATATTGACCCTAAATAGAATTAATAATTGACATCATTGTATTTTGTTCATAAAGAACACATTATTTTCAAGTACACTCTAGATATAGTGAGGCACGATCCTAGGACATAGAGAAAAAATCTGAGCTTAGGTACTACCTTGTTGAATGGATTCACGAAGTATTGACACTTCTATCATACGTGGGCGAGTAGGGCTTCATCTACTTGCAGACTTAGTCCTAAGTATTGAGCTTAGGCCATCTTAATGAATCTCCATTTCATCATACCATTTGGGCCATAAAAACCATAGCTAATGCATGTATATAGCATTGTTTTGTACAAATTAACATTCATTATTTGTTCTGTTTATTGAGTATAAAATACTATTTTTAATACCAAAATTATAGAATAAAGGAAAGAAAAGAAACAAAATAAAATTCCAATGGTATTTTATAATCCTAAACTCCGAGACCTAGGCATCTTGAAGACTGGGTCAAAAGGAAATAAAGTAGGGGGAGATAAGGGCCAATAAATCCATTAAAAATCCTATCTTTAATTCATCTATAAGTCCCTTTTGGGACCTATTTTATTTTCTATTCTTTATTCCTCAAATCAATAAATTTTGTACATATAATATATAGAAAAATTCAAAATTGAGTTTGTACAAAATTAATGTATGGTGTACCTTTTATACTCAAAATAAAAAGCCAATAACCAATCTTCCCAGAGCCATATCTCCTAAATAAAAACTAAAAATACATCAAAATCAGCTTTAATTGTATATAAATTTAAATAAGCTATTTAGTGAAGGCAGTTTCATATTTTTTGGAGTTAAGGTGTAAAAGGTAGGTTTTGGACCCCTATTATATAGTATACCCATAGAAAAGATTCATTTTATTTATTCTTTATTTTTAATAATTTTATATTTTTATAATTTTGTAAATATTATTTAAAACACATGTGCGCATTTAGAATAGAATAAAAGCACAAATAAAAAACAAAAAATAGTGTACATAAACACATAGATAAAATACATATACTTATACCTATATATTTAATACCCTATTTATTTAAGTTTACATAATAAATGAGAAAAATAAAATACAAGTAAATTTATGTAATTCAAAATAAGTTATAAATAAAAAATAGGAAAATAAAATAATAAAATCAAAATACAAAATAAAAATAAAATACCTAGATGAATATACTTATAAATATAACTTAAAAATTAACTTGTAATAAATAAAAATAATATTAAAATACAACATAAACTAATAAACATTTTTTTATTTTATACCAATTAATAAAATCATTTAGAATTTTTAATTAATTAATTTCTAATAAAATAGGTTGTTTTTGTCATGTAGTGTTGTGCATTAACCAATCCGAGCACTTCATTCGTTGACCCTGATCATTTTTCTCGCTTGATCACTCGATCATTTTCGTCGAATCTTCACGCCACGATCAACATCCATCATCCATGATTCTCACCAACTCCATAGATCTCCTGTACATAGCATTGATTTGTCCCAAACTCTAGGTCAATAAGGGTCCCCGACTTTGTTCATTTTTAAACCCCTCTCCTTCCTTCTTTGCTTTGGTCCCTTTTTGGTCCCCACAACCCCGTAGCCTCGGTCCAACGAGTCTCCAGGTGACAGTGGAGCACCCTTGAGGCGTCGATGCAGTTGGAGAGGAGCAGAGGTGCACCCATGGTGGTTCTCTGACCACCTTGCTCCCATCTTTCATGGGAAGGTATAAGAGATGCACACTTACATTTTCTAGGTAGCTTTTAGTTTCTAGTTTCGATTCTCGCATTTAATTTTGTTTTTTCTCCATTGACATGGAATAACAAGGTAGATTTGTAATTCACTAGAGGCTTTCTCCAGTGAACATCCCCATAGTGCTTTCCACTATTTCGACCACCCATTTTCACCTCATTCCATTTCCTAGTGCCTTCTCCATCTCCCATACACGTTTGATCATCCAGAACCCTCGTGGTTCTACAAATCGAGGACCCCTATGTCTCTTCGCGGGAGACCTCACCTCCATCATCCACCTCACCCCAATCCTCCACCAAATAAAAGCCAAGACCCTCGCCATTACTTCACCCGCGTTTCTAACAATTTTCCAAGTCTTGAAGGGTGCGTTTGAGCCTCGTTTTGCTTGAGAGGACCCTATAGGTGCCCCTGCCCTCCAGGGCTCTTCCGACAAGATTCAGAGCTTTTTGAGGTTTCCAGCAGGTATGCGGCATGTACAGGGGTGTGTAGAGAAAAAGATCATTGCCGGAGATCGCAGGGGGAGCGAGAACCAACTAATTGAAGTTCTCCTCGCGATTGTTCTTCCTTGTTCTTCAGGAAGAGAAGCAACCATTGGATTAGCCTCCTCTCCCAGTTCAGATCATGGTTGTTCATCCATATCTAGTTCGTTCGTCCGATGGAAGTCCAAATGCAATCCTAACCATGGATCGACGAAGTGTCATCGAGCCATTCCATGCTGCCACATGTATAAGTGAAATGCTCTATGACGTCCGATGGTATGCCTTTTGGGGTAAATTGCATATCTCGCCCATCCATTTTTGTATTTATTTAACAATCCTGTAAATAAAATATATAATGTAAATAAATGGGACATTTTGCATAAAGGACCATGGTGTTTATTGATATTACAACTAGGTCCAATCCATCGTAGCTCACGTGTCGTCCCACATGAGCTAAGCAAATTGCATGTATACCCTGGCGGTTTTTGTATTTATGTTTAATCCAATAAAATTTACTATTAGTTGTATGTTTCTGGCACATTCACAGATGAACATCTGAATTTATTTTTAGTTGTAAATATTCCCTTGCTAGTACATCTATTTTTGTGCATTTTTTCTATTTATTAAATATAGTATCCATGCTCGAAACATTATACAAAAATAGGGTTAGGTGCCTGCCAACATATATTTTCACGCCTTATTTTATTTTGGCATTTTTGGCATTTTAACTATTTACAAAAAAAATTAAAATGGGCACATTTTGTCCCTATTTTTCTTAGAAAATACCAAAATAATAGATATACGTTTTGAAAAATTCCCCAAAAAATACATTGCTTATTATTATATTTGATAACTACTGACCAAAAATCCCCAAAATAGAAAAAGAAAAACCAAAAAATTAAAAAGCTTCAAAGTCTAGTATAAATAATATAAATTCCCTAAAACCCTGAAATATTTATTTATTTTCTGAATTTTCTTTATCTTAATTTATATCTATTAGAATTGAGTTGGATAATTTTGGATCTTATTTGCCATTTTGAATTGTTAATTTAATTCTGTCTATTTATTTAATCTTGATTTGGGATATTTTTTATTTTAAAAATATATAGAAATATGCAAAAATTACAAAAAACTCACCAAAACATTAGAAATTTTTATAAAATCCAAAACATTTTATTTTCATTGTTTTGATTATTTTTATTAGTGTTTATAATTATTATACCTTATATTGTAAATATATCTTATATATTATCTATATATAATTAAAAGAAAAAGAAAATATAAAATCAGAAAATATATAAAGAGAAAATAAAAATTATTAAATTAAAAATAATATATATATATATATAAATTAAAATACAAAAATATAGAAAATTAAAAACCCACAAAAATAATATATTGACATGAGAAATGAACCATTTTTTGCTTCATTGCCCAATATACCGTTTACTCCCTAAGTTCGACCTCTGCACATGCTTGCATGCTATACACTTTTGTGTAGAGTAATAATAAATTTTAACCTCGTAGTTTTTCTATTCATTACTTTATATTTAATCTGAGTTAATTGTTTATTGATGTGGGTTTCTTGAGCGGTCAATGCATCGACTGTGGTCTCACCTTATGAGATCATGCGACCCTCGAGAGATCTCGGTCATCGTTACCGAGAGCAACGTCACGTAAATTAGATTATTTTATTTGTTCCTTCTCTCTTGTCTATTTTTGTCATTTATTTTTATCTTGTTTATTTATTTTTGTTCTATTTGATACTAATTGTGAACTATCTAACACCTCTTCTTGTTTGAATTTGATGCGAGGGACCGCTACGTGAGGGAGGATTTCTTAGGAGGACCCGTATACTCAAGCAAGGCAGAGCCGACTTTCTGACTTCACCGGCAGGAGAGAGCGCCAAATGAAAACTTGGAGGGATATTTTTATTTTTAGTTTTCATCTTATTTTGTAGTTAAGAGTGAGAGAGAGAGATAGAGATTAATTTGTAATAATTGGGACTCTCTTGGACAATTCACACTTCACGAGGTCTATTGCCCGCAGGATTGTTCTCTTGGGGGCCTCGTTGATTTTTTTGTGTTTTCATCGCTTTAATTTCCTTTGTTTTTCGATTTTATTTTTTATTTATTTTGTGTTAACAAGCCTTAGTTTAAGATTTTCTTGCTCGATAGATTAAGGTTAAAGCCCTAATATATTTGCATGTACCTACAGATTCACTTTTGGACTTAGTCAAATCACAATTGTTGGTTATTTAGACTTGATACCACATACCGAGAGAGGTCAAATACAACGCTGGCAGGACCTGTTGTGGCGGGTACCGAGTGGCATCAAAGACCAGTCTTAGGTCTCATGTCTAGATAGTTAGCATCTGGTGTGCATCACGGTAATATCATATTCTATTTTAAGGCTATTTCATTAGCTTGCATCTCATGTAGTGTGGCTTTCAATTCTATTATGCATCATGCATGTAGAGAGCTGGTAAGTACTGTAATTCTTCTGACTTTGCATGCATTATCTATTCCCGACTTGCATGGCTTTTCCTATCTTCTCCCTCTGATTTTGATCACTTAGGGTGTTAATGGAATTGGAAGCTCGTTAGACAATTACGTTTGTAGATCCCTGAGTTCTTGTTTTTATTGAGTCCTTCTCCCTTGCTTTGTCCATATTATTTTCTTTATAGAGCCATGATATAGGGTCTAGATCTTCACTTTTGTAGTTGGATTTTGTGGCTATCTCCTTTCCCATATATCTCTTTGTCTGATCTGGTTCAAGAAGACTCTCTTCTTGGACCATGATTTTGTCTTTGTTTCGCCATTCTTGCCACCTCCTCGTTCCCCTTCGTATCCCCCATTCTTTCACCCAGGAGTGTTGTGCGATTAGATGAAGCCCGCATCAAGGTTTTGATTTAAAAAATGATTTGAGTAAGCTGGGCAGATTTGGGGATGTTGAGATTGGTGTGCCATTTTTGGTGGACCCGACTTTGATATATGCATAGAAACGATTGAGGATTCTTATTTTGACACGATTATAGGTGTGATTCTTTATTTAAGATTTTTGATCTCGCACACCAGATTGAGGATGTGATTGATTCCTGATGATTTGATGACAATTCCATGAGCCATGATTGTACGATCTCTTATGTGGTTCCTCCCGTCTTGATTTAGACGCCTTATGTATTATCTTTATATGTGCTTCAAAGTGATAATACCTAGAACCCACATGATTTCACTCATCTTCTTACTTGATCCTCCCTCCATCTCCTGACTCTCCTATCCCCATTTAACACTTAGAGACCAGTTGACCGACATCTTGATCGATCTCAGTTGATTTGGTTGATTTGAGGGACTGCATTGTGATTGCCCTGAGGATATCTTCACCATCCCATAGCTTTATGCCATCCTGATGATGATTGATTGGTTTTTGAAGACCTGAGACTTGATGCCAGCATTTCCCTAATTTCATTGACTTAGTTTGCATTACTCCCCGAGGGTTATCTGCGAGAGACTGTGATATTTTCTAGGTTTGTTGTTCTCTTCTGCTAGGTAGCCTATATGTAGCCTACCGAGACCACTTCTGCTAATCTGTCTGATGGATCCGACTCCTTTGAGTCTACTCTCCTTGACGACCCTCACAAGGATGTATGTTCTATCTTTTCATTCCTTCTTTCTCCTGCATGTTAGGTGTGCCCCAGATCATTCGTCATATTTGTGTGTCTATACTTAGAATGTACTTTGTCCTAAGTATAGGGGGTGCACCTATTATGTTGTTATTTCTTTGTTATGTTTCATCACTTCTGTTTGTGCCTATACTTAGGTCTCTTTTACCCTAAGTATAGGTGGAGTGATACGTGTATTCCCCCATTGTATTTTCTCTTTTGTTATCAATTTCTTTTTATTGATCCCCTTGCTTGTCTCCTCTCTTGTTGATTTTCTCTGCTATACTTAGGTATATTATATCCTAAGTATAGGGGGAGATAGATTGAGTTGTGATCTATTTATTCCCACCCTCGACCTTCCCTGCATGTAGAACAAGCCTACTATACTTAGGATTACTTAATCCTAAGTACAGGGGGACAGTCGACTTTTCAATTATTTTCTTCTTTCACTACTTTATTCTTTAGGCTTTTCTACACTTAGTACGAGTTATGTATTCTCTTTTTCTTTTCGATCTATGAGGATATAGCTCAAGTTAAGTAAAGGGAGGTTGTATATACCTTGCATATACTTTAGCCGTAACTCGTGCTTTCATATTTTTGAATAATATGCTATAATACTATATATATACACACATATACAATTCATTAATTCAATTAATAAAAAGATGAATATTATTCCTCAAATTCTTTTTGTATATATTGATTAATAAATCAGGTAAAAATGTTTTTAGTTTGAATCTATTTGAAAAAACTTTTGAAAACTATTTGAAAAATATTTTGTAGAAAATTTTAAACCTTTGTAAAAATGTTTGGATTTGTAAAAATTTCTTTTCTTTGTGTGAAATAAAATGTTTTGAAAACCTATTTGCTAATGGCTTTGAAAATGGTTGCAAAATTATTTTGATAAATCTATATATACTGTTTGGAAAACCTTTGTAAAATGATTTTCAAAATGTTTGTAAAAAATATTTGTAAAAATTATTTTTGACTATAGTTTTCAAAATTATTTGTAACATCATTTTCAAATACGTTTGAGGATATATACATCATTTAAATAATATCTTTACAAATTGTATATACATACCTATAAAAATAACTAACATTCAATCTATAAATTCTCTAAACCCTAATTCTTGTAAATAATTGATGGGCACCTGTGTAAATATTTGCACATACTTTCCTTTTTGTTCCAAAAATTCTTTTTATTTTGAAAAATCCCAAAAACAATTGTAAAAACTTTTTCAAAAATCCATAAAAAGCTAAAAATAAAAAAATTTCATCACAAAATTTCTTTATGCATTGTACATAGAATTTAGATAGCATTCGCATTTTCAGATTGAGTTTGATAATTGAACTAGTCTGAGTAAAGTCGAAGATTGGAGTTTGGTAGGACCTTAATGCACCTAACTTTGCTGGAACCTCATAGGAACGAGATTTGAGGTACTTCAGGTTTATTCAGACATAATTCTTTGAGACTCAAGGCTGGGTTCGAGAGACCTCAACTGCCTAACTAGAAATTTTTGAGATGCACACATGACTCTTGTCGGTCATGATGTAACTTCGACACTTGCACCATTCACTTGGCTCAACTCAGTTGGAATCATGACGAGATAGGATTTTTCGGTATGAGATGCACATGAGTGGAAACATTCGTCCTCATCTAGGGAGGGAAGTGCACCCCAACCCGTACAGTGGCATCGACGTCTAAAGATAGGAGAGTATGGGTGGCAATAATGCTTCAAAAGAATGACAGTCTTCTAGCTCAAGAGGAAAACGCCTTATGTAAATGCTGTTGTATATAGTATTCAAAAAATGCATAATAAAGACTCCAAAGAAGTGGACATGACTGATTGAAAATAAAATACCTGCTGGAGTATGTACATTTGTTGGATAGTCAATAAGAAAGATTGAGCTTCAAAAGTCAGACATCATGTGAGCATGCCGTTGGATGACTTGACTACACTGGTCATGCATCTTCGGATAGGTACCTACACTGACTACCGTCCATTATTCTCTTCACCGCCTCCTCTTGAGTCAGATGCACTTGAACTTAGGAGGGAAAACTCGCTCCTCGAGTAAAGAGATGCTGGATTGGGGAACCATTGGGTTGTCATGCAAGAGAAGTCAGTTCTTTTGTCATTTCAGTTGGGAAGAGCCACTGTCACTTACACTGTACAAGACATCTTCATAGTCATAAGGGTTTGCATATGATGTAGACTATTTCTGACATGGCTATTAAGGTGGTTTGAATCGAGTTCTGTGACTATCGAAGGTTGTTGTGTTTTAAAGCTGGTTCCCCATGTTCCACACACATTCTCACACCATGGTCTGACCTGAACTGCAAACTTTGATTTTGTGAAGATAAGTTCGAGAATTAAAATCAATCCAATTTCTTTATTTTTCTTTTCTTTATTTCATTTTTTATAGTCATTACATAAGCGTATGCTAGGGACTAGCAAAGGAAAGTATAGGGGGAGATGAATCTCCATTTCATCACCTTTATTCCATAATTTCGGCCTTAAAAACCCTAGCTAATTCATGCATATAGCATTATTTTTTTACAAATTTTCATTCATTATTTGTTCCATTTATTATGTATAAATACAATTTTTAATGCCAAATTTTTAGAATAAAGGAAAGAAAATAAAAAGAATAAAATGCCAAAGGTATTTTATGATACTAAACCTAATACCTAGGCATCTTGATGACTAGGACGACAAGGAATGAAGTAGGAGGAGATAAGGGCCAATAAATCCAATAAAAATCCTCTCTTCAATTCATCCATAAGTCCCTTTTTTGACCTATTTTATTTTATATTCTTTATACTTCAATCAATAAACTATATACATGAATGTTGTAGATAATAATATATAGAAAAATATAAAATTTAGTTATACAAAAATAATATACAGTGTACCTTTTATACTAAAAATAAAAAGCCAAAATCCAAACATCATAAACCCATATCTCCTAAATAAAAACTCAAAATATATCAAAATCACTTTAATTGTATGTAACTTTTAGTAAGATATTTAATGAAGGCAGACTCATATTTTTTGGAGTTAAGGTGTAAAAGTTAGGTTTTGGACCCCTACTGTATAATATACCTGAATAAAATATTCATTTTATTTATTCTTTATTTTTTATAATTTTATATTTTTGTAAATAATATTTATAACACATGTAAACATTTAAAATAGAATAAAATACAAATGTAGTGTACATAAATGCAAAGATAAAATACCTATACTTATACCTATATATTTAATATCCCAATTTATTAAAGTGTATATAATAAATTAGAAAAATACAATAAAAAATTTTTATGTACCTAAAAATAATTTATAAATATATCAAATAAGAAACTAAATTAATAAAATCAAAAATACAAAATAAAAAGAAAATATCTAAAATGTAGATGAATATACCTATAAATATACCCTTACAAATTTACTAGTAATATATAAACCCAAAAATATAAAAAATCATATTAAAAGACTATATAAATTAATAAACATTTTTTATTTTATACCCAAAATTAATAAAATCATTTACTATTTTTAATTAATTATTTGTTAATAAAATATGTTGTTTTATCCTTTAGTGCCCTACGTGGACCAATCACAGCGCTTTGTTCGTTGATCCCTGGTCAACTCAACCATTTTTCCCAATTGATACCTCGATCATTTTCGTTGAATCTTCATGACATGATCAACATCCATCATCCATGATTCTCGCCAACTCCATAGATATCTTGTACATAGTGTCGATTCATCCCAAACCCTTGGTCAATAAGGGTCCCCCACCATGTTCATAAATAATCCAGTTCCTTCCTTCTCCTCTTTGGTCCATTTTTATACCCTAAAACCCCCTAACCTAGGTCCAGTAAGTCTCCAGGTGATAGATGGAGAACCCCTGAGGCGTCAGCGCAGTTGGAGGAGGAGGAGAGGAGCACCCATGGTGGTTCTCTGACCACCCTGCTCCCTTCTTTCATGGGAAGGCATAAGAGTTGTGCACTTATCTTTATTGGGTAGATTTCTTTTATGTCTTTCATTTTCTGCATTTTATTTGGATTTTTGGTTCATGATTTAGCATAGTTTAGCTTAGGTACCTCGCCGGAGCTCTTGAGCTCTGGCCATGTTTTTGCCATACTCTACACTTATTCTGACCACCCTTTCTACCCCACTATCTTCCTTGTCCATTTTTCCACATTTGCCACATCACCAGCCACCCATATCAACCCCATGATCTGGATATGGAGGGTTCTCCTCCGCCTATCGTTGGACCCTCTCTGCCACCCTTTATTTTTATGCAAACCAGTTTCAAAACCGATCGAGAACATTCTTATCAGTCCATAGAATTGTTATGTGTAGGTCTTAGCTTCCAAGGACCCATTGGGGTCGATTTTGGACCTGGAAGGAGACTCCAGGTGCCCCGTGCTTCGATCAAGCTCCAATACCCCAACACTGGGTCCTGGACTTTTCTGAAGGCATCCCTAGCTGCGGAAGACCTCCCAGGACATGTAGAGCCCAAGATCCTCGAAGAATACCTCAATATAGAGGAGGAATCAATGATTGAAGCTTGGAGGAGGGGATCTTCTTCCATATTATTCGAGGGAAGCAACAACTGTTTGATCAAGTGTCCTACTTTTGATCGTGGTCATTCATCCATTGCCTGCCTTGTCCGTCTACTGCAAGCCCAGAAGCAATCTCGACCGTAGATTGGTGAAGTGATATCAAGCCACTGCGCGTTGCCACATGTATAAGTGAAATTCTCAACGTCGTCTGATGGCACGCCTTTTGGGGAAAATTGCATATCATTCCCTACAATTTTTGTATTTATTTTTTAATCCTCTAAAAAATATATAGTTTAAATAAACATGGACTTTTTGCATAAAGTTCCCTATATTTATTGAGATTACAAATAGGTCTAGTCTAGCTCAGCTTACATGTCGCCCCACGTGAGCTGAGCAAATTGCATATATACCCGTATCGATTTTTGTATTTATGTTTAGCTAATAAAATTGAATATTAGTTGTATATTTTTGTCACATTTGCAGATGAATCTCAGAATTTATTTTTTCTTGCAAATATGCCCTGTCTAGTATATTTATTTTTGTGCATTTCATCTATTTATTAAATATAGCATCTGTGCTTCAAAAGTTATGCAAAAATAGAGTTAGGTGCCTGCCAACATGTATTTTCATGCCTTATTTTTATATATGGCATTTTTGGCATTTAAAGTATTTATAAAAAAATCAAAATGAGCACATTTTCTCCCTTTTAACTTAGAAAATAACAAAAAATAGAAAAAAAAACATTTTGAAAAATTCCAAAAACAATATATAATGCTTATTATTATATTTTACAATTACAGACCAAAAATCCCTAAAAATAGAAAAAGAAAACCCCAAAAAATAAAAAGCTCCAAAGTTCAATAAAAATATAAAATTCCCAAAACCCCTAAAAATATTTATTTTTGTTTGTAAATTTACTTTTTATTATTATCTATCTATTGGAATTGATTTGGGGAATTTTCGATTATATTTGCGCTTTTTAATCTTCAATTCAATTTTGTCTATTTATTTAATCCTTGATTTGGGATATTTTTTATTTGAAAAATATATAAAAATATGAAAAAGATACAGAAAAATCACAAAACATTAGAAACATTTTCAAAATCCAAAAACATTTTATTTTTTGTGTTTTGATAATATTTATTAATATTTATAATTATTATAACTTGTTTTGTAAATTCTTCCTTATATATTATCTATATCATATAATTAAAAAAGGAAATATAAAATCATAAAATATAAAAAGAGAAAATAAAAATTATAAAATTAAATATATATATATATATATTTGATTATTTATTTAAATACAAGAATATAGAAAATTAAAAATCCACAAAAATAATAAATGGACAAGAAAAAAGAACCATTTTTGAGCTTCATTGCCCAATCTACCGTTTGCTTCCTGAGTTCGACCTCGCCACGTGCTTGCACGCTATACACTTTTGTTGTAAAGTTCTAATAAATTTTAACTCCACATATTTGCTACTCATTGCTTTATAATTATTGTGGGTTAATTGTTGATTGACTTGGGTTTCTTAAGAGGTCAATGCATCGACTGCGGACTCACTTGTGAGATAGTGCGACCCTCGAGAGATCTCGATTATCACATCCATTGATCGGGATTTCTATCTCATCGTTCCACGAACTAATAACCTGCAAGAGTTAAGTGTCAGTTTCACCTATCAGCTTCCGCCTCCATTCTTTGGTTGTGTAGTGGATCTAGATCCAATAGCAAGGCTTATCTTAAAAAGTACAAGATCCATGGTACAAAGGAAGTGAGAAGTACACGATACTTTTCTAGAAGTACTCACTATCCTATAGGGCTAGCCTCTAATGACTTGCTACATTTTTTCCTGAATAATAATAAATTGAAAAGATAAAAATAATCGAACTCTTACTATTTGACATGGTTGAGTTCGTGAATACTTTACATTGTGTTTGTTTAAATTAGATTTAAGGTCAAATATCAGTTTTGCACGCGCTAATTTTGTCCTCACATCTGTTTTATTTCCATTTTGCCTTGTTAACTCTGAGCCTTCTTCTAATTTCTTATTTATTTCATCATGTTGTTTATCTCTGTGTTCTACTCTTCATACATTGCTCATCTCTTTTGAGATGTCGACTCATGGATGGTTTAGTCGAGACATCATCGACACCCACATCAATTCCATGAACTCAACATCGTCAATAATTTTGGACAATTCCTGAGAGTCTGATTCAGACTTTGCGAACTACTCTACAGACTCCTCGTCTTCTTCTCCAATAAATCAGGATCACTCTTGTCCTAACATTCGCCCCTTGTGGATGGAGATTGATTTTACTTCATATCAAGTACTCCGTTCACATATATTTAGAATTGACCCTAATTCCAGATCCATCCTTTATTTGGTGCACAACACCGAGCTGATCAAGGTATATTTCAATGTGCAGAATAAGAGTTGAATCTGGACCCTTTGCAGATCAATTCTTCTGAGTCTGATTCAGAAATGGCTCCTCAGGGAAAATGAAAAGGACCGCAACAACCAAATTAGGGTCCTCAGCCGGATCATAATGACGTCAATGCGTAGTTGCTTGCTTCTATACAATCCATCATATAGCAGCTTACAGATCAGTCTCTTGCCCAGGTTGCCTTTATTAATATGCTCAATAACTTGAGGAGGGATAGAAAGAACATAGGAGGAGGATGCGAGAATGAAGAAACAAGAGATGGACCCCATGGAGGGGACGATGAGCTAAGAAGAGAGGCTCTAAAGCCTACATTGAAGGAGACATATAACCATGGCACCGAAGGATATGGTAAGATCCTTAAGTGCATCACGGAAGCATGAGGATCGCATCGTATGTGATTGAGAGCGACTAGTTGTACTAGTAGCTCGAGGCAGCATAAATTTTAAAAAATTTAATCCGATGAAACCACATGATCCATGAACACCTCTCGGATCATTTCATCTAAAACACAAACAAGTATTAGATTTACCTCTTGAAGCATGGTTGCGATCGAGTCTCTAAAAGAAGAGACCTCCTGTCTCAAGTCTGATCCATCGGAGGAGATACTGCAAGCGCGGAGATGAGACATGTGCTTCTCGCAATCCAAGTCATTGATCTGAGCAATGGATCTCCTGATTTTGTCTCACAACATCGAACATCTTCTTCATGATAAGGCACACCAAAGAAGACGAAGCTCCATGAGTTGTTGAAGCGGCAACACAATGACAATTCGACGATGGCGGTGACCTTCTCTCCAGGGATGTTGTGGATGACCAGTCAAGGGAGAGAGAGAGAGGTGGCGTAAGAATGAGAGAGAGAGAGAAAGAGAGCTATTGAAGTTGTAACTTGATGTGCAAGGGGTTGCCTCTTCTTATATAGGGTTTTGGGAGTCCATGGATCTCAATCCATGGACAACACAAAATCAATGAATGAGATTGATTTGTGTTACTTTTAGTGCCCATGAATTTATTGTAAAAATACAATAATAATTAATTTAATTCAGATTAATATATATTGATAAATAAATATAAATTAATTCTAAACTAATTTAAATAATCATGGAGCATGTGAGGAGGAGATTTCCCTCATCCCTACGGGGGGCACCTAATACCCTTAGTACCTGGTGGTCGTCCACATCCTTTGACTTCGGAGGGGTGATCTCCTTCCAATTCATGAGATTACATTATCTCATGAAATCTCCAAGATTATCTTACAAAAAAAATACATAATTATCTTGTCGATATTGCAATCATGTCATTGGAATTATGGGAATCACATTCACACCCCAAAAAAATGTAAATTATATTTTCAATTAATTATCCAATGTGAATCCAATTGACATTAATAATTAATCAACAAGTATAAATTGTAATAGTCTCTCTCTAATACAATATAAATCACATTTGTAATATATATGAATAATTGTATAGTACTATCCACATTATTCATATCCATAGTAATTAAATCGTATTTAAATATATTGGATCATCATTCTCATGAATTCAAATAATATGAATTAAATTCACATTATTCATGATAATTAAATCAAATTTAATTATCCATTTTCAATACTCAGATATAATACAACATCAGAATTGTTCTTGAACTCTTTCAAGAATAATGTGCTTTCCCAACAGATACTTGGAGATAAGGATAGGGTGGTTGTATTGTTCCACATATATTGACTTTGACATTGAGATCACATTTCAAATCCAGATCTTGCGGACCTCTCATAGATGCTTGATTAAATCAAGTCTGCAAATCTAATCTTCTCATTACATCTGAATCACATTCAAATTAATGTCCAAGATTTGGACCAAGATCAGATCACTTCTCTGCTGAGAGGAGACACTAAAATCCAGGCATGTTTCATTCCTCCCTCGTAATGGAAGCATCGTAGTTATATAATCGTTTATGATCACATCACCCTCAGGTATTCCTAATACATATACATCCTGCATACTAGAAGGCCCATAGAATAAAACCAAAGTTTTATATCTCTTTTCAACTGTCTCCTTCAGGGTTTTATCATTAAATTTCTCATTTGACTATCAGGAGTTGGTATCGATCATATACTTTTCAAAAGCATATATCATACCCAGGTGTAGATCATATACTTTCCAAAAGCATATATCAAACCTACAAATTCAGTCAAGCTTCCAAAGTGAGATGGTCGTGCATGGAATTTGATTCTTCCTAATATCTCATGAGTGAGCTCGTGTCTTCTAGTTCAGTAAATTAACACGTATGATGCCTTTCGAAGATCGTATTACTTATATGCCCTTATATGCACACAAGCATGCCAGTGTATAGACCTTGATTAGGTCATCAACCTATTGGTCTGCCAAATGTACATACTTAGACATATAGTAACACATCTGCCTCCGATCAGAGGATGCATGCCTATATCGCGACAACATATGGCATAGGTCTTTGGTTATCTCAATCTCGTTAAGTCAACTCTTTGACCTATCTTATCTAACAACTCTGAATCTCTATTCCTATGTAGAGGACCTACATCAAGAGGTCATTTAGATATCAACCTTTAGAGAAAGGATTGCCATCTCCTTCTCAAGCTGGAGATCATCTCTTAATTATCATTTGACAGTGCTTGATGAGTCCTCAATATAACTTTTTAGATATTCATCCAAGCAGCAACCTCTATGACTCAACAATTGAATCAACAACTGTACGATCAACAAGGTGGCCATGGTACATAACCCAAATTGTACTAAGGGATCTATTATGCAAATTAATTATTTTTCATTTCTGATCAGGGAATGATATTTGCAATAACATTTATTGCATAATGGCTCACCATGGGCTTGCATGTCCAATAATCTCCCACTAGCCCAAAGATCCAATAATGGGCTAATCTTTAAACCCCGACTCATGTGACAATAATAGGCTATGTAGAAATATAGCTAGGTTAGCTGATCAGTCACTCCGTTCCAAAGAGACTATGCCAAGTCCTTTTACGACACTTGCATATCTCCTAGTAACAGTGCTCACATCCACTGTGATTGTTGCATCTTATGCAACCAATACTCAGTATTGTCAATTATAGTTTCCTTGACACCTGATCAATCTCCATTTTATCATCTTTGTTCATTTATTTTAGCTTTTTATCCCTTATAAAACACATGTACATATTGATAAATCTCTATTCTTACCAACCTGTAATGGTGTGTAAATATTGTATATTTATTATTATTTAAACCTAAAATAAATAAAGAAATAAATAAATGAAAAATAAAGAAAATAAAAGGTTGTATAAATGCAATAGATACAAGCTGACATGAAACTCAAGAGAAGGTCAAGAGTTGACCTGATCGACCATGAATAAAATGGAGGGAGATAGGTTCTTTAATCTGAAAATTCAAAAAATTGTTTTGTAAATACTTTTCATTCTTTATTTATTATGTGTATATTTGTATAAAACATACACTATTTTATTCGTCCATAAATTGACTTCAGATAAATAATTTTCTTTACTGAAGTTGTAAAAAAATGTTTCCTAAATAATAAAAGTACTTGTAAAATAAAATCATATACAGATAAAAGTAACCACATTCGGAAAAAGACATAAAGGAATATTTAAAAAACTAATATAAACTCAAATTGAATCAAACTCACTTCCAACATATTCTAAATTAAATTATCTTTAAAATTGCTTGGTTTCATAATTTTTTGAATTTACGATTTGAAAGACAGATTTCTGGGGCGATTTTTGCTATTTCACTCTTTATTTATTGTATATATATTTATCCATATATATTTTTATGCGTATTGTATTTGTAAATAATTGTAAATATTCCTTAATTATTATTTTAAATAAAAAAACATAAAAAAAGCATAATTTCCATATTTAGCTATGTATATAATATATCATATATATATAATATATGTATATATTTAATTTCATTAAATAACCACCACTCAAAAACTAAATAACTAACATTTATTATTTAAATTAATAAAATGAAGAAAACAATTTTTTATTTAATTAATTATGTAATTAATATACCATATGTATATAATTTAATTAATTCCTTAATTAAACCACCATTAAGGTCGCTCATTAAGTTATTGTATTTATTATTATTTAAATTAATTTCAAAAATTATTTTATATATTAATTAAATTAATTTAATTTTACCATTAACATCTTTCCTTTTTTCTCTCCATTAATACATTTTTTAAATTCAAATTTCTTTTTTCTATTTATTTGGCTCCTCTTCCCTCATTCCCACTCGACCAATCCTTTAGAGAGGAGCCTAATCTCCAAGAGCCATCTTGTTGTAGAAAGGAGTCCAGGCTCTGATTCGTCCGGTGATAGCGAGGCGATCATCATCGAGGCCATAACGACAATTCATCCACTCCGACGGTGAGATTCATTCCATTTTATTTTAAACTTTAAATTTGATAATTTTAAGATAAATTTTCATTTTTAATCTCGTTGTCATTTTTCGATTTTCGATCATATTTGTTAATCGTAGTTAATTGTCATAATCATTATTCTCCATCATGATTTGATCCACCCCTGATTCTGATTTCACATCCACATGTTGATCGACACACGTTCACCTTCTATCTCTCAAGATCTCTCACCTCCGGACAAGTACGGTGATCGAAGCCACGTTCCAATCCCTCATCAAACAACGGTACCATCCATTCACCCAATTGTTGTTTGATTTGACTGAGCCTCCATGCCCGAGTCAGGTTTTTCTATTTAATTTTATTGCAGGTACAAGAATTTCAAAAAAAAATCAACTTTTGTTTTTTACAAAAACAAATAAGAAAAGTTAGGATGACAGAAGCCACTGGCGAGCTCCTTATCTGCCGCAGTTAACATCCACTTCTGCCAACATCATCAACTTCACCGACATTTTCCGATCACTAGAGCCGGGGCATGTGTTGCCTCGTCCGCTCAACTCCGTTCGTCACAGCCGCACCTCTTGAAGGAGCATCGGCCTCCAACTACTCTGCATGCACCATCGAGACTCCACTGACAACCGTAGACTGCCACAGTCCTTCCGTCGCTCATCCACCCTTCCCTCGCATGAGTCTTCCACCACCGCCAATCTTCTGTCACCCCTAACCGCCGCCATCCGCTTGAAGCTCGTCGCCGCCACCGCTGTTCCATACGCACCACCACGCGGGCGGCATTTCCAAATCCATTCTCTGATCGCGCGACCTTCATTCGTCGCCTTCCAGACCAATAGAAGGGCGTGTGTAACCACCATCCCATTCTGTAAGGAGCTCCGCCGACTGCACGACTTCCTATAGCCCCCTCCGCTGCTCCTCGAACACCGACCCTCTGCCTGGAGTTCCTTCACCGCCAAGGATCGTGTAGAGCTGAGGTCCTTTGACTCTTCAACTCCATCGATCCATCAACCGACCGCCTTCAACTGCACCTCCCCCTTAGCTTTCGGCGTGGAAACGAAGGAAGCACCATAGTTGAACCCTAAGGTAGCGTTTGGTTGGGGGGTTACCCTCCACTTTGGGTGGGTTACCCCTCAAAACCCATATTCCCAACCCACTAGTGGGGCCCACTCTCTTTCCAATCAAAAAAATATAAATTATACCATCATATCATCTAAAAATCATAAAATACTCAACTTCTACTCACTATTCCAAACTTCAATACAATCACATCACAACAACCACCCACTTTTTCAAATTTCAATACAATCATACCATAATAACTACAAACTTTTTCAAATTCCAATACACCCTTAACCCACCAACCAAACACACAAACACAAAATCGGGTTATCCACCCATGGATAACCCACGAACCAAACGCACCCTAAGGCATATTTTTTTGAGGTAAATATCATTCCCACCCACAGAGCCTCTCCAAATTGCGAAGAAGTCAACGTCCAAATCCAGCATGTGCTTTACACATTTTATTTGGGTAATTTACATTTTTCACCTTGCTTTTATTTCTTATTATATTTTAATGTAAAAAAATAAATAATTACTTTCTGATCCCTATTTTCCAGACTCTATTTGCATGCCATTTTATCATTAAAATAAATGTATTTCATGGTCAATAAATTCTAGAAAAATTTGTTATATTCTTGTTGTGTTTCTATTCACTGTATAAATTATGCATTGCATTTTATTTTTATTTTATATTATTAAAAAATAAAATAACGTTACATTTTTCACTGTTTGAAATTTGAAAAATCATAAAAATTTAAATATAGCATCTAGAATTCTAAAATAGTAGAATAATTTTCTTTTTGTGTATTTTATTTTTGTACAAATTTCACACATTAAATATTTCTAAAACCCAAAAAAAATCTAAAATCTAAAATCTTATAAAAATCGTATATAATTATAGAAAATTCTAAAAATAGTAATTTCACTTCTTGTTTGTAGATAATTCAATATATTTTTTGGAAAAGTAAATGTGATAATTTTTGATTTTGTTTGATAATTTTAAATTGAAAATATTTCGGTGTGCTCGTTGTTTGCTTTATTCCCTGTTTTTATTCATTTTGAAAATCCTAAAAAATATAAAAATCTCTGAAACATTATAAAAACAGTAAAATCATCAAAAAAACAAAAATATTTTTATTTGACTTTTTTCTTGTCATTTTTATCATATTCAAAAAATATAAAAGAATTGCTTATTCTTTCTTTTTCATTTCCTTTAATATCTTTGTTTGAATAATTAAAAATATAAAATTTATAAAATTACAGAACATTAAAAAAACTTAAAATTAAAAAACATAAAAAAGTATAAAAATTAAATTCCTATAAAAATAATAAAAGATAAAAATTTCACAAAAACCAAGATAGTTTGCATTTGAGTTCCCTCTTTTTATTAATTGATTTTTTCGATTATTAGAATAACCCTCAGCATTTGTAGCCTCCCTGAGGTCGATCATGTTTGCTATAATAGCAATTTTCTCTTGCTACATTCATTTTTGTAATTTTTTCGGCTTAAGAATAAAATAATTTTTTGTTGAGGGATTATTTGGATTGCAACATCACATTTATATTCATAAATAAAAACCCATTGAAAATCTCAGCCAATAAAATAGCACCGTTGTCGGGGAGGCACGACGAGGGTAGTTAGATTTTTCATTTGACCTGCTATTCTTGGTTATAAATTTCTATTTATATTTTTCTCCACATATTCATTGTTCATATTCACTATGTCTAAATCATTTTTTCTTCTTGCTCATATTTTTAATACTTGTGTCTCTTACACATTCTTTCTTTCCTTTTTCTTGCGAGGGTCCGACGAGCTGGAGTGACTTTGTTAGGAGCACTGGTGCACTTTAGTGAAGCGGAGGTGGCTTGACTCTTCTCGAAGCCGTAGGAGAGCGTAAAAGGAGGAAAAGAGGATTCTAAGAAAACCTTCATTTGAAGCATTAGACTTAAATTTATTTTAGCATTTTAGTCATTAAAAACTCTTGTAAAAGAACATTCATTTATTGCAGGATCTGTTTCATCAAGTGTCGATGCACTTGGGGGACCTCACTGGTTTTGTTTTCATCGCTTTATTTTTATTTATTTCATGAAGTTTTCACGCTAAGACCCTAATGATTGCTTTAATTAATTTTCTTGAGCCAGGTAGGTAATTAGGACCAAAAACCCTAAATAAAAATTTATATACC
The DNA here is from genome assembly GCA_037367405.1 of Ottelia alismoides. Lineage (NCBI taxonomy): Eukaryota > Viridiplantae > Streptophyta > Magnoliopsida > Alismatales > Hydrocharitaceae > Ottelia > Ottelia alismoides. Next base: position 758,068 of record JAZKJV010000198.1, on the reverse strand, counting down.
TATAGAATAGAGCGTAATTGGACTTAGTCAAATTTAACTGGTTCTTGCCCATTAATAGAGGCTATTGTTATGACACTTCACTTTCATCATATAGGATAGTTTATTTTTCTATATTTAAATTCTATGCAGATCACCCTGCATGTAGAGTCCTAGCGATAAGGTATGCATCTCTAACTCATGCATGCATCATTGTATTTAATCACGCATTAGCTTTTCTGATTTCTTCCCTTGTTTTGACTCACATAAATTAAGAAGGAAATTGGACACTTGGTAGGTGATTCATTGAATATATTCAAACCAAGTGATAATTAATTAAAACCGGGACTGCTAAAGAAAACTCGACCCTAAAATAAACGTAAAGAAAAAATTCTTGTTATGGGGAGAGTAACCCCCTCATTGTTTAATTTATTTGCAAAGTGAGAGAGGGACGCTACTAGGATAGAGCCATGCCTGGATTTTTTCAGATAGACTACTGGTTCTCCAAAAATGATTAGCCACTTTTCAGTGAGGAAATACGAGTAGCCAGTAAATGGTCTGAATTTCCTTAGCTGAGTGGGAGGTTTAGAGGACATCGTGAAAGGCTCCATCCTCAAGTAAAGGTAGTCGTATTTTTACATTCCGTACTTACTCCTATAATGTCTAAAAACGGGTGCAACTAGTCGTATGAATCATGCCCGTTTGTAGGGAAAGACATGCACCTAACAACTCGTTAACTCTTTCCAATATTATATTCTCACCAAACTCTAAAATTTGACAAGATAACTGATCGAACCTTCATGGTCTTCACATTGAGTTGAGTTGGTGAATTGTTGGTTGTATTGTGTTTTGATTGCTAGTGCTAGAGATCCTTCCGCGCAATTTAAGCCTTCCACTCATCTTCACTCTTACATTGACCTTCGTGCTCTCGCATCTTGCCTATTGATTTCAAAAATGTCGTACTGGAGTATTTCTCATTCGGATTTTAAGAACTCATTCTATACTCCGATCCGTTCAACGTATATCAATAAAACTCACTTCTCGAATATTCCACTGTCTCCACGTCACCCTTCACATCATCTATCAACCCACTATTTGAGATTGGCTCTAATCTTGATCTAGTATTTGAGACTTCATTATTTTTTAGGACTAACCGAGTGTCATGCACATTTTCAGAGTAAGACACCTTACACTTGATGCCACCAAGAGGAAAGGGAACCATGTCGGAGCAGAACAAGATGGACAACACCAAGTTAGCCTCTATTCAAACGATTCAAACCCAATTAACAGAGCAGTCTGACTTTCAGACCGTATTGAGAGATATGATTCTCGAGCTAAGACATGACATACAAGATAGGAGAGAAGAGGGTAATAGAAACCCTAGAGGTGGGAATGGGGGAGAAGAACCTATGATAGACCCTATGGCTAAGCTTACATTAAAGGATGCTTATAATCCAGGGGTAGGATAGACAAATTCTTGGATTCAAATCCCTATGCTTCATGGGCATTTTCAGCTTAAGCCCACTATTTTGCCTCTTCTCCTAATATTCCACAGTAGTATTAACGAAGATCCATTGGTACACCTCCAACAGTTCGATCGCACTTGTGGAACAATACACTACCCAAATGTCCCATTAGAGGTAGTGAAGATGACTACCTTCCCGTTCATTCTGATGGACGAAGCTTTGTATTGGTTAAATCACTTGGAGAAGGTTGTCACTACTTGGGAAGAGTTGAGGTCTGCATTTCTGAACAAATATTACCTACTGGACATCTCAACCAAATGTGATCCTTGATTGCTAACATCTCCTAGATGTCTCATGAGACTATTCACGCAGCGTAGGAAAGATTCAAAGTTTTAACAGAGAAGTGCCCCCATCACGATATTCCAAAGATGAGCCTTGTGCAAAATTTCTTTGGGGGTTTAAGCATAGAGGATCAGAAGCTGGTAGATGCTGCTTGTGGGGGAAGCCACTTCAACAAGGAAGAGGGTATCCTCTATCAAATTTTTGAGGAGATGGTGGAGAGCTCAGCTACTCTTTCTTCTTCATGTGCTTTTCAGAAGAACCCCGTCACCTCCCCTTTAGTACCCCACAAGGCTGTCAATATGGCAACATCACATGAAGTGGATAGGGTAGACAGCTTTGACCTGACCATTATTAGAAATCACCTATCCAAAGTGGATACAATTGAGAAGCGATCCAAGGATATTGAGAAGCTCCAAATGATAGAGTGGAGGACTAAGAACGTGGATAAGCTGGACGAGATAACAAAACACTTGGAGATTCTTGTGAATATGATCAGTGTAGTCTATAGTACAAATACAACAGTCGATACCTCTATTAGGGAGTAGACTTCTTCCACCCAGCAGAGTAGTGGGGAACAATCCACATTTCAACACGTCTACTACGTGCAGACCTCTGATCAAGTCCAACAAAATTCACAATAGATAGTTCCGTACCAACAGGAAGTAGCCTACATTCCTGAGTAGCAATCTCCACATCCACCTATCATTCAGGAGATGAACGACATCTGGTTCGACCGTGAGCAAAACCAACCCCGTCCATCAAGGCAAGGACAGTTGGGTTCACAGTAGGGTCAGAGACCCACCCACCAATTTCATGGAGGTAGACAATAACAGTACCAATACAAGCAGCTCCAGCTTTACCATCACTCCACCACAGTTCCAAAATTGGAGAAACGCCCAGCCACAATAGCAGGCTATATATTTTCCTCATCCTAACCAACAACAGACTACATATTATGGACAATATCCATATTCTCCTCCTCCTCCTCCTCATTATCAGAATTCGTATGGTTACCAACAACCTCCACACTATCAGATTCAGCAACAACCATACATTGAGCACCTTGAGGCCCCTTCGGTGAACCTAGCATTGGACCAACTTGCACTGCTCATGAACAACATGAATGAACTGACTCTGCAGATCGACGACTTAACAACCATTAAGACATCGATGCCATCATAGGTTGAAGCCAACCCCAACAACTTTAGATGTAAGGAGCAGGTAGCCAATAGTCCACCCACACCTAAGAGGTATGTCCCTTGACTTTAAATGTTTATATGATGCCATTTATCTCAGGAACTATAGGAGATTGCAGCCGCCTATGCACCAGTTGGGGTGGGAGATCAAACCACTGAGAGAGCATCATCTTCCACATCATCTCCTTCACTAGCAATCAAGAGGCCCAATGTAGCAGCCCCGAGTATGGAGTTCTACTGCCTTCACCACCACTTTCACATTCACCAAGCATACGTAGATCACCATCAACAAAGGAGAATATAACAGTCGTATATTCTTCCTCTTCACTAGCAGAGACATCCCGTTATGTTTTGAATTCAACTTTTCCTTCACCTATTTTGGACAACATTGTACAGACTGATTCTGCTTGTCCTTTTGTAAATGAGGATTCCACTTTGAATAATGGAAATGAGTGTTTGAATGTTTATTCTAATTCCATGCCATTTCCTTATGTTATGAAATCTAAAAAAATGCAAAATTAAAAATAGTCCTATCTGATCCTGGAGTGGTTGAGATCTTACAGGACATCTTTTTAGAAATGTCGCTCCTTAAGGCCATGGAATACATGCCTGTAGTGAAAAAGGGAATGAAAGAGGCATGTACACGAAGCGTCAACCAAGGCAAAATAGACGAAAGGAAATAGAGAAACACATCTTGACCATGGCCATAGTTCATGCCATCAGCAATCGCCCACCCAAAAAGAAATACAAGGGAGCACCTCCCATCCATTTCCCTATCTTTGATCGAGATGTCGATCGCACCCTTCTCAATAGCAATTCCTCCGTTTATCTCATGCCATCCTCTTTACTAACTGAATTTGGGCTAGGGCCTCTTAAAACAACCAGGATGATCCTTCAGTTTGCTAATAGATCGATTAAGAGGCCAAGAGATATTTTAGAGGATATTATTGTAACGGTGCAGGGAATGAAATTCGCTGTTAATTCTGTTGTCATGGAAATGGACACACCTGAACCATTACTCCATATCCCGATCATACTAGGTCGATCGTTCCTCCAAACGGCCGAAGCATCAATTGATTATGGTACTGAAGAGATCATCTTTCACACTTGCAGTGACAAGGTAAAAATTGAGATGATCTCTAATCATAGACCATCACCTCCACCAGCAGCAGATGAGACAGAGGAAGTTATATCAGAGCCAGATGACTGTGATTGTCTTGCTGAATTCGAAGAGACAGATCTTTTAAATGATTTCATAGATACCTAGGAGCTCCTTTCCCAAAAGGACTCCATGGAAAGCACAGTCGACATGAATTCCCTTGATGATCCAATTGAGCTAGTTGTTGATGGACAGTTGTAGCTGATTTCTGAGGATCAATCTAAGTTTTTGGAGGTACTTTTTGATATTCCTTTGACTCACATTTCTGAGACTGCTGATGATATACCTTCTTTTGAGAGTTCTGAGGTACATATATCTGAGCCATTCATTGAATTTCCTGAGTTATGCACATATGAGAGACATCTTTGTGGGATTATTGATAAGATATCTGAGCCGTTAGTTGATGAAAATGCTAAACATTATGATGAACCCATCCTTTCTGAGCAGAGAACATTCATTGAAGAACTATCAGAGATTTTACTTGCTGAGCCATTAGTAGCCAAGGTAGATAGTCCATAGAGTGCAGATCACATACGATCTACAAATACAACAGTAGAGGTTATTATAGAGCAAACACCACCTGAGTTCAAGGTTTTACCTTCAACGTTGAAATATACCTTCGTTGAGGGTCCCCCCAAATATTTTTGATTATCCTCAGCTCGAAGTTGACCACTGAACAAGAATCTTTAATCACGTTCAGATTCACAGTTCCCGCAACAGTGCATACATGTCCATTAAAACCACCATATCTTGAGCATATGAAATCCGATTTACGCAAACTCAGATCCTATGGTTTCCTTATTTAATGGGGAACATAATCAAAGTATAAAATTCGTGTTTAAACAATTTAAACAGTGCCGAATTTCTTTACTAAACAGATCTGCGAAATCAAATGCGATGAAAACTTTCGCGACCTTAGCGAACCCAAGTCATCCTTAGTTAACGAATCACTATTCGAAACCGTCGACCTAAGGCTCTGATATCACTTGAAGGATATGGAGAGATCCTCAAGCGCATCACGGAAGCGTGAGCGTCGTATCGGATACGACGAAGAACGACTAGTCGCACTAGTTGTTCGGTGCAGCGGAATTTAAAAATTTTTATTCGATGAAACCACATGATCCAAGAACCATTCTCGGATCATTTCATCTATAACCACAGCAAGTATAATGCAATACCTCTTGAAGCGTGGTTGATCGAGTCTCTAAGAGAAGAGACCTCCTGTCTCAAGTCCGATCGTCGGAGAGATCGCTTGCGAGCACGGGGATGAACCGCGGTGTCCTCGCAATACAAGAAGTTGATCCAAGCGCGGTTGCTCCTGATCTCGTCGCACGAGATCGAACGTCTCCTTCGCGGGCGAAGCACTTGAAGTAGACGCAGAACCGCAGAGCGTCGAAGCGGTAGCACGAAGGCGAAGGCGACGACGATTCCCTCCACTAGGGTGGACGGCCACCAAGAGGAAGAGGGAGAGAGGGCTGTCGAGTATGAGAGAAAGAGAGAGAGAGATTTGCTACAATAGCATGTGTAAAGAGAGAGCCAAGGGTGCCTCTCTATTTATAGGGTTTTGGGATCCATGGATCTCAATCCATGTGTCACATAAAATCAATGGTTGAGATTGATTTATGTCAATCCAATGGTCAAGATTGTTGTTGGTAAAAGCCAACAACTTGTGATTTAATTTGATAAAATATATTTGATAAATCAAATATATATTAATACCAAATTAAACCAACTAAATAAGGAGAGACAAAACAAATGAGAGCCTCCTTCCCAATTGGGAGGAGTGGACGGCCACCAATTCCATAAAGGAATTGGTGCCGCCCCCCTCTTCCCATATGGGGAGGGCAATCCCATGGATTCCCATGGGATTGCATATCTCCTTGTTTTTCTCTCAACTTATTTTCCAACAATTTTATTCACCAAAAATAATTCTCAATTAATTTTGGGAATATTGCAATCTTGACATTGGAATATTGAGAATCATATTCACAACCCAAAACAAAATGTAATTTACATTTTCAATTAATTAGACAATGTGTATCCAATACACATTAATAATTAATCTACTAATATAAATTATATTTATCTCTCTCTAATACATTATAAATCACATTTATAATATATTAGGAATAATTGGATATTACTATCCACATTATTCTTATCCATAATAATTAAATCACATTTAATTATATTGGATAACTTCTCATACATCATGATAATTAAATCACATTTAATTATCAACTTCTCTTTGCTTAGATCTTATGGAATTGCTCTTAAACCATTTAAGAACAATGCTATTTCTCCTCAGATACTTGGAGATAAGGACAGGGCGATTGTATTGTTCCACGTATAGTGACTTGGATATTGAGATCACATCTCAAATCCAGATCCCATGGACCTCTCATAGATGCTTGATTAAATCAAGACCGTAAACCTAATCTTCTCATTGCATCTGAATCTCATTCAGATCAATGTCCAGCACATGGACTAAGATTAGGTCACTTCTCTCATGAGAGGAGTCACTAAAATCCAGACCTGTTTCATCACTCCCTCGGAATGGAAGCGTCATGGTTATACAATCGTTTATGATCAAATCACCCTTCAGGTATTCCTAATACCTGCACATCCTGCATACTGGAAGACTCATGATCGTCATGAAGATAAAGATCACTTTTACACTGTCATCTTCATAGTCTGATCATTAAGTTTCTCAATCTTTGTCCTTGGGATATGGTACAGATCATATGCTTTCACAAAGCATATATCTTACCTTCAAATTCATATCATGCTTCTAAAGCATGATGACCATGCATGGAATTTGGTCAATCCCAATACCTCATGAGTGAGCTCATGTCTCCCGGTTCATAAGTGAACCTGTATGATCCCTTTGAGAGATCATATTACTCATATGCCCTTACATGCACACCAGCTCGCCGGTGTATAAACCTTGATTAGGTCATCAACCTATTGGTCTGCCAAATGTACATGCTCAGACATATAGTAATATATCTGTCTCTGGTCAGAGGATGTTTGCCTGTGATGTGACAGTATTCATCAGAGGTCTTTGGTTATCTCGATCTCGTTAAGTCAACTCATTGACTCAACTGATCTGATACCTCCGAATCAATATTCCTATGCAGAGGACCTGCATCAAGAGGTCGACCAGATATCAGTCTAATGAGATGGGATTGCCATCTCCCACTCAGACTGGAGATCACTACTTGTTAATCATTGATGATGCTTGATGAGTCCTCTATCTAACTCCTTAGATATTCATCCAAGCATCGGCCTCTATGACTCAATCATTGAATCAACAGCTGTATGATTATCAAGTTGGCCATGGTACATAACCCTTATTGTACAGAGGGACCTTATAGTGCATTCATTCATTCAATATCAGAAAGGGAGTGAAACAAAATCAATAACTTTTATTGATGAATCATTTATTACAATAACATTTATTGTAGGAATGGTTCGCCTCGGGCTCACATTGCTAACATGCATCTCACCTTAAGGTATTTCAGAAATGCAGGTGTCATTTCTACATACTTGTCAAAGGGGATTGTGACCTTGATATGCTTGTTGCAAAACTCTGCCATCTCAGGGTCATCTTTTTGGACTTTTTTACTTTTATTCTTTCCATCCATAAGAGCTTGGGGAAAAGGGATTATTGACTCTAACCCAGGTTCTGAAACTGAAATGTTTTCGTTCAAAACTGGAACTGAGTTCTGTACAACACTCGGACTCTGAAACAAACTTGGACTCTGACTCTGACTCTGACTAAAAGGAAAATGATGCTGCGAAACCGATGATGTGTCTTTCACGACTTCTGGACGGTCCTCCTCAGATGGAGGTGTGGGCTCTTCATCGATTTCGCCGGACTCTTTGCTGGTGATGGTACGTTGCTGCTTCGAGGACCCATAAGTCCTCTTCCTCTACCGGTGGTGGTGATGGTGGTGCTGCTCCTCTTATGCCTCCAAGTTCTCCTCAGGTAGAAACTTGGCGGCTCCTTCCTCCGGTGCTCGTGCCCGATCAGGTATGATCACGGTCCTTTCGCTCCTGAGGGACATATGGTTAACATTATCATACGAAAGGGTCTCATGTTCAAATAAAGAATTATTTGAATAGTATACTTGATCTCGAGGTCTGTTCTGGCCTTGGGTTAAGCTGTTCAGGTTGGCCTGAACCTGGGCAGGAATTGAGGTCTTTGGCGCCATTTGTTGATCCTGGGTACGAGAAACATGATTAAGATCGATTCTCATATCCAGATAGTCATTTTAGATCTGTTGGACCCTATCAGACAGGGTCTGGATCGCCAAGGTGAGGGACTCTAATTCGGTGGGCTGGGCTGGCTGATGCTGACTTACGGATGAGGTTCTATACTGGCCCTGCTAGCCATGCCGATACTGTTGCTGCTGGTGGGACGGTGACGGGCCCTGCTGGCCCGAGTGGAATGTGCACTGCTACTGATGTTGCTGAGGCTGGTACCCTCGTTCGGGCCTGGACTGAACAAAGCACGGTGCGGGGACGGAGCTAGTTTCCTGGTAAGATGGGGAAGGTTGGTGAGGCTGACCGTTCCCCATCCCTGACTGTCTGCCGACGGGGTCACGGCTATACCACAGCTCGTTGATCTCGAACACCTGCGGAGGCTCCTCGTATCCTGTTTCCACTTGTGGAGGTGCATGCTGGTCGTGCTGGGTGTAAGTCTGCTCCTCTACCCAGCCACTCTAAGTCCCCGGTGCCTGTTTCTGTACAAGATGGACTCGGTGTACAAGTACAAGTGGTTCAGAAGGGGTAGGTAGCTTCATCTTAGCTACCTTCTCAGTAAGTTCCTCCACTTGCTTCGGCAAACGTGAGAGATACTCAAGGTCAGTGACCCTGTTGTGGATCTTCTCGACCATGGTTAACTTGTCAGCTATCATCCCCATGTTGGGGATGAGGTCCTCTGTCAGATCCGCTATAGTCCTCCTAGTTGACTCGTTGGATAGAAATGAGGGAGACAACTGATAGGCCCTGGTGGCCTGCGACCTGCTTGTTTCCGCAATCTGCTCTAGCATCTTCCATACATCATTCTCATTCTTGTTCAGATAGCTTCCTCCACAGGCAGCACTGACTAACCCCTGCATCTCTAGGGTCATGCCACAGAACAAGGTCTGGACTAAGATCGCCTTAGAAATGCCATGGCAGGGACATTTCTGAATTAGGTCATTAAACCTATCCCAAGCTTCATGGAATGGTTCACTGGGTCCCTGGGAGAAACTAGCGATCTTTGTTCTCATTTGATTAGTCCTACTGAGAGGGTAGAACTTCTTCAAGAATAGGTCCTTGAACTGCATCTAGGTTGTACATATCACCCCTAGGTTCTTCAGCCAAAGTGTTGCCGTATCTCCTAAGGAAAAAGTGGTGGCCTTCAGTTGAATGTAATCCTGCCCAACCCTAGGATGACTAAGGTTGTTGCAAACCAACTTGAAGTCTCTGCAGAAGGCATATGGTTCTTCATTGGCATTTTCGTTGAACTTCGGTTGCAGGATAATGAAGTGGGGCTTGAGCTCGAATGCTTCGGGGGGAACCGCTGGTGCCAACCAACTGTGCATCTCGTTCTCTACTGGGTTGTAGGCATCAACCATTGGTCGGTCGATTCCTCTTGTCGCAATGATATGTCCCATTCTAGCTGTGAGATATGCATTATGTTGTTCGGCTGTGGCAAGGCGATTAAGGATCTGTCACAATGGGTCCTCATCCGGTGGCTGCATAGGTGGCATCTTGTCCTCTAGTCCTGGGTATGAAACATGGTCTGTGTTAGAGGACAAATCAAGGAAGGGATTCTTACCGAGGTGATGGTCTTCCTCGGTAAGCTCAGAGGAGAGGAAAGGGTTGGTTTGAGAGTAACCACCCTAGGTGTGAGGGAACCAGACCGCAAGAGGGTTATGAGTCCTGTGTGGTCCAAGTTGCGCTTGGCCCGGTGAAGTGGAGTTTCGTGGGGGGCTCAAAGAGAGATTGGTGAATAAGGAGTCGATATCCCCCCAGTTACTCATCTTGATTTGGCGAGAAGAATCGGGATTTCTAAGTGAAGATAGGATTTGACTCCTACCTGAAGCAAACAATTCAATCCAAGACCATGGGTTCACACTCAACACAGTGAAGGACCCGAAACTGAGTCTAATTAATCTTGTTAATTTTAAGTGTGATTTTTCAAGCAAGATAGCAATGATTTACGCGGCCTATAGGGAAGTCAGCTCAGAGCCAGATGCGTCTTCCCTATTTAACCTGTCGCCTAAGATACCGCCGGTCCTTCCTTTCTTCGCTCCTATCCCAAGTTGATGGATTCAAAGACCTGCCCCTATCTACCTGCAAGCAGGCAGAGGCTGACAAGGCTGGAACTTCACCCTGGGGGGTTACTGGCAACTTGTCATGAAGTACCGCAATTTCGCCCTATCTACCTGAGACAGGCGGAGGCTACTTGGTACTAGTTAGTGAACCTTAATAAATTCAACATGTGATATTTTCTAGGATTAGTCGGATCGTGATATGGAAGGCGGGGATTCGGGCTCTGCCTTAAGGTGTTCACACACACTCAAGTACCCTACTCATCCTGAAAATAAGGTTGGGGATTAGTCTCCCGCAAATAAATTTTCCAATTTTATTATTATTTTGGGTGAATAATGTTAGCAGTCCCGGTTTTAAATTAAGTTATCACTTGTTAGTCCGACCACACAGCACGCCTATCGTCCAGTCCCAATTTCCGTTTAAATTTAGGTTTTGAAAGACAGAGGGGGAAATAGAGAAAAGCTGATGCACGAAAAACAATGATGCGTATGCTGCGTGAATAATACTTACAGTGATCCCTTCGCTTTAATGTAGGATGCAAAACAGAATTGAGATCTTTTTAAACAATATGCAAATGCAAGCGACAAAATCCGCTCCTAGACAAGCAGTTCTATTAGCGAGTGAAGCACGGGTTGATTTGATTAGTTCTGCGGTTAGGTGCGTCTTTTAAGTGTATTGTGTGGTCCTAAAAATTTACGAGCACAAGCAAATCCTAGATTGGCTCGAGGAGCCGCTAGTGCAAGCCTAATTTACAATTCAATCCACACAGCACACGGGGACACGGTTCCACTATGTTTACACACGTGAGAACCCAAACGGGAACAGCTGGAAATAATGCGAAAATAATGAAAAATAAAAATAAAATACAAGTCCTCGCAAATCACTCAAAGAATTAAAAATGCAGATTCCTCGAAGCGTCTTCGACTCCTCACGTTCCTTGCACAGAAATAATTTGAGGTCAGATAGAGAATGACTCAAAAATACAAAAATTAAAAGATAGAAAATTATTGACAAGAAAATCGAGGGTCAGACTACAGGGGGATAGAAAGTCAAACACTCAGAAATTACTGCAAATTAACCTAAGCCATCCCCGGCAACAGCGCCACCTTGAAACGTGTCCCAATACCCTTGTTAATTTGATCAAATTAATTAATAATGTTCATTGCAATCGGATAATGAGAGCAGATCAAAAACCACCTTTAATTAAAGCAAATTAATCTCGAGCGGCAATTTTTTTTACTTGGGCAAGCCCAAGGTCGAACTCAGGGAGGTAGTTGTTTCCTTAGGTAGATTTTTAGCGAAGTCCAAGGTTTGATTTTCAGGGAATAATTTTTTTGGTCTTTTTCGATTTTTTATGCAAGACAGATGCACAATCAGGCCAGTTTACAATTTAATTCAGATAAGTGATCAAATCAAGTCCAAAAATTATGAAACTTGTCCAGATGATGAAATGCAGTGAAATTAAGGTACACAATTTTTTTTTGGAATTTTCTGACACTAAAAAAATTTAATGTGAATTAAAAATGAATGTAGAGTGATTTTTTGACAAAATTAATTTTAATAAATATCAAATCACAATATTTTTAGAAAATAAAATTATCCTTGATAGATCTGAAGGTGATGAATCCAGGAAAATTATTAAACCTATATTTCTATGTGAAATGATCCTATTTAAAATTCGTTAAGGAAATCACTAAATGATTTGTTTAAGCCTCAGGATGCGTGCAATTGAGATGAATTTTTTACACAATGTAAACCTAATTATCCAAGATCTATTTTTTTGGGGATTTTTGGAGTCACAGAGAAATTACTATCAATTAAGAGGTATAAATGGGCAAAATATAGCAAAATTGAACCAATTAGATAATAGAAAAATCTATTATATTACAAAAATATGCCAAGTGTCACATATGGAAGAGGACAATTAAAGCTACACAATGCAATTTTCCAAATTGAAAAATGAATTAAAATGAATGCCTAAATATGCATGCAAAGACAGGGGTATAAATGGAATTACAGAAATTAAAATTGATAAAAATAAAATGTACTGACAGGGACCAATATGCAATTACCAATAAGACTGAGGGTGTGGATGCAAATTTTGCATAGAATACATGCTCCTCACATGGGGTCTCCTGGCAGGAACTGAAATGCAAATCTGGAAACCTTCAGGGTCCTCAATGCAATTTACCCAGGACGCACGTGCGGATCACGTGGGGGGTCCCAAGATCGGTGGTCTTCGGAGGCTCAGAGTGAGGCTCGGGTGGCTCTGGAGGTTCGGATCTGGCTCGAAGTAGCTTCGAAGGATCCGAGCCTAGTGGTCGGGGAAGAGGCTCGGATCATGTGACGTGGACCGTGGGATCAAGGAGGATCCAACGGCAGCTGGCTGCATGTGCGTGGTGTGTCCGGATCCATTAGATCAGGATCGATGCAACGGTGATGGGTCACTCCTGAGGCTAGGACGTAGTCAATCAATGCTCATTGGATCTAGATTGATCCAACGACACCTGGAGCGCGGAGAGGCGATGACGTGGCGTGATGTGGATGCGTAGGATTCGCCTGATCCTACGGCTGCAGGGCGTGTGCGACGTAGATGACTCCTGACCATTCGATCAAGAGGATCGAACGACTGCTCGCTGTCGTCCCCAACGGTCCTCCGCCTCCTGCGGTGGAGAGGACTGGGCTCCGGCGAAGCTAACCTGGCTCTACCTCATCGTCCTATCGTCTGTGAAGGATGCTGGAGGGTCTGGCGTAGCTCGGAAGGTTCGTGGAGGGGCAGCGGAGCATCCGGTGATGTTGGCTGAGGCTGGGGTGGCCTGGAGGCCATTGGTGATGAAGCTCGAATACGCAATGGTGAAGCTTCTGGCCAATCATGGAGATAGTACATGCAGGGGGTTAAAAGATAGCCGAAGCATGCGAAATGTTCATGGAGTGGTCGGGAATGAAATGCGAGGCCTGTGGAGCAGTGCGGTGGTCTGGTGGTTGAGCTCTGCTCAGGTGGCGGAGCTGGCGTCAGTGAGAAGTGAAGTACGTCGTCGGATGAAAATAAAGGGCTCGCGAAGATCGGAGCTCACTTACGGAGCTCGGAGGATGGTTGGCGGAGCGAGAAGAGGCTCGTGGACGGCGAATTAAATGGAAGAAAACGAAGAAAAATCAAGAAGAAGATCAGGGAGAAGATGGAGGGATCTACCTAGGATCAGAAGCTCGGAGGGAGCTTCCAGGTCGTCGCTCGAAGGCTGGTAGGGGACCTGAGCTCGTGCAACGCCTTGGAGGATATGCGACACAACGGATTTGAGCCGTGGATCTCGCCGGAGGTAGTTCTCGATCTTCGCTCAACCTAAGGTCAAATTGTTGTCACCAATCTGAAGGTGGGAGCTCGGAGATACTCTCTGTGGTGGCGGATGGGGGTGAAAGTGGCTGGAGGCGACTTATTTATAGGATGAAGGTGACGACATGGATAGCTATAAGGTGGAGTTGGTGGACGTCGTGGAGCGAGGTGGAGGGTCATCATGGAGATCGAGGGGGTTGGCGAAGATGAGGGATGAGTGGGCTATGTCGTGGTGGCGCTAGGGGTCGGAGATGATGGTCGGCGTGGAGCCCAAAATAGAAAGGGGGTGGCCCCTTGCGCACGGTGGAGGACGTGGGCGCGGGGTGTGCGTAGGTAGACAACAATCCCTTGGCCGTTGGATTAGGCGATCCAACGGCCCAAATTGAGGTGCGGATCGACGCATGGGATCAGATCTAGGGCGTGACATCGGAGGGCACAGGATGCGCCACATGGTGTATGCAGGATGAGGCACTAACGGACGGACGTGATTTGATCGGATCTTCGATCGGATGGTGGGGAGCAATGGCGGTGATGGACGGTGAAGATCAAGGTGCCTGTAGCGAGATCGGATGGCGCACAGAGTGCGACATGGTGGACTATGGGCAAAGCGCTAGCGGACAGTGGGGATGAGAGTTGGGGATGATCAAACGGTGGGAAATCAAGGGCGTGTGTGGAAGTAACTGGGTCGTTGGATCTAGATTGAGATCCAATAATCAGGGATGCGAGCGGACCGATCAAAGGGAGCGGGCCGCGTGGCGCAATCAGAGGGCACCACGTGGCCAGCTCTGAGTGGCTGAGAAGAAAAATAAGATTAGAGAGAGAAGGAGACAGAATTTAGAAAAATCAAAACATGAAAGTTGTAGATCTCGATGAGATCTACATGTTTCATGTTGAACTAAAATGGAGATGAGGTCAAATGTGATACAAAAATACAAGAATACACATATGCATATGTATAGTATACAAGGAGGCCCAAAAACCCATGTTTTGCCTACGAGCTCCGAATTGAATGAAATCAGTCTCATTTTAAAGGTCTCTGGATGTGTATTCATCTGAGTAGACCTGATTCGAAGTTTGTAAGGGAGAGATATTGGCATTCTAAGGTCGAGGGGGTTTGGGGCTTTATTGGGCATTTTACAAAATAGGAACTCTGGTCTTCTTCCTTATATGATTAACTAATGGTGTACACATTATAAGGAAGGTGTTATTTTATTTAGAGGGGATAAAATAGGAGGATATTTTACAAGTGGATTTTACACATGGATTGGCTTTTTATTTAAATGCAAATATATATGCTAAAATGCATATTGTGTGGATTGATGCATGAATGCTATTTATGCAAGATAAAGGGAAATATGATGCTAAATACCCGAGGATAAAGCTTTATTTTCAACTTTAAGAGTGATGAATCACAGAGTCATCAACAGGCCATTGAACACTTCCCCAACCTTAAAGGATTTGTAATGAACAAATTAATGATGAAAAAGTCGGGTAGGACAAGGACAAAAACCGAAAGACATATCTTGTCAATGGCGACCTCCTTGGTGTTGAGGAGGAAAACCAAGAGCCGCATAGTGAAATGGTTGCCCATATTTTATTGCGGAATCAAAGACACAATATTTACCCATGCTCGAATTGATGACGTCTCACCAATTATTATCCTCCCGACCTCTATATTTAACAACCTCAAACTCGGAATCAAAGACACAATATTTACCCGACCTCAACTGGCTGATCGATCGATAAATCGTCCGAGAGGAACCACATTACATTCCAAGGTGCTCCGCTCAAAGTAGACTTCATGATCATTGATATTGATCATCAAGGAGTGTTCACCTAGTCTCCGATCATTCTCAGAAAGCCATTCTTAGCATTGAAGAATATGGGATAATCAACAAGCGCATCACAAAAGCGTGAGCATCGTATCGAATACGATGAAGAATGACTAGTCAGACTAGTTGTTCTATGCAGCGGAATTTAAAAAAATTTCATGTGATGAAACCACATGATCCAAGAATGATTCTCAGATCATTTCATCTAAAACCACATCAAGTATATAGGAATACCACTTGTAGCGGGATTGATCGAGTCTTTACGAAAAGAGACCTCCTGTCTCATGTCTGATCTTCGAAGAAGACGCTTGTGAGCTCGAGGATGAGTCACGTGATCCTCGCAATCCAAGAAGTTGATCCAAGCACAGTGAACTCTTGATCTCGTCACACGAGATCAAACACCAACATCATGAGCGAAGCACTCCAAAGAAGATGGAGAACCGAGGAACTTCGAGGCAGCGACGCAGTGGAGAAGCGACGACGAGTCTTCTCCTCTAGGGTTTGGTGGACGACCACCAATGGAGAAGAGAGAAGGGGTGACGTGTGGAATGAGAGAAGTGAGCTTGATGTATCACAATTGCATAGCCATAGAGAGCAAGGGGTGGCTCTCTATTTATAGGATTTTGAGAGTCCATGGATCACAATCCGTGGGACACACCAAATCAATGGATGAGATTGATTTGTACTTAATCCAATGATCAAGATTGTTGTTGGTAAAAACCAACAACTAATAATTTAATTTAGATTAAATATATTTGATAAACAAATATAATTCAATCCTAATTCAAATCATTCAAATATGAAGACTTTAGCATGTAGATTACATCACCCCATGAAATAGGTAGGACGGCTACTAATTCCATATAGGAATTAGTAGCCGTCCACCGTAATCCATGGTGGAGGCAATCTCATGTAATCACATGAGATTGCAGATCTCCATGAAAATCTCCAATATTTTTCAACAACTTTTGTTGTAAATTATTATACAAAAATAATTCATAATTAATTTGAGAATATTGCAATCTTACCATTGGAAATTTTTGAATCACATTCACAACCCAAAATAAAAAAATAATTTACATTTTCAATTAATTATACAATGTGAATCCAATTCACACCAATAAATTATTAACAAATATAAACCATAATAAGCTTTATATAATATACTATAAATCACTTTCATAATATATTATGAATAATTAGATATTGCTCTCCACATTTTTCTTATCCACTAAAATTAAATCACATTTAATTATATGGGATAAATATACACGCGCTTCAATATAATTATATCACATTTATTTTCAATCTCTTAATGCTCAGATATAATTCAACTATGGAATCATTCTTGAACACTTTCAAGAATAATGCGCTTTCTCTGCAGATACTTGGAGATAAGGACACAACAATTATATTGTTCCACGTATAGTGACTTGGATATTGAGATCACATCTCAAATCTAGATCTCATGGATCTCCCACAGATGCTTGATTGAATCAAGGCCGCAGAACTAATCTTCTCATTGCATATGAATCTCATTCAGACCAATGTCCAATAATTGGACTAAGATCATGTTACTTCTCTACTGAGAGGAGTCACTAAAATCCAGACATGTTTCATCACTCCCTCGGAATGGAAGCGTCATGGTTATACAATCGTTTATTATCACATCACCCTCAGGTATTCCCAACACCTATACATCCTGCATACTGGAAGACCTATGATGAAACCCAAAAATATAGATCAATTTTGTATTGTCTTCTTTAGGGTTTATTCATCATGTTTCTCAGTCTTGGTCATTGGGAATTGGTATCGATCATATGCTTTCCCAAAGCATATATCACACCTTCAAATTCTTGTCAAGCTTCCAAAGCACGACGACCATGCATTGAATTTGATCAGTCCCAACACCTCATGAGTGAGCTCATGTCCTCCGGTTCACATGTGAACCTGCATGATCCCTTTGAGAGATCGTATTACTCATATGTCCTTACATGCACACCAGCTCGCCGGTGTATAGACCTTGATTATGTCATCAACATATTGGTCTGCCAAATGTACACACTCAGACATATAGTAACACATTTGTCTCTGGTCAAAGGATGTGTGCCTATGCTGTGACATCATTTAACATAGTTCTTTGGTTATCTCGATCTCGTTAAGTCAACCCTTTGACTCAACTAATCTGACACCTCCGAATCATTATTCCCATGCAGAGGACCAGCATCAAGAGGTCGGTCAGATATCGTCCAAAAGAGAAAGGATTTCCATCTCCTACTTAGGCTGGAGATCAACACTTAAAAATCATTTGATGGTGCTTGATGAGTTCTCTATCTAACTCCTTAGATATTCATCCAAGCACCAGCCTCTATGATTCATTAATGAATCAACAGCTGTATGATTATTAAGTCGGCCATGGTACATAACCCTTGTTGTACAGGGGGACCTTATAGTGCATACATTCATTTAGTTTCAGAAAAGGAGTGAAAATAGTCAATAACTTTTATTGATAAATCGTAAACTACAATAACATTTATTGTAGGAATGGTTCGCCTTGGGCTCACATGGCTAGCAATCTCCCACTAGCCCTCATAACCATTCAGGAACAATCCTTAAACCCATACTCCTTACATGCTGGTCAAAAACCTTCTGTGTCAGAGGTTTGGTAAGAGGATCGGCAACGTTGTTGGCAGAGGCCACCTTGGTGATGATGATATCACCACGCTTTTGAATCTCTCGAATGATGTGATATTTCCTTTCCACGTGCTTGCTCTTTTGATGCCATCTGGGTTCCTTCGCCTGGGCAATGACTCCTGTGTTATCGCAGAGTAACGGGATGGGAGTTTCATAGTAAACTACACCAAGCTCTAGGATGAACTTGCGCAACCACACTGCCTCCTTTGCAGCATCTGATGCGGCAATGTACTCGGCTTCTATTGTTGAATCTGTTGTAGTGTCATGCTTCTTGCTTCTCCCGCTCATGGCACCAACGTTCAACAATAATACAGACCCTGATGTCGACTTTCGATCAACAATATCCGACTGGAAGTCTGAATCTCTATATCCCAAGACTTGGAGATCACCATCTCCATAGACCAAGATATAATCTTGCGTTCGTCTTAGATATTTGAATATGTTCTTTACCGCATTACAGTGTTTCTATCCATAGAAGGATTGGTAATGACTTACTACTCCTACTGCATGGCAGATATCTGGCCTCGTACACATCATGGCGTACATTAAGCTTCCTACAACTGATGCATAGGGGCATCCAGCCATGGCTTTCTTTTCCTCAACAGTTTGAGGATCAATCCCTTTAGACAGGTGGATACCATGCCTTAAGGGGAATAAACCTTTCTTAGAACTATCCATACGGAATCGTTCAAGAATCTTCTCAATATACCCATGTTGTGACAATCCCAATATCTTCTATTCTCAATTTCTGAACAACTTCAGACCTAAGATGTAAGAGGCTTCTCCAAGATCTTTCATCTCAAAGGTATGGGATAGCCAAATTTTCACACCGGTCATCATCCTTGTATCTTTCCCAATGATAAGGATGTCATCTACATAAAGCACGATAAACACAATGGTGCTCCCACTAAGCTTCTCGTATATACAAGGTTCATCAAGATTCTGCAAAAAATCATAACTCTTTATTATTTCGTCAAATATGATGTTCCAGCTACGAGAAGCTTTCTTGAGCCAATATATTGATTTCTTCAGCTTGCGTACTTTGCCATCCTCAATTATAAAGCCCTGGGGCTGCTCCATATAGATATCCTCCTCTAGGTATCCATTGAGGAAAGACGTCTTGACGTCCATCTGCCAGATGTCGTAGTCAATATATGCAGCTATAGCTAGCCGTGTCCTGATGGATTTAAGCATAGCCACAGGAGAGAATGTCTCATCATAATCGATGCCTTTCTATGTGTGTAGCCTTTGGCTACGAGCCGTTCCTTGAAAGTCTCTACTTTCCCATCAGGTCCCTCTTTCTCTTGAAGATCCATTTACACCCAATGGGTTTTACCTCTTTAGGTGGATCCTCTAGGGTCCATACACAATTCTTATGCATGGAGTCAATTCTGACTTCATTGCTAGCATCCATCTATCCATGTCATGATCCGCGAGTGCTTCATCAAATGAAGAAGGATCATTGTCAGTTTCACTTGACACATGGAATCCATACCTTTCAGGTGGTGCAACCACCTCGAACTTCTTCAAAGAGGTATGGTTGTATCATCTTTATTTATCTCTTCAGTTTCTGCCTCAGGAAGCTCAAAATCCTCAAGGGATTCAATGAGTTCCTCTACTTCACTTTTGTCTTGATCTTTAAGGAAATCATCTTCTTAAAATTTCACATCTCTAGAGAAAAAAATCTTTTGGGTCTCAGGGTCATAGAGCTCGTATCCAATACCATCTTGAACATACCCAATGAAGTAACACTCACGAGAGCGAGATTCTTGCTTACTTACGTCCACGTTCTTCGCATGGACCAAGCAACCCCAAACCCTCAAGTTATTAACACTAGGTTTGAATCCTTAACAAAGCTCATGAGGAGTCTTAGGTACAGATTTGCTAGGAATCTTATTCAGGATATATATTGCAATCTCTACTGCATATCCCAAGAAACTAAGTGGTAAATGTGCTTTTCGCATCATTGAACGGACCATATCCATGATAGTCCTATTGCGTCTTTCAACAACACCATTAAGTTAAGGAGTTCAGGAGGAGTGAGATTGGAGGCAATTACATTCCCTTTAAGATATTCCTTGAATTCATCTGAAAGATACTAGCCACCTCGATCAGATCAAATCCGTTTAATCTTCCTATCAGTTTGGTTCCAAATCTCATTAAAAGATTTCCATCCTTCCTGGATCTTTTAGGGTTTCTATTATTAGTGGTGGTAACATTCATGATACATTTATCAATGCACAAATCATAGAGTCCACCAGAAGTCAAAATACCATCTACAATATATTTATCATAAAGATTTATGACTAATTTATTACAGAAAAGAAATGAATATCCACTTATAAAAAGCATAGATATATATATCAAATTCCTTATGACTTCAGGTACATAAAACACTCTTTAAGTACTAAGATTCTACAACTAGATAACGATAGTCGACAGGTCCCGACGACGACTGCCTGCAACACTTGCATCAGATCCCATCTAGTGACTATCTCCCATCTTCCAGATTCCTACTTTCCTGAAACAAATGCAACAAATTGCATACATGAACAGAAGCACCAGAATCTACAACCCAACTTACTTATCGTCCAACGAGAAAACTAGTTTCAATGATGAAAGTAGATTTCATACCTGCCAGAGCTTTACTTTTATTGATCGACTTTAGTTATTCCAAGCAATTACGTCTCTAGTGCCCCGGCTTTTTGTAGTGGTGACAGATGTCGGTTTTCTTTGACGCTATCAGTGTGGATGCATTGGAAGATGAAACAACACCTTGACTCTTCTTCTTTCTCTTCTGCACTGGGCCCTTCTGAGAACCTTGCTTCCGACTGTTCTTCCCTTTGACCTGTGTAACCATTGTACTGCCGGAGGGACCATCTTTCTTCATTACGTCTTCCGCAGACTTTAATGCAGCAAGAAGTCCAGCGTTAGTCAAGTACAACTTGTTCATGTGGAATGAAACCACAAAATTATTTAAAGACTTGGGCAAAGACAGCAGAATGAAATCATCTTGCATGTCTGCATCAATATTTGCCCCAATGGTCTCTAGCCTAGACAAGTACCCAAACATTTTGAGTACATGTTCTCGGACTGAAGTTCCTTCCTGCATCTTGCAGCGAACGAGTTCTTTCATAATATTGTAATGCTGAGTACGGTTTATGTCATCAAATATATCTTTCAGATTCTGTATTATTTCCTGGCATGTGCTCATCTCCACATGTTGCTTTTGAAGAACATTGGAGAGAGAACCCAGGATATAGCATCTAGAAAAGACATGATCTTCATCATATTTGTCATGGTATTGTTGTTATTCCTTTGTTTTAGGGCTTTCATGCTTGTCTTCTGTGAGTAAATAACTTATGCGCTCAACCGAGAGAACAAGCTCCAAATTATGGATCCAATCTGAATAATTTGGTTCGGTCAACTGGTTGACCTCCGGAAGCCTGCTTAGTGGGTTCATGGACTTCATTTTCTTAATAAGAATGCAATATATTAGAACATAAAATTACACATATTTGATTAAGGCATTTTAAATCAAATTAGTCTTACATTGTCAACTTTGAAAGTTCATTCTCTTAATCACTTTCAAAGCAAGAGATATACTTACCGCTATATCTCTAGCAAGAACTGGGATCTCCTCTTTACCTTTGTCACATCCCAATAATATCAGAACTTGTGACTCCAATAAAGAGAAGTAGGAACACATTCCGCCTTGCAAGTCCTACTTGCATTTCCCAATTCAGTCTTTAACACCTGGGCCCACCACCCATAAGGTGATGTTGACACGTTGTTAATTGAACCAACCGTCAACAGGAATAGTACTCAATATTGGTGTCACTACGAATATGACCTTACTCTTTCGAGAAGCAAAGAGCCCGATCTAGATGCGCTTGCATACAGGAGCTGTCACTTCGGACATGCATCTCATACATGCAATTCCTGGCGACGGAAACCCTTCACCTTGACGGGAGACCATGGATGTCATTTATGTGATCCTCCACCTCATATTCAAATTTTAATTAATTATCATGAATCATATTCATATAAATAATTCTTCCAAGGAAAATGCACATCTATTCATAATAGAGTGTTTTAATTGGATATAATTAATTCAAACTCATTAAATAAATTATAAATCCAATTCAATCAACAAACTTGATTGGTTTTACTTGAATATATATATGGTATTATCTCAAAATATGTATTAATTCGAATTTTAGTAATTAGAAAAATACACCTTGATTTCTTCGGCATTATCGAGTCCCCACCCGCTGTCATGGCCAGTACCGACGGGAGTGGGCTAGACCGCAACCGGTGCAACCTGCTACCCAACGCTCCCCGACTAAACACCATATGCACCTCAGGAAAGGAAAATTCCAAATAGATCAATGTGTACTTGAAATGATCATCGGTGCTTCAACCTAAATTATACCATATAGTAATAATCAAAACAATTTTGATTATAAGGCTAGACAAATTCCCAATCTTATTCAAGTTAGTTGTTTGTTGATTGTGTTTCCAATTATGATCTAGATCAAATCTAATCAATTTATTGGTTTAGGCCATGTCAATTACAGAAATAATCGTCATTAAATATTTCTAAAATATTTTCCATAATTATTTCAGTAAATTAACAATTAATTTCAATAATTGACAATCACATGGTTCTTGATTAGGAATGTAATTTCAGCAGTGATCCCTACTTACTAAAATTAATATATCTCAATCAAATCAAATCAAAATTTCGCAAAATCAATTTCCAAAGATAGATAATTTGATTTATGACAGAACCTAAGTGATATTTCATGCATTTCTAGGCACATCGAAACAGTAATTAACTTATTAATCATGTTAAGACTCGCAGTTGCAGCAACAGTGAATACATGTTTATTCAAAAGGCCATATCTCGAGCAAACGGAATCCAAATTACGTAAACTCAGATCCTATGGTTTCCTTATTTAATGAGTAATAAAATACAAGGGATTAATTTGTGTTTAAACATTTTAAACAGGGCGAATTTGTTAACTAAACAGAGGTGCGAAAATGAAAGGCAACAAAAAACTTTCGCAACCATAACGAACCCAAGTCTTCCTAGGTTTACGGATCGTATCCAAAACCTTAGACCTAAGGCTCTTATACCACTTGAAGGATATGGGATAATCCTCAAGCGCTTCATGGAAGTGTGAGCATCGTATCGAATATGACGAAGAACAACTAGTAGGATTAGTTGTTTAATGCAGCGGAATTTAAACAATTTTCAAGTGATGAAAACACATGATCCAAGAACGATTCTTGGATCGTTTCATCTAAAACCACGTCAAGTATATAGGAATACCTCTTGTAGCGTGATTGATCGAGTCTCTACAAAAAGAGACCTCCTGTCTCGAGTCCGATCTTCGGAAAGACGCTTACGAGCACGGGGATGAGTGGCGTGATCCTCGCAATCCAAGAAGTTGATCCAAGCACAGTGAACTCCTGATTTCGTCGCACGAGATCAAACAACTTCTTCATGAGCGAAGCACTCCAAAGAAGATGGAGAACCGAGGAATGCCAAGGCAGCGGCGTGGTGGTGAAGTGACGACGAGGCTTCTCCTCTAGGGTTTGGTGGACGGACACCGATGGAGAAGAGAGAAGGGGTGACGTGTGGAATGAGAGAAGAGAGCTTGATGTATCACAATTGCATAGCCATAGAGAGCAAGGGTTGCCTCTCTATTTATAGGGTTTTGGGATTCCATGGATTACAATCCATGGGACACACCAAAATCAATGGATGAGATTGATTTGTGCTTAATCCAATGGTCAAGATTGTTGTTGGTAAAAACAAACAACTAATAATTTAATTTAGATTAAATATATTTGATAAATCAAATATAAATAAATCCTAAATCAAATCAATAAAATATGGAGACATTATCATGGAGATTACATCTCCCCATGAAATAGGTAGGACGACTACCAATTCCAAATAGGAGTTGGTAGCCGTCCACCATAATCCATGGTGGAGGCAACCTCATGCAATCTCATGAGATTGCATATCTCCATGAAAATCTCCAATATTTTTACAACAACTTTTGTTGTAAATTATTCTACAAAAATAATTTATAATTAATTTTGAGAATATTGCAATCATACCATTGCAAGTTTGTGAATCACATTCACAACCCTAAACACAAAAATAATTTGCATTTTCAATTAATTATCAATGTGAATCCAATTCACACCAATAATTAATTGACAAATATAAATCATAATAAGCTCTCTCTAATATATTATAAATCACATTTATAATATATTATGAATAATTGTATATTTCTATCCACATTATTCTTATCCACAATAATTAAATCACTTTTAATTATATTGGATAAATATACACACACATCCAGATAATTAAATCACTTTTAATTATCAATCTCTTAATGCTTAGATATAATTCAACTATGGAATCAATCTTGAACCCTTTCAAGAATAATGCGCTTTCTCCGCAGATACTTGGAGATAAGGATAGGGTGATTGTATTGTTCCACGTATAGTGACTTGGATATTAAGATCACATCTCAAATCCAGATCTCATGGACCTCCCACAGATGCTTGATTGAATTAAGGCTGCAAACCTAATCTTCTCATTGCATCTGAATCTCATTTACACCAATGTCCAATACTTGGACTAAGATCAAGTTACTTCTCTACTGAGAGGAGTCACTAAAATCCAGACCTGTTTTATCACTCCCTTGGAATGGAAGCATCAAGGTTATATAATCATTTATGATCACATCACCCTCAGGTATTCCCAACACATGTACATCCTGCATACTAGAAGACCTATGATGAAACCCAAGGATGTAGATCAATTTTGTACTATCTTCTTTAGGGTTTAATCATCAAGTTTCTCAGTCTTGGTCATTGGGAATTGGTATCGATAATATGATTTCCCAAAGCATATATCATACCTTCAAATTCTTGTCATGCTTCCAATGCATGGCGATCATGCATGGATATTGATCAGTCCCAATACCTCATGAGTGAGCTCATGTCTTGCGGTTCACATGTGAACCTGTATGATCCCTTTGAGAGATCGTATTACTCATATGTCCTTACATGCACTCCAGTTCGCCAGTGTATAGACTTTGATTAGGTCATCAACCGATTGGTCTGCCAAATGTACACACTCAGACATATAGTAACACATCTGTCTCTGGTCAAAGGATGTGTTCCTATGCTGTGACAACATTTAACATTGGTCTTTCATTATCTCGATCTCGTTAATTCAACCGTTTGACTCAACTAATCTGACACCTCCGAATCACTATTCCCATGCAGAGGACCTGCATCAAGAGGTCAGTCTGATATCAGCCAAAAGAGAAAGAATTACCGTCTCCTACTCAGGCTGGAGATAAACACTTAATAATCATTTGATGGTGCTTGATGAGTACTCTATCTAACTCCTTAGATATTCATCAAAGCACCAGCATCTATGATTCAATTAATGAATCAATAGCTGTATGATTATCAAGTCGGCCATGGTACATCAACCTTATTGTACAGAGGGACCTTATAGTGCATTCATTCATTTAATCTCAGAAAGGGAGTGAAAATAATCAATAACTTTTATTGATAAATCATAAATTACAATAACATTTATTGTAGGAATGGTTCTCATCAGGCTCACATGGCTAACATGTGTGAGACTTGGGAAATAAATTTTACAGCATTGGGAGCACTTCGATCTCAGCAAGTCTTTAAGGAACCACAATTTTTTGAGGCAACCCACGAAGCCCTAGACAGTCGTAACCATCAAGCAGTAGAGGAGCCCTACCCCATTGTTACACATGAGGTAGCGGTTGTTGATGAGACTATTGGTTTAGAGACTCTTCCCACTATTTCATTTCTTGCTGCTCTCACCATGGAGAATAAAATATATGACTCATATGATCCTGAGACATATGCATGGGATCAACCTGATTCGACTGAAACCTTCTCTGACTACCTTGATCAAATCAACCCGACACAGGAATGCACCAACATCAAGTCAATTGAGAACGAACATGCAGAGACTCTCCCCACTGTTCCATTTCCCACTGCTTTTTCATGTTTCTTATATGATCCTGAGACATATGCATGGGCTCACCCTAAGTCAACCTTCTCTGACTACCTTGACGAATTCATTCCAACTCAGGAGTGCACCAACATTAAGAAGACTAAGAACAAATATGCGGGATGTACACAGACCAAGGAGAAAAATTTCAATGGTTATTCATCTGGAGTCTCAAGTATCAACACCTCACTCCCCGGACCAACACCTTCACGAAACAAAGTGGTAGCTCCTTCATCTAAAAAGAAATTTGCCTTTGACATTCTAGAAGAGGAATTGTCTGATGATCCCTCATCAGGTCCGGAAAAGGTAATCTACAAGAATGAGGTCTATTCGATATCTCTTAAACCCTATCTTTGCAAGGATCCAAATTTTGATTCCCGTTAGACGACTCCCGTTCCTCACTATTATTCATCCAAAGCTGATTCTCTTGGTCTCATTAAATATACTGGAATAATTTCTTATGAGCTGACTGAGACTGGTGCTTCAGACTATTCATCATCCGAGGATGAATCGCTTGATCTCAAAAAGGAACAAAATCTGAGAAAACAACTGAAGAAGCTAAAGAACAAGAATATGTGGAGCACCTCCACTTTCAAATACTTGATGAATCTGCATTTCATCATCTTTATTAACTTTTTTTAGCTCAAAATCCCCTATAAAACACCTGTGTATAATACTAACTCCATATTCTTACTAACTTGAATCAATGTGTAAATATTGTACACTTACCATTTTATCCTAAAAAAATAAATAAAGAAAGAAAGGAAAAATAAAGAAAATAAAAGTAAAAAAGGAAGACTATATATATGTAATAGATACAGGCTGACCCGAACCCCGAGACAAGGTCAAGTCTTGACCTGATCGACCAGGAATAAAGTAGGGGGAGATAGGATCCTTAATCTGAAAATCCAAAAAATATTTGTGCTGTATATATTTGTATACTACACTATTTTATTTGTACATAAATTGACCTCAAACAAAATAATTTCCAAAATAAAAGTTGTAAATAAAAATGTGTCCTAAATAATAAAAATAATTGCACAATCAAATCATGTACATAATAAAAGCAACCACACTTGGAAAAAGCCACTAAGCGATAATTGAAAGACCAATTCCATCTCCATATGAACTCAAATTGAACCAAACTCACTTACGATGTATTCTAAATTAAACTTTTCTTTAAAATGAATGTGATTTGATAATTTTTGGAGTTAGGGGTGAAAAGTTGGTTTTTTGGGTGGTTTGTGTAATTTTCTCATGTATTTGTACATATTGTATTTTGTAAATATTAGTAAATATTTTTACTAATTATTTAAAATAAAAATAAAAAATATAAATTTTAATAATAAAAAAATAATTTTCTTATTTAACCATGTATATAATGTCATATATGCATATATCATATGTATATAGTTAATTTTCTTAACTAACTACCATAAAAAATAAAAAAATTAACATTTCATTTTCAAATTAATAAAGTGACGAAAATATAAAAAATTAGTTAATTTTTGTAAATAATTTTTTCACTAATAATTCTACTTTATCTCATTTCAATATTTCTATCTCTTATCTCTTATCTTCATCCAAAAATTCTAAAATTCAAATTTCAATTCCTATCTTTTCTATTTATATGGATCCTTCTCCGTCATTTAAATTGGATAAATCTTTGGTGAGAGGAGCTTGATCTTTGAGAGTCTTCGTATCACAGAAGGGTGCCTAGCCTCCGAGCTGTTCGATGATAGCGAGTTGGCCTTCGGAGAGGAGATCAAGGTCTTTTCCACTCCTAAGGTAAGTTCCACACTTTTCTTCTCTTACTTCTATACTAGGTTAATCGTAGTTTTATTTTTTGCATTTTTATTCCGTCATCATTTTTTATCTAGATCTTACAATCCATCACGATGTTGATCCACCTCTGACTCCGATTTTTCATCTCACTTTCTCGATCTCTTCACGTTCTTTTCTATCTATCACGATCTCTCAACTCCGACCACGCACGATGGTCGGAGACTCGGATTCATCTTCCACATCGCAAGGATCTGTATCAACTCATGCATTCCATTTTGATTTTGGGATCGAGTCATCATGCTCACGTTTTAATTTGTTGATAAATAAAAATTTAAAAAAATATATTTAAAAAATTATATTTTTTTTCTCTTTCTCTCTAAGATTTGTTTTGTAGGATCACCTAAAAAATAAAAAAATAAAAAAATTTGTTTGCAGTTTCTATTTTAAAAAAATAAAATAAATAAAATAAAAAAGGTTTTTTTATTCATCTTCGTTTCTGTCTTACATCTACAAATAAAAAAATTATATAAAAATAATAAAAAAACTTTACGTGGGGCGGCCCCCACCACCACCCAGGCACACCTCAGCGCAACATCTCCGTCGCCGCCCCTCCAAGAACCGTCTCTCCAACTACGTGGAATATCTAGTCGTCATCACCAACCCGCCTAGCCATCGGAGTCGCGGCATCCCTCCGCACCGACAATGTTGTTGATCAATGCTTGGGCCTCGCAGTAGCAAGTCGCTACGCCACACTCGACCTCCACCGCCACTGCCAATAGTTGTGCCCTCCACGGTGCTGCTCAGCGCCTCCACCATAGGCGCCACCGCCCGTACGCACTGATGCGCTGTCACCGCGCGCCTACATTGCGGCATACCTCCGAGCGCTCCAGTACAATCCTCTTGTTTCCTCCACCCAAGAACACCGCAGCCACTGACAAGCATCGAGGATCTCATCGCCCTCCGTGCCACCATCTGCGCACGGTAGATCTAATGCCACTATTTTCGGAGAGAGAATCGAGGAAGGCAGTGCCCTCTGCACCTGCCTGTTGGGAGAGATCAAGGAGAGGGGTGGTGCACTTGTAGCCCCCTCCCCCTAAGGCATTAAGAAAATATTAGAAAATTTGCAACTATGCCCTCAGAAGATTCACATATTACAAAAATGACCCTACTCCAGCACTTAGCATGTGCACATCACGATTTATTAGGTAATTTACATTTTTCATCCTGATGTTTATTTCTATTATTCATTTGATGAACAAACATTGAATATTTGCAATTTAGTCCTTGATTTCAAGACATTTATTTTGCTTGTTTTTCTTACTGAAATAAATGTTTTTGTTGCTTAATAAATTCTCCAAAAATAATGCTATGCTCCTGATATGTGTATCTTTCTAGCATAAAGTTTTCATTGCATTTCATTTCCATTTGTTATTATTAAAAAAAATTAAAAAAGACTCATTTTATCTTCTTGAAATACAAGAATTCATAAAAACTTGAATATATCTCTAAAAATTCGAAAATTATTAGAGTAGTTACACTTTATTATCTTTTGTTTCTTTCCAAATTTCACGCATAAATTCCTTTCAAAATCCAAAAAAATGAAAAAAAAATCAAAAATCATATAAAAATCACAAAAAATTCTACAAAAATCCAAAAAATCATGATTTCAGTTCCTATTTGTAGATATTTGCTTATATTTCATCATAACAATAATTGCTAGGAATTTCGGGCACTTAAAATATTTTAAGTTGCAAATTATTCCAGGTTGTGCATTATTTCTCATTTTTATCATTGTTTGATTTTTAAAAAATACAACAACACCTGAAAATTCTACAAAAATTGCTGGAAATATTTTAAAGTCTATAAAACCCAAATATATTTTCTCTGGATTTTTTTTGAGCATCTTTTATATAATTAAAAAATACAAAAAAAGTTTGATGTGCGTGTTTCTTTCTTTGTGCATATTGTTCACTATTTGAAAATTTAAAAAAATGCAAAATTAAAATCACTAAAAATTTGAAAATCAGAAAATAAAAAAAGAAATTAAAAAATAAAAAATTTAAAAGAGAAAAATTCCACAAAATCCATGGATAGTTTGCCTTTGAGATTTCTGCTTTTTCTCTTAATTGATTTTCGTCGATTATATGAATAACCCTCAGGGATTGTAGCCTCCCTGAGTTCGATCCTGTCCGCTATACATGTAAATAAGTAGCAAAATATTTCTCTTGATCCACATTATTTTTTGTAATAGTTTTGCAACGAGAGAAGAAAAAAATTGTTTGTTTGATCGGGGATTTTTTGGGAATAACGACAACTCTGTATCATAATAACCAATCCTCGAAGATTTCCTTCACAAAAAAATGGCGTCGTTGCCGGGGATATAAAATTAAAAAAACCCTTAAAAATTGTCTCAACAAAATGGTGTCGTTGCTGGGGAGGCACAGCGAGGGTAGTTAGGTTTCTCCTTTGACCTGTTATTCTTGGTATAATATTTGTGTATATTTTTTCCAAATTAACTCCATTGTTCATATTCACTGTCTCATTTCATTTTTTTCTGCTTATACCTGGTAATTATGTTTTCTTTCTTTTTCTTGCGAGGGCTCGCGGAGCTAAGGAGGCGATCTTAGGAGAGCCGAAGCACCAAACGAAGTGGAGGGGGCTTGATTCTTCACCGAGCACACAACAACATGAGAGGAAGAGAAGAAGAATTAAAGGAGACCAGAAAAATCAGATTTTATTTATTTATTTTTTTAGCATTTGAACCCTTGTCAATGGAAATTCATTTGTTGCATGATCTGTTTCACCAATTGCTGCTGAACTTGAGGGACCTTACCGATTTTGTTTTCATCGCCTTGTTTTTCTTTGTTTCACGCTTATTTCGTGAGCTACCTATTGATTGCTTTAATTTATCTATTTGAGATAGGTAATTAATAAGGTCCAAACACCCTAAACAAGAATTTTTGTACCTATAGAAAAGAGCGTAGTTGGACTTAGTCAAATTAACCTCTTTTTGCCCATTAATAGAAGCTATTGTTAGGAAGGTTCACTTGCATTTGCATATAGGTTAGTTTATTCTTCTGTATTTCAATTTTGTGAAGATAACTTGCATGTAGAGTGCTGGCAACAAGGTACGCATCTCTAACCCCTTCATGCATCATTGTGTTTAACCGTGCATTGGCATATTTGATCTCCTCCTTTGTTTTCACCCACATAAGTTAAAAAGGAAATTGGACACTCGGTAGGTGATTTATTAAAAATACTCAAACCAAGTGATAACTGCCCTAAAATGGAACTACTAAAGAAAACTTAACTGCCCTAAAATAGACGTAAGGAAAAATCATTGTTTTGGGGAGAGTAACACCCTTCATTGGTTGGTTTGCTTGAGCGAGAGAGTGACCTGCACACTAGGAGAGAACCATGCCAAAACTTCCTTTAGACTAATGGTCTTGGGGTTAGTCGTTCTCCAGTGCGGATCTATCCAGTAGCTAGTAATGTGGTCAACGACATCCTTAACATATTGAATTGATAGGGTAGCTGGTAAACGGCCTGCAATTCATACTGGTAGGGAAAGAACTAATTTTGGGATTGGGCCAGTCTCTTGGGAGCATTGGGTTCCTAACAACTCGCTTTAACCAGCTCTGATAGATTGTATTGTCACCAAACTCCAAAAATTGACAAGATAATTGACCAAACCTTCACGGTCTTCATGTTGCGTTGAGTTGGTGAATTGGTGGTTTGTATTGTGTTTGATTGCTTGTATGCATACTAGATCCTTCTGTGCATTTGCGGCTTTTTCTCCACATATTTGGACATGACCCTCGTTCTCTCCCAATCCCATCTTTGTTTCGGAGATGGCCGACTATAGTTATTTTAATCTGATCTTTGCGGATACCTCGTACCCTCCAGCCTATCCACCTTCCTTTTCTAGGAGGACTTTCCCCCTGATTTTTGTGCATATCCGCCTAACCCATTATTTCAAGAATCGGACGATGAATTTCATCCACCCTCATTCCACTCACCCGACCCTGTGATTTTGGAGTCACCTTTCATGGTATCCACACTTGAGGCCCTACACCAGATGATGAAGCATATGAATTCAAGGATTACCAATCTATTTAACATAAATACGAGCCTGAATGTTGCTCCACTATTTGAGGATATGGATTCACTTGAGGATAATAATCAGAGCTTGCAATCACCCAAAATACAAAAAAATGAGAAAACTTTAAAAAACCAAAAAGATGTGGGGAGACACATTGTTAATTCATTTTTTGAGGAGAAGGCAACCATGCCAAATAATTTTCTTACGCAATCATTCACTTCATGTCCCAACTGTGACCCCGAGGATTCCATTATACAGATTGCTCTTGGAAATCCTCCTGTATATGTTGATTCCGATCTCCTCCCTTGTATGGAGGAGGTCCAAAAATTCAAAAAAATGTTAACTGAACCTGAAGTAATGGCCACCTTTCACGAGATCATTAAAGCCCCACTTCACAAGGCCATGACCATTTATCTGCTACTCAACACAAGAAGAAAAAGAAGAGGAGCATATCTGAGTGTCACATCTTGACCATGGCCACTGCCTACGCCATCTCTCGTCGTCTGCATTTTAAGAAAGGGAACACTGCTACACCTCTTGTGAGTTGCTCCATATCTGACTATTCTTGTGATAACACTCTCCTTGATGACAGTTCGTCAATCAATATAATACCATTCTCTATGGTACAGTCTCTTCATCTTGGGCCTCTTAAGAAAACCAGGAAGATAGTTTAATTGGCTGATGGATCTATGAAGAGTCCGAAGGGTATTTTAGAAAACACTGTCATTTTTAATCAGGGCATGGATTTCACTTCTTATTTTGTCATATTGCCCTGGAGACATCCACCCCTATGGAGCACCCTCTATTCATCCTAGGATGGCCTTTCCTCACCTCTGTGAGAGCAGTTATTGATTATGGATCAGGAGAGATTCGCTTCCGTTGTGATGCAGGGAGCGATGTGTTGATCGCTACACCATTACTGATCAGAGACTTGCATCCCATGAGAGCCTTCCCGTGTTAGCCAACCACAAGGAATTTGACCTCGAAGATAATATCAGAGATTCTTTTTGTATGTTGGATGATAATGAAATCTAAGAATTCCTCTTCAAGGAGGAAGAATTGGAAAGCATTGACTTTGGAATTCCCCCTTCCTGTATGTAGACATGCATTGATGACATCTACGGGATTTACACGATAGACACCCTAGAGCAGAAAGCAGACTCTGAGACTAGACAGGACGGACATGATTTGACTACTTTCATTGATGGGTCCGTTCCTATTCACCCTGATTCAGATGAGACTGATAAGGTCAAATTTCATTTAATTGCTTTTATAAAGGAATTTGGGCCTTTTAATAAAGATGATTATCCAATAGAGGCTCGCCAGCCTGAAATTGATCCTACTTTTTCTAATAATGATTTCGAGCCTTTTTTCTTTGATATTTGCGAGACTTCCTAGGCCAACCATGACCACACTACTTCCAATAACCGATTCGTGCTTGCACACTATAAGATTGGTGAGGATACATTGTTGGTCGATCATGATCAATTCATGTCAAATGATGACCCAAATATCGACCTACACCTTATCAGATCCATACCTCAGCGATCTCGCAAGAAGGTTTGCTTTCGACCTTCTTGACCTTTGTACATCTACTTGAAGGATATTCTGAATCCTCAATCACATCACGGAAGCGTGACGATCACATCTTATACGATCGGGGGCGATTAGTCGCACTAGTCGTAAGGTGCAGCGGAATTTAAAAAAATTTAAATCAAGTGATGAAACCACATGATCACAAGAATGTTTCTTGGATCGTTTCATCAAACCATAAAGTATTAGATATACCTCTCGAAGCGTGGT
Organism: Ottelia alismoides; assembly: GCA_037367405.1. Taxonomy (NCBI): domain Eukaryota; kingdom Viridiplantae; phylum Streptophyta; class Magnoliopsida; order Alismatales; family Hydrocharitaceae; genus Ottelia; species Ottelia alismoides. The sequence goes on along the minus strand of JAZKJV010000198.1, from coordinate 723,960 downwards.
TGTGATCACGAGATCTCTAAATCAAGAGATCATCCTGTCTCAAGTCCGTTCAACAAAGACAGCACTTGCGGGCGCGATGATGAGATGCGTGACTCCCGCAATCCTCGACGAAGATCCAAGCCTTGAATCCTCTGATTTCGTCCAACGAAATCCGCTGTCTTCCTCTAGAGCAAGCATCCCCAAAGAAGATGGAGATCCTCGAGTAGTCGAAGGCAAAGGCGAGAAGGTCTCTCTCAATACGCAAGGTGGACGGCCACCTTAGAGAGAGAGAGAGAGAGATGGTGAGAATTAGAGAGAGAGAGAGAGTAGGTGTGTACTCTTGTGTTGTATGTCTCTCAAGGGCTAGGGTTGTCCTCATATATTAGTTTGGATCCAATGGATCTCAATCCATGGCATACAAAGATCCAACGGCTAGGTTGATCCATGTATCAATCAACGACCATGATTGTTGTTGGTTAAAAACTAACAACATTAATTTATATTAAATTAAATATATGTTGCATTATTATTAACACAATTTAATTTTAACATAAATTAATTATTAAGATAAAACAAGATAATAAAAAAGGGAGACAAAAAATAACCCATAAAAAATAGGGGGCCTCACCTATGACTAAGTCATTGGTAACGCCACCCCTTTTGGTGGTGATTTGTCTCCTTTTTATTTTTTCCTATTATTTCTTAATAAATTGCAATAACTTTTATTGCAATAATATCCATCACATAATTCCAAATTAATTTGTAAATATTTCAATCATGCCATTGAAAAATATGTGAACCATATTCAGAACCCAAACTAATTTGTAAATTACATTTCCAATTAATTAATGTATGTGAATCCAATCCACATTAATAATTAACAAATGCTATTTACAAAATTTCTCTCTTTCTGATATATATTATAAATCACATTTATAATATACACAGATATTATGGATAGCACTATCCACGATCTACTTTTCCTTGATAATTAAATCTCATTTAATTATCTTGGACAATCATTCTCACAATATGAATCTTATTCATATTATGCTTGATAATTAAATCATCAAGACATTATTTCTTGGATATAAAATTCATCATAGGAATTATTACTGAACTCGTTCAAGATTAATGTGCTTTCTCCGCAGATACTTGGAGATAAGGACAGGGTGATTGTATTGTTCCACGTATAGTGACTTGGATGTTGACATCTCGTCTCAAATCCAAATCTAACGGACCTCGTACAGATGCTTGATTAAATCAAGTCCATATACTTAATCTTCTCATTGCATCTGAATCACATTCAGATCAATGTCCAACACTTGGACTAAGATCAAGTTACTTCTCTACTGAGAGGAGTCACTAAAATCAAGACCCGTTTCATCACTCCCTCGGACTGGAAGCGTCATGGTTATACAATCGTTTATGATCACATCACCCTTAGGTATTCCCAATACCTTCACATCCTGCATACTGGAAAACCAATGATCAACCTGAAGATGAAGATCAACTTTACGCTATCTTCTTAAGGATTTGATCACCATATTTCTCAATCTTGGTCATTGGGATTTGGTATCGATCATACGCATTCCCAAAGCATATACCATACCTTCAAATTCTTGTCATGCTTCCAAAGCACGACGACCATGCATGGAATTTGATCGGTCCCAATACCTCATGAGTGAGCTCATGTCTTCTGGTTCATAAGTGAACATGTATGATCCCTTTGAGAGATCGTATTACTCATATGCCCTTATATGCACACCAGCTCGTCGGTGTATAGACCTTGGTTAGGTCAATAACCTAATGGTCTGCCAAATATACATACTCAGATATATAGTAACACATTTGTCTCTGGTCAGAGGATGTGTGCCTATGCTGTGACAGTATTCAACATAGGACTTAGGTTATCTCGTTCTCGCTAAGTCAACGCTTTGACCTAACTAATCTGACACCTCTGAATCACTATTCCCATGTAAGAGGACCTTCATCAAGAGGGTCGGTCAGATATCAACCCATGTTAGAAAGGATTGCCATCTCCTACTCAGGCTGGAGATCATCTCTTAATAATTATTTGACGGTGCTTGATGAGTCCTCTATCTAACCCATTAGATATTCATCCAAGCACCAGCCTCTATGATTCATTTAATGAATTAACAGCTATATGATTATCAATACAACCATGGTACATAACCCTAATTGTACAGAGGGACCTATTATGCTAATTAGATATTCTTCATTTCATATCAGGGAATGATATTTGCAATAATATTTATTGCATAATGGCTCGACGTGGGCTCACATGTCCAACAATCTCCCACTAGCCCAAAAAGCCATTAATGGGCTAATCATTTAAATCCACACTCATGTGACAATCATAGGCTATTTAGAAAATAGCTAGGTAAGCTGATCAGTCACTCTGTTCTCGCGAGACTACGCCAAGTCCTTATACAGCACTTGCATATCCCCAGTAACAATGCTCACATCTAATGCGAATGTTGCATCTAATGCAACCAATACTCAATCTTGTCAGTCATACTGTCCTTGACACTACAGCTCAAAAAATTATTATTTTAACCAGTATGTAATTTCTATTATCCTTATAAGAATACCCTTATCCCTGGAGATCTCTATCTTCTAAGGTATTTGTAGTTAAGACCTTTTAGATCTCCATCTAAAAGTCTTAATTTCTTGAAAATAAGATTTAGAGATCACTATCTCAAAAGTCTTGTCATATTTGAAGATTTTTTTATTACTGCAATCAAGTGTTCTATCTCCATAGTAGGATTAGTAACAGTTTACTACTCCCACTGCATGGCTAATATCTGGCTTTTGTACACATCCAGCACACACTTAGCTTCTCGTAACTGATGCACAAGTGCAAGCAGTTCTAGCATTCACTTCCTCAACTCTTTGAGGTGCTATCCCTTTAGATAGGTCAGTACCAAATCTTAAGGTAAGAAAACCTTTCTTGGAATTTCCAGAAAAATGGAACATGTCCAAGGTGTACTACAAATGTGACAGTCCCAATACCCTCTTTACTTTGCTTCTGAACACCTTCAGAACTAAGATCTAAGAGGCATCTTAGAAATCATATCTCGAGGTATGGAATAGCCAGATCACAAAACACTTATTATCATCCTTATATCATTCCAAATGATTAGGATATTATCTACATTTAGCATGATGAACACAACGACACTACCACTAAGCTTCACATGGTACACCAAGATTATATCTGAAATTATAACATTTATAGTTTCATCAAATCTTATGTTCCAACAACAAGAAGCTTATTTGAGTATGTAGATGGATTTCTTTAGCTTTTACACCTTACTTTCCCCAATCATGAAGCCCTGGGGCTACTTAATGTGAATATCCTTAGAGAGGTATTCTTAGAGGAATGAATCTTGACTTACACCTTGAAGATGCAATAGTTAAGTTGTGTAGATAAGGTTAGAAATATGATGATTTTAAGCATGGTTATCGAAGAGCAAGTCTCATTGCAAGCAATGTCTTATCTTCCAGTCTATAGCTCATGGCTATGAACTGTGCTCTGAAGGTCTCTACCTTCTCATCAGGATTCCTCTTTCTCTTGAAGATCCATTTACACCTTAATGGGTCTAACCCTTATAGGTGGATCCTCGAGGGTCCATATACAACATTTGTATATGAAGTATACTTTAGACTTTATTGCTAATATCCATCTTTCCATGTCATGATCCTCAGGAGCTTCATCACATGAAGTCCGATCATTTTCAGACTTAACTGATACATGGAATACATCTTCAAACTCATTTGAAGAGGTATTAGTGCTTCATCTGTAATGATCCTTTTAGTTTCCGATTTCAAGAGCCTCATTATCTTCTCAATATTAAACGAGTTCCTACACTTCATTTTGTCTTGATTCTCAAGAGTCTCAATCCCTAAGAATCACACTCTCAGAGATGAGATCTTTTAAGAATCTCGATGTCATAAAGTAGGTATCCAATACCATCCTTTATTTTCCTAATGAAGTAGCACTCTTTAGTGCTCAATTTCAGTTTATTTGCATGGAATCTTATTAGGGATATATAATGTAGTCTCTACTACATATATACCAGGAAACTAAGAGGAAATTATGCTAAAAATTCATCATTGATCAAATCATGTCACACATGATCCAATTGTATCTCCCTACAACTCCATTCAGTTTAGGTGTGTTAGGAGGACTGAGATAGAAATGATATTCATATCTTCATAAGGCATTTTTTGAATTCATCTAATATGTAGTTGCTATATTGGTTAGATCAAATTCATTTAATCTTCCTTCAATCTTTGGTTCTAAACCAAAATTGTGAAATCTTCAAACATTTCAAAGGTATCTCAGGTGAAGAGAAGAAATCTTATATCATACATGATCACCAATAGTTATCACATATCCATAAGGTTTACTATGATATAGATGATTCACATACATCAATACGTATGACATCCCGAATACCTTGACATCTTACACCTTTCCTAAGAGAAGGGTGCATTGGACATTCTTCGAATACAATATTCGCAAGTATGTAAGATTTAGAATTTTAGACAGTCTAATGTTTCATATCTTACTAGTCTATTGATCTCATCAGTAGACACATGTCCAAGACTTGATGCCAAATCATTGTCATATGATCTTCATCCTCCTATTGATCTTATAAAGGTTTTTAATTTCGATATTAGAAATCTTAATGAACCATTCATTAATTTTCTAATTTTGTGGAGTCCACTAGATGTTAGATTACTATCTGAAATATATATCCATCATAACTCTTTATGATAGTTCTATTTCAGAATTCTTGTTTATTTCCGACATTTAGAAACAAACAATGAGTGTATTCTAGGTTATAGAGACATTCTCTAAGACTAAGGGCTCTCCCACTGAGAATATGAAGTCTATCTATCCAACAGAGATTGCTGCAACAATTGCATCAATATCCATGTAGATGACTATTAAACCTTAAGATCAAATTTCTAATCTTCTAATATATATATATATATATGTAACCAATTGCAAGTGTCATTAGAAGATTGGGATACAATTATCATACTTTATCTTTTGAAATAAGTAAGTCAAAGTCAATGATTATATGTAGATTATTCAGATGCTCTATATGAGTCCTTCACTAAGGATTTAGACAGACTTGATAGTCATACTATCAACACATCAACTTATTGCAGTATTGGCATTCATCCAACTCTTTGGATGTCATATGGAAGTCACAGAAGTACAATCAACTCTTTGACTTTCCTTCTCACACGGGTCCGACCCACGCTTCCATTGTGCTCTCTTCATCTATAAACAACCATTATTCAAGACAAAGGAATCTCTTATGTTGAATTCAAAGATTTCAATACAAGAGGACTTCAACATATATACATGCTTCATAAAAATGATTATTATGAAGCTTCATGAATGGCTTGAGTATAGATAGTATAATGATGACACTCATCATATCTACATACATCTTAACTCTTAGAGACATAGGTTCAGTTAGGTATTCAAACATTTTGAATACATCATCTCCTCCGAGCCACCATTCTGCATAATGCAGAGAACCATGTCATTCATGATTAAATGTCTAGAGCACATATGTATGCCATAACATCTTCTTAGATTTTATAAGGATTATTTCGACATGTCACATCCAAAGTACACTTGATGAAACATCAAGATTATAGAGACATACAAACCATAAGGTGATGTCTTATTGTCTTATTTAATTGTCACTCCTCATTATGTTGAGGAAACTTGCATATTGCAACCACATACATTTGTGTCCAATTGCATGTACAATATCTGGATCACGAGTCCAATCCATGATATTTTACTGGTTATTATTGAGTATAACATTGAGTAGGTTTAATGAAGAATTATCTGAAATAAGAAATTTGCTTAAGGGTATATATTATATATACATATTTTACTTTGATTTAGGAATTTTTATATCAAAGTTGTCTTGCCTTGTTAACAATGAAAGTTCATTCCCTTAATCACTTTCAATGTAAGAGATATTCTTACCATTATATCTCCAGCAAGATCTGGGATCTCTTTTGCTATCTTTGTCACATACCAATAATATGAGAACTTGTGACTCCGATAAAAAGAAGCGGGAACACATTCCACCTTGCAAGTCCAATTTGCATCTCCCAATTCGGTCTTTAATACATGGGTCCACCACCCCTAAGGTGATGTTGACCCGTCATTAATTGAACAAACCGTCAACAGGCTTAATACTCGCTATACGCAATCCAATATCGCCCCAACAATAGGAGGACCCGATATTAGGGTCACTACATATACGGCCTTACTCTTTCGAGAAGCAAAGAACCCGATCGAAATAATTCTATATAGGATCTGTCACTTCGGACAGGCGTCTCCTATATACAACTTTTGGCGATGAAATTCTTTGCCTTGACAGGAGACCATGGATGCCACTTATGTGATCCTCTACCTCATATTCAAATTGTAATTAATTATCATGAATCATATTCACATAATTAATTCTTCCAAGGAAAATACGCATCTATTCATAATAGAGTGTTTTAATATGATATAAATAATTTAATCACATTAAATTAATTATCAATCCAATTTTCAATCAATAAACTTTGAATTTTACTTGAATAGTAGGTATAATCTCAAAGTACGTATTATTTCGAATTTTAATAATTAGAAGAATACACTTTGATTCCTCTGGCATTATCGAGTCCCTACCCGCTGTCATGGCCAGTACTAGCAAGAGTGGGGCAGACCACATACGCTGCAACCCTCTACCCCAATGCTCTCCGACCAGACATCATATCCACCTCAGGAAAGGATAATGCCAGATAGATCATCATGTACTTTGAGATGCTCATCGGTCTTTCAAACGAAATTATACCATATAATAAACATCAAAACAATTTTGATTATATTATAAGGAGATTTGCTAAACAAATCCACAATCCTATTCAAGCAAGAGAGTTTTGCATGTAAAAGTTGTCCTACAACTATTGTAGGATGACCTAGGGTTTTGTATGCAAACAATGTTTGTTGATAATTTCATATTAACCAATGATCAAGATCAACTATCTTATCATTATGGTTAGTGGGATGCCATTCAAGGAATTGATTATCATATTTAAACATTTCACAAATATTTATCAATAACCAATTTCAGAAAATTAATAATTAATTCTCATCAATACGTTTGAATGACTATCACAAGGTTCATGATCAAGTTTGTCAATTTCCAGCAGTGACCCCTAATCACTAAAATTAACTTATCTTGATCAATTTAAATACAAAAAATAGCGAAACCAGTTTCCTAAGATTTCCAACTTGATATTACAACATAAACTAAGTGATATTTCACGCATTTTGAGGCGTATCAAAAATGTAATTAACAAATTAATTGCGTTCAGATTTGTTGTTCCTGCAACAGTGAATACATGCTTACTCAAAAGACCATATCTTAAGCAAATGAAATCCAAATTCAGTAAACTCAGATCCTATGGTTTCCTTATTTAATGGGCAACAAAATCCAATTGAATATTTTGTGTTTAAACAATTTAAACAGTGCTGAAAAAATCAATTAGACAGAGGTGCGAAAATTCAAATGCGATAAAAAACATTCGCGACCCTTTCAAACCCAAGTCGTCCTAGGTCTATGGACCGTATCCAAAACCTTTTTCAACCTAAGGCTCTGATACCACTTGAAGGATATTGTGAATCCACAAGCGCATCACGGAAGCGTGATGATCGCATCTTATGCAATCGAGGCGACTAGTCGCACTAGTCAGAAGGTGCAGAAGAATTTAAAAAATAAATAAATAAAGTGATGAAACCACATGATCACAAGAACGTTTCTTGGATCGTTTAATCAAACCACAAAGTATTAGAAATACCTCACTAAGCGTGGTTGCGATCACGAGATCTCTAAAGCAAGAGATCCTCCTATCTCAAGTACGATCCACGAAGACAGCACTTGCATGATGAGACGTGTGACTCCCGCAATCCTTGACGAAGATCCAAGCCCTAAATCCCCTGATTTCATCCAACAATATCTGTCATCTTCCTCTAGAGCAAGTAGCCCCAGAGAAGATGGAGATCCTCGAGTAGTCGAAGGCGAAGGCGAGAAGGTCTCTCTCAATACACAAGGTGGACGACCACCTTAGAGAGAGAGAGAGAGATGGCGAGAATGAGAGAGAGAGAGTAGGCGTGTACTCTTGTGTTGTATGTGTCTCAAGGGCTAGGGTTGTCCTCCTTATATATTAGTTTGGGATCCAATGGATCTCAATCCATGGCATACATAGATCCAACGGCTAGGTTGATCCATGTATCAATCAACGACCCTGATTGTTATTGGTTAAAAACCAACAACATTAATTTATATTAAATTAAATATATGTTGCATTATTATCAACACAATTTAATTTTAACATAAGTTAATTATTAAGAGATAACAAGATAACAAAAAAGGGTGTCAACAAATCACCCCTAAAAAATAGGGGGCCTCACCTATGACTAAGTCATTGGTGACACCACCCCTTTTGGTGGTGATTTGTCTCCCTTTTATTTTATCCTATTATTTCTTAAAAAATTTCAATAACTTTTATTGCAATAATATCCACCAACTTAATTCCAAATTAATTTGTGAATATTTCAGTCATGCAATTGAAAAATATGTGAACCATATTCACAACCCAAACTAATTAGTAAATTACATTTCCAATTAATTAAATAATGTGAATTCAATCCACATTAATAATTAACAAATACTATTTACAAAATTTCTCTCTCTGATATATATTATAAATAACATTTATAATATACACAGATATTATGGATAGCATTATCCACGATCTGCTTTTCCTTGATAATTAAATCTCATTTAATTATCTTGGACAATCATTCTCACAATATGAATCTTATTCATATTATGCGTTATAATTAAATAATCAAGACCTTCTTGCTTGGATACAAAATTCATCATAGGAATTATTCCTGAACTCCTTTAAGAATAATGTGCTTTCTCCGCAGATACTTGGAGATAAGGACAGGGTGATTGTATTGTTCCACGTATAGTGCCTTGGATGTTGAGATCTCATCTCAAATCCAGATCTAATGGACCTCCCACAGATGCTTGATTAAATCAAGTCTGTATACTTAATCTTCTCATTGCATCTGAATCCCATTCAGATCAATGTCCAACACTTGGATTAAGATCAAGTTTTCTCTACTGAGAGGAGTCACTAAAATCAAGACATGTTACATCACTCCCTCGGACTAGAAGCCTCATGGTTATACAATCGTTTATGATCACATCACCCTCAGGTATTCCCAATACCTTCACATCCTGCATACTGGAAGACCAATGATCAACCTAAAGATGAAGATCAATTTTACACTGTCTTCTTCAGGGTTTGATCACCAAGTTTCTCAATCTTGGTCATTGGGATTTGGTATCGATCATTTGCTTCCCAAAGCATATACCATTCCTTCAAATTCTTGTAATGCTTCCAAACCACGACGACCATGCATGGAATTTGATCGGTCCAATACCTCATGAGTGAGATCATGTCTTCTGGTTCATAAATGAACCTGTATGATCCCTTTGAGAGCCCGCATTACTCATATGCCCTTATATGCACACCAGCTCATCGGTGTATAGACCTTGGTTAGGTCATCAACCTAATGGTCTGCCAATGTACATACTCAGACATATAGTAACACATCTTTCTCTGGATAGAGAATGTGTGCCTATGTTGTGACAATATTAAACATAGGACTTAGGTTATCTCGATCTTGCTAAGTCAATCCTTTGACCTAACTAATCTGACACCTTCGAATCACTATTCCCATGCAGAGGACATGCACCAAGAGGTCGGTCAGATATCAACCCATATGAGAAAGGATTGCCAACTCCTACTCAGGCTGGAGATCATCTCTTAATAATCATTTGACTGTGCTTGATGAGTCCTCTATTGAACCCATTAGATATTCATCCAAGCACCAACCTCTATGATTCATTTAATGAATCAACAGCTATATGATTATTTAGACGGCCACGGTACATAACCCTAATTGTACAGAGGGACCTATTATGCAAATTAGTTATTCTTCATTTCAGATAAGGGAATCATATTCGCAATAAAATTTATTGCATAATGGCTCGTCGTGGGATCGCATGTCCATCACTACTCCTCTTGTATATCCTTTCGTTTCACTCTATCTTCTTCCATTTTATCATTTACCCCTTTTCTTTGTGTGTGTGTGTATATATGTTATACTTAGGATGTGCTTTATCTTAAGTATGGGGGGGGTGAATGATATGTGTTGTTCATATTCATTCTGTTCATCACTCTTGTTGTTGCCTATACTTAGGGATACACTACCCTAAGTATTGGTGGTGATGTTGTTCATATCGGTTTTTTTATTTTTGATCCCGTACAATCTCTGTATCGGTTTCACCCTTTTGTACGGTCTTCTATACTTAGGATTACTTGATCCTAAGTATAAGGGGATCACCGACCTCTATTCTTTTCATTTTTTTCTTTGAGTCGTTGTAGCATAAGAGTCTTTTCACTTTTCTATACTTAACATGAGTTATGTCTTCCTTTGCAGCTCTCTGATCACTATGAGGACATAGTTCGAGCCAAGTTTAAGGGGGTGTCCTATGATTGTAAATATACTTTAGACATAACTCGTACTTTTATGTTTATTTTTGGGGATATGTATGTAAATTCCTAAAATCCACTTGTGTACATAAACTTTGATCAACATTAAAAAAAACAAAAAAGAAACAACAACAACAAAAAACCACAACAACAAAATAAAAAAAACAAAAAAAATCTTGTATATACGTGTATATATTTTAGGGATTTTATCACTTGTGCCCCTCCGAGATCTCACAATTTCAGTTATGCCCCTATATTTTTGGTAATATCAGTTGTGCCCCTCACTTTTTGCTCCGTCATCAGTTGTGCCGTTCCGTCATATTGAACGTCAATGAGTTCACTTATCCATAGTTTTTTCAAACCTTGGTGCAGTTAAGAAAGGTATTAGTGTCCAGACTTCTTCTTCATCTTCTTCCTCCTCCATTTGTCGTTCTTCCTTTCTCTTCATAATTTCTCTCTCTTAATTACATCTTCATGCATCCATCGAATCTTTAATTTTTTTGCATTTTCAGGCATATATCACTCATTACGGATCAAACAGTGAATTTTATTGAATTTTTCGATGAATTTTCATGAATCAATTAATCATAAATTTATCTCAAATAAAAAAATACTGAAAGTCCGTGACCTAGGGGCGTCAGACTAGAGGACTGACCTGGGGGCACCGGGCAGCGAGGCTAGGGGGGCGCTTGGGGAGGCAGGGTCACAGGGTTGCGGGGTCTGGGGGGCGCGGGGGAGGCAGGACAGGGGGCTCGGGGTAGCGGGGGTGCGGGGGAGGCAGGGTCACGGGGGTGCGGGGCCTGGAGGGCACGTGGGGAGGTAGGGTCGCGGGGCTGCGGGGCCTGGAGGGCGCGTGGGGAGGCAGGACAGTGCGTGCGGAGGGAGGCAGGGTCGCGGGGGCGCGTGGGGAGCAGGGCAGGGGGCGCGGGGCCTGGGGGGCACGTGGGGAGGCAGGGCAGGGGCGCGGGGGAGGTAGGGTCGCGAGGTCGCGGGGGAGCGTGGGGAGGAAAGGCAGGGGGCATAGGGCTGGGGCTGGGCGCAGGGAGGAGGTGCAGGGGGCAGTGCAGGCTAGGGCTGGGCACGGAGGAGAGGTGCGGGGCTAGGGCAAGGGCTGGGCACAGAGGGAGGTGTAGGGGCAGTGCGGTGATGGAGGGGAGGTGCAAGGGGCAGTGCGGGGGCGGAGGGGGGAGGTGCGTGGGTGGAGGAGGGGGAGGACGGAGATAGAGGCGAGGCACGTGGGCAGAGCCGGGGCTCGGGGGAGGCTGCATGAGAGCTTTAGGAGGAGGAGGGAGGAGTTGTGGTGGAAGAAGAGAAGGGAGGAAGAAGACTGAAGAGGAAGAGGGTATAAAATGACCATATAATCCTTTTTTTTAAAATTAATATCGCTTATGTCCTCAAAGTTAACGTCCATTTGCATTGTGGATGGACTGTCACTAACCCGAGGGGCACAAGTGATAAAATAGCAAGAAGTGAGGGGCACAACTGATATTACCAAAAAGATAGGGGCATAACTGAAATTGCGAGATCTCGAAGGGGCATAAGTGATAAAATCCCTATATTTTACTAACCGTTTTTCCTATTTGAAAAAAAACTACAAAACCAAAAATCTATAAAAGCTGCATAAAAAAACTCTTTTTACGTGCGCATCAGTTTTCCTTTCTTATCCAAATCCCATAAAAAGTTAAAATTAGAAAATTGTTTAAAAAAATTGCTTTCTTTTTGCATTTGCATGTGCATTCTTTAGGACTAGTATTGACATTTAAACTAAGTCTGGAATAAAATTGAGGAATGGAGCTTAGTTGGACCTTAATCCACTTAATTTCAGAGGAACCTTATAAGATTGGAGTTAAGACTTTTCAGGTTGTAGTGACTTTATTCTTTGAGTCCATTAGACTATGTTAACATGTCATTTGGATTAGTCTAAGTAGAATATTTAGCAACACATGCATGATTCTTTTAGACCATGGCTTATCTTAGACAAGCACTCTACATGTAGCTCTTCATGGAGGAGGTAGTGAGAAGGCAGAATCTTTTTGCTTGGAGTAGCATACGAGGGTAGTAAATCTAGGCGGAACCTCTTATCTTCCTCTTGGGATGGAAGTGCATCTCAACCTGGTCTAGCGATGTTGAGGTCTAAAGACAGGATGCTGTGGGGTTGCAATAATGCTTCAAAAGAGGGATAGTCTACTAGCTCAAGAGGAAAAACTACTTATGTACATGCTGCACCTTGCATATATTTTCAAAAAAATGAAAAAAGAGAGAGTAAAATGCAGAATCTCCAAAAGTGGTCAGGCATGATTGAAAAGTAATATGCATGCCGGAGTGTATATAAAAGGAGAAAAAAAAGAGAAATTATTAAGAGCTTCAAAGTCAAGTATTTGTAAGCTTGCAGCTGGATGACTTGGCTACATTGGTTATGCATCCAAGGATAGGTAGCTACACTGGTTACTATCCATTCTTTTCTCCATCTCCTCTTCTTGAGCTGGTTGTACTTGAACTTAGAAGGGAATATCCCCATTTCTCGAGGAAAGAGTTGCTAGATCGGGGTACTAGAGTTACCTTATTCAGGGAGGTTGTTTCTTTGCTACTTTTCAGATGGGGAGAGATATATTTCACTTACACCGTACAAGTAAAGATTCATAATCATAAGAATTTGTGTATGTCGAATTGTTCTGACCTGACCGCTGAGGAAACCTAAATAGGAGTCTTATGGAACTTAGAGGCTATTAGGTTTTAAATCCATTTCCCATTAAGGTTCCGCCACACTAATAATCAAAAGGTCTGACAGAGTCCCATACTATAATTTTATGAAGATAAGTTTAATATTAAATATTGTCCTTATTTCTTCATTTTTTCTTTTTCTTTTTATTCACTTATTCTTTCAAATAGGTGTTTGCTAAGGGACTAGCAATAGTAAAGTATAAGGGGATGATGAATCTGCATTTCATCATCTTTATTCATTTATTTTAGCTTAAAATCCCTTATAAAACATTGTATATAATACTAACTCCATATTCTTACTAACTTGCATCTATGCGTAAATATTTTACACTTCTTACCATTTTAACCTAAAGTAAATAAGTAAGGAAAGAAGGGAAAAATAAAGAAAAGAAAATAAAAAAAGGAAGACTATATATATGTAATATATACAGGCTGACCTGAACCCCGAGAGATGGTTAAGTCTTGACCTGATCAACAAGGAATAAAGTTGGGGGAGATAGGGTCCTCAATCAGAAAATTAAAAAAAATGTGTGATGTGTATATTTGTATACTACACTATTTTATTTGTACATAAATTGACCTCAAACAAAAAATATTCAAAACAAAAGTTGTAAATAAAAATGTGTCCTAAATAATAAAAATAATTGCACAATATAATCATATACATAATAAAAGAAACCACGCTTAGAAAAAGCCACTAATCAATAATTGAAAGGCCAATTACGACTCCATATGAACTGAAATTGAACCAAAATCACTTCTTTTGTATTCTAAATTGAATTATCTTTAAAATGGCCGTGAATTCATAATTTTTGGAGTTAGGGGTGAAAAGCTGGTTTTCTGGGGTGGTTTGTGTAATTTTCTCATGTATTTGTACATATTATATTTTTTAAATATTTTTAAATATTTTTACTAATTATTTAAAATAAAAATAAAAAAATATAAATTTTAAAACAAAAAATAATTTCCTTATTTAACCATGTATATAGTGCCATATATGTATGTAACATATGTATATAGTTAGTTTTCTTAACTAACTACCACAAAAAATAAAAAAAATTAACATTTAATTTCCAAATTATTAAAGTGATGAAAATACAAAAAAGTTAATTTTTGTAAATAATTTTAACACTAATCCTTTTACTTTATCACATTTTATTTTTTTCTTTCTTATCTCGTATCTTCATCCAAAATATCAAATTTCAATTCCTATCTTTTCGAATTATATAGCTCCTTCCCCATCATTTCAATTGGATCAATCTTTGGTGAGAGGAGCCCGATCTCCGAGAGTCTTCTTGTCGCAGAAGGGTGCCTAGCCTCTGAGTCGTCCGGTGACAGCCAGTCGGCGTTCATCGAGGTGATCAAGGTCTTTTCCGCTCCTATGGTGAGATCCACACTTTTCTTCTCTTATTTTTATCGTAGGTTAATCGTAGTTTTATTTTTCATATTTTTATTCTGTCATCATTTTTTTATCTAGATCTTAAAATCCATCATGATTTTGATCCATCTCTGACTCCGATTTTTCATCTCATTTTCTTGATCTCTTCACGATCTTTTCTACCTATCATGATCTCTCAACTCCAGCCATGAACGATGGTCGGAGACTCGGATTCATTTTCCACATCGCTAGGATCTGCATCCACTCATGCATTCCATTTTGATTTTAGGATCGAGTCATCATGCTCGCGTTCTAATTTCTTAATAAATTAAAATTTAAAAAAAATATATTTTTTTATCTTTCTCTCTAACATTTTTTTGCAGGATCACCTAAAAAATAAAAAAAATATAAAAAAATTATAGTTTCTTTTCTAAAAAATAAAATAAAAAGATTTTTTACTCATCTTTGTTTCTGTATACCATCTACAAATAAAAGAAATTAAAAAAAATAAAAAAGCCTTAATGCGGGGCGGCCCCCCGCCACCACCCAGGAGCGCCTCAGCGCGGCATCTCTGTCGCCGCCCCTCCGAGCATCGTCTCTCCAACTGCCTGGAATCTCCAGTCGTCATCGCCAGCACGCCTCTCCACAGGAGCCGGGGCAGCCCCCCGTACCGACAGCATTGTCGATTGACACATGGGCCTCGGAGTAGCAGGCCGCCACGCCGCACTTAACCTCCACGGCCACTACCGACAGCCACGCCCTCCACGACACTGTGCAATGCCTTCGCCGGAGGAGCCACCGCCCATACATGCCGACGCACGGTTGCCACGCGCCTCCACCGCCACAGACATCCGAGTGCTCAGTGTCGTCCTCTTGTTTCCTCCTCCCATGAACACCGCCGCTGCCACCATCCGTCAAGGATATCATCGCCCTCCGTGCCACCATCTTCGTGTGCCAGATCTAATGCCGTTGTCGTTTTCGGAGGGAGAATCGAGGAAGGCGATGCCCTCCATGCCTGTCTATTGGGAGAGATCGAGGAGAGGGGCAGCGCACCTGTAGCCCCCTCCCAACATCAAGAAACAAAGAGAAGCCAAGAAACCCTAGGGAGTTAAGAAAATATTGGAAATTTTACAACTCTACCCTCGAAAGATTCACATATTATAAAAACACCCCTGTTCCAGCACTTAGCACGTGCACAACACGTTTTATTAGGTAATTTATATTTTTCATCCTGATGTTTATTTCTGTTATTTATTTGGTGAACAAAAATTGAATATTTGCAATTTAGTCCATGATTTCCAAACCATTATTTTGCTTGTTTTCTTATTGAAAATTTTTTTAGTTGCTCAATAAATTCTCTAAAAATCATGCCATGCTCTTGATGTGTGTATCTTTCTAGCATAAAGTTTTCATTGCATTTCTTTTCCATTTGTTATTATTAAAAAATGTCATTTTATCTTCCAGAAATATAAAAATTTATAAAAATTTTGAATATTTCTCTAAAAAGTCTATAAGAATTGAGCAGTTTTACTTTATTATCTTTAAATTTCTTTCCAAATTTCACGCATTAACTCTTTTAAAAATCCAAAAAAATTGAAAAACATAAAAAATCTTATAAAAATCACATAAAATTCTACAAAAATCCAAAAATTGTGATTTCAGTTCCAGTTTGTAGATATTTTCATATGTTCCATCATAAAAATTATTGCCAGGATTTTTGGGAATTAAAATATTTTTAAGTTGCAAATTACTCGAGGTTGTGCACTATTACTCATTTTTGTTACTGTTAGATTTTTTAAAAATACAACAACATCTAAAAATTCTACAAAAAATGATGAAAACATTTCAAAGTCTTTAAAACCTAAAAATAATTTCTCTGGATTTTTCTGATCATCTTTGATATAATTGAAAAATACAAAAAAATGTTTGATGTGTGTGTTTCTTTCTTTGTGCATATTGTTCTTTATTTGAAAATTAAAAAAAGTGCAAAATTAAAATCACTAAAAATTAGAACTCAGAAAATAAAAAAATAAAAAATTAAGAAGAGAAAAATTCCACAAAAACCAAGGATAGTTCGCCTTTGAGGTTTCTTCTTTTTCTCTTAATTGATTTTTCATCGATTATTTATATAACCATCATGAATTGTGGCCTCCCTGAGTTCGATCCTGTCCACTATACAGGTAAATAAGTTGCAAAAACATTTATCTTGCTCCACTTTATTTTCTATAATTATTTTGCAGTGAGAGAAGAAAAAGTTTGTTTGTTTGATCCGAGATTTTTGGGGGATAACGACGGCTCCGTGCCGTTAATAACCTATCCTCGAGGATTTCTGCTCAACAATACTATTCCTCTGAGGATAACTCCTATGATGGCTGACTCATACGCTTCATCTACACTCCAGCATGATTTCCCTGAGGATAACACTTATAATGGTTGGGAATCATATGCTTCATCTCCTTCTTATCATTATGATCTCCCACCACATGCTCACAAAAAGATCAGCTGAAAACCATCTTAATCATCGGTTATCCTCCCTCCCTCCCAACCACATCAGTCTCCTTGTACTTCTTCCTCTACTTAGGCCAAGGTCTAAGTATAGGGGGGGGGGACCGATGCCATCTATACATACCATTCTCCCCACCTCACGATAGCCTCATTTCCACCCTTCTTCTATACTTAGGCTGACCAGACCCTAAGTATAGGGGAAACAATGCTCATCTGTATATACTCTCGTCACTCACATATCCCGACCGCCTCATTTTCACTCTTCATCTATACTTAGACTGTTCACAATCTAAGCATAGGGTGACGGGTTGTTATATCTTTTTATTTTCTTTTTCACTCTCTTACGCTTAGCCTGAGCTAGGTCTTCTCTACGCTTCTTGTGATCTGAGGACACAACACTCGCTAAGTATAGGGGGTTGTATATATACTCTGTATATATTTTACCCATAGCTCATACTCTCGCATAAGTCTATATGTACTTATGGGGCGGGTAACTAACCTTAAGAAAAACAACAAAGTTTTACTACTAACACTGACTGAGTCCAACCAATTTTTTTTAAAAAATGGCTTCTTATTCATTTTTGCATAAAAAATCGAAAAAAATAAACAAGAAAAAAGAGAGAAAGAAATCACAAAAATAACATGAAAAAAATTTGTGTCTGCATTCCACACACCTTCACTTCATCCAGCATTACATTCATTGCATTTGTGAAAAGTCCATGGGTTCTGAACTGAGTAATGAGCGGAACCAAGAGTGATTTGGACTTGACCTTAATCCACCTAACTTCTAGAGGAACTTCACCAACAAATATTATTTTAGAAGCTTCAGGTCTTTGACTTAATTCTTCGGGTTCCACATGACAATGTGCAGCATTTAACTATTAGTATCTAACCTAGTCTCCCCATTCTGGGTACGACTCTGGAATAGGGAATTAATTTGTACTCTCGCACTATGCACTTATCTCAACTCAGATGGGGTGTTGGAAGACTGCGCGAGTTTCTTTTCTGGTAGCATGGACATCTAAACACCTAAGTACGAGTTGAAATAAAGCTTTAGAAAAGGGATGGATGGCTGGGCACAATTTTTTCTAAGACCCCAAAACAAGTAAGGAAAAAAAGATTCCATATCCGTAGGGGCACAACAAGATCCATGCAGAACCACCAAAAATCAAAATACAAAGAAGCCTACTACCAAATAAACAATTGACCAAATAGGTCCAAGCTTCAAGAAAACTTGCAGATCTTGGTGGAGACTTCGCTAAACTGGCCGGCTTCACAAGGAGAGGTGACTACACTGGCCACCCTCCAGTTCTTTTCTCCTTCTTCTAAATTCTCCCTCTATTTGATTATGAACACAGCGCGACGGACCTTAGAAGGAAATACTTGACTCCCCGAGGATGAGTTACTGGAGAGGAGGTTTGAATGGTAGTCCGGCATTCTGGATGGGAAGAGCTAAAACCTTTCATACATATGAGTCGATTGTTCAATGTTCATGGGGTATGCTTTGGGAGGTGGATTGATATAAGATGAGTTTTGAGCAGAAACTGTGATAGAGATGTGTAGAACTTGAAGGCTGATGATTTTAAAATTCTAAGCCTCACAGAAGTTCTACCAAACTAATAATACAAATGTTAAGTCTAGTTTCATTTTCAGCTTCATCTCGTGATCTTGGTATGGAACCCAATCTAATTTCACCTCATTGCATTTCTTTTCATGCTCAGGGACGAGCATGGTTTAAGTATAGGGGGATGATGAGTCTCAGATTCATCACTCTAAAAGTCATGAATTAAGCTCAAGTCCCTAAATTTCATTGCTATTTTTTCATTTATATTTCATAATTAGCATTCACGCATGTTTTGATAAGAATGGCATTCTATCACTTATTATTGCACAAAATAAGAAGCCAAAAATCTCAGCCTAATTGACATGTAAATTAGCCTAACTTCCCTGATTTTTAACTAATTCATGCTAACACCAAATTACCCAAAACCACCTCCAATGTTTACATATTACTAACAAGAATAAATGAAAAATACAAAAAAATCACTAACCTAAATAAGTGGACCAAAAACCCAAACCCTAGTTCTAGGATTTCCAGATGAAAACCTTGATATTGACATGTAAATTAACCTAACTTCCCTGATTTTTAACTAATTCATGCTAACTCCAAATTACCCAAAACCACCTCCAATGTTTACATATTACTAACAAGAATAAATGAAAAATACAAAAAAATCACTAACCTAAATAAGTGGACCAAAAACCCAAACCCTAGTTCTAGGATTTCCAGATGAAAACCTTGATATCTTCTTCATCTAGTGTCAATTTGGTACTACTCACTTTCAAACTAATGTTCATTCAAATACCTTTAAAACAAGACCAAGTTCAATTGAATGAAAGCTCATTTGTGAAAATTGGGTATTGGGCCTCTTTTGTAGATTTTGTATTTCAACAGTTTTTGACCTATTATTTTATGTACATAATTAATCTATTTTATTTTATTTTTCTTTAATTTATCTTCTTTGATAATTTTATTAAAATGCACAAAAGTCCAAATCCAAACCGATCTTGAAATCAAAGAAAATAACTGAATCCGAGTCTTCACTAACCGTCTGTTCAAAAATTGTCTCTTTCGTATTTTATTTTATTATTCTTTTAATTATACATAAAAATATAAAAAAATATATTAATGAGTAAATACTTTTATTTAATTTTATCATATTTTTACAGATTTTTATATGTTTAAAAATGATAAAAAATTATAAAACCAAAAAATCACGGTGTTCTATATACATGGGATACCCCAATAAAATCACTTTATGCAAATGATTGTTTTTGGTTTTAGTCTCTTCAGGAATGATGTAGATCTCGTCGAAACGAGCAACTTTCATGAAGAAATGTTTTTGATCCAAGGTCATTTTCTATTTCTTTTTGAATTATCTTTGTATTTTTATTTTCGATTTTTCTGGGGTTGACCTGTGGCAGCTCCAAGAGCCACCATTTATCTCCATTTTTTGCCTTATTTATTTTAGTTTTTATAAAAATAATATAAAAAAATAAAATTGAAAAAAAAGTCTCGCACGTGCGGAGCACGTGCCTCTTGCACACGTGCCCCAGAGGTGCTCCACCCGCCCCTCCTCTTGTAGCCATGAGGCGAGATCAGGACCGCCCGATCTTGGCTGATCGGACGGTTCCTATACCTCATATTCCTCTCTCTCCCACTTTCCATATCGGGAGGCACCGCTCCAATTTCTCTATCCCTCCTCCGCGAATCTCGTCGTGGCTCCTCCTTTGGGAATCCCGACCACCGCCACCTCTAATCTATGTTGCCTTCCTGAAATAAACCCTTGACAGATTGATTAATAATCTCTCAATCAGATCCCCTAATCCTCAATTGAATCCCAAATCGATAGTCCACCATCGCACCCCCTTCCCCTCAATGCCACCGCCGCACCCGACCAACCCATCTGCTGATAGCTCTACAAACAGGAAGGGCAGCAGTGACATCGTCGCTTCTTCCCATTCAACCCGGCGAGATCCGGCCATATCGACCGCTACAGCTTGAGTATCCAGCCACTCGTTGCTCCGCACCGTTGTTCGACCACTGTTGTGCTACCGACCTGATAACCCCTTCCATCTTCATCAACATACCCTTTCGACTCCACAACTACGATTGCAACTACATCGACAATGACTCCCGCTTCATCAACTCAAGCCACCATCGTCTTCGCAGCTCGCCTGCCAGAATCTTCTCCATCATCGACTCCGGACGTATATCATCCGCCCGCACCAGCCTCGACTGCAACGTCACGACCGCAGCAGGAGCGCCTCCGCCATGCCTTCGCCGCTCGCCCAACAAGGAGCCTCGCCTGCTACTCCTCCTTTCTGTCGAGCATGTGTCCCAAGGCCCTCGCCACGTGCACGGCACGTGCACTGGGGAAAATTCTCAACAACCACCCCCACACCACCACACGTGATTCGCAAGTGTGTGGGGTGAAACATTGCATAGACACCCTTGAAGATCCACTAGATCTCCAGTCAAGCCCCGGCCCGAGGATCGCGTGAGGAGCACGTGACCACTTGGGAAATTAGCAGCATAAACCCCCCAGTCTCGCTAATTCCACATCCAGCCCCACCACCAAAGGTCACGTGCATCGCACGTGACCTCTGGTTATTTTGCAAAAATGCTGCCAGGAATTACGGTAATTACATTCCAGTCCTTCTACTTGCATTTTGTTTTATTTTTATTATTGTATAAATTGAGACAGAGCCATGTGTTCCTCCATTATTTTAAACAATTGTATTGCATCATTTTATTATTAAAAATAGGCATTTTGTTCTACAATTAATTCTCTACATCATGACATGCTTGTGATATTTTTGTCATCTATGATTAATTAATAATTATTATTCTTGTGATAAATTGCATATTTTATCCATTTTGTGCTTGGAAATTAAAAAGTAATTAACCATAGCTCTGAAAATTGCCGAAAAATCATTGATTTGAGAATTAATTGTGTTGAACATTATGCTCAAAAAGATTTGTATTTGCATGCATATAATTGCCCTATAAAAATCATTTTGCCGATTTCGATCGTTAATTTTTAATAGGTATTAAATCTCTTATTTTTTAGGGTTAGTATTTTTCTAAGATCCATCACCTAGTGATAGATCTTGGATAATTTATCTCTTGAAAATAATTAGATTTAATATTTATTATAATTAATTATTGAAATTCATTGTGTTTGCATTCATAAATTCATAAAATATTTATCTTGCATCCAAAAATTCCAAAAACATTACAGTGCATTCATTTCATCATAATTAATATCTCAGCCATGTTTCGTATTTTTCGGACATCGTTTGATTGAAAATCATATTTGAGTCCCTACAATTGGCTACATTTGCATTTTGCATCTTAAAATTGCATTACAAATACAAAAATACCACCTGGAAAATTGTGCACGAACTTTTATAGAGAAAATTCTAGGTTGTTCCTTTGCCTTCTTGAGTTCGACCTTGGGACTTGCCCAAGTAAAATAAACATCAAACCACTTTGAATAAAATTGATTAATTTATTGTGGTTAATTTCTTGATCGATTCCGATTGCCTGACAATGACAAATTCAACATTAATTTAAACGCTTGATAATTCCCCATAATTAATGTAGGGAGATTCATGACCCGTCAAAACGCCATCCCCAACACCAGTAGTTCCAACCTCACTTTCTGTCTCCACCACACTTCCAGAACTGTAGACATGTACAACAACAGATGCAGTCTGCGTATTTTATCTTGGACATTATGTGATGTTTTATGCATTATATGTTTTTTGATAATCTTTGATTTATTTAACTCTATTTCTTTTGTGGCAAGGCATGCTTATTTGAGGACGCTCGAAGAGGAACGGAGGCTGGAATCTCAGAGTGAAGTTCCTGTTGAGAGAGCTGCAGAAGATGCCATCAAGCTACTTCGAAGATCATCTTGTTGTGTATATTATTTTTTTATACCTGGATTATGGACTACATTGTTTGGTGTGTTGAGTTTGTTTCACCCTTTCTTGGGTGGGACTCAACTTGAGTGGCTGATATTAGGGTTTAGGAACATGGCTCCTAGAGCTTCTTTAGATTTGATCTTTTTTTTGTGCTTGATCCGTAATATATGGCACACTAATATCATTTTAGCATATTCACTTATATCTAAGATTCTGAGACACACTCAATCTACATTTTGTTGGAAATGCGAGCCCACGGCAAGCCATTATGCAATAAATGTTGTTGCAATTCACTCCTTGATCTGAAATGAAGAATACATAATTTGCATAATAGGTCCCTTAGTGCAATTAGGGTTATGTACCATGGCCATCTTAATAATCATACAGCTGTTGATTCAATTATTGAATCATAAAGGCTGGTGCTTAGATGAATATCTAATGAGTTAGATTGAGGACTCATCAAGCACCGTCAAATGATTATTAAGAGATGATCTCCAGCCTGAGTAGGAGATGGCAATCCTATCTCATTTAGGTTGATATCTGACCGACCTCTTGATGCAGGTCCTCTGCATAGGAATAGAGATTCGGAGGTGTCGGATGAGTTAGGTCAAAGAGTTGACTTAACGAGATCGAGATAACCACAGTCCTATATCGTATGCTGTCACGATACGGCCACACATCCTCTGACCAGAGACAGATGTGTTACTATATGTCTGAGTATGTATATTTGGCAGACCAATAGGTTGATGGCCTAATCAAGGTCTATACACCGGCGCGCTGGTGTGCATATAAGGGCATATGAGTAATACGATCTCTCAAAGGGATCATACAGGTTCACTACTGAACCGGAAGACATGAGCTCACTCATGAGATATTGGGAAGAATCAAATTCCGTGTGCACGGTCGTCTCGCTTTGGAAGCTTGACTGAATTTGTTGGTTTGATATATACTTTTGGAAAGTATATGATCAAGACCTAGGTATGATATATGCTTTTGGAAAGTATATGATCAATACCGACTCCCAATGATCGAATGAGAAACTTACTGATGTAACCCTGAAGTAGACAGTGTAAAGTTGATCTAATACTTCGGGTTTATTCTGAGTCTTCCAGTATGCCGGATGTACAGGTATTGGGAATGCCTGAGGGTGATGTGATCATAAACGGTTGTATAACCATGACGCTTCCATTCCTAGGGAGTGATGAAACGGGTCTGGATTTTAGTGACTCCTCTCAGTAGAGAAGTAATCTGATCTTAGTCCAAATGTTGGACATTGATCTGAATGTGATTCAGATTCAATGAGAAGATTAGATTTGCGGTCTTGATTTAATCAAGCATCTATGGGAGGCCCGAGATCTGGATTTGAGATGTGATCTCAATATCCATGTCACTATACGTGGAACAATACAATCACCCTGTCCTTATCTCCATGTATTCGCGGAGAAAGCGCATTATCCTTGAAAGAGTTCATGGATAATTCTATTGTTGATATATGTATTCGAGCATTGAGAAAAAGGATAATTAAATGTGATTTAATTATCATGAATAATATGAATTTTATTCATATTATAAGGAGAGTTATCTTAGATAATTAAATGTGATTTGATTATCAAAGATGTGAATAATGTGAATGTGATTCATATTATTTGAACACATGAGATAAAGAGATCCAAGATGATTAAATATGATTTAATTATCAAGGATAAGAATAATGTGGATAGTAATATCCAATTATTCATAATATATTATAAATATGATTTATAATGTATTAGAGAGAATTAAATATAATTTATATTAGTAGATTAATTATTAATGTGTATTGGATACACATTGTTTAATTAATTGAAAATGTAAATTACTTTTTGTTTTGGGTTGTGAATGTGATTCACAATATTCCAATGTCAAGATTGCAATATTCCCAAAATTAATTGAGAATTATTTTTTGGTGAATAATTGTTGGAAAATAAGTTGAGAGAAAAACAAGGAGATATGCAATCCCATGGGAATCCATGGGATTGCCCTCCCCATATGGGAAGAGGGGGGCGGCACCAATTCCTTTATGGAATTGGTGGCCGTCCACTCCTCCCAATAGGGAAGGAGGCTCTCATTTGTTTTTCCACTCCTTATTTAGTTGGTTTAATTTGGTATTAATATATGTTTGATTTATCAAATATATTTAATCAAAATTAAATCACAAGTTGTTGGCTTTTACCAACAACAATCTTGACCATTGGATTGTCATAAATCAATCTCAACCATTGATTTTGTATGACACATGGAATGAGATCCATGGATCCCAAAACCCTATAAATAAATAGGCACTCTTGGCTCTCTTTTTACACATAATGCTTGAGAAGCATCTCTCTCTCCCTCTCTCTTTCTCTCTAGAGGTCAGCCCTCTCTCTCCCTCTCATGGCCGTCCACCATGGATGCCATGGAGAGGTTCTCCATCGCCGCGGCATCGTCGTTATGCTGCCCGTTATTCTGCTCGTGGATCTCCGTCTTCTTCGGTGCGCCTCGCTCGTGAAGAAGACGTTGGATCTCGTGTGTCGAGATCAGGAGATCCGCCGCTTGGATCATCAACATGGATTGCGAGAAGCACGCGGTTCATCCCCGCGCTCGCAAGCGTCTCCTCCGTCGGATCGGACTTGAGACAGGAGGTCTCTTCGTTTAGAGACTTGATCGCAACCACGCTTCAAGAGGTAATCCTAATTACTTGTTTGTGGTTTAGACGAAACGATCCGAGAAGTGTTCTTGGATCATGTGGTTTCGTCGTATAAAATTTTTTAAATTCCGCTGCACCGAGCAACTAGTCCGACTAGTCGCTCCTCGTCGTATTCGATATGACACTCACGCTTCCGTGATGCGCTTGAGGATCTAACCATATCCTTCAAGTGGTATCAGAGCCAGGTTGACGGTTTCGAATATGATTCGCTAACCGAGGACGACTTGGGTTCGTTTAGGTCGCGAAAGTTTTTATCGCATTTGATTTCGCAGATCTGTTTAGTGTAATTTTTCGGCCATGTTTAAATTGTTTAAACACGAAAATAGCACTTGGATTTTGTTCCCCATTAAATAAGGAAACCATAGGATCTGAGTTTGCGTAAATCGGATTTCGTATGCTCGAGATATGGTCGTTTTAATGAACATGTATGCACTGTTGCGGGAACTGTGAATCTGAACGTGATTAAAATGTTAATTACTGTTTAGACTTGCCTCGAAATGCGTGAAACATCACTTAGGTTCTGTCCCAAATCAAATTAGCAAACTTTAGAAATTGACTTTGCTTAATTTGGATTTAATATGATTGAGATATGCCAATTTTAGTAAGTAGGGGTCACTGCTGAAATTGCTTTCCTAATCTAGAACCAAGTGATTGTCAATTAATGAAATTAATTGTTAATTTCGAGAAATAATTATGAAAAATATTTGTGAAATATTAGAGAATGATTATTTCCTTAATTGACTTGGCCCCAACCTATTAGTTGATTAGATTTGATCTAAACCATAATTGGAATTACAATCATCAAACTTCTTGCTTGAATAGGACTTGGGAATTTGCCTAGCAAATTTCCTTAAAATCAAAATTGTTTTGATTACTATATGGTATAATTTAGGTTGAAGAACCGATGATCATCTCAAGTACAAAATAATCAATTTGGCATTATCCTTTCCCGAGGCGGATATGGTGTCTAGTCGGGGATCGCTGGGTCAGCGGGTTGCAACGTATGTGGTCCGCCCCACTCCCGTCGGTACTGGCCATGACAGCGGGTAGGGCCGGGATAATGTCCGAGGGATTATGATGTATTTTTCTAATTATTAAAATACGAATTAATACGTACTTTGAGAATAATATCATATATGTATATTCAAGCATAAAATTAAGTTTGATTGATTGAATTGGATTGATAATTAATTTAATATGATTAAGTTAATTATGTCCAATTAAGAATACTCTAATATGATTAGAGTTAATAATTCCCTTGAAAGAATTAATTATATGAATGTGATTCATAGTAATTAATTAAATTTGAATAAGAGGTGGAGGATCACATAAGTGACATCCATGGTCTCCCGTCAAGGCGAAGGGTTTCCGTCGCCAGGGATTGTATATAGGAGACGCCTGTACGAAGTGACAGTTCCTATATACAAGCGCATCTGGATCGGACTCTTTGCTTCTCGAAAGAGTAAGCCCGTATGCGTAGTGACCCCAATATCGGATCCTCATATTATTGGGGCGATATTGGATTGTGCATAGAGAGTTCTATTCCTGTTGACGGTTGATTCAATTAACGACGGGTCAACATCACCTTAGGGGTGGTGGGCCCGGGTGTTAAAGACCGAATTGGGAAATGCAAGTTGGACTTGCAAGGCGGAATGTGTTCCCGCTTCTCTTTATTGGAGTTGCAGTTTCTCATATTATTGGGATGTAACAAAGATAAAGAGGAGATCCCAGATCTTGCTGAGATATAATGGTAAGTATATCTCTTACATTGAAAGTGATTAAGGGAATGAACTTTCATTGTTGACATGGCAAGACAACTTTGATATAAAAACTCCTAAATCAAAGTATAATATGTGTATATATATAAATATATACCCTTATGCAAATTACTTATTTCAGATAATCCTTCATTAAACCCACTCAATGTTATACTCATTAATAACCAGTAGAATATCATGGATTGGACCCTTGATCCAGATATTGTACTTGCGATTGGACACATAATGTATGTGGTTGCAATGTGCAAGATTCCTCATAATAATGAGAAGTGATAATTAAATAAGACAATAGGACTAAAACCCTAGGGCTTGTATGTCTCTATAAGTCTTGATCTTATCGAATGTATTTTTGAAGTGACATGTCGATGATGATCGTAATTATCAAATTAATCCTTATAAAATCAATAAAGATATTCTGGCATATATATGTGCTCTTGACATTCAATCATGAATGACATAGTTCTCTACATCATGTAGAATGGTAGCTCTATTAGAGATAATGTATTCAAATTGTTTGAATACCTACCTGAACCGATGCTTCAAAGAGTTTAGATGGATGTAGATGATGAGTGTCATCATTCTACTGTCTATACTCTAGTCATTCATGAAGCTTCATAATATTCATATTATATGAACTTAAATGAAGCTTGTATAAATGTTGAAATACTCTTATATTGAAATTTTTGATTTTAACATAAGAGATCCTTGGTCTTGAGCAAAGGTTGCTTATAGACAAAGGGAGCGTAGTGGAAGCATGGGTTGGATCCAAGTAAGAGGTATAGTCAAAGAATTGACTGTACTTCTGTGACTTCCATATGACATCCAAAGAGTTGGATGAATGCCAATACTGCAATAAGTTGATGTGTTGATAGTATGACTATCAAGTCTGTCTAGAACCCTCAGAAAAGGACTCGGATGGAGCATCAGTATAATCTACATATAATCATTGATATTGACTTACTTATTTGATAAGATAAAGTCTAATAATTGTATCTCAATTTTTCTAATAACACTTGCAATTGGTTGCATATGTATTAGAAATTTGATCTTAAGGTTTATTGGTCATCCATGTTGAAAGTGATGCAAGTGTTGCAACAATTTCCATGAGATCAATAGACTTCACATTTTCAGTGGGATCCCTTAGTCTTAGAGAATATCTCTATGACCTAGATATTAGAATACACTCATTGTTTATTTCTAATTGTTGGATATGAACATGAATTCTGTAATAAATCTATCATAAAGAGTTATGATGGAAATATTTCAGATAGTAATCTAAAATCTAGAGGACTCTATTAGAAAATTATTGAATGGTTCATTAAGATTTCTAATACTGAAAATTAAACCTTTAAAAGATCAATAGGAGGATAAAGATCATTTGACAATGATCTGACATAAAATTTTGGACATATGTCTGTTGATGAAATCAATGGACTGGTAAGACATGAAACTTTAGATTGTCTAAAGATTCAAATCTCACATACTTGTGAATATTGTATTCAAAGTAAAATGTCCAATACACCCTTCCTTGGGAAAGGTGTAAGATTAAGGTATTCAAGATCTCATACATATTAATGTATGTGAATCATCTATATCAGAATAAACATTATGGATATGTGATATCTATTAGTGATTATTTGATATGAGATTTCTTTCTTCACTTAGAAAACTTTGAAATGTTCAAAGATTTCACAATTTTGGTTTAGAACCAAAGTTTGAAGGAAGATAAAATGAATTTGATCTAACCAAGGTAGCATGTACCTATTAGATGAATTCAAGAAATACCTTATGGAGATATGAATATCATTTCTGTCTCAATCCTCCTAATAAACCTTAACTAAATGGAGTTGTAGGAAGATACAATTGATCGTGTGTGACATGATTTAATCAATGATTAATCCTAGCATAATTATCTATTAGTTTCCAGGTATATGTATATGTGGTAGAGACTACATTATATATCCTTAATAAGGTTCCATGTGATTAAGCTGGAATCTGGCACTAGAGAGTGCTACTTCATTAGGAAAATAAAGGATGGTATTGGATACCTACTTTATGACCTTGATATTCTTAAAAGATCTAATCTTTGAGAATATGATTCTTATAGGATAACTCTCTTGAGAATCAAGATGAAAATGAAGGAACTCATTTAATCTTGAAAAGATAATGAGGCTCCTAATATTGGAAACTGAAAGGACAATTAAAGATGAAACACTAATACCTCTTCAAATAAGTTTGAGGATGGATTCCATGTGTCAGTTAAATCTGAAAATGATCGGACTTCATGTGATGAAGCTCCTGAGGATCAAGACATGGAAAGATGGATGTTAGTAATAAAAGTCTAATGTAGACTTCATATACAAGTGTTGTATATGGACCCTCGAGGATCCACCTATATGGGTAAGACCCATTAAGGTCTAAATGGATCTTCAATAGAAAGAGGGAACCTGATGAGAAGGTAGAGACCTTCAAAGCACGGTTCGTAGCCATGAGCTACACACCGAAGAGAAGACATCGCTTGCGATGAGACTTTCTCTCCAGTGACCTTGCTTTAACCCATCAGAATATTGCTAACTATAGCTACACAACTTGACTATGACATCTTCATGATGTGAGTCAAGATTGTAATCCTCTATGAATACCTCTCTGAGGATATTCATATGGACTAGCCCCAGGGCTTCGTGGTTGAGGAAAGCAAGGTGTGCAAGCTAAAGAACTCCATCTTTGAACTCAAATAAGCTTCTTGTAGTTGGAACATAAGATTTGATGAAATTATAAATGTTATGATTTCAGATAGAATCTTGATGAACCATGTGAAGCTTAGTGGGAGTGCCGTTGTGTTCATCGTGCTAAATGTAGATAATATCCTAATCATTTGGAATGATCTAAGGATGATACTAGTAAGTGTTTTATAATTTGGTTGTTCCATACCTTGAGATATGATCTCAAGGATACCTCTTAGATCCTAGTTCTGAAGATGTTCAGAAGCAAAGAGAAGAGGATATTGGGACTGTCACATTCTTAGTGCACCTTGGACATATTCTATTCTTAGAAATTCCAAGAAAGACTTCCATCCCTTAAGATATGGTACTGACCTATCTAAAGGGATAGCACCTCAAAAAGTTGAGGAAGTGAATGCTAGAACTGCTTGCACTTGTGCATCAGTTATGAGAAGCTGGGTATATGCTAGATGTGTACAAGAGCCAGATGTCTGCCATGCAGTGGGAGTAGTAAATTGTTACTAATCCTACTCTGGAAATAAAACACTTAGTTGCAGTAATAACAATATCTTCAAAGATGATGAAACTTAGAGATAGTAATCTCAAAGTCTTATCTTCAAAGGTTTAAGACCTTGTAGATACTGATTTATAAGGGTCTTAACTGTAGATACCTTAGGAGATAGAGATCTCCAGGAATGAAGGTATTCTAATAAGGACTATGGGAATACTGGTTATGATAATAAGATGTAGTGTCAAGGACACTATAACCAACAAAATTGAGTATCGGTTGCATGAGATGCAACATTCGCATTGGATGCGAGCACTGTTACTAGGAGATATGCAAGTGCCGTAAAAGGACTTGGCGTAGTCTCTTGGGAACGGAGTGACTGATCAGCTTGCCTAGCTATTTTCTAAATAGCCTATGATTGTCACATGAGTGTGGGTTTAAATGATTAGCCCATTAATGGCTCTTTGGACTAGTGGGAGAATGTTGAAATGCGAGCCCACGGCAAGCCATTATGCAATAAATGTTGTTGCAATTCACTCCTTGATCTGAAATGAAGAATACATAATTTGCATAATAGGTCCCTTAGTGCAATTAGGGTTATGTACCATGGCCATCTTAATAATCATACAGCTGTTGATTCAATTATTGAATCATAAAGGCTGGTGCTTAGATGAATATCTAATGAGTTAGATTGAGGACTCATCAAGCACCGTCAAATGATTATTAAGAGATGATCTCCAGCCTGAGTAGGAGATGGCAATCCTATCTCATTTAGGTTGATATCTGACCGACCTCTTGATGCAGGTCCTCTGCATAGGAATAGAGATTCGGAGGTGTCGGATGAGTTAGGTCAAAGAGTTGACTTAACGAGATCGAGATAACCACAGTCCTATATCATATGCTGTCACGATACAGCCACACATCCTCTGACCAGAGACAGATGTGTTACTATATGTCTGAGTATGTATATTTGGCAGACCAATAGGTTGATGGCCTAATCAAGGTCTATACACCGGCGCGCTGGTGTGCATATAAGGGCATATGAGTAATACGATCTCTCAAAGGGATCATACAGGTTCACTACTGAACCGGAAGACATGAGCTCACTCATGAGATATTGGGAAGAATCAAATTCCGTGTGCACGGTCGTCTTGCTTTGGAAGCTTGACTGAATTTGTTGGTTTGATATATACTTTTGGAAAGTATATGATCAAGACCTAGGTATGATATATGCTTTTGGAAAGTATATGATCAATACCGACTCCCAATGATCGAATGAGAAACTTACTGATGTAACCCTGAAGTAGACAGTGTAAAGTTGATCTAATACTTCGGGTTTATTCTGAGTCTTCCAGTATGCCGGATGTACAGGTATTGGGAATGCCTGAGGGTGATGTGATCATAAACGGTTGTATAACCATGACGCTTCCATTCCTAGGGAGTGATGAAACGGGTCTGGATTTTAGTGACTCCTCTCAGTAGAGAAGTAATATGATCTTAGTCCAAATGTTGGACATTGATCTGAATGTGATTCAGATTCAATGAGAAGATTAGATTTGCGGTCTTGATTTAATCAAGCATCTATGGGAGGCCCGAGATCTGGATTTGAGATGTGATCTCAATATCCATGTCACTATACGTGGAACAATACAATCGCCCTGTCCTTATCTCCATGTATTCGCGGAGAAAGCGCATTATCCTTGAAAGAGTTCATGGATAATTCTATTGTTGATATATGTATCCGAGCATTGAGAAAAAGGATAATTAAATGTGATTTAATTATCATGAATAATATGAATTTGATTCATATTATAAGGAGAGTTATCTTAGATAATTAAATGTGATTTGATTATCAAAGATGTGAATAATGTGAATGTGATTCATATTATTTGAACACATGAGATAAAGAGATCCAAGATGATTAAATATGATTTAATTATCAAGGATAAGAATAATGTGGATAGTAATATCCAATTATTCATAATATATTATAAATATGATTTATAATGTATTAGAGAGAATTAAATATAATTTATATTAGTAGATTAATTATTAATGTGTATTGGATACACATTGTTTAATTAATTGAAAATGTAAATTACTTTTTGTTTTGGGTTGTGAATGTGATTCACAATATTCCAATGTCAAGATTGCAATATTCCCAAAATTAATTGAGAATTATTTTTTGGTGAATAATTGTTGGAAAATAAGTTGAGAGAAAAACAAGGAGATATGCAATCCCATGGGAATCCATGGGATTGCCCTCCCCATATGGGAAGAGGCGGGCGGCACCAATTCCTTTATGGAATTGGTGGCTGTCCACTCCTCCCAATAGGGAAGGAGGCTCTCATTTGTTTTTCCACTCCTTATTTAGTTGGTTTAATTTGGTATTAATATATGTTTGATTTATCAAATATATTTAATCAAAATTAAATCACAAGTTGTTGGCTTTTACCAACAACAATCTTGACCATTGGATTGTCATAAATCAATCTCAACCATTGATTTTGTATGACACATGGATTGAGATCCATGGATCCCAAAACCCTATAAATAGAGAGGCACTCTTGGCTCTCTTTTTACACATAATGCTTGAGAAGCATCTCTCTCTCCCTCTCTCTTTCTCTCTAGAGGTCAGCCCTCTCTCTCCCTCTCATGGCCGCCCACCATGGATGCCATGGAGAGGTTCTCCATCGCCGCGGCATCGTCGTTATGCTGCCCGTTCTTCTGCTCGTGGATCTCCGTCTTCTTCGGTGCGCCTCGCTCGTGAAGAAGACGTTGGATCTCGTGTGTCGAGATCAGGAGATCCGCCGCTTGGATCATCAACATGGATTGCGAGAAGCACGCGGTTCATCCCCGCGCTCGCAAGCGTCTCCTCCGTCGGATCGGACTTGAGACAGGAGGTCTCTTCGTTTAGAGACTTGATCGCAACCACGCTTCAAGAGGTAATCCTAATTACTTGTTTGTGGTTTAGACGAAACGATCCGAGAAGTGTTCTTGGATCATGTGGTTTCGTCATATAAAATTTTTTAAATTCCGCTGCACCGAGCAACTAGTCCGACTAGTCGCTCCTCGTCGTATTCGATATGACACTCACGCTTCCGTGATGCGCTTGAGGATCTAACCATATCCTTCACATTTAACCTAGCCAAATTAATTTGATTTTTTCCCCTCTAATAGAACACATGATTAGGTGTGGTTTTTCATTGACTTGCATGCATTCTGACATATTTCTATTCAGCTCTGCACATGCATGGAGAGAGCTGGTGTCATTGTATGTTTTTCTCTTGAGCATACATCAAGAATTTTATGTTTGCATGGCTTTTCTTGTATCCTTACCGCAAGTTTTATCACTTAGTATCTAAAAGAAATGGGATTATACAGTAGACGATGCAGTATGTGCTCAGATTTATTAATTAGGTGAGGACCTAATCTCTAAAAATGGGATTGTTAATGCAAGTTGACAACTAAAATGGAGCTAAAATCGATCTTATACTGGGAGAGCAAACCCCTCATTACTTGTAGGATTATTTTACATGTTTAGAGATGAGGACACATACATAGGATAGTGCTCAAATCCTACTTAAACATGCTCGTAATTAGCTTGAATTTTATATTATCACCAATAAAAGAGATAAGATAATTAGAACATACTTTTTAGTCTTTATGTTGTGTGTTGGTGAAATTATCGGGTTTGGTTGATTTTGTATGACTTTACTTAATCATCTCAAAACCCTAGCTCCATTTCATCCCCTAAGATACATTCATCTTGAGATTCTGCTCGCCTTGATCCCTCCATCCCTTAGCTTCCTATTCTTTATACTTAGGCTCATTTTCTGCCTAAGTATTTAGGGGTTCCATTTCCTTCTTATTGTTCCCCTCAGGTCCTCTATTTTTCTTTCATTTCTACACTTAAGATATTCCTCGGCTTAAGTAGGGACCCAAGTCTCTATATTCCTCTGATTGTTATTTTCACTCAATCACCTTTGTTGTGCTAATTGTTCGGTTCTATACATTTTCTTTATATCAGTATGAGTACTGGCTTCATATCACTTTGTGCTACGATGATATAGCACCAACTAAGTATAGGGGGTATATCGTATACATATTTCATATGTACATTAGCCATAGCTCATAATTTTAAATTCTTTGGGTTACAGGTATCGTATTATATTCTTGGAACCAATTTCTATACAAAATGTTTTGAAATGATTTTTGAAAACTTTATATATCTTTGACATGGTTTTTAAATGTTTTAAATGGTTTGTGAAATACGATTTGACTTGTTTGGAAGATCTTTGTTAAATATTTAGAAAACCTATACTTATGTGACATGGTTTGTAAAAGGTTTTCAAAATGTTTTTCAAACTTTAAGGGGGTAAATGGAATAAATTTGTAAATAAATATTAACACTTGTGTCTCTTCAGTTTCCTCCTTGTGTATTGAGTATCTAAGAGGATGTGACTATTCACTGAACCGTCGAATTTTAGTATTTATAAGGTTTTCTAGCCTTTGATCTTTCACAAGAGTTGAGCATGGAATAAAGCCTAGATCTAAACTCAAAAATTTGGAAGATCAAGTCAATAAAGAGTTCTTTGAGAAGAGTGATGCCTCTACAGGAAGATAACATTTTACTAGAGTTACATATGGATGAGCATGTACCTTTCTTTGAGGATATTCAGAACTGAGTGTCACCTTATTTGTAAGTTTGGTAATCCTCTTTCCTCTAGTTTCTTTTTCTTAAGGAAACCCCATATATGAGTTGCAGGAGCCAAGGGTTGGATATGTTTTCCTTCTATTTTGGAGAAGTTCAGATCTTCTCATGTTGATATGAACATTACATTTGAGGAAGAATGGCATCATTGTTGGCGATTCATTGTCCAAGTCGATGAAGATTTATCATATTCAGATTCAGGGATTTATTCTGTGAGGAAAAAGCAAGTAAGGCATAAGGCAGCCTGTGATTTCAAACCTTGAAGAGTCATACCAGATTGTTGCAACGACCTTTAGTCTTGTTCTAGTCCGTTTAGCTTTGTTTTAAGGTGCCTATTCTGTTCTTTTTAATAAAAATTCTTGCAACGACCTTTAAATTTTTAATATGCTAACTTTTTAATTTGGTGTCTTTCCCTAATACTTTCAATATGCACTCAAGGCTTGAGATGGACATTAAAACTTATTTTAAGAAGTCAAGAGATTCGAAGTTAACATGTCTTAATCATTTGAGTCCTGGACTTAAAAAAATTCACACTCCCCTAGTTAGAAGATGTGTACTATATTGCATGTTTAATCGCCCTTAAAGAGAATTTGACTATCACATCACATGCACAACTGCATTCATGATTGATATGAGTCGAGGTATCACTGGGGGAATCGTGATTTGAGGCTTGATTTTGTACTTGATCAAGATGATGTTTGAGGATGGGATAAAATTAATGAAGGCTTCATGAACCTGAGTGTCGGCATCATAACTAGTATGGGACATGGTTCTCATACTACCTCTTGACTTTGACCTAAAGTGTCAGGGTGCGATAACATTAAATTGATAAGTTGATCAATGTGCACTAATTCTTGGTAAAAGCAGTAGAGCTAGCCAAAAAGAAAAGAAGTTCCCTCACAAAAAGATGATTATGATAAAGCTCATTAATTTACAAAGCTACATCATATGAGCTTACATTCAAGGCAAGCTCTCCCAACCTTTTAAGTGTCCACTTGGAGAAAATCATAGGCTTTTATGAGTCGGGCTATCACCTCAAAAAGGGCTCTGCATCGTTAATTCTACAAGTCTGGGTTCAAGTATATTCAAAAGTTTAAAAAGATGTATCCTAGTGTACTCATAGGAAAACAAGTACAGACGACTCAATCTCTTTTGATGGACATACTAATTGACACTAAAAAATATTTAAATGTGTTGAGTATGTGTACTTGATTGAAAACCTTATTCTAATGAGAAGAAGAGAAAAGAATGACACAATCCTATTTTCATCCATTATCTGGCCTGTCATCTACACTTTTAAGTCTGACGAACTAAAGAGACGACAGATTGAAGAAGTACAATATTTATTCCCTAGTGTTGAGGGTTGGTCTTTATGAGAGCTTCTGAGATTGGAACTTTTGGTGAAATTTTGACTCTACTCTTGTTGATGCAGTCAACACAAAGTCATACTTCTTATATTTATGTAATCATTAAGAGTCTAATAATTAAGGGAGTAAAATTCCTTTTGATTAATATATGGTTCAACTTAGAATCTTAGGATTTCTAAAACCAAAATGTTATAGGTCAATTCAAGCCCTGTATACTCACATGCACATGTCAGTGAGTTCACTAAATTAATCTAACTCTCTAAGTTATCCTTTATTTATTAGCTCGAGGACAAGCTTAGATTAAGTATAGGGAGTGATAAATCTTATATTAATCATCATTATTCACTAATATTATCTCTCTTGCTTAAGAATATCACCAAAAATCTTTAACATTTAATCTTAATTATTAATTTAAGTGTTGTCCATTAATAACCCTAATTATATTATAATATAATATATGAACCTATTAATGTGTTATTATTTTATGTTTTCATTTCTAAAAAATCTTATAAAAATTATTATAATATTATACACAATTAATTTAACATAAAATATAAAATAAAAATCCAAAAACAAAAAAAGGAAATATAAGGAAAATGTTTTCATGATTTAGTTACTTGTTTTATTTTTATCTATGTACAAATGACTCAATTCTCTTTGAGTTCTCATAAAAGTTGCAGATTTTATCGAGATCTACAACTTTCATGTTCAATATATTTCTTATTCAACTCCTAATTATTTTATTTCTAATTATCTTTGATTTTCAGAATTTATCTTAATTCTGATTGGGCCATGTGGTTGCACAGATGCCGTCATGTGGCCCTTTTTTGTGTCGCCACCTACATCCCTTGGTAGCCGTCTGATGTTATTCTTAAATCACATCGGGACCCTTCACTAGTTCTTCAATATTAACCTCAAGATATGAACCCCGTATGAGATTGCAACCATCGGATTCCACTCAAAGCGGGATCATTTGATCTTGATCAAAGGGTCAACCCTTCATCGTCTTCCCTGAATTATTCTTAAAAGCTAATGCAACTTCTCCAAACCGCCCAACTTCCTTCCCATCTCTCGACGTCACCAACCCAATTCTTCGTGATCTAGACACCTCTTGACGATGGCCTAAGTTTCATCATTCATGCCTGACATCCCATTTCAATCACATGTTATCCATTGGTTAAATCGACAGTTGAAACTGCTCAGAAACCACTTGTAAACTGTTGTTCTATATCTCAAAACATTTCCTTGCAACCCACGTGGAAGGTGGCCCATCCTCGTACGAAGGAAGCCCTATCCTTATACCCTTTTTGTGACAGGAAATAGGGTTCTCGAAGATCGATCATGGAGCCCTTTCCTTTTGGTGAGACCCATGGCGAGCTTGCCATGATACGCCATCTCTAACAACCGTTTTAGCTTAGTTTCATGGCTGGACACTTTAAGCAATGACCGGAGGGTAGCCTTGATCCTTAAGACAAAGCCATTCTTTCACTTGCAAAGCTTCTTCAATCTCCAGGTAATGAATTTCTTAACTTCCGCCTTGCTTCTCATATTTTATTTGGCTCACACAGATATGCTCACCTCTGATTGAGACCACCCGAACTATCGCAAGACCTATCTCATCTTCGATGTAGGTCTGGTTCACATTCCTCTTTCCTCCATACCTTATTCCAGCCCAGGCATTCTCCTCCGCCAGAGGCGAAGGAGAACACACTTTAGGGCTTCCGTTTTTTCATCTCACCACCCTCTGTTCACTCCACTCCACACATATACAAGCTTCGGCAATTTAACTAACATCGCATGTAAATCTTCTATTCAATGGACAAATGTCTCGCAGTGGCCTAGTTCTAGAGCCCCAATGCCAATGATGATGGTTGGATCTATTTTCTCAATCACTATCAGACCATCTACTCTCCGTCAGTACCTTCTCTATCTACTAAAGGATCTTCCTCAACCCTTAGATATGGAGTTAGAGCAAGGTAGAGCATTCTTGATTTCGCCGGAGTGCAGCCTTCTCCAACGCATGAGAGGAGCCCAATGATAGAGTACGAAGTAGCAGTTATTGTCTGATCTTTCTGATCGGATGTTTTCGATCTTGTCTCAGCTTCGACATCGAACGACGAGGCTTGGTGGAACTATACCTACTATGAGGAATGGAGGTCTCCCCGTGGCCTCTTAACCTGCGACCGACCCATCCATCACCACAAGCCTGGCCGCGTGTGTTCTTCACGTGCGGGCTTGAGCATTTTGTGATTATGCCCAGTTGATCTCCCTTAATTTCTAACATACCTCCGCTAGGGGGTGTTCCTTAAATTTATTGGCTATTTTTTATTATTTATATATAACTCCCAATAGGGACCTATGTATAAAGTTTTTATTATGTTCAATTACAATTATGCCCACATGGATTCAATGATGAATAACTTGAGCATAATTCATCCAAATTATGTGATTTCAGGTGTTTTATCATTTTGTTCATCATTGCATTCTTTCTAATACGTATTTATATGTTCTAAAATCACATTATGTTCCATATAATGCATGCATTCGTGATATGCATTTATCATGCATTGTTTGTTGTGCATTACTTATTTCTCTATGTTTTGACTTAGATAAGTTGTTAATGACTTAACATATATATTTCATCCCGATTAATTATATTGTGGCTTGTGTCCTTGTGTTAGACCCTGGACTTCCCAGGTTTATAAATTAAAGCTGAGAAACTCTTCACAGAGATATTCAATCAGTTATGTATGGTTCTCTAAGGACCCATTCTATAACAGATAAATATTAATTCATGCATTTAGTGATTCATTAGGACACAACCACCAAGGTTATACCCAAGTCCCTGGCCAAACCCCCAAAGACTCCATTTCTGATTCTTACGGAATTGGGACCTGCAAGGACATGCTTTCAACCTTAGAAATATGTTTTTGTTGTTTAAGCTTAGTAGTCTTCTTAAGGGTGTGATATTGAAACTTGGTAGCCCGGGAAGATTACCCCTTTGATTGGGAGGTACCAGGAGCATCGATGGGCGTGTAACTCTATTGTGCGTAAAGGATGTACAAGATCGTTTATCACCTAACTAAAACTGAAAAGATAAGTGGCGATACATTTGCAGCCTTCACTGTGTACAGTTGGTGAACTTGGGTTTGCTTTGTGTTTGCATTTAGGGTATGCATTTAAAGACTGCTCTTAGAGCCTTTACACTCACTCCTTGTTTAATATTGTGCTCTTTCATCAAATATCTTGACATAGAGAATGTCAGATTGGGGTGATTTTTGCTCAAACTTCATGATCCTGTCATTAAACACCCCAAAACGACCATCCTCATGGGCTTGGGATGACTCTCCCCCTAGGCCACCTTGTCTTCTAGGCGATCCTTTCGTCTAAGCCAAAATTAATAAGTCTTTTTCTTTTCCCGAGGAGGGTCAGACCCAGAACTTTCCTCCTTTCACTTCCCACACAAAAGAAGACTCTCTCCTTGATGTTTTTAGATCAGCTTGTTCTACCCATACTAATTCCAATCTCTTTGATTCTGAAGGTGAAGAGGAACAAGTGAACAAGATGCCTCCAAAAAAAGAATTTTGATGAAGAGGGAATAATGACACACTAAAGAACTTCAGGCTATATTGGCACGAGTCGAGCAACGTAGTGAACAATTCAGAGAAGAGCTTGGTGATAGCTAGGGTTTTGCGAGAGATAAAATGTGATTTATCAGTGTAGAAAAATTGTTCCAAACAAAACCCTAGATGATCAAACAAAAATCAATAAAATAGGAGTGAGAAAGAGAGAAAGTGAATAGAAGCAGGCTCTCTCCTATTTTATCTACACTATTTATTTATCCAGGTAAGTGTGCCTAGGTCGAACACAAGGAGGAAAAATAGGTAGACTATGGTTTTTTAGGAAATCAAATAAACAGTTTTTGGAGTACATCGTCTGAATCTTCTGATGTTGTCACTGTTGTGGATATGTCATCATGGTGCACGAGCAGAAGGGAGTCTACAACGGCCAAGAATGTATCTGGTTCGAGGTACGGCTTCAGGAGTTGACCGTTGACGACGAATGGCTGTGCGTCAGGGGACAATTTTGATATGGCAACACTTCCATTGTCACGCACTTCACAAACTCAAAATGGCCCTGTCCACTTACTCTTCAATTTGCCCGGGAAGATTCGCAACTTTGCATTAAATAACCACACTTTCTGTCTAATATCAAAGGTCTTTCGTCTGATGTGCTGGTCATGCCAGCGTTTCACCTTCTCTTTGTACATCAATGTGTTATCGTATGCATAGTCTCGGAACTCCAAGAGTCTGTTCAGATCATCCTTTCTTTTCTGACCACTTTTGCGTGAGTCCAAATTGCAACTGTTAACTTCCCATAAAGACTTGTGAATTAATTCAACTGGCAGATGGCACGGCTTCCCATATACAAGACGATAGGGCGACATGCGCAAGGGAGACTTGTAGGCGGTTCTGTAAGCCCATAAGACCGAGTCCAAGAGTTGGGACCAGTCTTTCCTGTTCGGCTTGACAAGTTTCTGCAGGATAGTATTGATTTCTCTATTTGATAATTCTGCCATGCCATTGGTCTGAGGATGGTAAGGAGATGCGACACGATGATCGATACCATACTCCTTCGTCAATTTCTTGACCTCTTTGTTAACGAAATGGCTACCCCTGTATGATATGAGAATTTTCGGTATCCGAATCGTGAAATGATGTTCTTCTTCAGGAACTGACACACAGTTCGGCTGTCGGCGGCTCGAGCAGGGATAGCTTCAACCCAATGACTCACGTAATCGACGACAAGAAGGATGTGCTCAAAACCTTGACTGTTAGGGAAAGGTCCCATGAAGTCAATGCCCCATGAATCGAAAACGTCTGCTATCTGAATGATTTTCAGGGGCATCGAATCTTTTGCAGTGAGTGTACCTTTTAATCTCTGACACTCAATACATCGTTCGACAAATTCTGCTGCATCCTTAAATAATGTGGGTCACCAGAAGCCACACTGAAGTACTTTTGCTGCCGTACGGTCTCCAGAGTGATGTCCACCAGATTCGAGCGAGTGACAATGCTCGAGGACACTAGATTGCTCCTCCTGAGGGATGCACCTGCGCCAAATGCAATCCGCTCCTTCCCTGAATAAAAGAGGATCCTCCCATTGGTAGAAATGGATGGTCGACATGAATTTGTTCTTCTGATTCTTTGTCCAATCCGACGGCGTTACCCTAGAGGCGAGGTAGTTGACTATGTCAGCATACCAAGGAATAGAATCCACTGCAAGGATTGATTCGTCAGGAAAGGTTTCTGTAATAGGTGCACTATTCAGAGGAAGCTCATGCTGCTCGATTCTGGAGAGATGGTCTGCTACCACGTTCTGAACTCTAGGCTTGTCCTTAATTTCAAGATCAAAGTCCTTGAGGAGAAGGATCCATCGAATTAGTCTCGGCTTGGCATCCTTCTTCTGCTGGAGGTACCGGATAGCAGAGTGGTCGGTGAAAATTGTGACTTTTGATCTAAGTAAATAGGATCTGAACTTCTCAAGGGCGAAAACCACAGCCAGCAACTCTTTCTCTGTCACTGTATAATTTCTCTGTGCTTCATCTAATGTTCTGCTGGCGTAGTGAATGGCATAGGGAGCTTTCTCTTTCCTCTGCCCATGGACAGCCCCGACTGCAATGTCTGACGCATCGGTCATTATCTCAAAGGGAAGAGTCCAGTCTGGCGGCTGTAAGATTGGCGCCTGAGTAATAAGCTCCTTTAGCTGATTGAAAGCAAGGAGAACATGCTGATCTACATTGAATTCAGTTTCCTTGCACAGAAGTTCTGTCAAAGGTCGGGCAATGCGGTTGAAATCCTTGATGAATCGCCTGTAAAATCCCACATGCCCCAGGAATGACCTTACATTCTTCACTGACTGAGGTGGATGTAGATTTGCAATAAGATCCACCTTTGCTGGGTCGACTTCTATGCCACGTTTGGAAACGACGTGACCCAGCACGATGCCTTCGGTGACCATGAAGTGGCTCTTTTCCCATGAAAGCACTAGATTGACTTCCTGACACTTCTGAAGCACTTTGTCTAGGTGCTCAAGACAAGAATCGCAACTATCACCATAACAGAGAAGTCGTCCATGAACACCTCGAGAAAACTACCTACCATCTCGGCGAAGGCTGCTAACATGCATCTTTGGAAGGTTGCAGGTGCATTGCATAATCCAAAGGGCATTCTCTTGAAGGCGTAGGTGCTGAACGGGAAAGTAAAGGTAGTCTTCTCTTGATCTTCAGGGGCGATTGCCACTTGGTTGTACCCAGAATACCCATCCAAAAAGCAGAAGAACTCCTTGCCTGCTAGTCTTTCCAAAACTTGATCAATGAATGGCAAGGGGAAGTGGTCCTTCTTAGTGGCTGCATTAAGACGGCGGTAGTCAACACACACCCGCCAGGATGTTGGTACCCGAGTGGATATTTCCTCTCCTTTATCATTTGTGACCACAGTAAGCCCGGATTTCTTTGGAACTACATGTAGTGGGCTTACTCATTTTGAGTCGTAGATGGGATAGATAAATCCTGCGTCACACCATTTCATTATTTCTTTCATGACGACGTCCCGGAGGTTAGTGTTTAACCTTCTTTGGAATTCGCGGGACGGCTTGGCATCTTCTTCTAGATAGATGTGGTGCGAACACAAAGCTGGATTTATCCCTCGGAGATCTGATATGCACCAACCAAGTGCCTTGCGGTTCTTTTCTAGAACCTCAAGAAGACGAGATTCCTGGTCCGAATTCAGCCTGCTGCTGATGATGACCGGATACATTTTTCTTCACCCGCAAGGAAAGCATACTTCAGGCCTGCAGGAAGTGGCTTGAGTTTGGTGTTGATATATCCAACTTGTTGGTCACTTCAGACACTATGCTGATAGTGGGATGTACTTCCTTGAAA
Organism: Ottelia alismoides; assembly: GCA_037367405.1. Classification (NCBI taxonomy): domain Eukaryota; kingdom Viridiplantae; phylum Streptophyta; class Magnoliopsida; order Alismatales; family Hydrocharitaceae; genus Ottelia; species Ottelia alismoides. Next base: position 680,440 of record JAZKJV010000198.1, on the reverse strand, counting down.
GGGCTACCATCCTCATCATTCTGTTGAGATCCCAGGTATGTGCCGAACGGTTCTGCGCTAGGCTGATCGTGTTCGGTCTGGAGTGAATGCTCAAAAAGATGCACCTGCATCTGAGAATCTGTCTCCCAAGAATCATCAGAGCTGAGGGTAACTGTGCTTTCCAAGTCCTCCTCAAGAGTGAGGATTTCTCGGGTCCATGAATCATACAATGACAAGAATGAATCTCTGATTTCTGCAATAAAGTCACAGTCTGCTTCGGATGCTGCCTGGATCTCATCAGTCGTGGCATTCGGCTCTCTACTCATATTGATAGTGATCTGCTTGGTGTCCGAGCTAAAAGTAATCTTGCCAGACCCGTAATCAACCACGGCACCTGAAGTACGTAGGAATGGTCGGCCAAGGATGATAGGGGTCTGGAGCAGAGGTGCAGGTGAGTCCATATCAAGGACTAAAAAATCGGCTGGGAATTGCATCTCCTACACTTTAACTACTACGTCTTCCAAAAGACCACGGGGCCGCTTGATGGATCGGTCAGCGAACTGAAGGATCATGCGTGTTCGCTTGAGCGGACCCAGCCCAAATTCTTGCATTATGGATGATGGCAAGAGGTTGATGGAAGAACCACTATCGAGGAGAGTTCGCTCGAAGACCTGGTCAAAAATCTCACAACTGATCAGAGGTGCTCCTGTGTCTTGCTTTTTCTGTGGAAGGTTACTGATAGCTGCTATTGTGGCCATGGAGAGCACGTGCTTCTCAACTTTCTGGCGTCTGTTCTTTCTTGATGGGCGACGTTTGCTGGTACATACCTCCTTTAGTCCTTTCTTCACGTCTGGCATGTACTCCACAGCCTTTCGTAGGGGAATCTCAACAGTTAATTTGTCAATTATTTCCACAACTCCTGGATCAGACAATGCACTTTTTCGTTTTGCATTTTTTTTGGATTTTTCTATTGCATGAGGAAAAGGAATATGTACATCTCTAGTAGGTAAAATAGAGTTCTTATTTACATCAAAATCATCGCCCATAGAATGTTGTACATCCGAACTACAAAAAGGAGTACAAACCGTATCTTGGCTTGCTGGTGCTGCAGGGCGAGCAAAAAGTGTAGCGTCTGCTCCGTCGGCTGACGAGGGATCGACTGCTACTGGCGGCTCCTCCAAGGTTGGCGTGGCTTTGCTTCGGCTGCAAGCTTCTTTTTGTGGTTTTTGATTTTGCTGATTTTTTTTGTATTTTCGACTGGAACTGATGGGAATGCACGACGACTGGAATGGCTTCTCCTTCTTCTTCTCCTCACCTGCCCCTATAGCTGGTACGACTGATGCGGAAGATGACGATCCACTTGTTTCTTTATTCACCCCATTCTTGGTGGTAGGCGGAGGCAAGGCCCGACCGCTCCTGAGAGTAACAACATTAGAATAAACAGTAATATCATTGCGAGACACGGACAGGACATCACAATCTACCTGCTCTTTTTTCTTGAAATTATTGGGGTTGGCTTCGACCTGAGCTGGAATGGTGGTTCTGGTGGCGGTCAGGTCGTCAAGCCTCTTGGTCATATCCGCTAGCCCTTTGACAAGTTGGGCCAGACAATCCATGGTGGGGTTCGCAGGAGATACCTCGGTGGGTTCAGCGTGCAGAACACGCTGCTGTTGCATGGATGGGTGTGGAGGTTGTTGCTGGTGGTGCAGGAAGTTGAAGTTGCTGATAAGAGGGGGGACGATACTGCTGATATTACTGAGGTGGGGCAGCCGCATACTGATGAAACGGCTGTGGATGGCGGTATTGCGGCTGCTGGTATGGAGGGTTCTGCCTCCATTGATTTGCGTTCTGGGGAGGCTGATGATACTACTGATGAGGCTGAGAGGACTATCCAAAGCTACCACCCTGAGGTTGGTGGTATTGCCGGTTGGTAAGTGGATGACCTTGGGGTTGTCCCATAGGAGGGGTCGGATGTGCATCGTTGGTCCATACCCCGTTCACTTCCTGAATCACGGGTGGTGGTGGAAAAACTGGATCAGATCTTGAAAGAAACTCTGGCTGGTACACAACCATCTGCTGCTACGGCTGGCCCTGGTCGGGCGCCTGCACGTAGTACACGTGCTGGACTGCCGGTGGCTGCTGGCTCGGCTGAGGCTGATGCTGTGGTTGCTGTTGTTCCTTCTTCTTAGCTGGAGCTTCTGATGGTGTCACCGACTGAACAGAGTTGATGGTGCCCACCAACAGTTCAAGGTACTTGTTGATCTGATCAAGCTTATCTAAGCTCTGGGTCCTCTTCTCGATCACAGCGAGTTTTTTGAGGTCTTGTGATCGCTTCTCAATGATGTCAACTTTCAAGAGATGGCCCCCGATGATACTGAGGCTGGAGCTCTCATCTCTCTCTGGCTCTTTGGACACTGCCGTGTGTACTTGTTTCTGGAGGATCTGGGGCTGCTTCTGATATGCCTTGGATGAAGAGAGGGCGGCCTCTCCTTCGGCCATTTCTTCGAATATCTTTTAGACTACGTTTTCATCCTTGTTGAAGTGTGAACTCCTACATGCTACGTCAACGAGCCTTTGGTTTTCGATGTTCAGTCCCCCAAAGAAGTGCTGGACTAGGCTGGTCTTCGGAATCTCATGGTGGGGACACTTCTCCTGCAGATCAGTGAATCTCTCCCATGCTTCATGTACTGATTCATGGGGTCCTTGGGAGAAATTACTGATTCGGGCGCGCATCTGGTTGAGCCGACCGAGAGGGTAATACTTATGCAGAAAAGATGACTTCAGCTCCTCCCAGGTCGTCACAACCTTCCCCAGATGGTTGACCCAATAGAGGGCCTTGTCTTGTAAGCTGAAGGGGAATGCCATCATCTTGACAATGTCCAGAGGGACATTGGGATAGTGAGTGGTACGGAAAATATGGGAGAATTGCTGCAGGTGAATGTACAGCTCTTCACTAGTGTTTCCATGGAATGCAGGGAGAAGAGTAATGAACTGGGGCTTCAACTCAAAGTGAGCGTGTACCGGTGGAATTAGGATCCACTCGGTCATCTTGCTGTCTCCCGGATTGTATGTCTCTTTCAGTGTCGGCTTTGGTGGTGGTAGTTCAGGTTCATCATCATCAGGACCACCACCTCCGCCTCCACCTCCTCCTCTGCCTCTGCCTCCTCCTCCCTCGTCTCGGTTCATCATATCGTTCAACATATCCTGGAATGCTGTCTGCGTGAGGGCTTGCTCGGTCAGCTACTGTGGGATGGCCTGGATAGACGCCAACAGTTATGCATTGACTTGATTCTGGTCTGGCATCTGTCCCTCTGGTTGGGGTGGCTGCTGACCCTTGCCCTTTCCTCCGGGAGCCATATCAGGGTCTGAGTCGGACGAAATGAACTACGGAGTAGTCTCCAAGGCTCGCTCTGTCTTCTATCTGCAGAATGAGATAGTCCAAATCAGACCTCTTGCAATTTTGTTCAGCCGTCATGATGAAGCTGGAATTCAGTTCAACCCCTGCATGTTGTGAACGGAAAAGGATGTAGACTGTAATCGACTTCCATTCACAACGGCGAAGGTGGGACAAAAGTGATCCCAGTTTATTGGGTGGCCAAGAGAAAGGTAGAAAACGAGGAGTCTGGAGATCGATCCCCAAAGTCTGGATCGGGTTCTCGGGAATCGCCTCAAATTTATTTGCGGAGTTGAGTTCATGGAATCGATGTGGGTGTCAGCGAGGTCCCGACGGAAACCATCGATGGATCAACTCCGCGAAGCATGAAAGAGGATCTGATGTTGGAAGAAGGATACGATGGTCAATGAGGAATAAAAGGAGTGTAAAACAGTAGAAAGGCTCGGGAGAGAGGGGTGGTCGAAAGGAGAATGACACAACAAAATGTGCGCAAAGGCGCGGGACTCGATCTTTGAACCTTAATCTAGATCCATACAAACACAATACAAAATTGGGTTCACCAACTCACGCCATGTGAAGCCGTGAAGGTTCGGCTATTTATTATCTTTTCATTTTTTAGAGTTGTGATTTCAGGCATATCTTGTAACAAGTCCTTAGTACGCTACCCTATAGGAGAGAGAGTACTGCCAGAAGAGTATCTCGTACTTGTCCTCCTCCTGTTTAACCTGTAGTCTGTACTTTTTGGAGTCCTTGTAACCCTTCCTGGATCCCTATTCAGCCAAAGAAATAGAGAGAGAAAGCCGATAGGCGAAACCAATACTTCGGTTCTCGCTCGCAACGGAATCACCCGTGAGCATGCAAGAACCTACTCGGACGCAGGAAAATGAGACAAACACCCCTGTGAAGGCGTGGCCTATCTCAATACTTCGGACAGGGTCGATGCTCTACACAACAGAGAGTCATCAATGGTGACCAAGTCCTACTCGCCTACGTACGATAGAAGCGCCATTACTTCGGAAATCCAGGCGATACACAAGGCAGTTGCAGACTGGGTTTTTGGCTTTAATTCTTAGGGGTCACACTCGCTCAAGGGAGTAGGGTTTTGGTCCCCCTCCAAGGTACCTGAAAACAATGAGGGCTTTATGAACCCGGTACAATGATAGTCCATTACAGATTTTAATTAAGGTCAAAGTTTATTTAGCAGTCCCCTTGTTTTAAGTTTTGGTTTTCACTTTTTTTGAGTCTGTTTTCATACCAGCGCCTAATGTTTTTGTAGATTCTCATTTAAGTCCTAGGTGCTCAAAATCAGAGGGAGATAGCGGAAAAGCCGTACAAGTGGTTCCATGATGGAAATCTCACCATTGAACCGAATGATGCATGTTGAGTTAGAAGAATTACAGTGCATCCCAGCTCTTTCCATGCGGTATGCAAAACAGAAGTTTTAAACCTATCTTCATGTCGGTATGCAAGGCACAAAATCGCCCTAAACATTAGCTGCTATTAGCGTGAAGAACCATACGTCGCTCACTTGTCCTTAGCCTCAAAAGTCCGATCTTGGCTCACCCCTCCTCTGCTCAACGCACTTGAGTTTAGGAGATAGCGCTTTATGGGGCTCGCTGTGGCACAATGGCTAAGAGACAAATGAATGGCTTGTTACGTTTGACTAGATCCATACGAAGTAGACTATAGGAACATGCATTGTTATTAATGTTTGGACCTAGCTACCGAATCAAGCAACCTATATCTAGGGGCTCCAAGCACACAAAACAAAATAAAATAAAGGCGGAAAGCTCAAAACTTCAGGAAACAAAGAAAAGAAAGCGGTGGAAAACTCGGAAAACCGCGATGAGGCCCCCAGGTGAACAATCACCCGGGCACTGGACCACATGGTGAAGAGTAGAGTCCTGTTAATTACATGCCAAAATTGTCTCTCTCTCACAATAAATTACAAAAAAGAATCCTACTTGCTCTAGACCTATCTAACTCTCATCTCCTTGTACCCTTGGTGCTCTCTCTCCAGATGGTCCTGGAGTGAAGACCACCCTCCTCCAAGCTCGGCTACCTTGGCTCCCTAAGAAGCCATCCTCGTGTGGCGGGCCCTCGCATCAAAGTCACAAAGAGATTGAATTAGTATAGCTCAAACAATAAAATAAAGCAGGAAAGAATTAATCACAATAAATAAATCAGTAAAGCATAGTGATCAATAGCAAAATAAATACTGCTCATCAATTTTTAAACAAGAATGACAAAAATTAATAGGCTACGCTCATTGCTCCTCGGCAACGGCGCCATCTGATAACACGACATTCCGCGAGGGTCACAATGATATGTATAGTGTCGCTGAGGCGACCGCTCACAGAACACCAGTTACTCAGCTTTTAACCCACAATAAAAGAATAAACCAATTGAGTCCCAACAGTGTGAATTAACATTTATTACTCTACCACAAGATGCACATTGAATAAGTATGTAGAGGTCGAACCACAGAGAGCAATGCAAAAAATGAAGCAGCCTATGATGTCCATATACAACAGATTCATCCTTGTATCAATCCTATTTTTGTGGGTTTTTTTTAATAATAGATATAGATTGTTTAATAGTATATATATATATCTGTGTAGAATATAGACATATAAAAATATATACCCATAAAGGGGTATGCATAGAGTATATAATACATACATATATAGATAGATTATATAGATAATATATATATATTATAATTTGCAGATTATACATAACTATATATATATTATTTATTAATTTTTTTTAATTTTCTTTTTCAATATTGGAATGCATATACAAAGTAATGAGCGGGTGATATAATATTTATAAAAATATACAAAAATACTCAAAAATGCAGAAATAAAATCTTTTTTGTATTTTCATGATTTTTTACTATTTTTGTGATTTTTGGGTATTTCTCAAAATATTTTTGGTATTTTTAAATAGCAAAATAAAAGCAAACAGGGAATAAGCTACTGGTTGGGGGTTAAATGGGAATTAAAAATATAAAACAGCCACAAATTTTTTTCCAACTATTTTTAAAATAAAGAGGACAGATTATAGAACCTACAGGAGTTGAGTTTGTATTTTTTAGAGTTTTCTATAATTTTTTATATTTTTTAGAAGTTTTTGAGTATTTTTTAATTTTTAAGGTTTTTCTTTTGAGAATTTTAGTGATTTTTGGACTGACACTAAAATGTGATAAAATAGACATAGGGAATTTTTTTGAAATTTTTCGAGGTGGTTTACTATTTTTTTGGTATTTTCTAAGCTAGACAGTAAATAAAATGCATGTTTCTGATTTTTAATAAATGAAAAAATGCAACAAAATTAAAAACTAAAAATATGGCGTGTAAGAGCAAGCTAACAGGAACTTATATAAATTTTTGTAAAATTTTTCAAGTTAATATGATGCATGAAATAAATGGACAAAGCATACAAAAAAAACATAGCCTGGTAGGGGCATTTTTGCAAATACAAATAAATAAAGGGGATTTAGTGCAAAAACACCAAAATCCTTACACGTGTTCTGCAATTTTAGGGGTCAAAATAAAATACAAAACCCGCCAGGGTTTGACAGAAATTTTCACGCGCTTCACGTGGGACTTCACGTGAGGCGCGGAAGGACCTAATTGCAATTCTAGAAAATATAGGGGTCCCACTGCAAAATTTATAAATTATTTACATCGTTTGAATTTATTTATAGTATTAATCGCTAAATACAAAAACTGTGAGGGGGTCCAGTGTAATTTACCCCCTAAGGCGCGCAAATGGACGGCGATGGGTGTGCCACTTATCCACGTGTCGGGCTCTCGAAGCCTGATACCCCTTCGACGATCCTCGGCTGAGATTGCTTCTGGTTTTGGATCGAACGACTGAGGCGGCCGCTAAATGGATGGCCCTGATTAGATCTGGGGCCGCCTCCTTCATCCGACGGTGGCTGCTGCTCACGAAGAACAGGGAAGAATGGCTGGCTTCCCGAGTTTCAATCCTTGATTCCTCCACCTCCAGACGCTCCTGGTGGATGGCGATAGGCTCCATACGTCCGGCGAGGTGGTGCACAGCGTCCGAGGTACTCCAGAAGGTCCAGGACCCCCTAGATTGGTTCAGCGAGCTCGGAGAAGAAAGGGGGGTCCTGGAACCTCGCAGGTGATCGATTCGAGCTCCAGGGAGCTCCGTTTGGCTCTTGCCCTACACCAAAAAGACCGGGGGCTCGAGGAGATCCTCCTCGACCGGGTGTTATAGCTAAAAAGATGGAAAATGACTGAGGGTGGCGAGGTCCGGCGATGCGGTGGGGGTGGACCTCGATTCGCAGAGTCAGCGGGGTTCTGGTTGATCTGATATGGGGCATAAATGAAGAATGCGTAGGGGAAGGAAATGGTGATGAAGTGAGGGTCGGAATGTGCGTGGATCATGTTAGAGAGGTTCGCCGGAGTTGATCTCCGGCGACCCTCAATCTGGCATTAACCTGGCACCTAAGGGTCTACAGATGTCTCTAACTCTTGAATTAAAAACTAAAAATGAAAATTAAACTATAAAACGAGATAAAGAGCAGCTCTTATATCAGGGATCGACCAGGGAGCAGGACCTTCGGCGAGCGGTGGCCGTGGGTACTTCCTTCGACTCCTCCGATCGACTGAGACTTCCAGGAGTACCCCCCTGTCATGAGGATCCTCCAAGGAATGGAAATGAGGGTGGAAAGCGACCGAAGGGAGACCAAAATGGGGGAGGAGGTCGAAGGAATTATTTATAGACATGGATACTCACCCTTATTGACCGGGGCACCACGAAGAATCGGCAGGTTAGATGGTCGATCTGGGTTGGTGGCGGTGATGTACAATGATCGGGGATCATTTTGTCAGAAGACATCGATGGCCAACGATGGACGAGTCGAGCGGGAAAAAAGGGAGAAGACGGGCGGAAAAGACCAGCCACGTCATTTCAGCCGCTTGGGGGTCGAGTTGACCAGGCGGTCAACAAAATGCTGGAAGCGGATTGGGCCATGTCAGCCCGGATTTGACTTATTATTTTATCCTAATAAATTAATTTATTTAATTTTACTTATAAAATAAAAACTGTTTATTAAATAATGTAGTATTTATTTATGATTTTTATTTATTTTTTAATGTATTTTATTATGAGTTTATTTTAATAAGTTATTTATAAGTGTATTTACGTTTATTTTGTGTATTTCATTTTTATTTTGTTTATTTTATTTTATTATTTTATTGTCTTATTTTATAAATTTATAATTTATTTTTGTGAGTGTGAGGGTATTTTTATTTAGTTTTTATGAGTTTATTTTCATATTTAAATAAATAGGTATATGTATATGTAGGTATACTTATAGGTCTTTTACCTATATATTATATATACTTTATTTATTTAATGTATTTTAGTGGTTATTATTTTAGATTTGTATTTTTAGTAAGTTATATGTAATATTTATAATATTATAAAAATATGAAAGAATTAAAGTATGTTTCCCTTCTTTATTTTGATATATACTTAACATAGGTATTATGCCTATTATCTTGCATAGACTTATTTTATTTTATAAATCCTTTTAAGTTTTATTCTAGTCTCAATATGTACATGTATTATACGCATTATTTACAAAATTCTAAAAATATAATTTGATAAAAATAATGGACAATGAATAAATTGAATATTTTAATTAGGCAGATTGCACAATGAAGGCCAAAAACCTAACTTTTGCAGATGGACTCCAAAAATTATGAAACCAATTTTAGTAAATAGTTCTTCGAAAGATATATACAATTAAAGGTAAGTTTGAGTGATTTGGAGTTTCTATTTGCAAGATATGGGTCTGTGAAGTTGAGATTTTGGCTTTTTATTCTGTGTATAAAATGTACACTGAGTACTATTTTTAGGCAAACTCAATTTTGTATTTTTATTTACGTTAATATCTACAACTTTCATGTACAAAGTTTCTTTATTTGATGAGTGAATAAATATATACAAAATACGTGTCAAACATGCGTAAATGAATGAATTAATGAATGAGGTATTTATTGTATACTGGCCCTTATCTCCCCCTACTTTATTCCTTGTCAACCAATTCCATGCTGGCCTTGGTCTCGGGGTTCGGGTCGTAAAATATTTGCAATATTTTATCCCTTTTTCTTTTCTTCTCTTTATTCTATAATTTTGGCATTAAAAACCTTATTTAATGTATAATTAATGCAACAAATAATGAATGCTTTTATGGGCAAATTAATGCTATTTACATGCATTTGCTGGGGGTTTTTTAGGCCAAAATGATAGAATAAAGGTGATGAAATGGAGATTCATCTTCTATCCTCAACAACTCGCTCCTCAATCGGTCCCTTCCCTCTAGCCATGATCTTTGAATCCTCTAAGAAGAAAAAAGTCTCATAAGAACTCAGTGAAAAATGTGTAGGACAAATAGAAGAAAACTTGAGGCGTGGGTCTGCCTCAACTGAAGGGCTAGGAAGCGAGGGAGTTTGGGTATGGCTCTCCTCGTGACTAGGTGGGATCAACTTGGGGAGAGGATCATCCTGAGTTTGTGAAGACATGCGACGGCGGTGGATCATTGAAAGCTCATGGAGTCTGAGCGCAAAATCCTTATGGTCGTCATCTTCGATGTAAAGAGAATATGAGAGATAATATGATATCAAGTCAAAAACACGAGTGTGAAGGCATATAAAACACGGTACAACGCACACTTCGCATACAAACACAATACAACCCCAAATTAACCAACTTCACACAATGATGACCGTAAAAGTTTGGTTTTTTATCTTTTCAATTTTAATGTTAGGTGACAAAGCAGTTATTTTATCAATGTCATGGGTGTAGTCTCCTAGGGTAGTTCATTTTTAAGCTGGCAGTGCATACTAACCTTAACAAGACTACTTATACTAACGCCTTAGGCAAGTGCTTGTAGGAAGTAACAAGACCCAAGAGTGAATCCAAGCGCTTAAGGCACAAGTCCAGGGATTTGGGCTCTATTCCTTTGTGTACGTGCCTCGCTCTGTCTGGAGAGTGCCTGAAATAGTGACCGAAAAGGAAATGCACTACATAGTATGGACTCTTGAAAATTCACGTCTTAATTTTAGAATCAAATGTGACAGTTTATAAAGACCATTCATCCATTAGGTATCTCATGGAAAAAAAGGATGTAAAATCGTGTCTTCTTAGGTGTATTTTATTGCTCCAGGAGTTTAATTTGGAGATGAAGGATAAGCCTAGAGTTATAAATGTAGTGGCTGATCATTTATCTCGACTAGACTTTAAGCATTCTCTCGATGCGGAACCTATTAGAGAGACCTTTCTAGATGAGTTGATCTGTGTTGTCGATTCTCTTCCATTCTATGCCAACATAGTGAACTATCTTGTCTCCAAGCAAGTTCCCTAGGGTCGTACTAGGAGCAGTATCAACCAACTGAAGTTGGATTCAAGAAAATACCATTGTGAGGATCTGTTCCTTTTCTTTGAATGACTAGATTGTGTCTGGAGAAGATGTATTCCTCAGGAGGAATACTAGAGTGTCCTCACACATTGTCATTCATTGGATGTTGGAGGACAACATTCAAGAAAAAGAACCACACATAAGTGATGAATATGCATTTCATCATCTTTATTCTTTTATTTTAAGTTAAAATCCCTTATCAAACACCTGTAAATATCAATAAATTCACTCATTTACTAATCCTAATTCTTGTGTAAATATTGTATTTTCTTCACTATTTTAACCTAAATAAATAATGAAATAAAGGAAAATAAATAAAATAAAGATTGTAAATATGTAATAGATACAGGTTGACTCTGATGGCTAGAGAAGGTCAATACTTGACATAATTGACAAGGAATAAAGTAGGGAGACATAAGGTCCAAAGATACGAAAAATTCCTGAAAATCATCTATCACTTGTATAATCATGATTTGTATAAGATAATCTATAATACATATTTTTTCTTAATTTATTCATTAAATAAAAATTATTTCTTCTTAAAATTTGCATATAAAAATATTTTGTAAATAATAAAAACAATTGCTATAAAAATCATTATACATTGTGTAAATTACAACACTCTCAAAAATCCAGAAAGCTTATCTTGCAATATCAATATCTTCACCACCAAAACTCAAATTTCATCAAATCACTTTCATTGTACTGTTAATTAAATAATATTTAAAATGGAGATGGTTTCATAAAAAAAATTAGAGTTAAGGTGTGAAATGTGACTAATTGGGCTATTATTATATTAATTACTTACGTATACTATGTACATTATTTAATTATCTATGTTCTTGTACACATTTGTAAATATTATATTTTTAAATTATTTGTGAATATGATACTTGACTTCTCTAAAATACAAATAAAAATCACAAAATCAACAAAAATAAAAAGCATATATATAAATGTATTGTATATGTATAACTATGCATATATTGTACATATACCTATTTATTTAGCCTAATGAATTCATTCCTAAAAATCAAATAAACAATTCATCAAAACCCTTGTAAAATATTGTAAATCAATAAAATATTAAATTATGTATATATTTGTATAAAAAATAAATCAAAATTAAAATCTTGTATATATATATAGGTAAAATAAAAAATAATAACAACCTGTATTTATTTTAACCCTTGTAAATACCATATTTAGTTAATTAAAAATCACCAAAATTAACTTTATTTTACCCTTAACATTTTTTATTTACATCATTTAATTATATAAATTCATTTTTTTATTTTTAATTGATTTATTTAATCATTTATTGAATTTTTATCATTTTCCCTAATTTGTCCTCATCCTCCGCGCATTCTGATTGGTCGTCCCGGGTTTGTTGACCAAGGTCAACTACTTATTTTGTGCCCTTCTCTAGTGTTTCTCGCCTACCATCTCTCCTTCACTAATTTCCCCACACGCCTCTCTCATTAACTCCCTCCACATTCTTCTCCAAAGTTTTAGCCCTTTCATCCCACTCCACCGCCAGCATCTTAGATCCATAGATCGTTCCTTGACTCAGGTGCATTTTGAATTAAAAAACCTGCAGGTGTCTATTCTATAGATATACACCCTCCTCCCACAGTTTTGATCATTTTTTCCTCAAATTTTACGTCCTTAATCGGTCTCTGAATATAGATACGATTGCTCCTCGATTTGGGTAGCGAGAGATCGAGTGAAGAATTAGATCCATCCACATGTCGGAGTCCTCAACCACGTATCCCGACTCTCCACTAGCCACAACGGATCGAGGTCAATCCTCCTCTGCCTTCCACCGTAGGTAACGTTGAGTCATTTAGATTTAATTTTATCTTTGTTTCAATGATTTTTGTGTTAATCACAATAAGTTAGATCCACCTCCTTCAACCTTTAATATGCAAGATCAAAGGGGTTCCGATCACCTTCAATCTATTCCGACGACGCACACACCATCGCTCTGACCTTCTCCATCTCCTATCGCATCTAATCACACTCAGATTGCTCGTGATTTGAGGATCAGTTCCTCTTCTGACCACCTTCATTGGAGCTTCCATCCACTTCACTATTTCTCATCTTCCACACATCAATAAAGAAGTCATAGCATCGCCTCCGAGAAAGGAATTCACTGTAGGGAACATGAGCGAGTTGAGGGGCAAGGATCAACAATTGGAGGTTCGTTTGGAGATCTACTGCTCTTGACCCCAGATCATCTTCAAGCTGCCGCTGACCATCTTTAAGACCTCAGATCGAAAGACGGGACATGCATGAAGCTAGAGCACCATTCTAGAGAAGATTTGGGTGAGCAACGAGTGAGATCTCCTCACTCGATGTTCCTCGGAGTCGCTGCTCTTCCCAGCTCTTCCCTTCAGCACCACACGATCAATAAAGGTCACTCCAGACTCCATCATAGTCGTCGATTGAGCCCCAAAAGTCAGCCGTGGATTGATGCCCCCAAATTAAATCATAGTCATCCACGCGGGTGTCAACTTCGACCATCAAATCAAACGTCAAATGCCATCCAGCCATTCAATTCGCCATGTATTTAAAGGGTACAATTTCGCATGAGCCTCTAGCTTATTTAATTTGCAAATATGTCCTCTTCTGGACACATGTTGGTTTGTCCTTATTGAACAATTGCATCATTTACCTTACATTTATTTTAATTACAAATTCATCCTATTTGAACTACATGCATGCTTCGCAAGTGAGTTTTAAGATATTTGCAATGAAAGTTATGTATTTTTTAGTTATTATTCGGACCTTGGAAATATTTTAATCACATTTTATCACGATCCAGCGAAGCTCACATGTCTGGGCATGTAATGTTTTTGATATTTTGCATATTTTCCCCTGCATGTTTTAATTTCGTTATCATTCGATCTATAAACAATAAAAATTTGCATCCAAACCCTTGTGCATCTACATTTATTTTGCATGTTAAAAATTTAATAAAAAATAGTAAAACTTCTCTGAAAATTCTATAAAAATATGTTAGGCATTTGTTAAGTATATCATTCATCCATAATTTTTATTTTGCATTTCCATATTTTAAATATTTTTAAATTCAAAAACTCCAAAATTCCCTTTGTGCATTTACAAATCAGTAAGAAAATATAGAAATTTTGTAAAAACACCTAAAAAATCATAAGTGTTCATTTTCATTTCTTTTAATTCTATACCATTTTTGCATTTTTATTCCTCATAAAAACCTAAAAAAATTATAAAACACTTAAAATCATAAAAATTTGCATAGAAATTCATAGAAAATTGCAAAAATATAATACCTTTCTAGAAAATATAAAAATTTCTCTTTATTTACGTATATTTATCATTCTTCTTTTATTTTATTTGATATTTTAAAATCCAAAAAATTATCGCATTTAATTCTGTTAGTTTTATTACCTATTTTTTATTTATTTAAAAGATTTAAAAATTTTGAAAAATCTAGAAAATTAACAAAAACTTAAAAAATTGTCATAAAACTAAAAATAATTTTATTTGATTTTTTTGTATATTTACCCCTTTGTAAAAATCCAAGTTGTCTTTCTTTTTCATTCTTATTGAATTCTTTTATTTGTTATTTTATTTTGTTTTATAAAATTAACAACTTTTGCAAAATTAAAAATCATAAAAAAAATACAAAATCAGAAATCCAAATAAATAAATATAACATTAAAATTATATAAAAAATATACATAAATCAAAAATACAAAAACATGGACTAGTGTGCATAGAAATTCCTTATTTCTTTTTGATGATTTGTCATTGCATTGAATAACTCTCGGCACTTTTGTAGCCTCCTTGAGATCGACCCTGTACGCTATATAGGTAAATTAAATAGCAATTTTCACTTGCTACATTTTCATCATTTATTTGGCTTGAGAATCTATTAATTTTTTGCTTGGCACTTCTTTGGCTTCCAATGACCACAATCTCATTGTGAATAATTCATTAAAATAAAATCTTGAATTTTTTGATCAACAAATTGGCGCCGTTGCTGGGGATGCACGGCGAGGGTAGTTAGCTTTTTCTCTTGACTTGTTATTCTTGGTTGTATATACTTAATTTCTTTCTCTTATTTTCATCACATTTTTCTAATATTCATTTCATTGTGCATATTTTGTTGTGACATAGATTTTATCTATTATTTTTATCATTCATTTATTTTTTCTATATCTTTTATTCATATCCACCTCATTGTTTGCTTGTCTATAGTCACTGTATTTATTTTCATATTATTTTTTGCTCGTTGTGTTTCCTCTTTCTTGCAAGGGCCCGACGAGCGAGGGCACTTTTCTTAGGAGAGCCGACGCACCTAAGTGAAGCGGAGGTGACTTGTTTCTTCATCAAGTTGTAGGAGAGCGTAGGAGGAGGAAAAGAATTAGAGATCAGTCACTTGGAGCACTCAACATTGAAAGTTTCTATTTTTTTAGCATTTTATTCATTCATTGTTCTTGTAAAACTTTGTAATTAATTTTTTTGGCATTTGCCTCTTTTTCTATTTTCTAAAAGGCCATTGTATACCTTGTGTTTGCGAGGTCAGTTTAAATAAATGTTGGTGCACTTGGGGGACCTCACCGGTTTTTTATCGTCGCCTTCTTTTTCTTTGTTTTCTTACGATTTTGTGTGCTTGAGAAATTAGAAGTAAGTTTTATTATCTTGCTTGAGCCAAGTAAACGATTAGGTCCAAAGCCCCTAAATAAGAATTTCTGTACCTATAGAATAGAACATAGCTCGGACTTAGTCAAATTAACTTGTTATTGTCCATTAATAGAAGTTACTACTAGGACGGTTCTCGTGCATCACTTAGGTTAGTTTATTTTTTTTATTTATTTAATGCATGGATAATCGTGCATGTAGAGTGCTGGAGACAATGTACACATCCTTTGTCTCCAACATGCATCATTGATTTTCTTGAGAAATAGCTATTCAAATTTCCTTCCCCACTTTAATTCACATAATATCAAAAGAAAATTGGAAAATCTGATATATGATTTCTTGAAAAAATTCAAAAAAAAAAGTGACAAACGTATAAAATCTAGGCTGATAAACAAAAAACGACCCTAAAACTAAACGTAAGGACAAAATCATTGTTTTGGGGAGGGTAACCCCTCATTATTTGCAGGTACATACCTCCAGATAGATTAGGTGTGGATGTAGCCATATGGATGGAGCACAAATCCCTGGACTTGTGCCTTAAGTACCTATACATCAATTTTCGGTGTATGGTTGCAATTGTAAGCACTTGCCTCTGACCATAGAAAATTGTTTTGGTGTACTAATCCTCTTATATGCCTTTGGGCCTAATATTGAACCCGAGAACCTGAGAAAATGGTACCACACCTTGGGGAGGTTTGAGTATGCATGCTGAACAATAGCGGTGACTCACCTTGTGTGTTTGGTGGTAAGCAACTTCTTATAGATTTACTAAACTTAAAATTGAAAAGATAAAAGACCGAACTTTTAAGGTCACCATTTTGTCCAGATGGTGAATCGGAGGTTTGTATTGTGTTTGTTTGTAGTGTAAAGATCCTTTCGCGCCCTTCGTGCCTTTTTCTCACTTTCTGCTTGTGTTTACTATCGTATTCTCGCATCTTTCCTCTTAAAATCGAAGACGTCGGATTGAAGCATCTCTTGTTCGGACTTTGTAAATTCATTTTACACTCTAAACCGGTCATCTTCTATTCAGGAAGACTAACTTCTCAAATATTCCTCTTTCTCCGCTTCACCTTTCACCTCATCAATCAATCCATTGTTCAGGATTGATTCTAATATTAAAATATTATTTGAGACTCCACCATTCTTCATGATTATTTCAGTGCCATGTACATTTTTATAAATCGAGTCAGTGCACTTAATGCCACCAAGGGCAAGAGTTCCATGGTTGAGCAGAGCGAGATCAATAGCACCATGTTAGCCTCCATACAAGTCATTCAGATACAGTTAACCGAGCAGACTGACTTTCAAGCCGGATTGAGAAATATGATCATCGAGCAGAGGAATGATAGATAAGAGAGGGAAGAGGAGGATAGAAACCTTGGAGGAGGTGGAAATGGGGGAGATGTTCCATGACTTGAGACAGTGGCTATGTTTACACTGAATGATGCCTATAATACAGGGACAGGAGAAACCAACTCATGGATTAGAATCCCTATGATTCAAGGGCATTTTGAGCTTAAGCCCACTATTTTGCTACTTCTCCGAATATTCCACGAACACATAAATGAAGAACCATATGTACACCTCCGACAGTTCGATTGCATTTGTGGCACTATACACTACCCCAATGTCCCATTAGAGGTAGTGAAGTTAACATCCTTCCCGTTCAGTCTCATGGACAATGCACTATATTGGATCAACCACATGGGAAGGGTTGCATGACTTGGGAAGAGTTAAGGTCCATTTTCTTTAACAAGTATTACCCACTTGGATGACTCAACCAAATGCGATCTTTAATTGTCAACTTGTACCAGATATCCCATGAGCCTATTCATGAAGCGTGAGAAATATTCAAAGACTTGACAGAGAAGTGCCCCCATCATAACATTCCTATGACTATCCTTGTGCAGAACTTTTTTGGATTGAGAAGAGAAACAAGAAGTTGTAAGTGTCGCTTGTGGGGGTAGTCACATCAACAAGGACGAGGATGTCCTTTATCAGATTTTTAGGAGATGACTGAGAGCTCTACAACTCTTTCTTCTTCACGTGTTTTCCAGAACCATCCTTTGCCTTCTCCGACAATGCCCCACAATGTTGTCAACATGACAACATCACATGATGTGGATAGGGTGGACAATTCTGATCTAACAATAAATATCACCTATCCAAAGTGGACATAGTTAAGAAATGGTCCAAGTAGCTTTAAGAATCTCCAAGTGAACGAAATAGAGGACAAAGAACATGGATAAGCTGGATAAATATTAAGAAGCATCTGGAGCTTCTTGTGAGTACGATCAATGCATGTCAGAGTGTGAGTGCAACACCTGATACCTCTGCTCATGAGCAGACTTCTTCCACTTTCACACAACAATGTACTAGAGGGACATCCACAGTTCAACAGTTTACTATGTGCAGACCCTGGACTAGGTCCAACAATAGTCACACCAAATAATACTGTACCATCATGACCATACATTTATGAGAAGCAGTCTCCACCTATTGTTGAGGGGGTGAACCAAATTTGGTTCGAGAGAGAGAACAACCATCCCCGTCCATCAGGGCAAGGTCAGTTGGGTTCTCAGCAGAATCAAAGGCCCACCCACTACTTTCAGGGAGGGAGACGCCAAACCTAGCACCAGCAGTTCCAGCCTCACTATCAGTCTCCACCTCATTTCCAGAACTGGAGATATGGACAGCAACAGATGTAGTTTGCATACTTCCCCCAACCTTACCACCACTAGCAGTCTACATTGTATGCACAGTATTCACATCCTCCTCATTTTTATGAGCAGTCATAGTATGGATACCAGCAGCCTCCTCACTAACAGTCTTAGTGACAACCTATCATTGAGCATCCCGAGGCACCTTCGGTGGATACCGCACTCGATCATTTAATAATTTTGATGAAGAATATTAATGATTTAACTTAGAGGATTGATGACCTGACCACCACGAAGACATTGATTCCTTTACAGCTCGAAGCCAATCTTAACAATTTTGGATGCAAGGAGTATGTAGCACATGATCCATCTACACCCGAGACAGGTATGGCCCTTGATTTTACATGCTTATCTGATGTCATTCATCTTAGGAGAGGTAGGAGCTTGCAGCCACCTGCACACCATTTGGGATAAGGAGATCGGGCCACTGAGAGAGTTTCACCTTCCTCATCATCTTCTTCACCAGTACTACAGAGGTCCAGTGTAGCAGCACCAGATTCTGGAGTTTCACCATCTTCATATTCACCACTACCATCTTCACCTTCTTCATTTAGAGAGAGATGCAGTCCACAATCAGTAAAGAAGGAGAACACAACCATCACAGAATCTCCTACATCAGCAACATCAACCTATCATGTTTTCAAGTTTATTTCTTCTACCCCTGTTTTGGATAACAATGTACAGAGTTATTCTAGTTGTCCAATTGTATGTGAAGATTCTATTTTGAATAAGCAAAATGAGCAATTAAATGTTTCTTTTGATTCTATGTCATTTCCTCCAACTTTGAATAAAACCAAAAAATTTCAAAAATTAAAAACAAACCTATCTAATCATAGAGAGGTAGAGATCTTACAGAACATCTTTTTAGATATGCCATTTCCTAATGCATGCAGTGAAAAAGGGAATGATAGAAGCAAGTACTCAAAAGCATCAACCCAAGCAGAACAAACGAAATAAGATAGAGAAACACATATTGACCATGGCCACAGTTCATAACATAAGCAACCTCCCGACAAAAAATAAAGATAAGGGAGCACCTTACATCCATTTCCACATCTTTTATCAAGAGTTTGATCGTACTCTTCTCGATAGCGGATCCTCCATTAATCTCATGCTATCTTCGCTACTCACTGATTTTGTACTGGGGCCTCTTAGATACACCAGGATGATCCTTCAGTTTGCTAATCGATTGATTAAGAGGTCGAGCGGCATATTAGAGGATGTTAGTGTAATGGTGTAAGGAATGAGATTCACAGTTGACTTTGTTGTTATGGATATGGATTCCTCTACACTGTTACTCCATACCTTGATCATACTAGGTCGATTGATCCTTCGAAAGGCCGAAGCGGTAGTTGATTATGTACTAGAGAGATTATCTTTAACTATTGTAGTAATAAGGTGAAAATTTGAGACGATCCCCGATCCTAGGCCATCACCGCCACCAACAACAATATATGAGAGAGAGATAGTTACCCTAGATCATGAGGTCTGTGTTTTCCTTGCTGAGTTTCAATAGACAAATATATTTAATAATTTCATGGATGCCTAGGAATTCCGTTCTCAGAAGGACCTTCTGGAAAGCATAGTCACCTTGAGTTCCTTTGTTGACCATTTTGAGTCAACAATTTGAGCTGATTCTGAGGATCAATATGAGATATTGGAGGTACATTCTATAATTCATGAGACACATTCCTTTTTTGAGATTACTGATGAGATAGCTCGTACTGAGATTTCTGAGAGTTTTGTTGTGGATTTTGAACATCCTGATGAGCCATTCTTTTCTAATCAGAAATCATTCCTCCCAGATCTTTCTGAGGATTTACTTGTTGAGACAACAGTAGCCATGTTGGACAGTACACACAGTGTAGATCATATACCTTCAGCTAGTGCAGTTGCAGAGGTTGCCACAGAGCCGATTCGGACCCCACCTCATCTCAATGATTTACCCTCAACATTGAAATATGCACTCCTTATGGGTCCCCCCGAATGTTTCTGGTCATCCTCAGCTTGTAGTAAACTAAAGAAAAAGAATCTCAAATGCTAGAGGTTCTTGAGAGAAACCGCAAGGCCATTGGATGGAATATTTTAGATCTCCGTGGGATTAGTCCAACCTTGTGCTTGCATCAGATCTACTTAGAGGATGACAACAAACTTCCTGTGGGTGTCAGCGATATATTAATCCAAACCCTCGGGATGTTGTCATGAAAGAGATCAGGAAATGGTGTGATGCTAGCTTTATTTATCCCATATCGGATTTCACGTGGGTCAGCCCTTTACATGTGGTCCTGAAGAAATCCAATATTACTATCATAAACAATGATCGTGGTGAGATATTCTGAATTGTGTACCTACTTCATGCGTGTTTGTGTAGATTACAAATGCTTAAATGCAACTACCAAGAAAGACACTTTCCGTTCCCCTTTATTGATCTGATTATTAAGAGGTTGCCAGGGAAATAGTTCTTTTGTTTCTTGAATGGGTACTCGAGGTATAACCACATTGCAATCGCTCCTGACGATCAGGAGAAAACTACATTTACTTGTCCCTTTGGCACCTACGCTTTTAGACGAATGCCCTTTGGATTGTTTAATGCCCTCGCTGCATTCCAAAAGTGTATGTTGGTTGTTTTTTACAACACGGTGTGTAGTTTTCTAGAGGTCTTCATGTATGATTTCTCGATCTATGGGGATAGATTTGACACATGTCTTTCTCATTTAGACTGAGTACTTCAATGTTGTTGTAAGGTAAACCTAGTGCTCTTGTCGGAGAAGAGTCACTTTGGTGACAGATGGGATTGTATAGGGACACGTCACATCCAAGCATGGTATGGAGGTTGATCGGCTAAGATTGATGTGAGCTCCAAACTAGAGCCACCACAGAATTTGAAGCAATTGAGCTCATTTTTGGGACACGTTGGATTTTCTAGGTTATTCGTTATGGACTTCAGCATGATCTCCAGACCATTGACTGAGCTTCTATGCAAGGAGAGTGAGTTTTATTGTTAATGAGAAAGTCCTCCATACATTTCACCAAATGAAAGACACGGTTACTAGTGATCCTATCCTACAACCACCTGATTGGTCTCTCCCCTTTCAGATCATGACGAACGCATAGATTTTGTAGTTGCAGCTGTATTAGGGCAGAGAAGGGATGGGATACCGTTTGCATAATCTATTCTACCAAGACTCTGGACGAGGCACAATGTAATTACACATTCATAAAGAATGAGATGTTAGCAGTGGTATTTGCATTAGAGGAGTTCAGATCTTACCTCCTTGGTTCACACATAATTGTGTATACACAGATCAGACTACCATACGATACCTACAGGAAGGATTCCAAACTATGATATATCAGATGGATACTTCTTCTCCATGAGTTTTATTTATAGATTCGAGATAAACATGGAGTAAAGAATGTTGTTGCAGATCACCTTTCTCGGATCATAGATGTAGAGACTTCTGAGTAGACTATTCTTCCCATATCAGAGACCTTTCTAGATATGACCATTTTTTGTGGGCTCATTCCCCTGGTATGCTGGTATTGTGAACAATCTTCTCTCTAAGAAAGTTCCACAAGATTGGTCGGAACACAAGGTAGACAGATTCCTATCAAAGATACATTTTTACTAGGGGAAGATCTGTACCTATTTTATAACCGTGTGGATTGTATCTGGAGAAGGTGCATTCCTCAGGAGGAGTACACCAGGGTACTTGAGCATTGTCATAAATTAGAATCTGTTGGACATTATTTGGGGAAGCGCACGACAACTAAAGTTTTACAGAGCGGCCAATTGTGGCCAACATTATTTAAGAATGCTATAGAGTATGTTTGAGGTTGTACTGACTGGAAGAAGATGGGAGAAACCGTTGGTCCCAAAGATACCATGCCCCTAAGATATATACAGATTTCAGATGTTTTTGATGCTTGGGGCGTAGACTTCATGGGCCCATTTCTTGTTAGTCAAGGATTTTAATATATCTTGCTTACCATGGATTATGTTAGTCGATGGGTTGAGGTCATCCCCACCCAAGCCGCTGATAGTGATACGGTGTGTTCTTTTCTTAAGGGCCACATTATTGCACTCTTGGAATTTCGAGATTTTGTATACGACAACTCACAAATGTATAAGTAGAAAGTCAAGCATTGGCACGATAAACATATTAAAAGGAAATCTCTCTCCCCTGATCAAAAAGTTTAGTTGTTTGATGCTAAATTGAAATTGTTTCTCGGTAAATTGAAAAGCAAACGGTCAGGACTGTTCATTGTGAGAGTTGTGTGACAATGATAGTCATATCTGGGTTGTCATCTAATGCACAATCATTTGTTATGAACAAACTATTTTTGAAGCCCTACCTTGATCATGATACATTCTTGTCCATGGTTGATTCTATATCTGTGGTAATAGAAGCTGAATTTTTTACATCTTCTACGTCTGATATATGAGCTGATTTTCTCTTCTTTTATTCTTTCTTCTTCCTATTTTATTATTCACCTCTTTTCTGTGTGTATATGTTATACTTAGGATGTACTCTACCTAAGTGTGGGGGGGAGTGAATGATTTGAGTTGCTCCATTTTCATTCTATTCCATCACTCCTATTGTTTCCTATACATAGGGATATTATAACCTGAGTATAGGGGATGATGTCATTTATTATGTCCTTTTTTTACTTTCAACTTGTCGATATTCTTTTCTATACTTAGGGATCTTTTACCCTAAGTATAGGGGAGGGATGAGTCGAATCGTTGAGTTTGTTCAATCTTTTCCTCGATTTTCCACAATTGTACTAGCTCCTATACTTAGGATTATTTGATCTTAAGTATAGAGGTGATCATCGACTTCTATTCTTTTCATCTATTTTTTGAGTCGTTGTTGTATAGAATTCTTTTCACTTTTATATACTTAGCATGAGTTATGTCTTCCTTTGTAGCTATTTGGTCACTATGAGGACATAGCTCGAGCTAAATATTAGGAGGTGTCGTATATATTGTATATATACTTTAGCCATAACTTGTACTTTTATTAATAATAAGGCTATTATTATTCATAAAAAATGTTTTGAAAAATTAGTTGTAGAATGATTTGCAAAAATCATTTGAAAAATGTTTGTAAAAACTTTTGTAAAACGTTTGTAAAATATTTCTAAACACTTTTGTAAAAATGTTTGTAAAATGTATGTAAAAAATATTTGTAAATTTTATTGTGAAACTATTTTTGTATAAATCTTTGCAAAATTATTTGAAAAAATAGTTTATTTGTAAAATTATTCTCTATCAAAACTTAGTAGTCTATACAAAATGTTTGTAAAATTTTGAAAGCAAAAAGTTTGCAAAATCTATTTGTAAAATTATTTGTAAATAGTTGTAAAAATATTTGTAAAATAGTTTGCAAAAATATTTGTAAAACTTTTCAAAAAATCATTGCAAAAATATTTTGAAAAATGATTGTAAAATGTTTCGTAAAAGGTTTTGAAAAGGTTTGTAATTTTATTTATTTATTTTTTCATGCAGGATATAAATTATGGGATGTATATATATATATATTTATAAAATGAACGAGTGTATAAAACCTTAATCATTTTTCCTCTTGTAAATAAAATTTTTTGTTGAATATAAATTTTTCTATAAAATCTGTATCTAAAACTTGTACAAAAAAATCCTTTGGTATAAATATTGTTTGTATATTTGTATGTATATCTTGTAAATGCATTCATTTTATTAACCCTTTTTCCTTTTTTGAAAAATATAATAAGATTTTTTTTTGCAAATTATTTATAAGGATTTTTCAAAAAGATTGTTCTTTTATTTCAGAAAAAATGCTTACATATATTTCTTGCATTTGCATGTGCATTTTTCAGAATGATATTGACACTTAAACTAGTCTAGAATAAATTCAAAAAATGGAGCTTAGTTGCACCTTAATACACTTAATTTCAGAGAAAACTTATAGGAAATGGAATTGAGATTCTTCAAGTCTATAGAATTAATTCTTTGGGAACTACAAGACTTAGTTCAGTGACATCTTGACTACTAAGTAGAGTACTTTGGAGCGCCTGCATGATTCTTGTCGATAATGACCTATCTTGCACACCTGCACTTACATCTTGCTCACCTTAGTTGAAGTGGTAGAGGGTCGGATTTGTCGACATGAGACACAAGCTAATGGAAACATCAGTAGTCACACATTTGTGGCCATTGTACCCCAACCCGATCCAGCAAGGTCTAAAGATAGAATGTTGTGGGTTCTAATAAAGCTTCAAAAGAGGGATAATCTACTGCCTCAAGAGGGCAAACTCCTTTTGTACATGTTGCACCTTGTATATATTAAAAATGTGCAAAAATAAAACAACTCCAAAAAAGTGGACATGTCTATTTGAAACTAAAATGTGTGCCGGAGTGTGTACATTTGTATAGTAAAATAACAAGCTTGAGCTTCCAAGTCAGATATTTATGAGCCTGTAGCTGGATGACTTGGCTACAATGGACATGCATCCCAGGATAGGTAGCTACACTGCCTAGCGTCCATTCTTCTCTCCACCTCCTCTTCTTGAGCAGGTTGTACTTGAAATTAGAAGGGAATACCACACTTCTTGAGGAAAGAGTTATTAGATTAGGGAATTAGGGTCACCATGTTGGAGAAGATTGAATTTCACCACTTCAGCCGAGGAGAGATACATATCACTTACACTGTAGAAAGAGATATTCATAGACATAAGGGTTTGTGCATTAGTTGATCTACTCTGACCTAGCTATTGAGGAGACTTGAGAAGAGTTGTGTGGTTTCTAGAGGTTTTTGAGTATCAAGTTCATTTACCGCTAATGTTTTGCCCAAACTAATAATCCAAAGGTCTCATAGAGCTCCATACTTTGATTTTATGAAGATAAGTTTAATACTCAATATTGTTCTAAGTTATTTATTTTTCCTTTATTATTTCCCTTTTTCGTGTAGTCCCTTATTCTTCAAATAAGTGTTAGCTAAGGGACTGGCTATGGTAAATACTCTAACCATTTGTGAAGGTAAAGACGACCTAATCGACAAGGAATAAAGTAGGGGGAGGTAAGGCCGAAAGATACAAAAATTCCTAAAAATCATCTATCACTTGTATAGTCATCAGTTGTATATTATTGTCTATAATACATGCTATTTCTTTAATTTATTCATCACTAAATTATTTTTAAATAAAAATGATTTCTTCTTGAAAGTTGTGAATAAAAATCTTTTGTAAATAATAAAAATAGTTGCAATAAAAATCATTGACATTGTTTAAATTTCAACACTCTCAAAAAGCCATAAAGTTCATATTGCAAGATCAATATCACTGTCATTAAAACTCAAACTCACTTTCATTGTATTCCAAATTAAATAATCTTTAAAATGGAGGTAAATTTCATAAAAATCAGAGTTATGGTGTGAAATGTGGCTAATTGGGGTAATATTGTACATAATACCTATGCATACTATGTACATTATTTAATTATTTTATTTATTGCACATATTTGTAAATATTCTATTTTTATTTTTTTTGAATATTATATTTTACTTATCTCAAATAAAAATGAAAGTCACAAAATCAAAAATCCACAAAAATATAGGTACCACTGTGTATATATTGTACATATACCTATTTACTTCACCTAATAAATTCATTCCTAAAAATCAAATAAAAATTCCATTAAAATGCTTGTAAAATATTGTATATTAATAAAATTTTAAAGTATGCATATATTTGTATAAATAATTAATTAAAAATCAAAATTTTGTATATATAGTTATACATACCTATAAATAACAACTTGTATCTATTTTAACCCTAAAAAATAGCATATTTAATTAATTAAAAATCACCAAACATTTTTTATTTTACCCTTAACAATTTTTATTTATTTCTTTTAATTATTTAAATTCTTTTCCAAATTTTAATTGATGTATTTAACTATTTATTGGATTTTTTGTAGTTTCCCTAATTTGTCGTCATCCTCTGTGCTTTTGATTGGTTGACCTGGGTTTGTTGACCCAAGTCAACTACTTATTTAGCGCCCGTTACCTATTTCTTGCCTACCGTCTCTCGTTCACATAATTTCCCACGCACCTCTCTTATTAACTCCCTCTACATTCTTCTCCAAAGTTTTAGCCCCTTCATCCCTCTCCATCGCTGGCACACTCATATGCATTTTGAATTCAAAAACCTGTCGAAGTCTATTTTATAAATATACACCCTCTACCTCTGTCGCGATTTTGATCGAGTTTTCCTCGAATTTTTCACCCCCAATCGGTCTCTAGAGATAGCTACGGTGATAGGGTAGTTGCTGCTCGATACGGAGAGAGATCAAGTGAAGAATTCGATCCAGCCACACACCAGAGTCCTCCACCGTGTATTCGACTCTCCGCCAGCCGTAGTAGATCGAGGCCTATCTTCCTCCACCTACCACCATAGGGTAACGTAGAGTCATTTAGATTTAATTTTAGATTTTGTTTCAGTAATTTTCACGTTAATCACAATAAGTTAGATCCACCTCCATCAATCTCTGATCTGCAAGATCGGAGGAGTTCTGATCACCTTCAATCTATTCTGATGCACAAACCATCGCGCTGACCTTCTCCATCACATGTCAAATCTGTTCACCCTCAGATTGCTCGTGATCTGAGGATCAGCTCCTCTTTCGACCACCTTCACCGAAGCTTCCATCCCCTTCACTATTTCTCATCTTTCATGCGTCAATAAAGCCGTTGGTGCATCACCTTCGAGCAAGGAATTCACTGCAGGGAACATGAGAGACCTTGGGGGAGAGGATAACCAACTGGAGGCTCACCTAGAGCTTTGTCGCTCTTGACCTCTACCACTCATCCATAATTTTTATTTTGCATTTCCATTTTTTTTTATTTTTAAAAGTTCAAAAACTCCACGAAAAAATCCCTCTTTGCATTTCAAAATAAATAAGAATATAAAAATTTTGCAAAAAAATCTAAAAAAATCCTAAGTGTTCATTTTCAATTCATTTAGTTTTTGTATCGTTTGGGCATTTTTATTCCTCATAAAAAGAAAAAACATACAACACTTAAAATCATCAAAAATGCACAAAAATTCGTAGAAAATTCTAAAAAATAATAACTGCCTTATAGAAAATATAAAAATTTCTCTTTCTTTCCGTATATTTTTCATTCTTCTTTGATTTTTTTGATATTTTAAAAATAAAAAAACACATTTAATTATGTTGGTTTTATTTCTTATTTTTGATTTATTTAAAAGATTTAAAAATTTGGAAAATTCTAGAAAAATATCAAAAAACATTAATAAATTACCATAAAACCATACTTAATTTTATTTGAATTTTCTGTGTATTTTACTACTTTGTAAAAATCCAAGAAGTTGTCTTTCTCTTTCTTTCTTATTGAATTCTTTTATTAATTTTATTTTCTTTTGTTTTATAAATTAAAAACTTTTGCAAAATTTAAAATCGTAAAATATATACAAAATCAGGAAACCAAATAAAAATATAAAATTAGAATTCTAAGAAAATATAGAATTTAAAAATACAAAACCCAAGACTAGTGTGCATAGAAATTCATTATTTCTTTTCATTGATTTGTCATTGCATTGAATAACTCTCGGCATCTTTATAGCATCCCTGAGTTCGACCCTATACGCTATACATGTAAAGTAAATAGAATATTTCTCTTGCTACATTTTCTTCATTTTTTTTGGCTTGAGAATCAAATAATTTTTTTCTTGGCACTTCTGTAGGTTGCGATGACCACAATCCCATTTGAATAATTCATTCAAATAAAAACCTAAATTTTATTGATAAACAAAAACAAGGGGCTTCACTGTAGTCTTTTTTGTTTAGAGATGCCATTGATTTTGTACGGTTGTGCCTAGTTTGTCAAAGGATTAGAGGGATAGTTTTATATAGGGATGAGATTCCCATGCAGCCTGTGATTTTCAGTGATATATTTGATGTATGGGGCACAAATTTCACGGGTCATTTTCCTACTCATCACAACTTTGAATACATTTTGTTAGCGGTTGACTATCTTTCTAGATTGGTGGAGGCTATCCCAACTCGAGCCGCAAATAGTAGGATTGTCTGTAAGTTTATAAAAGATCTAATTTTTTCAATTCGGGGTTCTAAAAGTTTTAGTATCTGATGGGGGGTAGACACTTTGTGAATAGGTAGATGAAATCTTTAGCTAAGGACTACAAATTTGAGAATAGAGTAACTAGTTCTTACCACCCACAATTTACAACATGGTAGAGGTTTCAAATAGGGAGGTGAAGAGTCATCTTCAGAAGTTATTTTGTCCTGATAGGAAGAATTGGTCTCAGCTATTGGACCAAGTTCTACGGGCCTATATGACCACTTACAAGACCCCTCTTGGCACTTCACCTTTAGGATGATGTATGGAAACCCATGTCATTTGATCGCTGAATTGATTCACATGTCTGAGTGGGCGATAAAAAAGATTAATTCGAAATGCCACTTTCGAAAACTATGTAGAGACTTGAACCTCAATGAGATAGTGTAAATCCACAACCAAGAATACTAAAACAATAATACTTATAAGGACGAAGTTAAGAAGTGGCATGATTCACATATTAGATGCAAGAACTTTGTCCTAGGACAGAAGGTATTGTTGTTTAATGCTAAGTTAAATATTTTCCATGGGAAATTAAAGTCAAGATGGATGGGTCCTTATATAGACAAGGAAGTGCATGGAAATGGAAGTTTAAAGATAGCAAATCTTACAGATAATGTACCTTCCTTCTTGGATAGTAGGCAGTTGTTTAAGCACTCTGTAAAATCCAAAGAACGATTGACTCTAGTTGAGGTGATTGGGTTCATACCGATTGAGTCATTTGCATATATTTCAGATACAACATGAAGCCATAGTCTAAAAGATTAATATCAGATAGATTCAATGTCCTGAAGATTGATCTATACTTACTTAGACTGACTCTATTCCTTTAGTTTGTGGGCTCTTCTTTTACTACTTTGTTACTTTTAACTTAGGCTTGTGAGAGCTTAAGAATAGGGGGAATCCTAACCCTTTTTATGTATATTCTCCTCAGTTCCTTTTAATTGTTTCCATTCTTTTATACATGCATGTTTTCCAGTCTAAGTATGGGGGTTCAGTCCCATGTTATTCTTTCTACTCTATTCATTTTGTACTCGTTTTTGATGTCTTTATTTCCTACACTTAGGTTATTCAAAGCCTAAGTATAGGGAGGCCAACCCAGTTTTTCTTATCCACCTTTTTGTCTTTCTTCTATATGCTTAGTACGAGTTATATCTTTCATTCCACTTTGTACCAGGATGATATAACACAAGCTATAGTGGTGAGTATTCCCGCCTATCAAGCGGGTGACCCGGGTTCTGTCCCTCGTAACGATGCCATTTTGATAATCGAAATTTTACGAGCGGTTAAAAGAATGTTGATATAGAAACCGCTCGAAATAAAATTAAATTAATCAAACAAAAATAGCAAACACCAAATCAGAGTTTGTTTCACTATTTATTTATCCAAGCAAGTATTTCTGGGTCATGAAAATCACACTCATGAAAATTTGAGTGAAGAATTATTTTTGTGATATTTTATCTCTCTTTTATTTCCTTCTTCAAGAAGAAAACTACTTTTGGAATTTTATTTTTATTCTTTTAAATTGATTTTCAAAAGAGATATTTTTTTTAAATAAAAGATCTATTATATACTATAGGTGCAATAGAAAATAAATGTGATCCTATATAGTAGAAGAAACGATAAATCGACCAAGCAACGGGCTAAATAACACACAAAATCAAGATGAAGCTGAAAAATAAGGAATATAAAATCTCAATGAAAACTCAATAAAAATAGACAAAAATCAAATCAAAATAAATGTTGCATAGTTCTGAATAAACCCCAAGACATAAAACTAAAAATGAGTCAACAGAATGTCTATAATAATGTTCTATAGTTCATGGGTATCATTGTAATAAAATATTTAAAAAAACTAAAAAAATGCAGATAGGTCCCTGATCAGGGACCTAAATGTAAAAAAACTTACAGTTTTTACAATTAGGTCCCTATGCGTGGACCTAAATGTAATAACAGAAAGTCGTGGGGGCCGAACTAAAACTGTTGTAAATATTTTGTAAAGATGATGGGATTCCTTTCATTTTTTTCTACCCCTTTGCTGCTTAACGGTCATGATTAGACTTGTATCGCGTGATTTGAGTCGTGGCTCGAGTCCATGCATGGCCAAGATACGCCTCGAATGTGGTTCCCTCCGTTCTTCCCCAAAGTGGCTGGAGGTGGTGGATTTCTGCTTCTCTGGTGATCATCTGCGATGAGGAGGCTATGGAGCTACTCCAATAGGGCCAGGAGGGGATCACCTATCCCCTCCGAGCTCTCTGCGGTGGAGCAGTGTTTGGAGATGACGAAAGTGAAGCAATTTGGTCCGACTAGGGTTCTAAGACCTGGATGAGGTCCTGCTCTACTACTTGATTTACTTTAATCGGTTAAGATAGATGCTCCAGATAATGATAAAGCGACTCCAACTGATATTCTCAACCTATAAAGAAGATTTGATACTCGATTCGTAAAGGAATCGACTATGAATATTGCTAGTCTTATAATGGATTTATGAGATGAAGAATTGAATGGATTTTAGTTAAAATTGGATGATATTCTTGTTTGTGGATTCAGGAACTATGATTAAGAATATCTAAAAGTGATTAGATTACTAGTTAAGGCATGAAGATCAAGAAAATCAAAGGGTTGATAAAGAATGCATCTTGGGGTTGAGGTGTATTACCTCAGGTCATTGTTCAACGAGGAGATGTTCTTCTTAGAGCTCGATGTGGTGGAGCAGCCACCATGCAAGGCTGATGTAGCCTTTGAACTTCTCCCCGAC
This sequence comes from Ottelia alismoides, assembly GCA_037367405.1. Classification (NCBI taxonomy): domain Eukaryota; kingdom Viridiplantae; phylum Streptophyta; class Magnoliopsida; order Alismatales; family Hydrocharitaceae; genus Ottelia; species Ottelia alismoides. The sequence continues at coordinate 649,302 of JAZKJV010000198.1, read as the reverse complement.
GGTCCACCTTCCACGCAGAATGGGCACCAGGCTCTGTTACTGCCATTGATGGCCATAAAGAAGCGAGGAAGATTGGTGGTCGAGCTGATGGTTCTGGATGAAGGAGAGTTTGTTTCAAACTAACGAGGTTTCGATTAATATATAGATGAATCGACGGTTTGTTGATTTAGATACTAGGGCATCGTGTATCTTGGTAGATAGGACGAGAGAATGGATGGTTAAGATCTCAAGAAATGGTGAAGAATGGCAACGGGAAAATCCATGAAGTAATGGCATTAGAATAGAATCCAACATCCTCTTCTTGAAGAAGAAACTCCAAGTGCTAATACTTGTCAGCACCTGGTAGGCCTGATGGAGAAATAATTTAATAAATAGATATTAATTAGTAAATGGGCTTATTTTAAATAGGTGTAAAATGGAAAATCATTATAAATAATTAAATTATTTATTTTACTGTATAATTTATTTTTATAAATAATATAGATGTAATGAAATATAAATATAATATTAATAAATATGTATATAGTAAATTTATTAAATAAGATTTAGATTTTTAATTTAATAATTTCACAAATAATATGTCATTTTTATATTTTATTAATTGTTGGGATAATAAATAAGGTGAATGTGAATTTTTACAGATTTTATTAAATTAATTTAAATATATAAATAAACACAGGTATAAATGCTACATGTCAAATTCATCTATAAATTAGTTTTTTTATTTGTTTAAAATATTAAATAGTGAAAAAAAATTCTAAAATAAGTCATGGATAAAATACAAGACACAAAAAATGGAAATTATAAAATCATTAAAAGCATAAATAGTGTGTTTCGAAGAAAATAGATAGCTCAGAAACCCTGTTGTCATTAGGTCCCAAAACCATCTTTTTGCAAACGAACTCCGATTTTACCGAAATCAATTCATTAATTAAATAATATTATTTTATGAACATTAAAGGTAAGTAGAGTGAAATTGGATTTTGTATGAGAACGTTATGATGTTCGGAATTTGAGAAATTGACAATTTGGAAGATGAATTTCTTGGCATATATACAAGATAATATTTTTAACTTATATATATATATATATAATTAGGAGAAGAGTTTGATAAAAAAATAGATATAAATGAATTAATTAAAAATCATTGAAGTTTTGGTATTTCTTGATAATAAATGAATAGTGTATAGAATATATAAATAATTCTTCTTTGTGGTTTTCTTCCTTATCTCCACCTACTTATTTGTTTGTCGACCAGACCATGTTGACTTGGTCTCAGGGGTGAGGTTATACAAATATATCCTTGGCTATACTTATATTTTATAAGTCGTATTGTACATATACATATCTACAATCTGCCTCTCTTTTTTATTTTCATAATTTTTTCTTTTTTTATTTACATGTTTTTAATGCATAAAATGACATTTTTATACATGGATGTGGTTCTAATAAAAGATGAAATTTAATGCATGTTTACATGTATTTGTTAAGGGTTTTAAGACAAAATGTAGAAAGAAATAATGAATCATGGATTCATCAGGGGGTCTGTATATACTACATATATACCCTTAGTCATAGCTCGTCTTTTCACATAATTTCTATATTTATTTTGTGTATGAGTATGGGGATTTAATTTTTTTGTAAAAGTAGCTTGAAAAATGTTTGGAAAATTATATATTATTACTTAGTTTGTAAAATATTTTATAAATTATTTTCAAAAGGGTACAAATTTGTTTCGATACTATGCATATGTATATATGTACAAATATTCTTTACTTTTAAATAAGTAAACCTAATTTATTTTTTCAAGAAAGTTTATATTTTCGGAAAGGGTGCCTTGGGTGTATCAGTTTAGACTGTTAGATTCTTAGGTTATAAAAAGGTTGCATAGACCTAGTTCTCTACACAGACTAGTATGGAGGAGAGTCTGGATTTGAATTCTTTATTTTGGAAGATCAAGTTGATAAGGAGTTTATTGAAAAGAGTGTTGCATCTTGAGTAAGATAATATTAGTTAGAAGAGTTAGATATGGAGGAAAACTACGCCTTTTCTTGATGATATTCATTTAGTTGATTATCATATTAATTGGAAGTTAGTGTTGCATGAACCAAGGGTTGGATATGTCTTCCCTCTATTATGGAGAAGTTCATATCTTCCCATGTGGATATGGATTTTACCTTTGAGGAAGAATAGCATCGTTTTAAGCGATTCATTTTCCAAGTCGATGAAGATCTTTCTTATTTAGATTCTGAAGTTTACTCTATGAGGAGGGAACAAGTGAGACATAAAGTAGTCTGTGATTTCAAACCCTGAAGATTCTTGACTGATTTTTGAAGAATGAAGTTTATAGTATTGTTTGGGTACCTTGTATTGTTTTTTCAGTGTCTGTAGTGTTCTTCTCTGTTGTGTTCTGTCTTTGCTCCTTAAGGGAGCACGTTCTATAGTTCTTTTCAATAAAACTTCTTAAAAAGTCTGTAAATATTAACTTGTTAGTTTGGTAATCTTCCCTAACAGTTTCACTTTGCACTCAAGGCTTGTTGAGAATCTTTAACACTTGTTTTATGTTGTCTAAATACATAGAGTTAACTTGTCTCAATCATTACGATCATGGACCTAATAATTCCCTAGTTAGAAAGATTTACAATCTATATAAGCATGTTTAGTCTCTGCCTTAAACAATATAGCCATCACTCACATGCACGACTGCATTCATGATTATGATGAGTTGAGGTTTCACTTGAGGAACTGATATTTGAGATACCTAATTTTATGATACTCGAGAATGGGATAAGATTAGTGAAGGCTTCATGAAACCTGAGTGTCAACATCTTAGTCATTATGGGACATGGTTCTCATATTAATATCTTGATATAAACCAAAGTGCCAGGGTGTCATGACATTAAATTAAATTGCTGATCAGTGTGTGCCAATCCTTGGTAAAGGCAGTGGAGTTAGCCAAAAAGAAAATAAAAGCTCACTCATTACAAAAGTTACAATCATATGAGCTTCCATCAAAGGAGAGCGCTCCCAACATTTTAAGTGTCCATTTGGACCAAAATATTAGTCTTTTATGAGTCGGGCTAGTACCTCAAAAAGGGATCTGCATCGTATAGTGATACATGTTTGGGTGTAGAAGGTATCTTAGATACTGAAAAGAGACACACCCAGTGCATTCCCAGGAAAATAAGTACAGGTGAATCAACTTCGTTTGACAGACACACTAATTAACAACAAAAATATATAGTGTTGAGTTAATAAGATACTTGAGAGATACCTTGTTCTGATGAGAGGGAGAGAAGAAATGCCACCTTCCTATTACCTCCATTTTCTGGCCTACCATCTACACTTTCAAGTCTGATAAACTAAAGCGCTGGTGGATTGAAGAAAGAGGAGATCCAATCCCTAGTGTTGAGGATTAATTCCTTAGGTGTCTCTTGTATTGGAACTTTAGGTGACATGTAGACTGTACTCTAGTGAATGCAGTCAACACATTAAGCCATATCTCTTATATGCATATGTACTTTGAGAGTCTGATGATTAGAGTAGTTGAATTCCTTTTGATTAAGGCTAGGTTCAAACTAGAGTCTTACGATCTCTAAAATCAGGTGTTGTGTATTGATCAAGCCTTGTCTTTTCACATGCACATGTCAGGAAATTCAATAATTAACAAACTCTCTAATTTATTATTTATTTATTAGATCGAGGACGAACTTAGCTTATGTATAGGGGGTGATAAATCCCATATTTATCTACATTATTCACTTATATTATCTCTCTTGCTTAAGAGAACCAAGAAGATTCAATCATAATGAACATTCACTGTGTTGCAAATAATTAACTATAATTATTGTTTAATAATAATCATGTTATTGTGCATATATTTTATGTGTTTATTACTTATTAAAAATTAAATAAATTTATTACTTTTTAAAAATTAAATAAAAATCAGTATAATATACTACATAATTAATTTAACATAATTTATAAATTAAAATTCCAAAAAATAAGAAAAAATTAAAATAAATAATTTAATACTCTATGTTACTTGAAAAAATATTTACTTCGTATATACGGCTTATTTTCTCTTTGAATTCTGCAAGGAAGTTGTAGATCTCATCGAGATCTATAACTTTCATGTTGACAACTTTTTCAGACTCAATCTCCTTTTATTCCTTTTACTTTTTATTCTATTTGTTTCATTTCTTGATTTTCTGATTGGTCCATGTGGCAGCATCTCAACGCATAATGTGGCCCTCTTCTTCTTTGACCTCCACAGCTTCTTGAGCTACTGGATCGCAAGATCCAACAACTGTGAAGTCGTCTCCAACCTCTTTCTACCACCTCTGTGAAGCGATGCAAGTCTCAACCATCCAACTTCCATCCTTTTTTCCAACCATCTCCAATTCCATCTCCGCCAACGTTTACCTCCAAACTCTTCCCCGTCTATCCATCTTCTATACAATCTAAGTAGTTCATCTCAACCCTAAATTCCCGAGCAGTTGGTGGTGATTGAAACCACTGCTTGGGGTCGTTAACCACTGATCTTCCTCCACCTCAAAACCCTCTCCCCGTCCCCATCAACTGCATTTGCTTTTATGTGAGGAAGTTAGAGCTCTTCCCTTTCCATCTGTGATAGAGATTGAGACCGAGTTTAAATGACGATAGAGCTTAACCTTTCGACAAGATCCTCGTATTCTCCAACGAGTTACAACTTCTCAGTTGTTCGAGCTACAGTCTTGTAGCCTCAAGTCCTACAAGCCACGACTAGAGCATCTGTTTCTCTAACTTTAGGCATGTTCCATCATCTCTGTCCAATCCAGTTCATCATCATATTCTTCTAGGTAAGATTCTATACTTTGGTCTTGAGTTGACTTTGCCATTTTTATTAAACTTGTGTATCTTATAAAAACTTCAATCAAGATCTTGATCAACTTTGACAATCATTCTACATCCATGCTTGGACCTCCTCATTAAAAATCTGCTTCTCCATTGATGTGCTCATGTCAATCTTTCTTTACGATTAAATAGCATGGATAATCCACTAGGGTTTGATTCCTTTACCCCCTGAAACCCTCCATTATATCTTCCTTTTCATCATTGAAGATTCGCTAGTTTGCAGGTGTTGTTTCCGAACCTTTGCAGGTGCTCTAGAAGTTCAATGATTGGAGGAAGACAAAGCATGTCGATATTGTCTTTCTTCTTTGACGATGCTTGATTGAGCGGAATAGAGCAAAAGGTGGAGGAGGAGATTTGACTTCACTGAAGCCCAAGCTTTTCCATCACCTACATAGGAGCTTCTTCGAGGAGATCATCAGTTGTTGTCCGATAGCCCAAATTTTTGGCGAGATCCAACACTGCATATCCTCTCCGAGCCAAAGGTCGAAGGAACGCTTCATTCCTGCTATTCGGGCGCCCGAATCAACTATTGAAGCACTAGAGCATGACATGTGGCCCAAGCTAAGATGCCACCCAATCCAAACCCGTTCATGTGTCCCATCCACATGTGAATGGGTAATTTGTATATCAACCCTAGAACTTGACATATTTGCAAATAAGTCCCCGCTAATATGAAAATTACAATGATGCCCATCCAGGTTTAATAATTTGCATTTTAGTCTTTTTTGGACTTGTTTGTAATTAAATAAAATGTGTTTTATAGCATTAATGCCTTATATTGTCACTTTAATAACTTATGAACCATCTATCTGATTTCAATAAAACTAGTGCCATTTGAAAACTTTTTTTATAATCTTTCTCGTGGCACATTTAATTTATTGATTAGAGACATTATTCACACATCAAATTCGGAGAGCATTTGTTATTTATTCAATCCTATATTTTCCTTAAAATCATTGTAATTAAGATGGAGGATTCATAGATCATATTGATTTATTTATTAATTGATTAATTAATTTCACAAGTTATTAAATCATTAGGAGCATCATTGTTTGTTTGTGTGATGTACATTCATTTAGTCTTGTATTGCATCTTGATTTTTCATGTAATATAAGTTGCACAAAAAATGTTTTAAAGTTTGCATGCACTCTGTATGTTGTACTATGCTTGTCCTAGATAGCACACAAATCACCTAAGTAGATAATTGACTACTTAATTAAAGTAAGTACTTGCTCATGTCCCTGTGTTCGACCCTGGACTTACCCCGGTATAAATTTAAGTCGAGAACTCTTCACAGAGATACTCTCTTGATTCTGAGTGAATTTTTATTGGTCCGTGCTACAACGAGTGCATGTTATATTCACCGATTAACAAGTCATCACTTGTCAAACAAGCTAATCGACTTGAGGCACCTTCCCAAGCATCCATGTTTGGAATAAGGAGATGTCAACAGTTGTTGTGTACAAGAATTACATATTAAAATTAACAATAATTTAGGTGGATACAATATAAGAGAAGCAAGTAGATGAGAAATGTTAACATACATGGAATTAACTACTTGCAAGAGAATATGGTTATCCAACAACACATGACTCTATGACTTCTCCAAGTTCTAACATCAACACTAACCACTCAGTACACTATTGAATAGGGAAATCCTGGGGTTTAATTTAAAAGAAGTATTCAAGTGTCATGCAACCCTATCTATCCCTAAACAAAAAATTTTATTTATTTCTCAAGCTAAAAACAAATCAATGAAAAAATCTGAGCAAAAGAATTTGATATTTTAGTTACATATATAGTGTACAGGATCAAACTCAGGAAGGCTACGAAAATCCTGAGGGTTCTTAAATCAATGAAAAAAAAGAAAGAATTCTATGCACACCACTCTTGATTTTTGTGAAATTTTATCTTTTTATTTTTTTTGGAATTTATATTTTTATGTTTTCTGATTCTATATATTTTTAGTTTTTAGTTTTGCAAATTTTTTAATTAATTTTTGAAAATAAAAGAGAAAAAAAATGAGGGGAAATATAAACAAATGAGAAGATTTTTTTGTAATTTTAAAATCAAGCAAAAATGTAGATAAAATACAAATAATAGTCTTTTTCTATTTTTGATATTTTTATACTATTTTTTTGTGATTTCTAAAGTATTTTTTGATTTTTGTAGGATTTCTAAAACACTAAAAATAGAAAAAAAGAAACAATAATTAATGCAAATGTTTATGAGTTTTAAAAATAGGAAATGAAATCAAAATATAGGAAAATGTGCACAAACAGAAAGATGGAATTTTAAATTTTCCAAAAAGCATTTTATGAAATTTTTTGATTTTCAATGATTTTCTATGAATTTTTTAGCATTTATAAGGAATTAGAAAATGAAAATTATATTTAAATTAAAACAAGGAAAAATAAACAAATATGAATGTTTAGGAAATTTTCAAAAAGGTTTCTGTATATTTTATTAATTTTCTAATGCAAGCAATAACATTTTCTACCTTTTTAATTTATTAAAAATAAATAAAATAATAGAAAATTCAAATGAAAAATAGTGTAGATAAAATTTATTAATATGAACTAATATGTTTTTTATGGATTTTTTATGGTGATTAGGTTATTAAACTAAATTAACAAGCAAAATAAAAGTCTACTTCAGAGGGACTAAAATGTAACTAATTTTGTTTAGCAGACTCAATGAATAACAAAAATAGAATAGTAGGCCTTTATTGAAATTTTTACTAACATAAATGTTTACAAAAACACACTGGATTGAAATGCAAGTAAAATAAAGAGATCAAAAATAAATGCAATTGTTCAATGAGGACTAAATTGTGATCTTATTTGCAAATAAAATAAAAGATAGGGCAAGAGTACAACTATTCTACTGATCCACATGGCATAATCTACGGTGGAGATGCACCTTGGCTTATGATCTGATGGTTGAGAATCGGGCCCACACGGACGCTTGCAATCCGATATGGGCTTAGATGATCTACGTAAAGAATTTGAGGTTTTATCTATGGATCATATGCGATCTGGCATTGAAGTTCTTGATTCGACATCATTGGAGGCTCCAGTAAGAACACATTTGAATGGTAGGTCCGACGACCTTGGTTGTTGCGATTCCCTGCAATGCTCCTCTATCGATTTGATGTCTCCATGGCGCTCGATGATGGCTCAAGGAAGATCTAGAGGTTGAAAGGTCTGTAGCTCTAGGTGGACCGCTAGGTCCTGCTCCTCACTTTGAAATATGCCCTGAAGACCTGCAAAGAGATAAATGCTCGAAGGGGGTGCTCAGATGATCTTTATTAGTTGAAAAACACCATAAATTTAAAGGGAATGGTCATCTCCGGTGAAGGTGATCGGAGGGGAGACGGATCTCCATATCCGATGTGATCTGGAGAGGTTCAGGCTTTGGAAAGAGGGTGAAGAAGGTCGTGCGGTGGTGAAGCGGTGGTCAGATGAGCAAATGGTTGATTGGAGCATCTTTGATCAGGAAAAATCAGAGGGAGATGAAAATCAGTGGATTTACATGAATAAAGAAGGTTAAATGCAAAATCAAACATAAAAATGAAACGAAATAATTATAGGTTACCTACGGATGGGATGAGGATGATAATTGCCTCGATTTGATGATGGAAGCTCGAAGAAATGGAGCGCAGTGGATCTCCAACCCCGTATGTGCGGATCGTCTTCTCCCACTCTCTCTCACACTCCCAAATGAAAGAATCAAGGCCTTATCATAGCCTTGAAGTCCATTTTCCACCTTCGGGCAAAAGAATGAAAAAAATCAACCGAAGCAGATGAAGATCTAGATGTATAAATAGGAAAAAGGTCTGGTGTGTTTTGAATTTTGAAAATCAAGCAATCCAAGGTAAGCAAAGGGGATATGATGATCTTGAGATGGAGAGTGGAGTTACGGCTAAAAGGTTGTAGAAAAATCAGGCACAATTAGTGGCTGGGTTGGATGGAAAAAATTGAAAAGTAGGGCCAATGAGCAAAAGCAGCAGGGATGGCCGTTGATTGGGAGTTGACCCGGGTCAACAGACCTAGGTTCAACCAATCAGAATTCGCCCTGCTACAGGACAAAACCACTACATGGGAAAAAAGCAAGAAGTTGAGAAATAAATAAAAACAAAAAAAGAATTAAAATAAAAAAGTGTTGAGAAAAAATGTTAGTAATTAAATTATCTTATTTATGGTATATTTTAATTAATTAAAAAAGTTATTTACTTAGGTAACTATAAATGAAACATATTATTCATAGGTATATGAACCTATATATACAACACCATGATTTTTAATATATTATTTTTACAAATACACATATAATTTAAAAATTTATTATTTTACAATAATTTACAAGGATTTTAATGATTTTTTTTGTTTTTATAAAATAAATTATTAGGATAAATAAATAGGGGTATTTTACAATATACATAGTGGTATATATACAATATATGCATGAATTAAATTTTTTATTTTTATTTTTTGATTTTTTTGTAATATATATAAGTCAAATACAATATATACAAATCGTTAAAAGTACAATTCATACAAAAGTATAAAAAAATACAAATAATAAACATAGGTATAATATACAATAGTACCCTAAAAAGCCATGTTTCTCAGCTTAACTCTTTTTTTTATGAAACCACCTCCATATTAAAGATTATTTGATTTAGAGTAAAATGAAAGTAAGTTTGGTTAATTTTGAGTTTTTTGTGGAGAAGATATTGATCTGACAAGTTGAGATATGTAGCTTTTATAAAGTGTTGTTAGTTGCAAACTATATAATGATTCTTCTTGCTTTTATTTTTAATATTTACAACTTATTTTATGTACAAATTTCAATAAGGAAACATTTTTATTTGGAGTGAGTTTGGTGATAAATAAAACAGTGTATAGACTATGTAATATATACTATAAGTAATCAATATATACAGGTGAGAGTTATTCTGGTATTTAGGTCTTATCTCCCCCTTCTTATTCCTGGTCGATTAGGTCAAGTCTTGCCTTAATCTCGGGGTAAAATCAGCCTGTAATTATTTCATATATACTGTCTTTGGCATTCTTTATTTTTCCTTTATTTGTTTCTTTATTTATTTATTTTAGGTTAAAATAGTAATAAATATACAATGTTTATACAAAAAAGAAGGTCAGTAAAAGAAGATATTTATTGATATTTACATGTGTTTTATAAGGGACTTTAAGCTAAAATAAATGAATAAAGATGATGAAATGCAGATTCATCACACACTAACCCACTCTCTCACTCCTCATACCCCAAAGCCCAACACTTAGCTAAATTATTTGTTTATTTGAGATGATTTGGGAGTAAGAGATATAAATATAGGTCATGTCCTTCCATTGATGCCATTGAAATACTAACCAAACTCAAAGCAGTGAATAAGCCCCCAAAGGGACTCATCCGTCTCGGTCCCATAGTGGAAGGGCGGTCCAGGAGGGAGCTAGGCCAAACTCCAACTACAACCCCTGAGAGGGGTGGGAGAGACTCTCCAATCTGAGTCAACATTACTCAGACCTGAACTAGTGTAGGAACGATATGAAAGAAGCTCGAAGAAAAACCAAGACTCTTCTTGCCTAGGAACCCTAACAGAACTTAGGGCCAGCAGAATTGGTCAAGCGAAAACACATGGATCCTAAAGAAGCGGAAAAACTGTGACCTCACGATAAAAAATGGGGAAGGGACTGGGATCCTAGATATGTAGACGAGATGGCCACTGCCCAATCTAGGCATCCTAACTCTATCCCAGTTGAGGGTCACCGCACCCTCTCATAATCAGGTGTTAGGGGCACCTCGACTAGCAAAATGTCTGATATCACCGATTCAAATCAAACTAATTATCCGAGTCAACATTAGTCAGTTATGATCTCTATACTATGTCTTGCTATCTAAGGATAAATTAAGAGTGACCAAGGGCAGGCAATCTGTAGTCCATTCGAGATTTGTCTTTCCACAATGTAACGTCATTGGTGAGATATGGTAAATCTAGTGTAATACCTCAAGTAGAACATCATGTTTCTTGGGAAGATGAAGAATGACACATGGGGAATCAAATAAAAGTCAAAAGGAAATCTTTGATTGAAAAATTCAAATTTGAGCTCAGTCAAACTCATATTATGTCTCATTTAGACTATAAAACCATTCTCTCATGGTTATGATCTATGTAGAAGACGCTAACTCCGAATTCAAAGCTTTAATATCTAAATAAAATAATATTTCAGATTTCTGCCTACCTCTTTCCCTTGTAAATTTTTATCCAGACAAGAGTAGGAAATTTGCATAAGTTTACAAACTGAAGCATTGTAAGAATGAATTGAATTTGAAGCCTATCAATCATTGAGTCTTAATTTTTAAATGATTCTACTTCATTTAATTACAATATAATCAAAGTAGTTCAACACAATACATGTATAACCACCTTATTAATATTTTTTTCCGAACACATGATGGGCATTATCACACCCCACAAGATAGTCATCAATCCCCACCAATTCCTTAGTCTAGACCATCTAAACCCCTACTTTAACTTGCCTGTGGGGACAAAATGAGTAAAAAAATAAATGGAGGGCAATAATAAAGGGGGTTCAGCTTGTACCCTTTTGCCGTAACAATGCAGGAAGGGCAAGTTAGGGAAGAAGGTGTAGAGCTCATGCTGGACGTCACCGTGACAGAGTGTCATTGGGCCACAGCTACAATCCCCAGAACATGAGGGAGGAGGGGGAAGGGGGGATGGAAAGTGGTGGAGAAATGGAGTGGGATAGATCGGGGGTGTTAGCACAAGGGGGAGGGGAAATGGGTAAGAGGCTATGTGGGTATGGGGAAAATTGGAGAGGGGTCGATGGGAAATTGGGGGGAAGGGGTGTGGGTGTTACATTTATGTTTTTATTTTTTTTAGTTTTTATATTCATTTCTAGCCTTGTTGCAATGCTCAAATCATAACCATTGCAACATGGAATCTCCGATTCGGGCATGTAATGGCCTGTTTCGACCGTCTCAGAGTGACGAAACAAATGACTTCAATATCCATATTTTTATGACATTGTATGAGTCTAGAATTCAAGAGAATATGGTTCAAACTTCCACATTAAAATTTGTGATAAAATATGTTAAATAGCCTTCGATCGACGATCAATCGATTCCATTAGTTTTGGTTCATTGAGACATAGTTAGGGATGGTCTCAGCTCCCATTACTATGTGAATCGTATCGTGGCTTTTTTTCTATGAAACGAGGACCAGTGTCAGTTTTGGTCAGTCGCACTCAAAAAGAATCCGATCTGTGATCTGTAAATCAATATGGGCACGCTCGACAATAATCATATTTTTTAGTCATGCAGACCCAAGTTGGATTGGATTCAGGTTCAGAATCTCATGGTTTGGACCCGAGTGTTGCATTAATGATAAAACCCTTGAAGAAGACATTCCAAATATGATCTAAAACTTCATATTTATACTAGGTCATCCAGTATACAGGATGTATGGCTATTGGGAATACTCGAAGGTGATGTGATCATAAACAATTGTATCGCCATGACACTTCCATTCTGAGGGAGTGATAAAACATGTTTGGATTTTTGTGACTCCTCTTAGTATATCAGTAATCCAATCTTAGTCGAAATGTTGGACATTGATCTGAATGTGATTGAGATGAAATGAGAAGATTAGAATTACAGTTTGATTAAATTAAACATATTTAAGAGGTTTCGAGATATGTATTTGAGATATGATCTCAATCCAAGTCACTATACATGGAATGTACAATTGTCTGCTCTTTATCTCCAAGTATCTGCGGAGACAACACAATGTTTATGAAAAGGTTCAAGAATAATTTTGTTATTGATAACAAATCTGAGCATTGGGAAATTGATGATTAAGTACTCTTTAATTATTATAAAAATTATGAATATGATTCATATTATTTGGACACATGAGAATATTCATCCAAGATATCTAAATATGATTTAATTATCAAGGATATAATTATTGTGCATCTCACTATCCATAATAATCATAAATATAACAAATATGATTTATAATATGATGGATAGATTTAATTGTAAATAGTATTTACGAATTAGATGTTGATCTTAATTGGATTCAGGTTGAACAATAAATTGGAAGTGCAATTTACATTTTATATTTGATGTATGAATATGATTAATAATTGTCAATGACATGATTGAAATTATAACAAAATATTTTAAAATTATTTTGCTGAATAATTTTGCAACAAAAGTTGTTGCACATGTGGAATATTTGGAGAGATATGAGATCTCTCATTTAATGAAGAAGAGAGCCACCTTCCTCTTTATGAGGGTGGATGACCATGGATTCCTACTCCTTGTATGGTTTTCCACTCTATTAAGGGAAAGGGGCTTGTCCTCTTTCCTTTATTTCCACAAAAAATTAATTTGAATTAAAATAAGTGTTGTAAAATATTTACGACATATTTAATTTATTTTAATTGATTACTTATTGTTGCAAATTTATATAACAAAATCATGAACATTGGTTGAAAGCACAAAATAATCTACACCATTGATTATTGTGTGCACATGGATTGAGATCCATGGACATCCAAATTCTTATAAAAAGAAAGGCAAGTCTTTGCTCTTTTTTTACAACTATTGCATGAGCAATAACTTTCTCTATTCTCATACATGCTCCTCCTCTCTCTCTCTCTCAATATTGTGTTCGTCCACTATATTGACCTAGAGAGCTCCACAGTCGTCGTGGCATCATTGTGCTACCGGATTGATTGCTCATGGATCTCTGCCTTCTTCGGTGCATCTTACGCATGAGGAAGCCCACCGATTTAGTGCGATGAAATTAGGATACTTTGCGCTCAGATCTTCTACTCTGATTGCTGGAAGTATACATCTCATCCATGTGCCCACATGTGCATCCTTTGTCGGATTGGGCTTGAGATAGGAGGTCACTTCGCTTAGAGACATACACGATTACAAACATTCTTCAAGTGATAATCTTATTACTTGTTTGTGATCTTGAGGAAATGCTATGAAAAGTGTTCTCATATCATGCGGTTTCATCTATTAATATTTTTAAATTCTGCTACCCTGAGCGACTAGTATGACTAGTCGCTCTTGATCGCATGTAATGCGATCTTCACTCTTTTGTGATGCGCTAAGGCCCAAACCCTAGCATTCATTTCTTGGTGTCTAGGACAATTCCTCATGATTGGCCTAAGAGTAGCATTGATCAACTTAAGTCAGAATCTAGGAAATACCATTGAGAGGATACGTTCCTTTTCTTCGAATGTATGGATTGCGTCCAATGGAGGTGTATTCCTCAGGAAGAATATATAAATGCCCTCACCTACTGTAATTCTTTGAAGCAGGACGACATCACTTTGGGAAGAGGATCACACGGAAACTACGCCAGTGTGGCTTGTACTGGCCGACCATGTTCCATGATTCATATGCAATTGTTTGGTCGTGTCCAGTGTGTCAAAGAATGGGAGGGACCGTCAGTAGCAAATATGATAAGCCCATGCAAACTGTGATTATGGTCGATGTGTTTCAGTGCATGGGGATAGATTTCATGTGCCCATTCCCTAACAACCACGGTTAGGAGCACATTTTATTGGTAGTAGATTATCTCTCCAGGTAGGAGAAGGCTGTCCCTGCCTGAGCCACTATTGAATACCTATTCATTCATCTTTATTCCTTTATTTTATCTTTAAACTCCTAGACAAATACATATAAATACATAAAACTTATACGAATTAACACACTGACTGTTGTATGTGAATAGTACAAAAAAACATGTATTTAAATACAAAATAAATAAATAAAGAAAAGAAAAGAAAAATAAAAGAAGTACTATAAATACTAACTGGCCCTAAAACATGAGATAAAGTCAATATTGACTTGGTTAACAAGGAATAAAGTAGGGGAAGATAAGGGCAGAGAAATAAAGACAAAATAACACAGACACCTAGAAACCCTAGGTGCCCAATATACTACATGTATAGCCAAATGTTCACTAATTTATACACACTCATACACACTTTAAATAAAGATATTTTCAATATAAAACATGTACACAAAATAACATAGAAAAATACAGAAATAAGTGCATAAAAAAATAATGAACAAGATAAATGGTACCTAGATGAAAGTCGTAAATAGAATTCAATGACCAATATCTCCTCCATATGAATTTTAAATTCACCAAACTCACCTTTATTTTTCTTAAAATTAAATTAAGATGTGTAGGTATATTATACCTATAATGTATAATTAATTAAGTTTATAAATAAAATTATAAAAATGAAATAAAAATATATAAATATGTGTTTAAATATATTATAAATGTATAAAATATGTACACATAATAATGATAATTCAAAATACAAAATAAAATACAAAATACATATGTATTTATACCTATAAATATTCTTGTAAAAATTTACTTATAATAAATAAGCGGATAAAAATAAACAAAAATCACCTAAAAATAATACATAAAATAAGGAAAATCTTTCATGTTTTAAGTTTTATTTAATAAAACCATTTTCTATTTATTGCTATTTTCTTTCTATTTTTCTTCTATTTTGTCTCTTTTCGGCCGATGTGGACTAACGAGGGGACAACGACCATTGAGCTAGGTCAACTGGCTTGCCCCCTCTATGAATTGGTATGTCCATTTCGTTTACCTCATTTTTGCTAAATTTTCTACCCTAATGCATATCTCTTTTGCCTTTTATTACTTCTTTTGATTTCTTCGCCTACCTCTGTCTCTCAAGAGAATCAAGGATTGGCGCTAGTCAACCCTTGATTCGGCCAAAAACCCTATATGAAGATGTCCCTGTATATAATATCTCTTCCATCCATTTTTGAAAACCAGTCCTTCCAATCTAACATTACTCCCAAAAATTCATCTCTGAAGCTTCTCCTCAATGACAGTGAGTGGAGTCTCTTGAAATGCGGTAAAGAGGAAGGGCAGAGGAGGCGATTCAACCATCGTTGGAGATCTCTCCTAGTGGTTCTGCTCCCAGCCTCTTCTGGAAGGTGAGCATCTTATTTTTTTGCTTTTTCGATTCCTACAGTAGCTTAAGTTTGCCTTTTATTTTGTTTGATTTGATCTATTTTAGCTTAAAATTACAAATCGTAGTTTGCTGGAGCTCTAGGATCTGGCCTCAATTCCAACTGTCTTTGACTATTAAATGGTTGTTTGACCACCCTCACATTTCACCCCTTCATCCTTTATCACCTCGATCCACTATCCACCCCCTAATCTTGCACACATCTACGAAATCGGAGCTCCTTCTTCACCCATCATTGGAGCATAGTCACCCCCACCATTTTAGACCATTTTTCTCACCATCGGGTCGAGGTGCTTCACTCTCGAGCCCTGAAGCTTCTGGTGTAGGCAAGCGCTTGAAGGGACAATATCTAGGAGTTGAATCATCTCAGCTTGCAACTCTAGGTGCTCAATTCTTCTCCAACTTCCCAGACCACCATTGATGAGTTTTGGACCTTTTTGAACCATCCATTAGTTGTGGAACACTTCCAGTATCATGTCGGGCTTCTTAGTAGAAAAGGAATCCATATGGATTGAGCAGGAGGCTTGATCAAATTTCAACACTCATATGTTCTTCCATTTTCTTCTATGAGAGCTCATCACCATTGGATCAAACCCCTCACTCCATGTGCAAAACATTTGTCTGATTAGATGCCAAGAAACCATTAAATATGAGGGAAAGATTTAATCTCTTCCCTCCATCGTCGAACTGTCATTGGGTGCGGAGGAAGCGCCACATGTTTATATGAGATAATCTAGGTCGTCCGTCAGCACGCGGGAAGGTGTATATTGCATATCTTCCCCCTCCACTTTTTGTATTTATTATTTAGTATATAAAATTTCATTAGTCATTTGTAATATTTTTATAATATCTTTAAGAACCCCAAACTTTTTGGTCCAAATCCACATCACCTCATGCGCTTGTGCATGTGAGGGGGTGAGTATTTTGCATGCCCCCTCTTTGTGTTGTCTTTTTATTTATTCTGGAAACTTTCAACCTATCTATAAATATTTTTGAACTAATTGCGTGCTTGGTCCTATTGTTATATTTATTTACATTTATACTCCCTCCAAGCGTGTATTATATTTTTATGTGTGAAAATTTCATGCATGCACCTAGACTTTGCTAAAGTGTTATTAAGTTTCTGAAACTTCTCAAATATCGCAACTAGGTCCATGTATTGTTGATTTAATTTTATACTAGTAATTTAATTATGAAAAATTATTTTACATCCAAAAAGTATAAGAAAATTATCTTAAGTGTCTGGAACCCTATATTATCATATGTATTTTTCGCAATGTAATATATATTATTTTTATAGTTATAAAAATAAAAAACTTTGTCTCTTATTTAACATTTAAAAATCCATGAAAATTACAAAATATTTTGAAAAAATCCGAAAACAATCTTATATATTTATTTACCTATATCTTATTTTCTTACCAAATGTTTTTGAAAAATATTAATAAAAACTCCTAAAAATTACAAAACACAAAAACCTTGTAAAACATATAAAAATTCATAGACGAATCACAAAAATATGTTTTAAGTTT
Source organism: Ottelia alismoides (assembly GCA_037367405.1). NCBI lineage: Eukaryota > Viridiplantae > Streptophyta > Magnoliopsida > Alismatales > Hydrocharitaceae > Ottelia > Ottelia alismoides. The sequence goes on along the minus strand of JAZKJV010000198.1, from coordinate 631,778 downwards.
CTGAATTTTCTTTGCATTATCTAGTATCTAAGAAAATTTATTTTGAGCTTAATATGATCTGATACATATTTATTAAGCTTATTTCAAGTTTCTGTAATTTCTGTTCTCTTTATTTTATGTATTTCTTTATTTAAAAATCCCTAAAAAATCTAAAAAATATCCAAAAATCATTAGAAGCAGTGAAAAAAATTATAAAACTCAAAAACATTTTATGTCTGAAATTTTGAGATTATTTATTATATTTTAAAAATTCAAAAACATCTCTTTGCTATTTCTTTCTATAGAGTATACCTATATATGCATTATTCCAATTAAAACCCACAAAAACATTTTAAAAATAAAAATACAAAAAAATCCTAAGTTTTATATTCATTTTCCTGCTCTTCCTATGTACCTCTTTGTTGTTCGACTCTTACTACTTCTCACTATGCACATTTTTGTAGGGTATAATAAATTTTACCTCACTTATTTACTTCGCTTAATTATTATTGTCGGTTAATTGTTAAAATTATCTCTCAGGATTATGTACTAAGAGTCGAGAGAAGCGTCGATACATTGATTGACATATCCGACTTGTCGGACACTGTTGGCCCTCCAAGACCGGATGTTAGGTACTTTGTCCTCAGTGCTTTGAAATGGCATTATTACAAGGGAGCATCTATAGTAGATCATAGAGTAGACACATAGTCTATTTTGCCATTGTTCACTTTATTATTTATTTCTCTGTGTATTCTATTTTCATCTGAGAATATTCTGACCATCTTCTTGTTTTAATTTACTGCGAGGGACCACTTATAAAGGTAGAATTTCCCTGGAGACCCAAGAGCCATGGTGACCGGTGGTTCTTTGCCCACTAGTAGGAGGGAGAAGCAAAGGACACAAGAAGTCAAGAAGAATTACCTTAGCATAAATCTAGTTTAATTTTGTGTGTGTGAGAGAGATTCATTCATTAATTTATTATAATATAGGACCCGAACTCGAACACTTAAACACTCACAAGTCCATTTCATCAGGTTATTGTTCACTTGGGGGACTTGATTGTATTTCCGTGTTTTCAATGTATTCTACTTTTATTTCTCCATATTTTCCCTTTGTTTTTATTTGTTTTATGTGATTTGTGTTTTTCGCCTTATTTTTATTTCATGTCTTGTGGAATGAGTCCATAGGTGTTCAATTAAATGAGATCCTAATCCCAAATAGAATTCATGTACCTATAGTTTCATGCTTGGATCTAGTAAAATTGAACAATTTCTTCATGATAATAGAAGCTCTTATCTTAGGGTTATTTCCTTGTTGCATTACATATAGATTAGATTTAAAATTTATATCTTGCATTCCACATGGATAGAGCTGGGAAGCACTTTACGTCTTTTGACTGAGTACCACATCATCGTTTTTCAACTTGCATAGTTTTTCTATCTTCTCCCTCTGATTTTTCTCATATAGGCCAAACAAGAATTGAGAAAACCATTCGGCCTTTTTGCATGAAAAGTACTCAAAAAAGTGAAAGCCAAAAAAATAAAAAGGCACTGCTAAGTAAACCTTGACCTAATTAAAACTTATTAATTTAACTTCATATTATTGATTCACAACACCCTCATTGCATTCAGATACCTTCTAGACTGAGCGAGGCACAATCCTCAAGGAATAGATACCAAATCCCAGCCGAGGCACTGCCTTGTCTATTGCCTGGATTCACGAAGTATCGGCCTTCTATCGTACGTGGGCGATTAGGGCTTGAACTTCTTGTGGACTTAGTTGAAAGTATTGAGAGTAGGCCATATCTTTACGAGGGTGTTTGTCTCATCATTCCACATCTTGTTTTCTTGTGTACTCGATTCTAAAGTATTGGTTTCGCCTATCAGCTTCCCCCTCTACTTCTTTTGTTGAGTAGTGGACAAGATCCGATAATAAGAATCTTTTAAAATTACAAGCTACTGGTTAGAAAAGAAGGGGAAATTACACGACGATTGTTGAGTCAATACTCACTCACCTATAGGATTATATGCTAAGGACTAAATTTGATAAGATTGACCAGATAATCTTTGAACTCTTACAACTCATTGTCTTGAGTTGGTGAATCTAGCATTGTTTTAAGGTTTGGCCAATTGGTTTTTAAGTATGTTAAGATAAAATATATCACGCCTTTGCGACTTCCCATCTCACACCTCTTTTCTCACTTCATTTTTTTCCTTTCTCATTTTTAGTCTTCTCTTCTCAATCCCTCTTGAATTCTTCATACCCTTCAACTACTCCTTCATGACAAATTATCTTGTCTCCCAAGATGTCACATCCAGGATGGCTTTGTCATATTTTGAGAACACTGACATCGATTCCTAGATGCAAACATCTTCCATGATACTAGGTGATCTCAATGAATTGAGTTTAGACTTTGAAGACTTCTTTTTGGACTCCTCGGTTTTTGCCTAATTCAAAGGTAAAAATGACTCTTGTTTTGATCTTTCTCACATCATCACTTTTCTTTCACCAATAAATCCATTATTCGTGATATACTCTAACATCAAACTTGCTCCTTCTTTTCTGAAGATTGATCGAGTTCTATTTCCCAATGTAGATTCCACACCTAATTAGGAGCCTGAATTATAGATGGATTTTGAGATGGCTCCATGGAGACAAGACAAAGGGCCGAGTTCGGATGATACAATGGATCGAAATGAAGTCAACACTCCGCTGATAGCATCAATTCAAGCCATCCAACGACAATTAACGGATCAAGCTCTCGTCCAAGTAGCATTCAGGGAAATGATTAATGAGTTGGGGAGGGATAGAGAAAGTCAAGAAGGAGGGGATGAAGAGCACCATGGTGGTAATGAAGATGAACAACCTATAGGAAACCATGGAGGAGAGGAGAGAGGGCAACTCAAACAAACTCTAAAAGAAACATACAACCCTAGTGATGGCCATGTTACTGAGTGGATAAGAATACCCATGATCCACAAACACTTTGAGTTGAAAATGTCATTGCTTCCTCTCTTTCTAATCTTACATGGCAACATTTATGAGGAGACACACATTTACCTGTAGCAGCTCAACAGAATTTGTATTACCATGCACCCCAACATCCTGTTGGAGGTAGTAAAGATGCTCGCCCTCCTATTCAGCCATAAAGATATGGGATTGTACTGGATCAATCACTTGGGTAAGGTGGTGACGACATGAGGAGAACTTAAATCAACCTCCATGTACAAACACTATCCATTGGGTCATCTGAACTAAATGCGAGCGTTTATCTCTAGTATCTCATGAATGTTCCACGAATCATTTCAAGAGGCATGGGAAAGATTCAAATATCCTATGGAGAAGTGCCCCCATCATGAGCTGCCAAAGATTAATCTATACACAAACTCCTCAGGGGCTTGCACCAAGAAAACCAACGGCACGTCGATGCAATGTGTGGAGGATTGCACTTCAACAAGGATGAAGATGGTGTATGGCAAATCATTAAGGAAATGATTGAAGGCTCGACCACCTTATCTTTGTGTTGTGTGTTTTAGAAAGTCCCATCGATCTTGCATAAAACTATCAATGCATCATCGTATCATGAAGATGAGAGAGACATCAATTCCAATATCATCATCATTGGGAACCATCTCTCGACAGTTGTTATCAACAAGAAACAATCATAAGACGTAGGAAAATTACAAGTGATCAAACAAATAACCTAGTCATTGGACAATCTTGATCAAATTTTCATGCAGCTTGAGCTTCTGGCTAGCACCATCCATGCCTGCCAGTCTGTGAAGGAACCAACCATGCATTCTGTAGAACCAAAGGAACAAGCCCATCAACAGAATGAAGGGGCACCCCACTCTGTTCATCACGTGTACTAAGTGTGGATACCTGACAAGGGATCATCACCACTACAACATATGGTTGTGTACCATTCGGATCCCCAAGCTTATACCGTGCCTTTCTATCCGCCACCTCCATAGATTCAAGAGATGAATGTCATGTGGGGTAACAAACAGGCATTGACCCATCTTGTAGGACGAACTCAGGGTCATAATACACAAATCCGACCATTCAACCCACAAAAGGGTGGATGGAATCTCCGGAAACACTAGTCCCATCATTCTCCGCACCAAAGCCACACTTGAAGGCTTCAGTACCACCACCAAGAATCGGTATACAGACAACTGTACCATCAACAACATCTGGTTGCTTAATATCCTAATCAATTCCCTCCTCCTCGATACCAACACCAGTAGTATCCTCCTCATCACCTCCAGCCTTACCACCAATAACAATACTACAAGAAGCCTCAGCTCCTACAGATTGTCGAATCTTCAGAGGTTGCTTCTATGAATCCTGCTCTGGATTGACTTGCTTAGTTGATAAAGAACGTGAATGAGATGAACCAAAAAATAGATGATTTCACTGTTGCAAAGACGATCATTCTTGCGTAGGTTGAGGTAAACACCAACAACTTCGATAGAAAGAATAATATAGACCACAGTGCCACACCACCTCTCGAGTCAGGTATAAATTCCTTTATGTTATTTAATGTTGTTAATCTTAGGAGTCTATTCTTGCGTAGGATCCTTTTTGTTAATCTGAAGCACAAAATGGGGAAGAATAAAGTTCTATTGGCGAGTCTTGATCACCACCAGCTGATGCCACATTAAATTCTAAATCCGAGGAGGAAGGAGAAGCAACACCATCCCAAAAAAACAAAAAAATGATGACAATAAAAAATAACCAATCAATAATAGTTGAGGCAGAGTCGATGCAACCAAGGAGACGCCATCACCAATAGTTGATCTCATGTAAGCGAACACAGATGAATTTTCTGCTTTTATTCTAACTTATGTTGTGTATGATTGCACCATGTTTAACCATACACTTGTACAAAAGAACACTTTTTAATGAAAATCTTATTTTGATTAAATTTTAATTCCATTTCCTGATGCGTTGAAATAAAAAAAGTAAAAAATTTAAAACAACCTTGTTGGATCCCAACATTGTGGATTTTTTGAAAAATACAATGCTGAAAATTCCATTGCTCAAAGCCATGGAGTATATGCATGTGATGAAAAAAAGATTAAAGGAGGAATTTACAACAAAACGTCGTAAGATAGGATGCGAGAAACCTATCAAGCACATCATGACCATGATGATTGTTCATGCTATCAACAACATCTTGAGCAAGAAGGACACAGGAGTGCCTCTCATCAGATGTAAGATGTTCAACCAAGAATTTGAAAGAACACTTCTAGATAGTGGATCATCTATCAATCTGATGCCTACGTCAATGCTTAAAGAATTTTGGTTAGGACTGTTGAAATCAACAATAATGATTCTGCAATTCGCGAAAAATTCTTTGTGATTTTAGGACTATTGTTGTGCATCTAAGCTCGACACAACAATAAAGAGTCGTTAATAATAAGCAAAGCAGAAGCTTATCCTTGTTTCTTGTTTTTATTTAAAAAATGTTGTAAACATTTTTGTGTATTATTATTTTGGAAAGTTGTAGCCTAAAGAAAACTTCAATTGAGATATTCCAAATTGAGACATCAAACATTCATGAACTAATCAATCATCCTTTTGCCATTGATCGATCATGATTTATTGGTCACCACTTGTTGATATTTTGAACTCCCTCCCATAATCATAATCGATCATAGCTGATGAATTAATAATTGCGTTAGTAAATTCATAGATAAAAGTACGATAATTATATCACAAATATCAAAAGAGGATAATCAATAACAAACAAGTAATAAATATCACTATGTTGAGAATGTGCTGCCAAAAGAACTCTGTTTGATATCAAAAGAACTTGAATAACGGCTAGTGATCGAACTATGTTGAACTGGCCAACTTGCTTCACAGCTTTTGAAACAAGAATATTCTTCTCGAAAGATCAAATTAATTGATGAACATTAGAAAGGATATCGAGGAAATCACTCAGAGAGAGCTTCTTTCTTTTCTATAGAATACAAGAGTTATTGCTCGAATGGTGTGTGCTCCAACAATGGGCATGGAGTACCTTATATTGGGTCTCAAGAAAGAATGTCCTGTTGGAAAAATAGACATTAAATCAAAGATGATTTCCTGATATGATCGATCAACTATTAATGATCGATCAACTAAAAAGCTATTATCGATCAGTTGATGACCGTTTGAATGGAATTCAATATATGATTGATAACTTCAAAGAGAAAAATCGAAAGATATGATTGAACAATGGAGTACACATGATTGACAAGTGATGATCGATTGGTGTCAAGATATGAACGGTAAGATCATGATTTCTGATCTTGTTAAAAGGAAACTTTTGGTTGAAGCTTGATGCGGTTACAGCTTTTGCAAAAAAAGATGCATATAATAGTTACAACACTTTTGAACAAGAACAAGCAACAAAGCTAAGCTTCAGCTTCGCTTGAGAGTGAGGACTCTCTACAGTCGTGTCGAGCTGAGATCCCACTTGTAGTCCTACAAACACAAAGAATATGCAAGATACTATGATATAATCTTGTGTGTGTGTGTCATCGTTAATATCATGGAGAAACAAAATACCAACACTATGTGTATAAATTATACATGCAAATCATTATCGAAAATATAAACAAGGGCTAAACGAATGAATACTGTGCACTTTGTACTCTAATAACACAATGCCCACTTTAAAACCATACATATATGCATATATATGTGCACATATGTGCATATATATATATATAATATATATATAATATATGTTTATGTATACATGCATATGTATATATGTATGTATGTGTGTATATGTGTATATATATATATGTATGTGTGTATATATGTCTGTGTGTGTGTGTATGTATGTATGTATGTATGTATGTGTGTGTGTGTGTGTACGTAAAGAGACACACACATCATAGACACCCACATATATGTATGTATGGTGTCCTTCAAATAAGATGAGTCTTTCCTCAAATTGTAAAAAACCACTGTCAACTTCGTAAAAATTACGTAACAATTTTGTAAAAGTATAAAATATATATGTATTTATATGTATGTATATATGTATGTATGTATGTATGTATGTATGAACGGTGCCCTTTAAATAAGATGGGTATGTCCTCATATTGTAAAAGATACTATCAATTTAGTAAAAAATTTGTAACAATTTTGTTATACATTGTAGAAAATGATTTTATATAGTATACATATATAAACTAACATTTTCATCCAAAATAGTAATATTTTCTCAATTCTATCTTTATGTACATGTTATAATAATATTTATTATTAAACCTATGATATAAGAAATTGTAAAATATATGTGAAAGATATCTAAATTCATGTTGTCTCACCATAGATACGGTGAGCCCCCATCTCATTTGAAGTTTCTCTTATATATAGGAAAAAAGGGGATGTCCCCTATGGGGAGCTAACTTGGCTCGCCCACCCCATTTTCAATAATTTTTTTGAAAAATGAATCTGTGGAAATATATCACTATATCTCTATATTATGTCATTCAAGTTTTGTGAGAAACAAGACTTCTATGACTCCTCCATCTAGATAATCACTTTTTAACGGTCGCAGAATTGTTGAAATCGACCTCATTTGGATGGAGGTCGAAGGAGTGTCTTTTTCCCAAAAAATTGTCTGACATAATATAGAGATATAATAAAGAAAATCTACTGAAATATTTTAAAAAATAGAAAAAATATGGGGAAAATGGGTCGGGGGAGCCAAGTTAGCTACCCTAAGGGGGCAACCCCATTTTACCCTTATATGGTTTAATGTGCTACTCTGAGGGAAAGCCAACTTGGCTACCCCCACCCTTATTTTTTTCCTATTTCTTAAGCTATTTTATGAAAACTTATGGGGGGATTTAGTCGACTATATGACATCATGTTCTCATTCAAATTTTGTGAAAAATAAACATTAATCAAGTTTAATAATTCCCACTATACTGTCATTCAAAATTCAACTTATTTCGAGACTTCTAACTTATCCATCAAGAGGGTTGAATTTAAATGGTTTTAGATTTGCTGAAATTGATCCCTTCTGATAGACAAGTTTGGAATGTCTGTTTTACACAAAATTTGAAACACATATCCCTTTAAATATTCCAAGTAAATCCCCTAAGGATCCATTTCATAAATATTGAGGGTGAATGGGAAAGGCGTAGGAAACTTACCTACACTTTGGGTGTGAGATCCCATTATGTGTGTGTGAGTCTAGAAAAAACGGAGTATGCTCCCAAGGAGCAAGTAACTTACATGCTCCCACCCCTTTCTCCACATATTGTTTTTATTTGTTTGAAATGAAACATAGAGGGAATTGGATAACCATAAATCACCATGGTGTCATTCAAAATTCAATGTAATTCAAGACTTCTATCCCCTTCATCAAGACCGCCAAATTTTAACAGTCTCAGAAATTGACCCCCTCCAGGTGGACATGTTAAGCATATTTGTTTTACTCAAAATTTGAAATACATATTATACTTATTATTTTGTATATCCCACAAGGGTTACATTTAAAAAAAATGTAGAAAAAGGTGGGAGCATACTTTTATATCCTCTTAGGAAGCATATTCATTTAACAATATATATATATATATATATGTGTGTGTGTGTGTGTGTGTGTGTGTGTGTGTGTGGAGGGAGAGAGAGGGAGAGGGCCCTTCCAATGAGGTGCACATTTCTTGCATCAATGGAAAGCCCATCACAAGATCTGTTAGAGCTAAATCTAATAGTTCATTGCCTAAATGGGTATTTTAGTCCATGTGTTTACGTTTTGAATCTGAACTTGGTTTTGAATTTGAATTTCATTCAATACTTTTATTTTTCCTTTTTAGTCCATCTTCTTTGGTAATTTTTGTTGTTATTTATACAATGAGTTTTCGCCAATGTGGAAGCATTTTCACACTATGTAGGGTGGCAAAAAATCAATAGTTAGTAATTTATCAATTATTAAGATGAAAGAGATAAGTATAAAAAATTAAGGTTTGTTATACTCTTGTTGTATTTTTAAAAATTTACAGTTGATTTGGAAAATTTAATATTATGTTCATCAACAAAAAATAGATTCTAAACAATATATAAGAGAAATGATAAAAGTAAAAATAGTATGAGATTGTAAGAAAAAACATGAGATTTTTAAAAGAGACCAGAGATTGTATAAATGATCTGAGATTGTAAAAAATGATTTGAGGTTGTTAGAAATTTGATAAAAATGATGCATGTAAAAAATAATATGCTATTTGTAAAAATAATTTGAGGATTATACAAAATCTGATATTGTAAAAAAAACTTGAGATTGTAAAACTTTTTGGGATTTTTAGAAATTTATTAAAGATATCAGTGAATGGATTTGTTAAATCATTGAATTGATTTGTAAAATATGTCCATCGATTATAAAATCAGTGCACCAATTTGTAAAATCAATTAATCAAACAATTGTAAAATCAATCAATCAAAAAATTGTTGGCATCAAACTCTGAGGTGTTGATGTCATCACTTTCTTTCCTAATTCAACATGGTGGACTTCTCATCCTTTACTCACCATTGCAATGACAACCCGCACATCCCCCTTTTGATCTCACCATCACTGACGACTCCCCTCCCCTTCACAACTGTCGTGGAATCAATCCACCCTCCCCTCTCTATGTGTGCCCTTTAGCATCACCACCCTCCCCCTACCCGTGTGCGACCTCGAGCAACGTTGCCCTCTCCCTCCCCATGCACGACCTTGAGCAATGTCGCCCTCTCCCTCCCCAAGTGTGACCTCAAGCACCGAATCCCTCATCGTGCACACCTTCCAACGCTGTCCTACGCACCGTCGAGCACCACCCCTCCCATGTGCACCCTCGAGCACCATCACATAGAACTCCCACCATCATCAATTGTTGTGGGAGGAGAAAACCCTAGCAGGGAATCTCCCTACCAAGAAATCAAAAATAAACTGTGGATTGTCACATTCTACTTTTAGAATGAGACAAATGACTAAATGGAATTGCTAACATTAAAAAAATTAATATAAAGGACCATTAATCGGATCCGTTAGATTAATTAGAATTAAATGAGATTGTTGGCATTCCATGCATCTAGAAAATGTGTGCCTCATTGGACGTTTTTCATATTATATATATGAATGTTACCTACACATGGGTGTAGGCTCCCTTTTCCCTTGTAAGTTTTAGCCTCTAGGGGGAGCCAACTCGGCTACCCTAACTCTTACTTTTATTTCTTAAAATACTTGGAGGTATTCAGATCACTATACAACATCATATTGTCATTCACATTTTGACTAGGTTTGAGACTCTTATCTCATACATCAAGCAAGTCTAATTTTAAAATATTAAGATTGTATTTTATAGCGTAAAATTATAATAGAAAGTATATACCTATTCTACTAAAGTGCTTGTGTTACTTTTTTATAAAAAAGGGAATGACCTTCCATAACTCAAGAAGGACTCGTCCTATTGGATACACTCACACACACACATATATATGTATGTATGTATGTATCCTTCAAATGAGTTTAACCTTTCCTATCTCTAAGGAATGTCATCAATATAGGCTTTGGGATTTAGATCTGATGTCTTCCATCAAAACCGCCCACAATTGCAAAGGGTGGTTTTGATAATAACTACATTCCTAAATAGAAGGAAAATATATAATGCTAAATAATAAATATAGGGTCAGATTTTTTATTTGAAGAGTGACAACTAATACATTGATGAGACAAAATGCATTTTTAATATAAAAACATGAAGGCAGGAAATAAACGCTTGAAACTGATGAGAAAATATAATATATAGTTTTAAAATTAAGAAATGAAAAACTATATGCAAATATTGCCTAGAAAATCGCAAAGTTGACAATATTATGATTTCTAAAATGAGAAGAAACTAATATAATAAGGAAACACCAATGCATACTTGAATTTGTTATTACTATTGTGATCCCTATTTTAAGTAGTGGTGGAAAAGAAGTTTCCTTGCGTAAAAAATTTCAGACTGAATCTTGACTAATGTTGAAAAAAATTCAAAATTAGACATATGATATACAAAAAGAACGTCAAGATTAGCAATTATTGCTCACATTATACAATCTTGAATGATTCTTTGGAATATATTTCAAAAAGTTGTATAGTACTATGATTTGGGGCATGGTTCATATTTCTTGGATTTATTTAAGCTATTGACATGTACAAACTATACTCATATTTTACAAACAAGCAATCCATATTTACAAATTTTTGTCCTAAAAATGAATTGGTACTATGATAAATATTCCTATTTAGACATCTTTGTTACCAAAGATTGTCAAAAATAAAAAATTATTGCTACCATTTTACAAATATCATTGATATTTTGCAGACCAATTAATGAAATGAGAGCTTAGAAATATAGTGATGTCTATCAAACATTATTTTAAAAGGGGGACCCAAAGAATTATTGCACATGAATGTTTAGTAAAAGAATAATGAAATGTATCAATAGACAAAGTGAATGACAATTTATTATTACTTCCTACAAAACACTAGACAAACAATGAATCTTATCATTTAATTTTATAAAAGAAAGGTTGATCTTTCTTTTGTGAACTAAACATATTTTAAAATCTTAGAAACCAATATACATACAATGAACTCTATCAATTTATTTTACAAAAGATTGACATATTTTGTAAAGACCTTTATATAAATAAAAGATATTTAGACAAGTATTTTACAACATATGATAAACTGCTAATATAAAGAATATAAAACACAAATTTGTAAATTATTTTCTTGATAACTAAATCAATATGTTAGAAAAGTTCTTGTATTTTGTGGAGTATTTTTTTATTATTGAAGAATTGAAAATATATTTTAAAAAATCATTGGTATGTACAAAAAAGGGAATAAGAATTACATGCTCGGATCTTAAATTTAACGAATAACAAACTCATAAACTAGAAAATAGCTTTAAGAATCTGAATGGAAACTCTAGTTTGATATGATTTGAAATGTAGGTTGCTCAAAGAATAATTTCCAATCAAACTTCGGCAAACCCAATTGGATATGACATAGTCGGAAGATATGAAAATAATATAACTATTATAACATCAGAACTCAGATAATGCATTGATATACTCTAAATCAAAATCATTCAAAAAAGAATAAAAACAATAAATTTAATAAAAGTGCGAACAGATGAAGATAGGATAGTAGGAAATTTCATCAAGAAAAAACAACGTCGAATATCATTTATTCAAATGAATCGGTTAATTATGATGTAGATTACCAAAAATGATGTTATTTTAGAAATTTATCAAACAATGTTGAATAAGTGGAGGATATAATACTTTAATTAATATTTTAATAAAATTATAAAGGAAAATATAAACAATGTACATGTAGCTTGAGGAAATGCTTTGAACATTTTGGTAGAAATAATGTAGACACGTTCAAAATTTGGGATGGTAAACAATGATGTAAATTGTATATTTCTATTATAAATTAAAAAAAACATTTTTTAAATAAGTAAGCAATATCAATTAAATGTTAAATCAAATGTCAAATGAAACAACATTAACTATTAAGTGAAAGAACCATGTGATTTCTATCATCTCACTAACCACTGAAGGGGTATGATTGGAAGGTCAACTTCGAGACTTCTAAGGGATTAGGGATTCCAAAACCTAATTGGGTTTCTCTTCTAGCACGTGTAAGCGAGTTGGGAGAAGAACATCAGTGGTGGGGGGATACTCTAGATAATTTACTACTGAAGACTTCATTATTCTTTTTGTATCTAACTCGCACAAATAAATTAGTTATTATGTCTTTTCTACTGTGAATTATTTTATTCAATATAGATGAATATGAATGTTAGAGAAATTTCAAAAAATTGTTTGAGTTTCATTCTGTGAAGAATGATGACTGATTTTAGTAATATGGTTCACTGTATTCTTATATTTATAGAAATATACAATTGGGTACTGCTGATATGATCACTGGTTAATGTATATGATAGATTATAATGTATTGCCTCCCACATCTTGTCATAATAATCATATTGCCTTCCATTTGAAAAAATTAAGTGATCACCAACTAATATTATTAGTATGGTTTACTAATGTTATTACTGGTTGATGTCTATAATCATGGTTGTTATTTGGTCTAATTTGGCTAGTGATCTATTCACATTACCTCTCATTTATAATTTCAATTGATATATACATATATCAACATAACCATATGTTAGCATGTAGTGTGGTAGTATTTTATGTTAAGGTTTTCAACATCTTGTCCTAATAATCATATTCAAGTTTAAAAATCTTTATATATACGGTGTATTGCATATTTGTGTTTAACATTGCAATGAATGGCCACAGAGTTTCCTTCGAAATTATAAAAGAATTTTACAATGTGAACCTGAGACAGATCTCATTCCATCAACACCTACAACATATTTTAATTAGCATGCAACTTATCGTATTCTACCACTTCCATAAATGAACATAACAACTCTACCTCTAACTAATAGACATTGATTTTCTTTATTTTTAAAATAGGTTCATAATGATCACTATATGGATTAATGAATGATAACATAGGGAAGAAGACATGAGAAGCAATGGTTTGGACTTTGCAGATGATATGGGAAGAGAAAAAAGTGCGTTGATATTTCACCAAATTCGTCTACTGAAGAGGAAATGAATCTAATTGATGCATCAAGTAAATAAATGTTAGTTGTGATGAGAGGTACATTTCATTAATTGAAGGATTATTTACTCAATAATGTATGTAAACCAAATTTACTTTTTCAAATTCCCTATTGCCGTAAAGAGCAGAGGAGTTAAAAAGATGTCACAACAAGCAATTGAACCCGTGGATGATGTTTTAACTGAAAATTATGGAAGTATGATCATGGACACCTTTTTCTCCTTTTAAATATTGTACATGTATTTATAATAAGAAGCTGAAGTCAGTTTTTTATTTTTTGAAGGCAAATCTACTCCAGCATAGGTGCTTTATATAGCATTTTGTGCAATTCATAGATGCCCATAAACCTATAACAATAAGCATTGATGAACTTGAAAACATTTTCAAAGCTAATCAAGAAAAATCTATGTAAAATGAAGAAATCTGCAGTGGTTTTCAGAATAATAAATAGGTGGATGAGATTTTCGAATTTTAAATAGAGTTTTGAGCTTTAGCAATAAGGACATAAAAGTAATAGTTGGGATACTGAGCACATGATTTGAGTATCTGTTAGAGGGCATCATCTACAATGGAAGAGATTCATTTCCAAAGAAATGTTTGAAGCTGAGATGATTTTCAATAAAAAAAAGTCAGCATCTACTTTGATTTCTACGATAGGGACGATGATGATTCGATATTTGTGTGCATGACATGCTGGATATTGTTCATGTTTTCCATGTTCCAATTCCCATATTACGGATACTCTTTCACTAAGGATTTGTTGTGTGATCTTTAGAAGATATACATATTTTAATTGGTCAGATGCAGTGGCAAAAATAATATTGTTTAACATGGAAGACATGTTGAATATTATTCATCAGAGGAAACAATGGTTGATAAGAGTAACACTTGGCTATCCTACTGGATGTGTTGCTTGCCCTTACGTAGGCAATGAATTTTTTAACTTCATTTGGACTTATATTGTATAAATTAATGTTGTTTTTTATTTTGAATTTGGTTTGGATGTTGGAATACTGCTGCAAAGATCTTGTAGTAAGTAGAGGTCTACATACATTGATAAGAAAATGGGCATGGTCAATAAAAGGATTGTCAAAATGCCTGACATCACTAAAGAATGAACATGTATGATAAGAAGCATGGTACATACACGTAGACATATTAGACATTGGAATCAGAGAGTTATAAAATAATTTGTGTAAATTGTACTGCATATATGATATCTAATGTCAACTATTGAAAATAATTGTAATATGGAAGTCATGATTGTAAAGGTAGGTCAAGAAGTATAAATTGTGTATGGAATAAGAAATAATGCATAGCCAAGGATATAGTAGACATTTGTTTTAGATACATGGATAAAACATTTGTGAAACTTAAACAATTTGATGACATATATAATCATGATAGTATGAAACCATTCTAATAGCAAAGGATTTAAAAAGGAATGAGAGAAATATAATATTGTGTCAACGACAGATAACACCAAGTTTGAAAAAATACATCAGGATACGATTGTAATGTGTAGACATATTAGTAAAATTGGGATAAAGATTCTATAGTTGGACTATAATAAGAAGCAAAATGCAGTAACTTGAATATATTAGAAATTTATTTTTGAATAATGAATATTGTAAATAAAATTTTTCAAATAATATTTGAACCATTCATGTCTAACTCGGAATTGAAACCATTTTTGTAACTTATATGATATTTTTTGAATGAATAGCACTATATGAATTCATTAAGGTCCTTATGGTTTGAACAATTTTTTATGATGACTTTTTGCATTCTAACCAACGTGAACAAACAATTTAACTGATGATAGATCGTATGAATACCACAACTACAAATAAAATGATATATTTATAATTTCATCCGATAACTATGTCTTCCCGTATACAAGGTTTATACTAAATTAATTCACAGTTAGATGGACACAAGTGAATGTCTTTGCATGCATTGATATACCAAAGATGGACTGGCAACGAGGGGAAGATTTCAAAAGGGATCATTTCAGGTTTTTAAAAGTGAAAATAAAGATATAAGATGTGGATTTGATAAAAGAAAGGGAAAGCAATGCATGTGTGAGGAATTCTCCGATGAAATAGACGATTTATGCACAAAGGTGACATATATCGAAGAGTTTCATAAAGAAATGCTTGGAAAGATTTCTTCACATGAAGATTTGATTAAGAAATTAGAAAAAGAAAATGAAGAGCTGAGATCTAATTTGGTTAAAGAAGGAGATGCAGTAAAGGAATACAACTGTTTGGAGGAAACTGCGAAAACTTCGATGTTGAAGAGCAAGTATAGGAGGATAAGAGACACATATGGAAGAGACAAAAATTGACGGTAATGAAAAAAATAAATTATGGATAATACTGGATTTAATTTGAATATTATTGAAGATGGGGAAGTTGGTCGAATCAAAGAGAGGTTGGGTAATGAAAAAGAAAAATGAGTGTCAAAAAAAGATAGTATTCCATATTTTGATCTGAGAATTGAAGAGCGGGCATCTGGTGTTATTGAAAAACATGTATACATGCTAAGTACAAAAAGAAGGAAAGAGCTGCAATATATCCTAGCTCAATGACAATAAGAGTAAAGGATAGAAATTCAACAAAAAAAGATGCAATTGAGATGATGAACTCTGTGTTGAGGTAGGACAAATAAAACAAAACAAAACAAGCATTGGGAGCTTCAAGTTCAAATAAGAAAATGGATGGGCTTTCTGTCGTGGTTTAACATGACTTCGATGGGCATATTACTGGTCAAATTAAATGAAGATGAACTGATATTTAAATTGTAAATTTCTTTATCTATCTGATCCTCCCACTAATTTTATCGGGTATGAATTCATTAAAGAGAATAAAAAATCACTGATTTAAATTTTTTAGAGACTCCATCAACAAGTAAGGGGTTATTTACATGACTTATGAATTAGTGAATGTACTTTACAAAATGTTATCATTATTATTTTTGTTGAAAATGCAAATTAAATGAAACATACTTCACGTAATTGTGCACTTTTTGTAAGGTAAGAGAGATACACCACTTCTAGTACAAGAAAATGATAGAAGATAACATTAGTATTACCCTTCTTTAGATGCCAACAAAAAAACTCAAATGAAATATATGAATTATGATTGTGATTCTTTAATATCTAGATTTTGAAATGTCCATGGATGTTCTAAGACATCGCTAATGCAGTAGTGACACAATTTCCTTTCTATTTATACCTATTTACATAATGGTTAGAAATCAATATTGATACTTTACATGATATTACGAGTAAACTACAAAGATAACCTTCATGAATTCAACAATATTTTCTTAACATTATTGATAGAGTGATGAAAGGGGAGTTTGCTCAATTGGACAAGCTTTTTGAAGTGGAAGATGCTAACCTGCCGAGATTGACAAAGGTTTTTCACATTGATTCACATAAAGAATCACTAGCATCTTCTAGTTACAGACAACGAAGGTCGAAAATTTTTTGCTTACAATTCAATGAGAGGGTCAAGAATTCATAAGAAAGATGCACAAAAATGGTTATATCGTAATACTTAATCATTATTAAATTTGTCTGTTATTTTCTTATCTGAAATGTTGTTCTTTTGTAGCATGGGTGGATGTGTGAGTACTTCATAATGAATTTGATAGTTGGGAAGTCGTATGTGGTTGATTGTCCGCAACAACCTCTACACAGTTTAGACTGTAGAGTTTACTTCATGAAGACATTGAGGTACTTGTGCGAAGTAAGGGCTTTGCACTTCCATTACGATGATATTCCGAGGCTTAGGGCAGAGATAGCTTGTACTCCACTAACATGTGGATGTGTAGAGAATGCAACTATTTCTTGACGTAGAAGAATATGATATTAGTTTTTGTATGCACCGAACATTTTATAATTTTTTTAATTTTTTCAACTTGGTTGCTGTTTTGAATTTAAAAAACTTTTTTATGTCGCTTGTACTTGACAATATACATTTCATCACCTTTATTCTTTCATTTTGGCTTTAAATCCCCAATAAAATACATGTAAATAACATTAACCTGTACAAAAAAATACTCTTAAATTGACATATAAATATTGTATAAATATAATGTTTAATTGCAAAATAAAAGAATAAAGGAATAAAATAAAAAGAAATGAAGTATCAAAGACACTAAATGACCCTAGACCAGAAGACCAGGTCTATATTGACGTGGTCGACAAGGAATAAAGTAGGGGAGATAGGATAGATAAATTGTACAGAAAACACATGAATACCCTAATTCTATTTACCAATAAATAGACTTTTGGGCCCCATTTTATTTTCCAATTTTTATACATCAAATAATAAAATCCTCAACATGAATGTTGTTATAAAAATACAAGGAAAAAATACAAAATTTATTTAACAAAAAAATAATACACAGCGCACCCAAGGCACAAAGAACAAAAAGCCGCAAACAAAACTTTGCAGATATGTATCTCCTCCTTACGAACTCAAAATTAACTAAAGTTGCCTTTATTTTAATAAAATTTAATTATCCATTAAATGAAGGTGGTTTCAATAAAAATGTAGCTAAGATGCAAAAATTAGCTTTTGCGTCCCTATTGTACTATATACTTGTATAATATATCTAGTATATCCATTATTTATATTTTTGGATCCCTTATATTTTAAATAAAATTATTTTTGAAACACATTTAAATAATAAACATAAAATAAAATCTTTGAAAATAGATTAAAACAAATAAAGTAATAAAATATATATGTATATTGAACCTATAATATACTATACATATTTATTTAAGTAAATAAGTAAAATCAGTAAAATAAAATGAAATTTATAAATACCTATTGAAATATATTACAAATATATAAATAATATAAATACATAAATAAAATATAGAATATAAACTAAAAATAAAAATATTTAAAATACATGTATCTATACCTATCTATATACATGTAAATATTAGCACCTAATATGTTAATTTGTAAAAAAAATAAAAATCATAATAAATGCTACATAAATTAAGAAATATTTTTATATTTAACTAAAAATTAAAAAAAATGTTTATTTTTTTAATTCATTTTACATGGGAATTTCAAAAGAATACTGCTTGAATTATTTAGACCCCATGGGAATTCTCTGGTTGGTCCACGTGGACCAACCGCGGCCTATTCTTTGTGGACCCATGGGTCAACTATACATCCCTCCGCCCCTTTTTGTCAGAAGCTCACGAGTGCCCTTCTTCTACCATTTTTTGGTCTTCCTTCATGTTGCCTTCCTCCTGGAGACCTTCTCCTCTTTGTTCTTCCCACTTCCCTACTCGACGTCACTCCCATAGCTCTACCAACCCCCTCCATCCTCCACGTAATCTCATCTCGAACCTCGCCCTATATTCTATGCATAAATACGATCCATCGCTCCCTTTTTTTTTTGATCCCTCTTGACCCTTCGTAACTCCAAATGTCACTACTCCAGAGCTACCTAGTGACAACAACTGTCTTGTGGAGACATGAACGAGAAGGAGCCGTCGAAATGTGGTCCACCATTGTCAAAAGTTTCTTCAGGAGAAGGTCTCCCTATTCCATGTTTTCTATAGCTATGAGCTAATTAGATTAGGTTTTCTCATTGATTTTCATTCGTGTATCTTAGTTTAGTCTTTAGCTTATTCAATTAATTATTAGATGATCTTGATTTACAGGATAATTGTAAGTTGGACCTCCCTACTCCAACTCATATTCATCGAGATACCCTTGTCTTCGATCCACCATTTCACCTCATTTTTTGTTCCTCATTGCATTCTTCTTAAATCCCCCATAAAGACACCCTTGATTCCACAAGAATCAAGGTCTGATGAGCTTCCTCCGGTGCCTACTATCAGATCTCATCTACCTTACCATTTGTCCTTGCTTAATAGCTTCACATTGGGACGAGGGAGTCCCCCTCGAGCCTGGAACTCTATTGGTGCAAGGAATAGGGCATGGGAGTCCTTTGGGACCTCTACTCAATTGAGCACAAGGTTCACCAGAGCATTCGAGAAAAAGACCTCCAGGTCTCATCACAACAAGACCTGGATCCATTGAAGACTCCCTTCAATCGAGGGAAGGCCCCAAGCTTCTTTTGAGTTGATCAGGAGAGGAGGAAACTGGCAGAGCTATAGGATTCAATTGATTGAAGCTCAGGAAAGATCATATTCTTTCATATTCTTCCTCATCTCGTTAAAGCCATCGGATGAAGCCCGAACGCTTGATCTAATCCCCTCCGTCCATTCAAAATGAAGTGGTACGTGTTAGAAGTTGTCAGGTTATTTCAAGTGCTACCACGTGGATGATCGTGCACTGCAGGATGAAGCTCTATTAAGTGTGTAAATATATAACTAACTTATGAACCTATGATAGATCATATCTATTTATCTGAATTAAGCAAAAATTGACAAGAAATTGCATTATTTCATCTTCACTTTGTGCATATTTGCTTATATTATATATACATAAATTTCTTGCAAAACTCACAAATGTGTCACAATAAAATTAAAAAGATGAAAATAAGAAAATATATAAAAAATATTTCCTTGATACGATTAAGTTAGTCATCCACCCCTCTCCACATAATTCAAATCCTCTCTCTCTATTCTCTTTCTATTCTCTGACAATAAAGCAATATTTCATTTTTTGAATTCCAAGTGAAGGCACCCCTATCAACTCACCTTTCGAATTACATCTCCCATTCACCCTTTCAAATTGGCTCTAACTAATCCTCATAAGCTTTCCATCACTTCATTCCTCATCCAACAAAGTCCATTAATCCTTGCAACTTTCTTACCTTGTTTCATCACCACTTACCAATTAACATCCCCTCCCTACTTTCATACCATAAACATCACCAACGTCGTCCATCCCTATTTTTCTTATAATAGAAATCGCATTCCTCCTATTAATATTGTTGTCCCCACTCGCAATTAATCCTTTGCCTTTTCCAATTAACCACATCTTCCTTATAGTCATGCACACAAGATCTGTATAAACTCCTTTTTATAAATTCATTTATTTTTATTTGTGTATGCAAGAATATGTTGTGACAAGGGTCCCACTAGGACTGTAACTCCCATCTCCATCTTCCTCCATACAAAGAAATCTCTGCATCAGAAGAAACCCAACGGTTGTCGCCCCCTTCATAACCATCTCCAGTTGTTACTACAGTAACGAACGCACCACCCCCGCAACTTCGAAACAGTCGTCGTGCCCCCTCTCGTTCTCGAAACCTAGGTCGCAACATTTATTATAAAGAGGAGGAGAAGGAGCACCAAAGGGGGAGGAGATTCATCAAAGAAACCGACTTCGGCCATTGACAACGACCGCATCTCCACCACCACGTCCTCCATGCCTCCGCACCTACTCGCTGTAGCAGCTCTGCCCCTGTCGTGCTCCGCCTCCAGCCCGCTCCATATAACGTGCTACACCGTGGTGGCACAGCTCCAGCCCTTTTCCCACAAAAAAGAAAGGGGTCCCACCCCTTCGTAATTTCATTTTTTGCTTAAGTTTGCACTCAAATGCAATTTTGTTAAACTTTTCCTTAAAATCTGTAATTTTCCCAATTTCTAATTATGATATTCTACAAAATTAGCATTTATTTCTTTCATGTTTTTGTATTACATTTCAGTCCCTAAAGGATCTGTTTGCAATTTCCTAAATTTTATCTTTTTTCTTTGTAATTTATTCAATAAATTTTTTTATTGTTTTAATTCCCTTTCCGTCCTGCTAAGTTAGCTCAATTTTCGTATGCCCTTATTTTTTATTTTTTTACATTCGTAATCTGGCTTATCTGAAAATCACATTTATGCCCTGCATATTTGAAAAAACATTAAAGCCAGAAACTCTGAAAAAATCATCGAAAAATCCTACAGGATTTTGGAAACATTTGTAATCTATTAGATCTATTTTCTTTGCATTTTAAGATTTAAAAATTTAAAGAAAAATTAAGAGAGCTCATCTTGCCTTTTTGTCAATTTCAAAGCAAATATCTCTACAGAACTTGTGCTATTTTCGTCCTATCCTTGTGTTCGACCCTTGAACTTGTCACTATACTTTTCAGGAGTTATTTTTGCTCTTTCATTGCTTATTTATTTGATAATGTCGAGAATCGTAAGTGCTCACAATGACAACTAAAACTTCACATCTTAGCACGCTGATTTTTCGCACTTTCATTTTGGCCCGTTGCTGGGGACAACCAACATCACACATTTTTTCTTTCATTTAATAATTTTTTATTCTAATTATTCTCTCTTTCATTTTTAGGTACACTCAACCGTAAAAAATTTCATTTCACGTCTCTCTCTCTTCGGATCCTGATTCAAGCACAATTGAATTCTCAAATATTTTTTTCATGGATCCAATCATTCACTTTTCTATAAGTTTGTTCTAATCTTAGGCATATAGGTTGTTTGTATGTTTACTAAGGAAGAAATTGGTTAAAATCCACTTCTCTAGTTGCATTCATCTATGTGGTTTCTCTCCCTCTGATAACAAGAAAATTAAAGACCACCAATCGTGCTTGATCACATAAATATTAAGCTTCCGGAAAGTTACCGCATGGCTCAGATATTAAGCGATCTGAAGTGATTGAAGTGTTGCACTCTGTACACAATTTCACGCATACAAATTATCAATCCAAGGTCAGAGCCAAAAATCCTACGTAGATTTCTTGACTACTGAATTTAAAAATATTTAGCTACTTCTCAGTGAGGGAAACCTTAGCAGAGTGGGTGATTAAAGGACACCATATTTGACACCGTCCTTAAGGAACACGTGTAGTCATCCTACGGTTTGTATACTTGCACCCATATTGGATGAACGCAGGTGCAACTAAACATACGAATTTAGGAAAGTCTTTAAATCCACAAATAGATTTTAGGTCAATCTTTTTGTTTGCTTGATTTTTTTGAACAATAAATTAAAAATCTGAAAAGATAATTGCTATGGTGATCACGTGTGCGCTGGTGAAATTTTATCTTGGGTTTAATTGTGCATGGTTGGTAGAAGATCGTTAGAACCCAATTGAAAATCCACTTGAGTACGATCCCTTCTATAAACTTCAAAGTTCTCAATCTTGATCATCTTCTCTTGAATCCAAAACCGAAATCAAGACTGAGACCAAACCACAAATCATGGGAGATAATCCTGACATGGCTGAGCAAGTCAGAGTAATGGATGAAAGTCTACCCCGATTTGAAGCTCTTTTCTAAATAATGAATCTTATTGTCATCCCAATTCGTGACCGTTACAACCCTGCAACTAAAAACCCTCTTCCATGGGTTCAGATCCCACTGCATGTGGGAAATTTCCAAATCAAACATGGCACCATCTCTCTACTATCAAAATTCTATGGATTAGATGCTGAGGACCCCTTCCAACATGTGCAAGACTTTCTTGTTGTGTGTGGTACTATCAACATTACAGGGATAGAACAAGAATATATCTATATGAAGGCATTCCCTTTTTCACTTAAGGATAAAGCGAGCCAATGGCTTCAAAATTATGGAATACCCATCACCACATGGAATGATCTTAGAGAAGCCTTTTTAATGAAATACTTCCCAATCGGTCGAACGAATTCTATGAGGCATCGAATCTCTTACTTCTCTAAAAATCACAATGAACCAATACGTGATGCTTAGGAGAGATTTAAAAATTTACAACGAAAATGTCCTCATCATGGAATTGATAAATGGAAACTTGTCCATTTTCTTACGAGGGAATGAATGAACCTTTTAAAACGGTTATAGATGGTTCATGTGGAGGAAATTATATCAATAAGGATGAAGATTATGTTCGGACATCGTTTGAGGATATGGTCTAAAATTCCGTTAACAACTCCACTATTGATCAATATATTGGGCACAAGAAGCTGGTTGAAGTTGTCTAGCACACAAACACCAATAATGAGCCTTCTTCTTCACAACACCATCAGGTAATTGCTCAAAAAATAGATAAGGTCAATGTGATAGAAAAAAGGATGAATTCAATGAGTGATGAAATTGCCAACTCTGTTTTGGACAAAATCAAGAGCAATATAAGTGCACTTATAACTACTCCTGAACCTGAACCCCAAGTGGTCACACTCCAAGATCCAACACCCGAAGCCATTTTCTAGCTCCAAAGAAATCAACTGAGTTTTCTAACTCTTGTTGGAATACACAGGGTTAGAGTAATCCTCACTATCAACAACTGCCACAAGGGTAACAACAAGCCCCCAAAAATAATGCTCAATTTGACACGGGGACCCTCCTAAGAACTATGAATGAGAATTTTGCATGCATTAATGTGAAACCCCCGAAACCCGAATAGGGACTAAAATGCAAAATCCAGCCGGATCTGGGCTAAATTGCAAATCTTCTTTTATTACAGAGTTCAAAAAATTTATTTGAGTAGTCCATTGCGTAGGGCTCGTCGATAGCTTTCCAACGAGTTCAAGAACGTTAAAATCCGATTCCGGGAGCCCGAGTTACGGCTATTTTAGCGATGAGGGGTCCAGGTCATATTCGGATCCGAACCCGGATCCGAATCCGAGTTTTGCCCTTAAACCCCAATCCCCCTGTCTTCCAAAACGCCCAAACCCTCCTCCTCTTCGATCAGCTCTCTTCCTCCCTTTTTTTTCCCTCACCGGAGCTCGCCGGAGCGTCACGGATCGACGATCCGAAATCCAGATCGTGTCGAGAAGGTCCGACTCACCCTCGTGTGCGGTTTCCGTCGCGAACGAAGCGGCGTTCTTCACCGACGGAGAAATCGAGGTTCGAGTTTTCTTTAGGTACGATGTCCCCTTCCTTTTGCTGCCGGGTTCCACGCATCTTCTTGAACCTACGTGTGCGAACATCTTTAGAACCTTGGTTGGACTTGGATTTTATTTTTACATCTAGATAGACTAGGTGTTACAGGTACTGCATCTCTGTGATCTTTAGTATTATTTCACATGCTGAATATGATGTATAGTACGAGAACATCAGATGGAAATATTCTTTTGTTGGAGATTAGTTCTGATAAGCAGGTCATCGCTAATCTAACATCCCAAGCATATAGCAACATATTCTGGCATCGTGCTATTCCATGGTCATTAGGGACGTTGAGGATGCCTCTCATTGTTGTTATTTGTAATGAATTAGGGCCACACCCTTATATGATGTGCTCCCTCGGATATAAATCTCTTCTTGGTGGCAGTGCTCGTGTGGCATGTTCTATATCTGCAAATCACCCACTTTTGTTATGTGGGTGTAGTGGCAGGATTATTCTATATGATTTGGATCATTGGGAAGTGCTCTTGCAAAGCATATAAGGGATCAAACCTACACGTAAGCTAATGTAATAGGCACATTTAGAGTATTACTTCTCCCAAAATAATGGAGTTCTATTGTGATATAGCTTCACTTACAGTATAAATTTTCAAAACTTACATATCCTTAGTATGTGTGTTCCCTCTTAGCTGTAAATTACGAATATCTTAGCTTTTGTAACAATCTTATAACTTTTAATGAGATTGAAACCATTGTAGCCCTTTCCCTGTCATTGTTCGATATAATTATATATTATATCAAAGGTGTGACTGGATCCTCTCCTATATCTCATACCGAAATTGTAATTGGTGATGTATAGTTCAATATTGTTCGAGAGATCAATCTGTATTAACATTTATTTGAGCTCCAAGAGTTGACACACCCTCTTCTGCCGTTTTTCTGACAGACTTGGACATAGTCTTGTTCAAAGTGTAAAGTTATCTTTGATATACCTTATTCAGAAGTAGTTAGATGCCAATGGTAGTTATGAAGCTATAGTGGATGCTGCAAATGTTGGGCTTTACCAGCAAAGCTTTGCAAATGGGTCTTTCTCTCATTCACATGTTTCTTTATCCTCTAAGGCTCCACGTTTACAGAACCTATTGCTTAATATCCATACTAACGCAAACATGTGATTGCACTCACCCACAGACTTGTTTGCTGCCCCTCAATCTTATTTGACAACTTTTATGTTTGCTGAGAGGAATCCTTATGCTGATTACTTCCTTTGTAAAAGCAAAACACCTTCTAGAAATAAACATTCTTAGTCAATTGGTAATGAAGCAAAGTAGGTATCTAATGTTCCTTAGCCATGAATGAGCAATGGAAAGCATAAACATGCTAAGGATAGAGTTATATTCCTAAATAAGAAGGCGATCTGGGTTGTGTTCAGTATAATAATTATCATATGGGTTAGATTTCATGGTAATCAGGTAGTGGAGTAGTTGCCACCAAGGGAGGGGCATGCACCCTTGGGGCCCCGGGTAGAAGCTTAGTTGACCGCGATCCCAACTGCTACTGTAGCTGCGATGGTTGGGGGACATGTTGCTTGGCACACCAAGGTGCTAATCTGACGGTGTTGGCCCCGGCACTTGCGTGCTTTAGCCCGGTGCTCGAGCGTGGGCCAAGTAGTCATGGTTGGTCGGCTAGTGTTTCGCTTGTCACTTAGAGTTAACACTCGTGTACATGCCAATGTAGGCCACATTGGTCGGTATTCCGAGTGGGAGCGCTAAGAGGGGAGTTCCGGGAAAATGTGGTTAATTAAGTTGGTGATGGGACGCTAATCTCCTGTGTATAAGGAGGATCGGATTTTCGCGATGATTTACGGGTTGTAATCAAATTTGTGAATCGGAAGCACAATTGCAAAGTGGAGCTGAGTGGACGTGTTGGGAACTTAGTTAGGATGCATTGTACCCCACCGCATGCCTACGGAGGCACTCCAACCCTAAGGTATTTTCTTTTACCTTAGAGTCATAGTGTGAGGTCTCATCCAGACCAAGACCACAGACTATCCACGAAGCTTGGTTACTCATATCCATATTCGTATCAACAATAGAGAAATAAAAATAAAAATTTAATTCTTTGTGAGACCAGTTACACAATTGTTCTTTTGCACACATTTAAATTATATCCTGCTTGTTTTTGTGTAGTTTTGTTTAAATCGTATTGGGCAACTTTGCTCATAACGTACCTACGTGTGGATCCGCAGGTTCGCAGCAGTGACTAGTTGAAGGCACCATCACTTTTGTGCAACTTCACGACACTTTTTGCAGTACAGTTGTTGGTAGTAGTTTTACTAACCCTCTTCACTTGCAGTATTTTGTGTGGACATATGTTTTATGCTTACATGCATTTTTTTGGACATGGAAATGATCAATGGAATGTAATGGAATTAGTATATGCAATGAATGGAATATGGAATGTGAACATGTTGAATGAGAAGCAAAATTTTAAATTCATGTGCATGTTGCTATTTTTCTCCTGTTGTTACCAATGTCAAGTATTCGAATGTGGAATGTGTGTGCATGGATTTGGTTTGCCGAGTACCTGGATCCTAGGGGCGTCACAGAATGGTATCAGAGCAGTGGTACTCCATTCCATTTCACGCATATCATTCCTTATTGGTATTCGAATACTGGATAGTGTGGAAGTCTTCCGACCCAACATGAGTCCACAGGAGAATAACATGTTTACATCTATGTTCATACGTCTCTCTGAAGTGAAGCAACACATCTGATGGCGGGATCAAGTGCATCTCCGCCTTTAGGTCACACCGATTTCTCAGTTAGGGTTGTGTAGGATACCTCGCCTATGTAGTAGACCTAGTGGCACAGGACCATATGATAGATGATGTTCGAGTTATGCAGGAGCTTCCTGATATGTTTCTAGATGAATTACCTTGATTACCACCAGTACGAGAGATAGAGTTCGAGATCACGCTACTCAGCTGATATCTATCCCTCCATACAGATTGACACTAGTTGAGCTCAAGGAGCTCAAAGTACAGTTGCAGGAGCTATTGAAAAAGAGATTCATCTGCCTCAGGACATCACCATAGGGAGCACCAGTCCTCCACGTGAAGAAGAAGGATGGATCCCTAAGACTATATATAGACTACATTCAGTTGAAAGTCAAGAACCATTACTCACTTCCCAGGATTGATGATCTATTAACCAGTTGCAAGGAGTAGCAATATTCTCTAAGATTGACCAACGATCAGGATATCACCAGTTGAGTATCAAATAGGCTGACATGATGAAGTCTGCATTTCGCACTAGATATGGCCACTATAAGTTCTTGGCGATGCCTTTTAGACTCACGAATGCACCTGGTGTATTCATGGATTTAATGAACCGAGTTTCCGTCTGCATGTGAAAGCGTTCATGATCATATTCATTGGTGATGTTCTAGTCTACTCCCATGATCGATACGAGGATGAGTCTCACCTTTGCACCGTACTAGAGACCCCCCGAGAGCACCAGTTGTATGCTAAATACAACAAGTGTGAGTTTTAACTTTCTAAAGTGGCTTTTCTTGGCCACATGGTTTCAGGGGAGGGGGTGTAAGTTGACTCCGCCAAGAAGAGGCAGTGGTGTCTTAGGAGTGGCCCAATACGGTTACAGAGATCCGCAATTTCCTTAACCTCATCGAGTACTATAGGAGTTTTGTTAGAGGGTTCTCCTAGTTTTCCTACCTGGCTGACATAGAAGGAGATGCCATTTGTCTGGAGTGACAAATGTGAGTTGAGCGTCCGTACGCTCAAGGAGCGGTTATATTCTACACCTATCCTCACCCTTCCTTATGGTATGTTGGACTTCACTGTGTACACATATGCTTCCATGGAGGGCTTAGGTGCAGTGTTGATGCAACGTGAGCATGTTATGGCATATACGTCACGACAGCTGAAGAACCATGAACGCAACTACCATCACTCATGACTTGGAGTTGGCAGCCGTAGTCTTTGCATTAAAGATATGGCATCACTATTTGTATACGGTGACATTTCAGATTTTCACAGACCACGAGAGTCTCAAATACATTTTTGATCAGAAGGAATTGAATATGAGGCAAAGGAGGTGGATGGAACTACAGAAAGATTATGATTGTACCATCTCCTACCATCCCGGTAAGGGGAATGCGGTAACATGCGCCTTGAGTAGGCAACCATATACTGAAGGTTCGACAACATGGTTGCAGACTTGGGATGTACTCACTACACTTTGCGAGTGGCATCGATTTGAGAGTACATCTGATGAAGTGACTATGCCAACAAAGTATAGTAGCTTATGGGACAAGATCATCCAAGGGTAACATATAGATCAAAGGATCAAGAACTTGTACCATAGATGATTGAAGGATAAATTTGACGGGTTTCGAGTCCGTAAGTCCATTGTATGGAATGAAGACCGTGTGTGTGTTCCAGATGATGAGGTGTTGAGGAGAGATACCTTGGATGAGGCGCATAGTGCAAGACTTTCTATACATCTAGGAGGAACCAAGATGTACAGGGACCTCCGCCAATACCTTTGGTGGGAGGGCATAAAGAAGGACATAATCGAGTATGCTAGTCGATGCCTTACTTGTCAAATGGTGAAGGAGGAGTACCATAGACCCCCTTGCTTCCCGGTGTGAAAATGGGAGAGCATTTCCATTGATTTTGTTACATCATTGTCGCGCACCCCTGGAGGGCTTGATGCGATATGGATCATTGTTGACCGGTTGACCATGTTAGCCCATTTCATCCAGACCAACATGACATATACATATGTGCAACTAGCCAAGTTATATGTTCAGCACGTCATTTTGCATGGGATACCGATGGAAGTAGTGTCAGATAGAGATTTTTGTTTTACATCACACTACTGGGGAGAGTTCATGAGATCCTTGAGGACAGAGCTACATATGAGTTCAGCCTACCATCCATAGTCAGATAGGCAGTCTGAGAGGACCATTCAGACCTTGGAGGATCTAATACGAGCATGTGCGGTTGAGTGGAAGGAATCTTGGAAGGATCACCTCCCACTAGTTGAGTTTACATACAACAATAGCTACCATGCCAGTATAGGCATGGCACCATTTGAGGCATTGTATGGGAGGCGGTGCACCACTCCTTTGTGTTGGCAGCAGGTGGGTGATAACACCATGTTCACCCCTCAGATCATGGAGGAGACCTCCAGGGTGGTGGAGACTGCTAGGAGGAAATTGCTGATTGCACAGAGCCGTCAGAAGAGTTACGCCGACCAACGGCGTAGAGACCTTGGGTTTCAGGTATGTTATCCTAAATTCGCTCCATAGTGGATATAGTTCTTAGCCAATCCTCTGTGACTAAGTGTTTCTCATGATCACAGGTCGGAGACTCCGTGTTCTTACGCGTGTCCCCAATGAGGGGCGTACAACATTTCGGTGCAAAAGGCAAGCTAGCACCGCGTTTTGTAGGGTCATTCGAGATTTTGGCCTGTGTGGGGAAAGTAGCCTACAGGGTAGCCCTTCCCCCACACCTCAAGGGCATCCATGACGTATTCCACATGTCGAATCTCAGAAAGTATATCCGAGATCCTCGACATGTGATCAGCTACAAGGACTTGACGATGGAGCCAAACCTATCCTTCCCAGAAGAGCCGGTGCAGATTTTGGACCACGCGGTCAAGAAGTTGAGGCGGAAAGAGATCCCTTTGGTCAAGGTCCTGTGGCGAAGTCAAGATGTCGAGGAAGCGACGTGGGAACCTGAGGCGGACATGAGTGAGAAATACCCTCAATTGTTCACAGGTATGCAACTGAAGCCGTAGTCGAGTTCTTTTGTAATTTTTATGGGCTTTGCTCTCTTTGAGATTTTTATGGGCTCATTCCTCGGTGAGGCTTGGACACAATGGGGTTCGTTGTTGAAATCGACTAGAATCATCCTAAGTCTCGAGGACGAGACTTCCTTTGGGATTTTTATGATGTGAAACCCCCGAAACCCGAATAGGGACTAAAATGCAAAATCCAGCCGGATCTGGGATAAATTGCAAATCTGCTTTTATTCCAGAGTTCAAACAAATTTATTTGAGTAGTCCATTGCGTAGGGCTCGTCGATAGCTTTCCAACGAGTCCAAGAACGTTAAAATCCGATTCCGGGAGCCCGAGTTACGGCTATTTTAGCGATGAGGGGTACAGGTCATATTCGGATCCGAACCCGGATCCGAATCCGAGTTTTGCCCTTAAACCCCAATCCCCCTCTCGTCCAAAACGCCCAAACCCTCCTCCTCTTCGATCAGCCCTCTTCCTCCCTTTTTTTTCCCCTCACCGGAGCTCGCCGGAGCGTCACGGATCGACGATCCGAAGTCCAGATCATGTCGAGAAGGTCCGGCTCACCCTCGTGTGCGGTTTCCGTCGCAAACGAAGCGGCGTTCTTCACCGACGGAGAAATCGAGGTTCGAGTTTTCTTTAGGTACGATGTCCCCTTCCTTTTGCTGCCGGGTTCCACGCATCTTCTTGAACCTACGTGTGCGAACATCTTTAGAACCTTGGTTGGACTTGGATTTTATTTTTACATCTAGATAGACTAGGCGTTACAGGTACTGCATCTCTGTGATCTTTAGTATTATTTCACATGCTGAATATGATGTATAGTACGAGAACATCAGATGGAAATATTCTTTTGTTGGAGATTAGTTCTGATAAGCAGGTCATCGCTAATCTAACATCCCAAGCATATAGCAACATATTCTGGCATCGTGCTATTCCATGGTCATTAGGGACGTTGAGGATGCCTCTCATTGTTGTTATTTGTAATTAATTAGGGCCACACCCTTATATGATGTGCTCCCTCGGATATAAATCTCTTCTTGGTGGCAGTGCTCGTGTGGCATGTTCTATATCTGCAAATCACCCACTTTTGTTATGTGGGTGTAGTGGCAGGATTATTCTATATGATTTGGATCATTGGGAAGTGCTCTTGCAAAGCATATAAGGGATCAAACCTACACGTAAGCTAATGTAATAGGCACATTTAGAGTATTACTTCTCCCAAAATAATGGAGTTCTATTGTGATATAGCTTCACTTACAGTATAAATTTTCAAAACTTACATATCCTTATTATGTGTGTTCCCTCTTAGCTGTAAATTACGAATATCTCAGCTTTTGTAACAATCTTATAACTTTTAATGAGATTGAAACCATTGTAGCCCTTTCCCTGTCATTGTTCGATATAATTATATATTATATCAAAGGTGTGACTGGATCCTCTCCTATATCTCATACCGAAATTGTTATTGGTGATGTATAGTTCAATATTGTTCGAGAGATCAATCTGTATTAACATTTATTTGAGCTCCAAGAGTTGACACACCCTCTTCTGCCATTTTTCTGACAGACTTGGACATAGTCTTGTTCAAAGTGTAAAGTTATCTTTGATATACCTTATTCAGAAGTAGTTAGATGCCAATGGTAGTTATGAAGCTATAGTGGATGCTGCAAATGTTGGGCTTTACCAGCAAAGCTTTGCAGATGGGTCTTTCTCTCATTCACATGTTTCTTTATCCTCTAAGGCTCCAAGTTTACAGAACCTATTGCTTAATATCCATACTAACGCAAACATGTGATTGCACTCACCCACAGACTTGATTGCTGCCCCTCAATCTTATTCGACAACTTTTATGTGTGCTGAGAGGAATCCTTATGCTGATTACTTCCTTTGTAAAAGCAAAACACCTTCTAGAAATAAACATCTTAGTCCATTGGTAATAAAGCAAAGTAGGTATCTAATGTTCCTTAGCCATGAATGAGCAATGGAAAGCATAAACATGCTAAGGATAGAGTTATATTCCTAAATAAGAAGGCGATCTGGGTTGTGTTCAGCATAATAATTATCATATGGGTTAGATTTCATGGTAATCGGGTAGTGGAGTAGTTGCCACCAAGGGAGGGGCATGCACCCTTGGGGTCCTGGGTAGAAGCTTAGTTGACCGCGATCCCAACTGCTACTGTAGCTGCGATGGTTGGGGGACATGTTGCTTGGCACACCGAGGTGCTAATCTGACGGTGTTGGCCGCGGCACTTGCGTGCTTTAGCCCGGTGCTCGAGCGCGGGCCAAGTAGTCATGGTTGGTCGGCTAGTGTTTCGCTTGTCACTTAGAGTTAACACTCGTGTACATGCCAATGTAGGCCACATTGGTCGGTCTTCCGAGTGGGAGCGCTAAGAGGGGAGTTCCGGGAAAATGTGGTTAATTAAGTTGGTGATGGGACGCTAATCTCCTGTGTATAAGGAGGATCGGATTTTCGCGATGATTTACGGGTTGTAATCAAATTTGTGAATCGGAAGCACAATTGCAAAGTGGAGCTGAGTGGACGTGTTGGGAACTTTGTTAGGATGCATTGTACCCCACCGCATGCCTACGGAGGCACCCCAACCCTAAGGTATTTTCTTTTACCTTAGAGTCATAGTGTGAGGTCTCATCCAGACCAAGACCACAGACTATCCACGAAGCTTGGTTACTCATATCCATATTCGTATCAACAATAGAGAAATAAAAATAAAAATTTAATTCTTTGTGAGACTAGTTACACAGTTGTTCTTTTGCACACATTTAAATTATATCCTGCTTGTTTTTGTGTAGTTTTGTTTAAATCGTATTGGGCAACTTTGCTCATAACGTACCTACGTGTGGATCCGCAGGTTCGCAGCAGTGACTAGTTGGAGGCACCATCACTTTTGTGCAACTTCACGACACTTTTTGCAGTACAGTTGTTGGTAGTAGTTTTACTATCCCTCTTCACTTGCAGTATTTTGTTGAGAGACATGGCATGTATAATATATGTGTGGACATCTGTTTTATGCTTACATGCATTTTTTTGGACATGGAAATGATAAATGGAATGTAATGGAATTGGTATATGCAATGAATGGAATATGGAATGTGAACATGTTGAATGAGAAGCAAAATTTTAAATTCATGTGCATGTTGCTATTTTTCTCCTGTTGTTACCAATGTCAAGTATTCGAATGTGAAATGTGTGTGCATGGATTTGGTTTGCCGAGTACCCGGATCCTAGGGGCGTCACAATTAATGCTGGTGTATCTCGAATGCAAGTTGAGAATGCCAAGCAATTCATTGAGATTAGATCTTACTTTCTGGCACTCACTCCACAACCACTGCCTAACCCAAATATAGCTTCTCACGCTAATGGACCTCCACCTGGATTTGGAGGAAGAAGTTTCGATCTCCAAAAACAAACACAACCACAGAAGGGGCATGTGAATTTCAAGAACAACCAAGCATGACCTAGCAATACCAATCAATTTGCAAATGATGTCACTCTTCGTAATGGAAAAAACACGATGGATCCCAAGCCACATGCTTCAATGAATGATGAAGTGCAAATTGAAAGTGACTTTAAATATGAGATTGAGATTGACCCGCACATTCCCCCTTTTTCTAGTCCCACATCCATCCCCTTTCCCGAGGCACTAGGAAGGAAAGCGAACAAACCATCCACAACCAACCCTGACTTGGAGAAACTTTTCTCCAATGTGGTAATTCAAATTCTACTTCTGCAAGCAATTGAACATATACCAGCATATTCCCATTTCTTGAAGGATAAATGTACCGTAAAAAGAAAATCTAAGCGAAATTCAAAAGGGGAACATAGTCGTACCAAACCAAAGAAACACATTTTACCTAGAGGAACTTGAAATGCTATCTCTCACATGTTGCCCTGAAAGAAGAAGGATCCAGGGGCACCACTAGTACAATGCACACTT
The DNA here is from genome assembly GCA_037367405.1 of Ottelia alismoides. Taxonomy (NCBI): domain Eukaryota; kingdom Viridiplantae; phylum Streptophyta; class Magnoliopsida; order Alismatales; family Hydrocharitaceae; genus Ottelia; species Ottelia alismoides. The sequence goes on along the minus strand of JAZKJV010000198.1, from coordinate 597,547 downwards.
GTTGAGTTAACCTTCGATCACATGTTACTAGACAATGGTGCTTCAATAAATCTCCTCCCCACTTCCATTTTCAAGTAGTATGATCTTGGAAAACTTAAATCTACAACACTTCCATTCTCAAGTAGTATAATATTGGAAAACTTAAAACTATCTCAATGATACTTCAAATGGTTGATCGCTCTGTGAAGCGACCGAGAGGGGTACTAGAGGATGTCTTAGTTACTGTGCAGGGGCATCAATTCCCTATTTACTTCATGGTAATGGATATGGATCCGACCAAGACCCTAACTCAAACGCCTATAATTGTAGGTAGACATTCGTGGCCATGGTGAAAGTGGTCTTTGATTACGAGGATGGGAAAGTGAAATTTAAGGTTAATGGAGAAGTTATTCTTATTGACATTGTTATTCCCAATTTTGTTAACTCTGATTCTTAAGATTGTGGGTTAATTGAGAATTGTAAAGCTCTGGAGTATTTCACATAACCTTTTGACCAAAGACCCACTGGAGGTTACTCTGATCACCTCTAACACTTCTGTCATGGATTTGAAGCACCATGTTAACATATGTTTTCTGGATTCTGCTCTCAAGGAGCCATGTTGTCCACTTTCAAGGCAAGATATTATGGAGTTAGACAAGGCATGGGATATATTAGAGTCAGAATTTGATATGGCCTCATCTCTAATAATGTCTATGCTTGAACCACCCTTTGAGACAATATATCCATCTGAGGGACCTTACACATCTCAGACCCATGAACATTCCCCACTCACCCCAATTTTTTCTCTAGATATATCTGAAGCATCTACATTCGAAACCCCGTCCTATGAGAAAATCAAGTTGAAACCCCTTCCACAGGATTTGAAATATTTTTCCTAAATGATGAACGCACTCTACCTGTCATCATCAATGCCCATCTAACGCAAACACAAAAAGACCAGTTAATGGAAGTGCTAAGAAGAATTGCAAGAGCTATTAGATGCGCAATCACTGATCTGAAAGGCATAAGTCTTTGTACTACACACATCACATATACATGAAAGATGATTCTAAACCAACTCGAGAAATGCAACGGAGATTAAACCCTAATTTACGAGATGTGGTTAAGAAAGAGATTTGCAATTGGTCTAGTGCTGGAACTATATACCCCATTTCTGATAGCAAGGGTAAGTCCCCCGCAAGTAGTCCAAAAGAAAGCGGGACTCATAATTGTGAAGAATGAAAAAGGAGAAGACATTCCCACACGTGTGGTGACACAATGGAGAATTTGTGTGGATTATCGGAAACTGAACAAAGCAACCAGAAGATCACTTTCCTCTACCTTTCATAGATCAAATAATCGAACGATTAGATGGGAAATATTATTTTTGTTTCCTTGATGGTTATTCCGGTTATAATTAAGTCGCAACAACAACAGATGATAAAAAAACAACATGTACATGCCCATTCTGTACCTATGCATTTTGAAGAATGCCATTTGGACTATGCAATGTACCTGCTACATTTCAAAGATGTAAATTGGCCATTTTTGCTGAAATGGCTGGAGACTACATAGAAATTTTTATAGATGATTTTTCTATATTCAGTGATTCTTTTGAGGAAACCCCTGATTTCATAGATCATGTCTTACAGAAATGCATTGAGGTTAATATAATGATGTCTTGGGAGAAATCACATTTTATGATTCATCAAAGGATCGTTCTGGGGCATATTGTGTCGTGAAGTGGGACGGAAGTAGATCCTGCTAAAATTGAAATAATCACACACTTGGATCCTCTGAAAAATGTCAAAGGCATACGATCGTTTTTTGGACATGCTGGATTTTATCGATGATTCATTAAAGACTTTTCCAAATTAGCCCGACCACTCACCAGTCTACAAGAAAGGATAAAAATTTCTAATTATCTGAGGAAGCATTAAGGTCTTTTGAAATACTCAAAACAATGGTGACTGAAGCACCAATTCTATAACCGTCTGATTGAAGTTTGAATTTTGAGATTATGTACGATGCATCAGATTTTGCTGTAGGTGATGTTCATGGTTAAAGGAGGGAAGGAAAATCATGTGCCATCCATTATTCCAGTAAAACTTTAAATGATGCACAATAGAATTATACATACATCGAGAAAGAGTTGCTAGCTGTGGTCTTTGCCCTATTGGGGAGTCATGTAATCATCTACACTAATCACTCTATGATCAAACACTTATTTGCAAAAAAAGATGCGAAGCCAAGACTAATTCAATGGATACTTTTGCTCCAAGAATTCCTTGTTGAAATCAATGATAAAGCTAGAGCAAAGAACGTAGTAGCTGACCACCTATCCAGGATACCATCACCACATCTTTCACAAAAATCAACCAACTCAGGATTGCCCATTTCTAGGACTTTCCCAGATGAATCATTACTGGTCATATCACAATTACCCTGGTATGCTGACATAGTCAACTACCTAGTCACGCACAAACTACCTGAAGAATGGACAAGACACAAGAAAGAAAAATTTAAGGCTCAAGCCCAACACTATCACTGGAACAACCCTCTACTCTTCAAAGAGGGCACTGATTTGATATGGAGACGATGCATAACTGACTCTGAAACTCTTAGTGTCCTAACTCATTGTCACACTGTTGGATGTGGAGGGCATCACTCAGGTAGAGGAACTGTAGCCAAGGTTTTACATTATGGAATTTATTGGCCAACATTACACAAGAGCATCATAAAATCGGGTTCGAACTCAAATCCCTTATCCCAGTTTCTCAAGTGAAATCCCAACTCATCTCATCATAACTGCAGTCATGCATATGAGGTGTTGATCATGTTCTTTAAAGAAGAGACTAAGTATGCAATATAGCACACACATCTTTTGAACTCGAGAAGTGTGAATAATTAAGTCATCGACCCTAATGACTAATGTTGATTAACTTGAAATCTTAGAACCTCATAGACCACTTGTCCTGAATTCCAAATGGCTAGAACCATGACTCGTAGAGACATGACGTGTCTTTCACCAGTTCATGTTATAGAAATTTTTGATACCTGGGGCATCGACTTTATAGGACCATTCATGAACTCACATGGATATCAATACGTACTATTGGTAGTTGATTATATATCTTGTTGGGTAAAAGCAATCCCCACTCATGTTGCAGATAGAAAAACTGTAATCAAACTTTCGAATGATTTTTTTGCCTGCTTTGGCCTCCCAAAAGTGAAAAGTGATGGAGGGACACATTTCTTAAATGTTGTGGTATAGTGACTCCTGAACAAGAATGGAGTCCAAAACCGAGTCTCGACTAAGTACTATCCACAAACCAATGGTCTGGCTAAGCTCTCCAATCATGAGATTAAAAACATCCTTCAGAAAACAGTGAGATCAGATCGTGAGGATTGGTCAAAACACATAACTTCCGCTCTTTGGGCATATTGAACTGCCTTCTGTGCCCCTCTAGGAATGAGCCCATATCTTATTTTTATGGTAAAGCATGTCACCTTCCTATAGAGATCCATCAGAAATCCCTCTGGGCTATTCGTAAATGCCACCTTGATTTTGATGAGGCTGGGAAGAGAAAATTATTGAATCTTGTCGAGTTAGAGGAATTGAGATTTCAATCATATGACAATAACTTGATCTACAAAGATAAAATTAAGAAAGGGCATGATGTACATATTTCGAGGAAAAAATTTAGGGCTGACAAAAAGTATTGTTGTTCGATGCTAAACTCAAGTTATTCCCTGGAAAATTGAGATCAAAATGGAAGCAACCTTATGTTGTAGCCGAAATTTTTGATAGTGGCTTGATGGAAATCAATGATCCAACCACTAATGTTACATTTCGAGTTAATGGCCAAAGATGGTCCGATGCCAGTCATCAAAAATCTACTCTTGCAGGAGGTCTGAGTACTGTTGCCTGTTTGTACAACTGCTCTAGGTAAATTTTCTCTCTCCCCCCTCTTTTTTGCTCATACAATGTCTTGCTTAAGTATGGGGGACATCCCAAACAAAAAAATGCAAAATCAATTGGTTTGAAAAAAACATCTTGAGTCACTAGCATTTGCACTCTCTCCTTCATGTTTTCATTTTTTCCCATGCTTTTATCACCGTGGGGTCATGGCTCTCTGTCTAAGTATGGGAGTGCATTGCATTTCATGCATTTCATTTTTTTCTCTTTTTTTATCCATGCATTAGTTTTTGCTTCACATTACTTTTATTTCATAATAAATTCCACAAACATTTTTTTTATTTTTTAATCCATTTTTTTATTTCCTTTGCATCATGATTTTGCATATTTTCAAATGTTTTAAAAATATACATATACCTAAAATCCCATAAAAATTTGCAAAAATTCCCAAAAACATTTGTTCAAAAACACAAGCATAACTTTTTTTCTCTCCTAATTTTCTCCTAACGTTTTGAGATAAGAAGTCTGGTTTTCACTTGTTTTGAACTTAAATCAAGAAGATCTTAATCCACTTGATTTCAGAGGATTTGTTAGGATTGAGTATTCAACTTCTTCATGTCTATTTTAGACTTAATTCCTCGAGTTCTACTAGTTTTTGCAGTGACTAAAATTTATGTCTAATTAGATCATTTTGACAGCTTTAGCACTCTTTTATTCTTGATTGATTATTAAAGAAATTGCACATTACACTTTAGATCGACTTATTTTGTGTTTACAAGGGGATTGATTTAATCTCTAGCAAGGGAAAGGAGTGAATCTGAATTTCGGGTAAGCAAAATTCAAATGATCTATGTTTGGGAACCACTTCTTCTCTATAAATAAGGGTCTGTCAGCAAAACTTGCCTTGTACAATGTATCAAAAAGTCATATTTTATACATGTACACTCTTGATATCCAATGCCACAAAATCCCACAAAAAAGGCACAATAAGGGATGCCTGATCTGAAAATGCAAATGCAAAGCAAAGATATGCCAAAGAAAATTCTACACAAATAACCCAGCTCTACCAAACAAGCAAAGTAGTAGACCAATGATGCTACTAATTTTAAAGAGGCCAAAGAGGCCCAGGGTTATGCTCTGCAAAAGAATAAAAAATTGAGAGCAATGAACCAAAGCGGTCTACGGAAAACCCCTAAAAATCGAAGTTCTCTATAGTTTTGCACCCATTTTCTTTTGCTGACAGATTCATGTGAAATGAGAATAAACCTAGACTTAGAGAGAATAGAGGCTTTAAATTTTGTGAATCTCCTGGTACTATGCTTAAGGTTCTACAGTGTACTTGTCTCGCAAGTTGGGAAGAGCTATAACTTTTACACACAGTTCAAATACAACTCATGGTTAAAGAGAATAACTGTTGATCTGGATGATCTGACTTGACCTAATGATGGAACTGGCTAGAATTGGTAGAACTTGAGGATTGTTGAATTTAGCACTCAAATCTAAAAGGAATCTGAGCACATTAATAATCCAAAGGTCAACTTAGTGTTTGTTTGTTATTTGTTCAAACTTGGCTTAAAATCTCAATACTTTGTGGGTGTGTTTGCTGCGAACCCTCTTTGTGCATTCTCTAATTGTTTTTTATTTCCTTTGCCTATCAATGTCTTGCTCGGGACTAGCAAGATGTAAGCACCGGGGTGTGATGAACCTAAGATTCATCGTATCTATTTACCTGAGTTAAGATTACCTGAATTAAGCAAAAATCGAAAAGAAATTGCATGAAATTTTCTTCACTTTGTGCATATTTGCTTACATTAGATATACATAAATTTCTTGCAAAACGCCCTAATGTGTCACATAAGAACTAAAAAGATCGAAATAAGAAAATATATTAAAAATTTATATTTCCTTGATACAATGAAGTTACGCATCCACTACTCTCCACATTATTCAAACCCTCTCTATTTCTCTTCTCTTTCTATTGTCTAACAATAAAGCGACATTTCATTTTTTTTGAATCCCAAGTGAAGGCACCCCTATGAATCACCATTCTAATTACATCTCCCATTCACCTTTCTAATTACATCTCCCATTCACTTTGGCTCTAACTAATCTTCATAAGATTTCCATGACTTCATTCCTATTTCAACGAAATTCATTCATCCATGCAACTTTCCTTACCTTCTTTCATCACCACTTACCAATTAACATCCCCTCCCTACTTTCATACCATAAACGTCACCAACGTCGCCCCTACCTATTTTTCTAGCCACAGAAATCACATCCCTCCAATTAATATCATGGTCCCAACTCCCAATTAATCCTTTGCATTTTTCAATTAACCCCATCTTCCTTGTAGTCATGCGCATGAGATCTGTATGAACTCCTTTTTCCAAATTCATTTATTTTTACTTGTATATGAAGGAATATGTTGTGACAAGGGTCCCACCAGGACTGTAACTCACATCTCCTTCTTCCTCCATCCGAATAATCTCTACAATAGACGAAACCCAATGGCTGCTGACCCCCTTCAAAGCCATCTCCAGTCGTCACTACAGTAACGACAACACCACCCATGCCACTTCAAAACGGTCGACGCGCACCCTCTCCTTCCCGAAACCAATGTCACAACCTTTATTATAAAGAGGAGGATAAGGAACACCCAAGGGGGACGATACCCATCAGAGAAACCCATTTCCACCGTCGACAACCATCGCATATCTGCCACCACGTCCTCCGTGCCTCTACGCCTCCTCGTCGTAATAGCTCCGCCCCGCCATCCTCTGCCACCTCCCGCCCATTCTAGCTGTCGTGCTCCGCCGTGATGGCTGAGCACAACTCTAGCCCTTTTCCCATGAAGAAGAAAGGGGTCCCACCCATTCGTAATTTCATTTTTTGATTAAGTTTGGACTCAAATGCAATTTTGTTAAACTTTTACTTAAATTTAAACCCTAAACCCTAAACCCTAAGCCCTAACCTTAAACCCTAAACTCTAAAAGCTAAATCGAAAAATCTTACTAGATTCTAGAAACATTTGAAATCTATTGGAACTATTTTCATTGCATTTTGAGTTTTATAAAATCAAAGAAAATTAAGAGATCTCATCTTGCCTTTTTGTCAATTTCAAAGCTAATCTCTCTCCAAAACTTGCCTTTCCAGGAGTTATTTTTTCTTGTTAATTGCTTATTTATCTGAGAATGTTGGGAATCGTGAGTGCTCACAACGAAAACAAAAATTCATATCTTAGCATGTTGATTTTTCGCGCTTTCTATAACCACACCGCATATTCATTTCTATTTTTTGGTCATATAAATTTAAGATAGTCTAAATATTTTTGTAAAAGCTCTATTGAACCCCACAGATCCCTTATTTTACACTCGGGTCCTGTGTCAGCTCATGTCACGTGCGTCCACATGTGAGGCATGGCAATTTTGCATTGAAACCCTCGTGAGTGTAGGTATTCAGATTAGTACTGTAATTTATAAATTATGTGTTACATTTTTTAAATATTGCAAGCATGACCTTATCTTTTAGTTTAATTATGAATATATCCCTTCCATGCGATTACTAAATTTATTAAGTGGATAAATTACTCTAATATGTGTGGCATTTCTTTAGCGTGTTATTTATTACATTTAAACATTAATTAAATTGCATACAGGTCCATGCTAGATTGTATTTTCAATTCCTTGTCTTTTTGTTAAATGGTTTAAATGCTCTAAAAAATTTAGGAAAATTGCCATGGATGCCTTAAATCATGATGGTCTTGGACATGAGAGCCCACGATGAGCCATTATGCAATAAATGTTATTACAAATATGATTCCCTAATTTGAAATGTAGAATAACTAATTTGCATAATAGGTCCCTTAGTACAATTAGGGTTTTGTACCATGGCCATTTTAATAATCTTACAGCTATTGATTTAATTGTTGAATCATAAAGGCAGGTGCTTGGATGAATATCTAAAGAGTTAGAGTGAGTACTCAACAAGCATCATCGAATGATTATTAAGAGATGATCTCCAACATGTAAGGAGATGGCAATCCTTTCTCTGAAGGCTGATATCTAACCGACCTCTTGATGCTTGTCATCTGCATAGGAATAGAGATTAGAAGGTGATAGATAAGTTAGGTCAAAGAGTTTATTAACGAGGTCGAGATAACCAAAGACCTATGTCGTATGCTTTCACGATATAGGCATGCATCCTTTGACCGGAGATAGATGTGTTACTATATGTCTGAGTATGTACATTGGCAGACCAATATGTTGATGACCTAATCAAGGTCTATACACCGGCGTATTGGTATGCATATAAGGGCATATGAGTAATACGACCATGCAAAGGGATCATACATGTTCATCTATTGAACCGAAAGACATGAGCTCACTCATAAGATATTGGGAAGAATCAAATTCTGTGCATGGGTGTCTCATTTTGGAAGTTTGACTGAATTTGTAGGTTTGATATATGCTTTTGGAAAGTATGTGATCAACACCTGGGTATGATATATGGTTTTGGAAAGTATATGATCGATACCAACTCCCAATAGTCAAATGAGAAACTTAATGATAAATCCCTGAAGTAGACAATGTAAAATTGATCTAATACTTCGAGTTTGTTGTAGGTCTTCCAGTATGCAGGATGTACATGTATTAGGAATACATGAGGCTAATGTGATCATAAATGATTGTATAACCATGACGCTTCCATTCCTAGGGAGTGATGAAATGGGTCTGGATTTTTGTGACCTCTCAGTAGAGAAGTGAACTGAAATGGTCCAAATGTCGGACATTGATCTGAATGTGATTCAGATACAAAGAGAAGATTAGATTTACGGTCTTTATTTAATCAAGTATCTATGAGAGGTCCGCAAGATTTGGATTCGAGATGTGATCTAAGTATCCAAGTCATTATACATTGAACGATACAGTCATCCTATCCTTATCTCCAAGTATCTGTGGACAAAGCGCATTGTTCTTGAAATATTTCAAGAATAATTTCATTGTTGATAATGTATCCGAGAATTGATAAATGGATATTAAATGTTCTTTAGTTATCATGAACAATATGAATTTGATTCATATTACAAGGAGAGTTATCTAATATAATTAAATGTGATTTAATTATAAAAGATGTGAATAATGTGAATGTGATTAATGTTATTTGGGCACATGAGAATAAAGATCCAATATCATTAAATATGATTTAATTTTCAACGATATGATTAATGTGGATATCACTATCTGCAATAGTCATGATATTATAAATATGATTTATAATATGGTAGAGAGTTTTAATTGTAAATAGAATTTACAAATTATATGTTGTTGTGAATTGGATTCGTAATAAACAATTAATTGTAGATCTAATTTACTTATTATATAAGATATATGAATATGATTATTATTTATCAATTGCATGATTGATGTTTTCACAAATTTAATTTGGAATTAATTTTGCGAAGATAAATGAAATAGTAGTTGTTTTATCCTATATAATAAATATATATTAAGGAAGGAAAAACCACCAACAAGGTGGTTGACCACCTTGACCATGTCAAAGGGGGGGACGACCACCCTCTTTTTAGGGTGGTGGTTGCATTCCTTATTATCTATTTATTATTATTGAAATTAAAATGAATTAATTTATTACTTGATAAATAATATAATTAAATTATTTTAACTAAAATTGTTGTTGCAAATTTGGACCAACAAATCATGGCCATTGATTAATAACCTCTTAATCCAAAGTGTTGGATTAAGAAGGCACATGGATTGAGATCCATATACATCAAACTAGTATAAAAGAGAAATTAAACTCTCTCCATCCCTCTCTCTCTACACACAAAGTCTCTCTCTCTCTCTCGTTGTGGTTGTCCACCACGGAGCCCTAAAGAGAATCGCCATCGTCGCAACATCGTCGTTATGTCGTCGGATTGTTTGCTCGTTGATCCTTATCTCCTTCGGTGCACCTCGCTCATGAAGAGGACGTCGGATCTCGTTTGACGAGATCTGGAGATTCCCTGCTTGTATCATAAACAAAGATTTCGTGGAGCACGTGTCTCATCAATGCGCTCGCAAGCGTCCCCTCCGTTGGATCAGAATTGAGACAAGAGGTCATTTCGTTTAGAGACTCGATCGCAACCACGCTTCAAGAGGTAAACCTAATTTTTTTTTGTGGTTTAGATGAAACAATCCGAGAAGTGTTCTTGGATCATGTGATTTCATTGGAATAAAATTTTAAAATTCTGATGCCACAAGCAACTAGTAGAGCTAGTCGCTCCTGATCGCATACGATGCGATCCTAACGCTTTTGCGATGCGCTTAAGAATCTTCCCAAATCCTTCAAGTGGTATCAGAGCCATAGATCGAAGGTTTTGGATATGATCCATAAATCTAAGATGACTTGGGTATTTTTTGTTTGTGTGATGTTTCATCGCATTTCATTCACGCAACCATGTTTAGTGAATTTTTCACCCTGTTTAAAAGTGTCTAAACATGTTATTATCACTTATAATGATACTAATCAAATAAAGAAACCGTTGGATTTGAGTTTGCATGATTTGGAATATGATTACTCGAGTTATGATCATCTTAATGAACATGTATCCACTGTTTCGGGGATGGCAAATCTTGACATAATTAAAGAGTTAATTACGGTTCTAAAACACTAAAAATGCGTAAATATCACTTGGGTTATGTTGTAAATCAAATTAGCAAAGTATATAAACTTATTTTTCTTAATTTGGATTTAGATTGATTGAGATATGTTAATTTTAGTAAGTAGGGGTCACTGCTGAAAATTACTTTCCCAATCATGAACCATTTGATTGTCATTTAATTAAATTAATGAAAATTAATGGTTAATTTGTTGAAATAATTATTGATGAATATTTGTGAAATATTTAAAGATGATGATTATTTCCTTTAATGACATTGACCATAACCAAAATTTGATTAGATATGATATAGATCACAATTGGTTACATGAACCTTCCAACAAACATTGATACTTGAATAGGATTTGCGATTTGTTTAACAAATCTCCATATAATGTTAATAAAAAATGATTTGATTATTATTATATGGTATAAATTTAGTTGAAAAATCAATTATCATCTCAAGTACAAAGTGATTAATTGGCATTATCCTGACCTGAGGGAGATATGGTGTTTAGTCAGGGAGCGTTGGGGTAGCATGTTGCTCCGTGAACGGTCTGTCCCACTCTCATCAATACTGACCATGACAACAGGTAAGGAAGGGGTAATGTTTGAAGGGGTAATGATGTATTTTTCTAATTATTAAAATTCAAATAATACGTATTTAAGATAATACCATATTCAAGTAATACTAAAAAAATGTTTGTTGGATATTTATTGGATCATTAATTTATTATGATTAGATTAATTGGAATCCAATTAAAATTGAAACACTCTATTATGAATAGGGTTGTTATTTCCCTTGGATGAATTAATTATGTGAATAAGATTCATAATGATTAATTAGAATTTGAATATGAGATGGAGGATCACATAAGTGACATCCATGGTCTCCCGTCAAGGCGAAGGGTGCCGTCGTCATGGATTGTATGTAGGAGACACCCATCCGAAGTGATAGCTCCTGCATACAAGCACATCTGAATCGGTCTCTTTGTAGTCACAAGAGTAAGGCCATACGTGTAGTGACCCTCATATCTGGTCCTCATATTATTGAGGTGATATTGGATTGCACATAGAGAGTTATAATCCTATTGGTGGTTAGTTCAATTAACGATGGGTCGACATAACCTTAGGGGTGGTGGGCTCGGGTGTTAAAGACCGAAGTAGGAATGCAAGTTGGACTTGCAAGGCAGAATGTGTTCACACTTCTTTTTATCCAAGTTACAGGTTCTCATATTATTGGGATGTGACATTTATAAGAAAGGAGATCCTAGATCTTGCTTGATATATAGTGGTAAGTATATATCTTACACTTAAAGTGAGTAAGGGAATGAACTTTTAGTGTTTACAAGGCAAGACAACTTTGATATAAAAATTCCTAAATCAAAGTAAAATATGTATGTGTATATATATATATTCAAATTTCTTATTTCAGATAATCCTCATTAAACCACTCAATACTATACTCAATAATAACAAGTAAAATATCATGGATTGGATCCATAATCAAGACATTTTACTTGCATTTGGACACACATATTGTATGTGGTTGCAATGTGCAAGTTTCCTCATAATAACGAGGAATGACAATTAAATAGACAATAAGACTACAACCTCAGGGTTTATGTATCTCTATAGTCATCATCTCTCATCGAATGTACTTTGGAAGTATCATGTTGATGATAATCATAATTTCAAATAGTCCTAAAAAATTGTACGAGCATGTTTTCGCAAAACATATATGCTGTCAACATTTAATCATGAATGGCATGGTTCTCTCCATAATGCAGAATGGTGGCTGGATAAGAGATGATTTACTCAAAACGTTTGAGTACCTGCCTGAACCAAAAAGTCTTTTAGAGTTTAGATAGATATAGATATGACGAGTGTCATCATTCTACTATATATGATCTAGTCATTAATGAAGCTTCAAATTATTCATATTCTATGAATTGAATGAAGCATGTATAAATGTTGAAATACTCTTATATTGAAACATTTTGAATTCAACATAAGACATCCTTTGTCTAAAGTAGCAGTTGTTTATAGATAAAGGAAGCGTAGTGGAAGCATGTGTTGGACCCAAGTAAGAAAGAAAGTAAAAGAGTTGATCATGTTTCTGTAATTTTCATATGACATCCAAAGAGTTGGATGAATGCCAATATTGCAATTAGCTGATGCATTGATAGTGTGACTATCCAAACCATCTTGGATCCATAGAGAAGGACCCAGATAGTGCATTGGAATAATCTATATCTACAAATCATCATTGAAATTGACTTACTTAAGATCAAAGTCTAATAATCGTATCTCATTCTTTTAATAACACTTCCAATTGTTGCATATGTTTTAGAAATTTTGATCTTAAGGTCTAATTGTCATCTATATTGGAATTGATGCAATTGTTGCGACAATCTCCATTAGATAAGCAGACTTCAAAATTTCAGTTGGAGAGCCCTTAGTCTTAGAGAATCTCTCTATGACATAGATATTAGAATACACTCATTGTTTATTTATAAATGTTAGAAATAAACATGATTTCTGGAATAAAACTATCATAAAGAGTTATGATGGATATATTTCAGAAAGTAATCTTACATCTAGAGGACTCCATTAAATTAGAAAATTAATGAATGGTTCATTAACATTTTCTAATACTGAAAAATTAAAGCTTTAAATATGAATAGGAGGATGAAGATCATTTGACAATGATCTGGCATCAAGCCTTAGACATTTATCTATTGATGAGATCAATAGACTAGTAAGCGATGAAACTTTAGATTGTCTATATTCGTAGAAAATGTCCAATGCACCCTTCTTTGGGAATGGTATTAGATGCCAAGGTATTCAAGATCTCATACATATTGATGTATGTGGATCATCTATATAATGAAAAATATTAATGATATGTAACATCGAATTGATGATTTAGTGATATGAGATTTCTTCCCTTCACCTTATAAACCTTTGATGTTCAAAGATTTCACAGTTTTGGTTTAGAATCAAAGTTTGAAAGAAGATGAAATCAATTTGATCTAATTTTGGTAGCAAGTACCTATTCGATGAATTCAAGGAAAACCTTACGGAGATAGGAATATTATTCCTATCTCACTCCTTGTGATATAACTAAACTCAATAGAGTTGTAGGGAGATGCAATTAGATTATGTGTAACATGATTTCATCAATGAGAATATTAGCATAATTTCCTCTTAGTTTCCTGGTATATATATAGTAGAGACTATAATATATATTCTTAATAAGGTTCCATGCAAGTAACCTAGAATCTAGCACACGAGAGTGCTACTTCATTAGGAAAATAAAGGATGGTATTAGATACCTACTCTATGACCTTGAGATTCTTAAAAGATTTCATATTTGAGGTTGTGATTCTTAGATGATGACTTTCTTGAGAATCAAGATGAAAATGAAGTGAAGGAACTAATATAATCTTGAGAAGATAATGAGGCTCCTGAAGTCAGAAACTAAAAGGACAATTAAAGATGAAACACTCATACCTCTTCAAATATGTTTGAGGATGGACTCCATGTGTCATTTAAGTCTGAAAATGACCTTTATTCATTAGATGAAGCTTCTGAAGATCATCGCATGGAAAGATGGATGTTAGCAATAAAGTCTAAAGTAGACTTCACATACAAGTGTTGCATAAATGGATTTTCAAGAGAAAGACGGAACCTGATGAGAAGGTAGAGACCTTCAAAGCACGGTTCGTATCCACAAGATACACACCGAAGAGAAGACATCACTTGCTATGAGACTTGCCCTCAAGTGACCATGCTTAACCCATCAAAATATTGCTAACTATAGCTACACGACTTGACTATGACATCTTCAAGTTGTGAGTCAATATTGCATTCCTCTAGGAATTCCTCTCCGAGGATATTCATATGAAGTAGCCCCAAGGATTCATAGTTGAGAAAGGCAAGATGTCCAAGGTTAAGAAACTCCATCTATGGACTCGAATAAGCTTCTTGTAGTTGGAACATCAGATTTTATGAAATTATAAAGGTTATGATTTCAGATAGAATCTTGTTAAACCATATGAAACTTAGTGGGAGTGCCATTGTGTTCATCATGCAAAATGTAGATGATATCCTAATCATTTAGAATGATATAAGTATAATAATAAGTGTTTTATAGACTAGCTATTCCATACCTTGAGATACAATCTCAAGGAAACCTCTTAGATTTTAGTTCTGAATTTGTTCAGAAGCAAAGATAAGAGGGCATTGGGACCGTTACGTTAGTGGTGCACCTTGGATATGTTCTTTTTTTGGAAAATTCCAAGAAAGTCTTCATTCCCTTAGGATATGGTACTGACCTGTCTAAAGGGATAACACCTCAAAGAGTTGGGGATATCGATTCCAAAGCTACACACCCTAGTGCGTTAGCTATGGGAAGCTCTGTGTATGATGGATGTGTTCAAAAGCCAGATGTAAGCCATGTAGTGGGAGTAGTAAACTGTTGCTAATCCTACTATGGAAATAAAACACTCAGTTATAGTAATAACAATATCTTCAAAGATGACAAGACTTAGAGATAGTGATCTCAAAGTCTTATCTTCAAGAAATTAAGACTTTATAGATAGAGATAGAAAAGGTCTTAACTGCGGAAACCATAGGAGATAGAGATCTTTAGGAATAATGGAAATACTGGTTATAATAATTATTGAGCTATAGTATGAAGGACATTATAACTGACTATTGAGTATTGGTTGCATAAGATGAAACAATCGCATGGGATGCGAGCACTGTTAATAGGAGATATGCAAGTGTCGTAAAAGGACTTGGCATAGTCTCTTGGGAATAGAGTGATCGATCAACTTACCTAGATATTTTTTTAAATAGTCTATGATTGTCACATGAGTGTGGGTATAAAGATTAGCCCATTAGTGGCTCATTGGAGTAGTGGGAAATTGTTGGACATGCGAGCCCACGATGAGCCATTATGCAATAAATGTTATTGCAAAGATCATTCCTTGATCTGAAATGAAGAATAGGTAATTTGCATAATAGGTGCCTTAGTAAAATTAGGGTTATGTACCGTGGTCATTTTAATGATCATACAGTTGTTGTTTCAATTGTTGAATCATAGAGGTTGGTGTTTGGATGAATATTAAAGAGTTAGACTGAGAACTCATCAAGCACCGTCAAATGATTATTAAGAGATGATCTCCATCCTGAGAAGGAGAAGGCAATCCATTCTCTAAAGGTTGATATCTAACCGACCTCTTGATGTAGGTCCCATGCACAAGAATACAGATTCAGAGGTGTTAGATAAGTTAGATCAAAGAGCTGACTTAACAAGATCGAGATAACTAAAGAACTGTCATATACTATCGCGATATAGGCATGCATCCTCTGACTGAAGACAGAGGTGTTACTATATGTTTGACTATGTACCTTTGGTAGACCAATAGGTTGATGACCTAATCAAGGTCTATACACCGGCACGATGGTGTGCATACAAGGGTATACGAGTAATACGATAGCTCAAAGGGATCATACAGGTTCATCTACTGAACCGTAAGACATGCGCTCACTCATGAGATATTAGGGAGAATCAAATTTCGTTGACAATCGTCTCACATCGGAAGCCTGACTGAATTTGTAGGTTTAATATATGCTTTTAGAAAGTATGTGATCAACACCTGGGTATGATATATGCTTTTGGAAAGTATATGATCGATACCAACTCCCAATAGTCAAATGAGAAACTTAATGATAAATCCATAAAGTAGACATTGAAAAATTGATCTATACTTTGGGTTTGTTCCGGGTCTTCCAGTATGCAGGATGTACATGTATTAGGAATACCAGAGGGTGATGTGATCATAAACGATTGTATAACCATGACGCTTCCATTCCGAGGGAGTTATGAAACGGTCTGGATTTTAGTGTCTCCATTCAGTAGAGAAGTGATATGATCTTGGTCCAAATGTTTGACATTGATCTGAATGTGATTCAGATGCAATGAAAAGATCAGATTTTCGGTCTTCATTTAATCAAGCATCATTGAAAGCTCCACAAGATCTGGATTTGACATGTGATCTTAATATCTAAGTCACTATACGTGGAACAATACAATCAGCCTCCTAATCCCCAAGTATCAGTGGAGAAAGCGCATTGTTCTCGAAAGATTTCAAGAATAATTTCATTGTTGATAATGTAACCGAGGATTGAGAAATGGATATTTAATGTGATCTAATTATCATGAATAATATGAATTTGTTTCGTATTATAAGGAGAGTTAACTAAGATAATTAAATGTGATTTAATTATCAAAGATGTGAATAATTTGAATGTGATTTATGCTATTTGGGCACTTGAGAATAGATATCCAAGGTGGTTAAATATGATTTAATTATCAAAGATATGATTAATGTACATATCACTATCCGTAATAATCACGGATATTTTAAATATGTTTTATAATATAATGAAGAGATTTAATTGTAAATAGAATTTACTAATCATATGTTGTTGTCAATTAGATTCACAATAAATAATTAATTGTAAATCTAATATACATATTATGTTGGATATACTAATATGATTCATATTTATCAATTGCATGATTGATTTTTTAACAAATTTAATTTGGAATCATTTTTGTGAAGATAAATGTAATACTAGCTGTTGCATTTTATCCTATATAATAAATATATATTAAGGATGGCAAAACCACCAGCAAGGTGGCTGCCCACCTTGACCATGTCATAGGGGGGAATGAGCACCCTCTCTTTAGGGTGGTGGTTGCCTCCCTTATTATGAATTTATTATTATTTTAATTAAAATGAATTAATTTGTATATTGATAAAGGGATATAATTAATTTCTTTTAATTAAATTTGTTGTTGTAAATTTGTAGCAAAAAATCACAGTAATTGATTAATAACCTCTTAATCTATGTTGGATTTAGAGGGCACTTGGATTGATATCTATATACATCCAACTAGTATAAAACGAAGGGTAGCCTTTGCCTTTTAGACCACACATATAATTCCAAAAGGAATTAAACTCTCTTCATCTTTCTCTACATGCCAAGTCTCTCTCTCTCTCTCTCTCTCTCTCTCTTATTGTGGTCATCCACCATAGAGCCTTAGAGAGAATTGCCACTGCCACAGCATCGTCATTATGGTGTCCTATTGTTTGCTCGTGGATATCCTTCTCCTTCAGTGCGCCTTGCTCGTGAAGAAGACATCGGATCTCGTGTGAGGAGATCAGAAGATTCCCCACTTGTATAATCAAGATGGATTGCGAGGAGCACAAGTATCATCAACGCGCTTGCAAGTGTCTCCTCCATTGAATCGGACTTAAGTCAGGGGGTCTCTTCGTTTAGAGACTCGATCGTAACTACGCTTCAAGAGATAAACCTAACACTTGTTTTTGGTTTAGATGAAACGATCCAAGAAGTGTTCTTGCATCATGTGTTTCATCTAATTAAAATTTTTAAATTCTGCTGCCTTGAGAGACTACTACGACTAGTTTCTCCCGATCGCATACGATGTCATCCTCACGCTTCCGTGATGTGCTTAAAGAACATCCCATATCCTTTAGCTGGTAAGTGCTTACAAATTTTATTTAGGCATTTAACACGTTTTCTTATTTTTTAAAATCAAATGAGAGCATTTTATTCCGTGTTTAAATATAAAAAACCAAAAATATAAATTCATTTTTAAATATATTAAAAAATAGAGTATATTTATCGTATATTCTAACTTCAGACCAAAAAATATAAAAAACAAAAAGAAAACAATGAAAATTACAAAATTCTAAAAAGTCTATAAAAAGTAATAAAAATTCCATAAAACCCTTAAAAAATAGGTTTCTATTCTATATTTTTATTTATATTATATAGTATATTTTAAACATAGTTTTGTGAAATTTTGAACTTATTAACTATTTTTAATATCCAAAATAAATCTGCCTATTTATAAAACTCACTATTTGGTATATTAAATTCTTAAAAAATACAAAAAATTTAAAAAATTATATGAAAATCACAAATATAGAGAAAAATTTGAAAACACACCAATATTTTATTTTCTACATCTTGACATTATTGACATATATTAAAATTATAAAACCTATATACATTATATATTTAGAACCTTTATATACTTATTATTATTGTTCTATTACTTAAAAATATTTACTATATATTTTAAACCTTAAAAAAAAGGAATATTCTTACATATTTGTTTATTATATATCTTATATTTGATTTATATTATCTATATTACTAACATTATCATGTATACATGTATACGTATATATTATAACTTAAAATCAAAAAGAAATTAAAAACTAGAAAAAATTGTAAAAATTAGGGAATTTAAAATATAAAAATATAAAGCAATTAAAATATATAAATTTAAATATATTTAAAATCCAAAAAAAAATAAAAATTTATAAAAAGTAAAAAATAATTATTATTGATTATTATTGAATAATAATAATTATACATGTCCACGATTTTCTCAGTGGTTCGACTCCTACACTTGTTATTATACATATCTTTTGTAGGGTATAATAAAATTCACCATGCACTTGTTTTCATTGTTTAAAATATATCATGGGTTGATTGTTGATAATTTGATTGACTGGGTTCTAAGTACAACAAGAGCAGCTACCACAACGATTGTTGTATCTGACTTGTTGGACACCGTAGCCCCCCGACAACGGTGCCATTTGATAGATTGAGATCGATCGAGGATTCCTGCATGGATAAGGCCTTGTTATTTAGATTTCAGGTACACTTCAGACAGAGTGAGGCACAACCGTAAGAAATAGAGCCAAAATCCTAGCCTGGGTACTGCCTTTGTTGTTTACTAGATTCATGAAGTAATCGTGCTTCTATCGTACATGGGCAAGTAGGGCTTTGTCTACTTGTAGACTTGGTATGAAGTATTGACTAGGCCACCCCTTCATGGGGGTGTCTGTCTCATCGTCCCATGTCCTAGTTCCCCACAAGGGGGAAGAATTGATTTTTCCTATCGGCTTCCTCCTCTATTCTTTGGTTGAGTAGTGGATCCATACCCAGTAGCAAGGATTCCCTTAAAAAGTACATGTTGTGGGTTACAAAGGAAGTGGGAAGTATGGGATACTTTTCTGGAAGTACTCAATCTCCTATAGGGATAACCTCTAAGGACTTGTTAAAAGATTTCCCAAATAACGATTAAAATCAAAAAGATAAAAATAGATGAACTATTACGGCTTTACTAGCTTGAGTTGGTGAATCCTTTGCCCGGTGTTTGTTTGGATTTAGTTTTAGGTCAAAGATCAGTCTCACGTATTTGCACCAATTTTGACTTCCTTTATGTTTTTATTTCCTTTTTGCCTTGCCACTTTGAGCCTTCTTCCACTTTCCTATTTATTTCATCCTCTTGTTTATCTCCATGTTCTATTCCTCATCCATTCCTCTTCTCTTCCAAGATGTCGACTCATGTATGGTTTAACCAGGACCCCCGGCAACCGCATTGATTCCATGTATTTGACATATTAAATAAATTAAAGTGATTCCTGAGAGCAAGGTTTGGACTTTGTGAACCACTCTCCGAACTCCTCGTCTTCTTCGCATTCCTCAAAAAACCATGATCACTTCTGTCCCGACATTCGCCCCTTGTGGGTGCAGATCAATTTCACTTCATATCAATTACTCCATTCACATCTATCAGGAATTGACTATAATTCCATATCCATCCTTTCATCAAGTTCACAACATCGAGTTGATCGGGGTACGTTTCAATATGCAGAATAAGAGTTGAACCTAGACCCCATGCAGATCAATTCCTTTGAGTATGATTCAGAGATGGATCATTTAGGAAAAGGAAAGGGACCACAATAGCCAAATTAGGGCCATTGGCCAGATTAGAATGATGTTAATGCATAACCGCTAGCTGAAGGTTATGGAGAGAACCTTAAGTGCATCACGGAAGCGTGAATATCACATCATATACAATCAGATAGTCGTACTAGTTGCTCGATGCAGTAGAATTTAAAAATTTTAAATGATGAAACCACATGATCTGAGAACACTTCTAGGATCATTTCGTCTAAACCATAAATAAGATGTAGGAGTACCTCTTGAAGCGTGGTTACGATCATGTTTCTAAAGCAAGAGACCTCCTATCTCAAGTATGATCCAACAGAGGAGATGCTTGCGAGTGCATTGATGAAGTGTGTGCTCCTCGTAATCAAACTCGATGATCCCATTGGCAAATCTCCTTCTTTCATCAGATGAGATCTGATGTCTTATTCACAAGCGAGGTGCACCGAAGGAGACGGAGATTCATGAGTGGTCGAAACGGCGACACAACGACAAGGCGACGATGATTATCTTTTCTAGGGAAAAAGTGGATGTCCACTCCTGTAAGAGAGAAGAGGGTGAGTATGAGAATAAAAGAGAGAGCACTTGCATATGTTTTGTAAACTAAAGACCTAGGGTTGTCTCTTCTTTTATAATATTTTGGGAGTCCATGGATCTCAATCCATGGATAACACAAAATCAATGGTTGAGATGATTTGGGTTTCTTTCAATGGGCATGATTTTATTGTGAAGACACAACAACAATTAATTAAATTAAATTAAATTAGATATATATTGAATAATAAGCAATATTATTTAATTTTAATTAAATCAATTATCTATGGAGAGATAGGAAGGAGGAAAGCCACCTCATATAAGGGGGTGATGACCACCAATTCCATTTAGGACTTATGGCCATCCACCCTCTCCTTTAAGGAATGTGTCCTCCATCTCCTTTTATATGAGATTACATCATTCCATGATTTTCTCCAAAATCTACAACAACATTTGTTGTAAAATATTTCACAAAAATAATTCCAAATTATTTTGTTGAAATATCAATCGTGCCAATGGAAAATTATGAATTACATTCACATCCCAAAATAATATGTAGATTAAATTTCTCAAATTAAATGTCCAATGTGAATCCAATTGACATTAACAATTAAATTATAAATGTTATTTACAAATAGCTCTCTCTAATATAATATAAATTATATTTATAATATATAAAAGAATAATAAGGATAGTGCTATCCACATTATTCATATCCATAATAATTAAATCACATTTATTATATTTGATCATCATTCTCATGAATATAAATAATATGAATCACATTCTTATTATTTATGATAATTAAATCACATTTAATTATCTATATCTCAATTCTTATATACACATTTATCACTGGAATTATTCTTGAACTCTTTCAAGAATAATACGCTTTCTCTGCATATACTTGGAGATAAGGACATGGCAATTGTATGTTCCATGTATAGTGACTTGGATATTGAGATTACATCTCAAATATAGATCTTAGGAACCTCTCATAGATGCTTGATTATATCAAGACCTAGATCTAATCTTCTCATTGCATCCAAATCATATTCAGATCAATGTCCAACGTTTTAAATACGATCAGATTATTTCTCTAATATATGGCGTCACAAAAATCCAAACATGTTTCATCACTCCATTGGAATGGAAGCTTCATGGTTATACAATTATTTATGATCACATCAACTTCATGTATTCCAAATACCTGCACATCCTGCATACTGGAAGACCTAGAATAAACCCAAAGATATCGATCAATTTATGTCGTCATGTTTAGGGTTTTTATCAATATGTTTCTCATTCAGTCATTAGGAGTTGGTAATGATCATATGGTTTCCAAAAGCATATATCATGCCAACAAATTATTGTCATGCTTCTAAAGCAAGATGACCATGCATGGAATATGATCGATCCCAATACCTCATGAGTGAGCTCATGTCTTTTGATTCACAAGTGAATCTGTATGATCCCTTTAAGAGATCGTATTACTCATATGCCCTTGTATACACACCAGCTCATCGATATATAGACCTTGATTATGCCATCAACCTATTGGTCTCCAAATGTACATACTTGAACATGTAATAATACATCTATCTTCGGTCAGAGGATGCATGACTATATCGTGATTGTATACGACATAAGACTTGGTTATCTCAATCTTGTTAAATCATCTCTCTGACCTAATGATGAATATGCATTTTGTCATCTTTATTCATTTATTTTAGCTTAAACACAATATTAAACACCAGTAAATACCAATAAAACCGTTCTTTTACTAACCCTAATTCTTGTGTAAATATTGTATTATTAACCCTATTTTAACGTAACATAAATAAAGAAAATAAAGGAAACATAAAGAAAATCAAAGACTGTATATATGCAATAGATACAGGCTGACTCTGACCCTGAGAGACGGTCAAGACATGACCTGATTGACAAGGAATAAAGTAGGGTGATATAAGGACCAAAATACCAAAAATTTAGAAAATCAACTATTTATTGTATATATTCATCACATGTACACTACTGTATATAGTACATATTCATTTATTTGATTTATTATCACCAAATTATTCTTAAATAAAAATGATTCCTCCTTGAAAATTGTGAATAAAAATCTTTTGTAAATATTAAAAATATATGCAATGAAAATCATTATACATTGTGTAAATTACAACACTCTCAAAAAGCGACAAAGCTCAACATGCAAGATTAATATCTTATTCACCAAAAGTCCAAATTCGTTAAACTCATTTTACTCCAAATTAAATAATCTTTCAAATGAAGTTAGTTTCATAAAAATCAGAGTTAAGGTGTGTAATGTGGCTAATTGGGGTACTATTGTATATAATACCTATGTATACTGTGTACATTATTTGATTATTTAGTTTCTTGCACTACAATACTGTACATATAACTATTTATTTAAATTAATAAAATAACTCCTAAAAATTAAATAATAATTTAATTAAAACCCTTGTAAAATATTGTAAATTAATAAGATATTAAATCATGTATATATATGTATAAATAATTAATTAAAATCAAAACCATGTATATATAGGTATACATACCTATAAATAACAACTAGTACTTATTTTAACCCTTGCATATACCTTATTTAATTAATTAAAAAACACCTTATTTAACTATATTTTATCCTTATCATTTCTGCTTACGTTATTTAATTATTTAAAATCATTTTGAATTTTTAATTCATTTATTAACTCCTTATTACTTTTTTGTCATCTAGCATATTTTGGCATTTTCCTCCGCACTTTCCTATTGGTCGACCTAGGTCTGTTAACTTGGATCAACTCCGCATTCCATGCTCTTCGCCCGCTCATCTCACGTGCAACACATTCTTCTCCTAATTTTTCCGTGTGCATTGTTCATTCAATCATCCCACTTTCTTCTCTAAACTTTTATCCCATTCATTCCTCAATCCATGCGTGATTCAAATTCAAACTTTGTCGGAATTCATTTCCTTTTTATATCTCTTGAACCCATTTTTTTTGAGTTCTGGAGGGTTGCCAAGTGACAAGGGTTGATTTCCTTCGAGCGAGAGTGAGAAATTGAGAGACGGACGTGATCCAACCACTCGTCGGATTTCCTCCGACATAGTTCCGACTCTGTAGATTACATTGCAGATCGAGGTTACCATCTTCTCCACCATCCATGCATAGGTAAATAGGGGTGTTTAGATTTATTTTTAGTGTTCAATTCATTTGATTCAGAGTTAATTTCAGAAAATTAGAAATTCTGCATCCACCTCCGATCTGAAAGACCAGAGGTTCTCCTATCACCATTACCAACATCCAACTCAACCTACACGTTCATCCGACCTTTCTCCACCACTTCCACTGTCTAATCACCCTCATATCAACCCAGATCTGAGGTTCGGCCCCTACTCCGACCACCTTCGTTGAGCCCCCCATTTTTCATCATTTTTATGCCTTTCATGCATCAGTAGCACCTTCGGAGAATTGCCTCCTTGCATAAGTTGTATTGTAGGACATAGGAGCACACAAAGATATAAAAGAATAAGATCTTCGTCCACCTGAAGCTGAACATGCCCCGACCTCCAGATCATGTTTTAGGCGACGTTGATCCCCTCGAAGCTCGTGGATCGAAAGAGGGGACATGCAGGAACGTGATCAATCATGTAGAAGGAAAAACCAGTGTAGATCTCGCAAGCATTGACGAGTCCAGAAAACCCTCGGTTAATTTGCGTAAATTATCGTGTTAAATATATAGTTTCATTGTAAGCATATTATCATAATCAATAAAGAAATAATATATTAGATATTTAATTAAATTAATTCGAGTGGATTTATGTTTGTTTTACTTGGGCAAATCCCATGGCCAAACTCGAGGAGGAAAAGGAACAACCTAGAATTATGTCTATCAAATTTCGTGTGAGATTTTCGAGGTAGAATATTTTTGGGATTTTTTATGCAATGCAAATGAAAATGCAGGCCTATTTTAAGGACTAGAAAATCAATGTCAATCAAATAATATCCAAAAATTATGAAACTTGGCCAAGATGTGAATAATGATGAAATAAATACACTATAACTGTTTTGGAATTTTTTGATATACTATGAATATTTAATGAATTAATGAATGCAGAACTAAAGATTTTCAATAATTATTTAGAATAAACATTAAATTTATTTACTTTTAGGAAGTAAAATTATCTAAGATATATCATTAGGTTATCTATTCAGAAAAATCCTAAAATGTTGAATTTAATACCTATTGAAAATTAATTACTGATATACACAAAATGATTCTATAGAGCAAACTATTCATGTAAATTCTATTTTTTGTCATAATGTAAATCTTAATCAGTTATACTATCCTTGATTTTTTGTCAATTCTTAGAGCGATGGTTAATTAATTATAAATTTCTATGTATAGAATAGGCAAAATATGCAGTAATTCACAAGAATAATAATTATTAATTAACCATAGAGAATGAAAATATTACAAGCATGCCATTATGTAAAGAATTATTTGAGAAACATAATGCAGATTTTTAACTAATAAAATGATGCAATACCGATGTTCAAAATTACAACAGAATAAGGGGGTCTGTTTGCAAAATTACATAATATTAAATAAATGACAAATATAGTAAGGGGAGTAGAATATTATTACCAATTCCTTGAGAGTGATCCTTCAAAATTCCTAGTAGGTCATATGCTCCTCACCTGACCCATGGGAGGGTGGAATTCGAGGCGATTAGGCGATACTAGAGGTGCGGATCTGCAATTGTTCCCTCCCATGCATGTGTTGTTAATGTGGGAGGGCCTCGGGCTGAGCCCGGTGACACTTCGGTGGTGGCGTGGCAACGTTGAGTAGATACACGGCGGAGCAGCAATGTATTATGGCTGGAAACAGCGGAGGACTTGGTTGAGGACAGAGGGCAGCAGTCTCGTTGGAGTAGAGCGGGAGGAGGACCTTACAGTGGTGATGCTTGGCAGTTGAGGTGTGGAGGAAGAGGTTGGAGGCCTCTTCGGGATCAAGAAAAGGCGGAACGTCTGGCCTTGCGATGCAAATGGAGGCGAGCAGGCGGAGTTGACGGCGATCTCTGGAGTAGAATGTGAGATGGCAATGGCAGAAAACTTCTGCAGGCATCTGAAGGAAGAGAAAGATCGGTGATGCTTAGAGATGGAGACGTCCACATAGTATGCCAGAGCATATGTGAGGGATGTCGGAGAATCGGGCTCCACGACCAAAGTCGGAGTGGAGGGGCAAGCTTCGCGATGAGGGTTAAGCTACAACGAGGAGGTGAAAGGGGTCTCCTCAGACCTTGCTGAAGATGATGGGGCATTGCGTTGTCACCATCAGAAGCCACCCTCTCGTTGCTTATGCAGACGATGAATGGGCTCCTAGACGAAGGTAGAGAAGCAAGGCAACAACGAAGCTACTGGAGGTGGCGGTATGGTGGAGCAAAGGCGAAGGAGCAGCTCATGGCGTTCAGAGGTCGATGAAGTCTTAGGCTGCACGACCTTAGATAGAAGGCGTCGGAGATTGACGGTGGGTGGTGGCCGACGCCCGAAAGGGGAAGGGGAACAACGATGGACGGAGGAAGAAGAGGAACCTTGGTTGTCTAATTGGCCGACATCAGACGGTTGAGAGTTGCCACGCGGATATTACATATTTTATTTATTTTATTTATTTATTAAAATTTTTATTAAAATAAAACAAAAATAAATGAGAAAAATGAATGACAAATGGCTCCTTCAGGAGTTGCTACCAGTCAACTCCAGAAAATTCAAAAATAAAAACAAGAGAAAATTAAAAAGAAATAGAAAACGACCTCAGATTAAAAAAAATCTTCACAAAAGTTGCCCGTCACGACGAGATCTACAACTTTCATGAAGAGAAGAAAACCAAAATCTATCATTTGCACAATTATTTTTGGGTACTCTATGTATATAGATTACCTTGAATTTTGGGTTTTATATTTTTTTTAAATTTTAAATAAGATAAATATCGAGAAAAATACGATAAAATCAAAGAAAATTATTTACATAGTTGTCTATTTTTTTATATTTTTATTAGTTAAGAAAAGGAGAAATAAAATAAAGTGAGATAAAAAAGACTTTTTTTACAGACTGTTAGTGATTACTCGGACTGAGTTAGTTTCTTTGATTTCAAAATCATTTTGGATTGGATTTCTAAGCATTTTATTAAAACTTTCACCAAAGAAAATAAATGAAAAAGAAATAAATTGAAAAAAGTAAATATGTACATATAATAATAGGTCAAAAACTATTAAAATACACATTGTACAAAAGAATCCCAAAATCCAACTTTCACATATGAGCTCGGATTCACTTGAACTATGTCTTGTTTTGAAGCTATTTGAATGTACACTAGTTCGAAAGTGACTAGGATCAAATCAGATACTGTATGAGGAAGATATCAGTGTTTTAGTCTGTTTGTCCTTAAATTAGGGTTTGAGTTTCTGGTCCACTTATTTATGTTAGTGATTTTTTTTGTATTTTTCATTCATTCTTGTTAGTAATATGTACACAATGGAGTGGTTACATGTTATTTGGAATTATCATGAATTAATTAAAAATCGGAGAAGTTAGCCTATTTTACAGGTCAACTGGGATGTGATTTTTGGCTTCTTATTTTATGCAATTATGCATGTTAGAATGGAATTATTATTTACATATGCATGAATGCTAATTATGCAATATATATGAAGAAATGCCAATGAATTTTGATGATCAAAGATTAATTATTATCTATTAGCGTGATGAATCTGAGATTCATCAACCCCCTTATACTTAAACTGTGCTTGTCCTCGAGTATCAAAAGAAATGAATGAGGTGAAATGAGATTGGGTTCCTTACCATGAACATGAGCATAAGGTGAAAATAGAACAAGACTTGTCCTTTGGATTATTAGTTTATCGAAACTCCTTTGTGAACTAGGGTTTCAAAATCAAGCCTCAAAATTCTACGCATCATTGTCACAGTTTTGGCCCAGAAGTCATCTTAGATCAATCCTCCTCAAAAGAATACCCCATGAACATTGAACAACTGCCTCAGTATGTGCGGAAGATTTTAGCTCTTCCCATCCAAAATGACAAAGTACCATGCAAACCTCTCCACCAGTAACTCATTCTCGGGGAGTCTGGTATTTCCTTCTATGGTCTGTTGCGTTGTGTGAAATCGAAAAGAGGGAGAAATTCAAAGAAGGGGAAGAGAACTGGAGGGTGACCAGTGTAGGCACCTCTCCTTGTAAAGCCGACCAGTTTAGCCAAGTCTCCACCATCTATAGGATTTCTTGAATCGTGGACCTTTTTGGTCAAATATTTATTTAGTAATTGGCTCCTCTTTGTTTGTATTTTCGATAGCACTATGTGGATCTTTTTGTGCCCCTACGGTTATAAAGTCTTTTTTTTCCGTACATGTTTTGGGGTCTTAGAAAAAATTTTACCCAGCTGTCCATCCCTTTTTCGAAGCTTTATTTCAACCCATACTCCGGTCTTTAGATGTCCACGCTTCCAAAAAAGAAACTCACATAGTCTTCCAACATCCCGTCTAAGTTGAGTTAAGTGCATAGTGTGAAAGTACAAGTTAATTCCCTATGCTAGAGTCATACTCAGAATGAGGAGACCAAGTTGGACACTAAGAGTCAAAGGATGTACATTGTCATGTGGAACTCGAAAAATTAAGTCAAAGACCTGGAGCTTCTAAAATTCTATTTCTTAGTGAAGTTCTTATGAACATTCGGTGGGTTAAGGTCAAGTATAGGCCACTCTCGATTTCTGAGCATAACTCAATTCGGAAAACAAGGTCTTTTATTATATGCATGAAATGCTCGATGAAGTGCAAATGTGCGAAATGCAAAAAATTTTTGTGTGAATTTTGAGAGTTTTTTTAATGAAAGTTTTTTTTTGCAAAAATGAACAAGGAGCCATTTTCAAAATTATTTTGTTGCAAAACTCATTTTTTAGGTTACCCACCCAACAAATACATATAGACATACACGAAAGTATGAACTATGGGTAAAATATATACACAGTATATTCACCCTCCTATACTTAGCGAGTGTTATGTCCTCATAGCACAAGAAGCATAGAGAAGACATAGCTAAGAGAGTGAATAAGACAAAGAAAAAGAGAAATCGACCCACCCCTATACTTAGGCTGAAAACAATTTATATAGAAGAAGAGCGAAGATGAGGCAGATAATGGGAGAAATGGATGAAGAGATTATATACAGTGGGTATCGGGTCCCCCTATACTTAGGTTGTGGTCAGCCTAAGTGTAGAAGAAGGGTGGAAATGGGGCAATCGAGAGAAGGATTGGATGAGGAGAGTGATATATACATATGGCATCGACCCCCCCCCACCGCTATACCTAGGTGTTGGCCAAAGTAGAGGAAGAAGATGTACAAGGGAACCACTGGGGTCGATAGGGAGGGTTGCCGATGATTAAGGAGGTTTTTGCCAGATCTTTTTGTGAGCCTATGGCAGGAGGTCATAATGATTGTGAGAATATGAAGTAGATGAGTCCTAGCCATCATCGGTGTTATGAGTAGATGAAGCATATGAATCAGATGATTCCCTGTCGTCGTTGGAGTTATCTGGTGACAGGCCTGAACACTCGGGTATAAGGTACTAAATAGGTCGTTGCGACCTAAGCGATCAGACGAGTCAATCAAGAAAAATGAACCACTAATATCAATAAAATCAGATAAAACCAAAGTAGCGGTCCTGCTATGGGATTAACCTGGTATAGCACCCAGGGTCGAACTCAAGGAGCACGGGTTGGCCGAGAGGCCTACGAAGTAGTAAAAAGAAAGAAAATAAAAGAACAAAATATTTTTAGTGGTTTTTGAATATTTTTATATTTTTTTTGGATTTTTAAGTAATTAAGAAAATAAAGAAAAGCAAAGAAGGCACACACTTCAACAAATTATTAAATGCACATAAATTCAACCAAAAATTCAAAAGAAAAAAAATTTTATGTATTTTATATTTTTTAGTGTTTTTGGTGAATTTTTAAGAATTTTCTGATGATTATTTAATTTTCTAAAAATCAAAAAGTGACTGAAATAGAGGGTACTGTCCAGCCGAGTCAAAAAGCCCTAGATAAAATATCTAAGAGCCTCAAAATGGCCTGGAGGTAATTTTCCTGTAAAGAAGATGAAACAAGGAAAATTTAGGTACCAATTTTATTATTTTTGGATTTTTAATTTATTTACTAGAATTTTTATAGGTTTTTATGTGTTTTTCAATTTTTAGGTGTTTTAGATAATGAAAAATAGCCAAAATTGGCTAGAAAATCAAATACATCAAAACACACAACAGACAGTTTTTTTGTAATTTTTAAACACTATTTAATATTTTTTTATGATTTTTTAGCTAGACAGTGAAGAAAATGAAGGTTTTTGAATTTTTAAAAATAACAAACGAAATCAAAAATGTCCTCAAAAATCCACAAAAATCCTACACCATGGCAGGAGCCATGTATCAAATTTTTGTTGGATTTGGAGGTGTTTTGATATTTTATTCAAAAATAAAGGACGGGCACTGTACACAGGGACCAAAGTGCAAATACCCTAAGTTCTGGGGGGTCTGGTGCAAAATACCCAGCAAAACACGCGCCACGCGCGTGCCTGGGGCACTCAGGGACCCAAATGTAAGAAAAATAAGTCCCGAGGACTTATTGGTAACAGGTACCAAAAGTCGAGGGAGCTTACCTACAAATTACCCAAAATATATCGCACATGTGGAAATAAATCACGCACAGGGGTATAAATGCAAATAAGTAAAAGATTTCATTCATTCATTAACATCCAGAACTACAGGGGTATCTATTGCAAATAACCCAAAATATCACGTGTCGAAGCACGTGTCCACAACTGGCAGGGGTACGAATGCAAATAAACTAAAGCACAGGGGACACTATGTAAATTACCCTAAAACTAAACAACTGACTTTAATATTTACAGGACTAAAACAAAATAAACATAAAGACAGGGCCTAAGGGTAAATTACCCTTTATTAAACGGATGGGCTGGATGCGCGCCACGTGGAGATCGGACGGCTGCTGACGGTGGGCGCTCCGGATCGCCTCTCCTCAGATCGAGCGGTGCTGGTGGCTCCAGGGACGGACGGACCGGATGAAGTCTGGAGCGGAGGGGGACGATCAACGGCAGAGGAGGGTCCTCGAAGAACAGGTCCCCGGCGAGACTCGCCGGGCTCGTGCGTGCGCTGGGCTCTTCCTTAAAGGACTCTGATGGTCGGAGAAGAAAGCTGGAGTGCTCCTGCGTCTGTTACGATGCTCCGATGATCGAGCCGAGCTCCGAGGAGCTCGAGCAAGGTCGGCGGAGCTGGACCTCCTGGCTAGATGGCGAAGGGCCTCAGACGCCCCTCGTTTCGACCTGAAAAGTGCACCAGAAGACTCACGGGTCGAGGGCAAACTGCCTCAACCCGGTTAGGCGAGGTGGGGGTGAACGGTGGTTCGAAGCGGCGAGCTCCGGCGAAGGTGGTGGACGGAGAAGCTCGGTTCCCAGCTCCTGTGCGAGCTGGGTTGGGCGAATGGGTGAAGAAGGTGCGTCGGGGAGAGGTGAACGTGATGGTCGATTCCGATGATCGGATAGTGGTCGGAACCGGGATGAATCGGAGAAATACGGCGGCGGAGCGAATTAGGCGTAAATGGAAATTGAAGGAAACGGGAAGGCTAAGGGGTTACCTGGGTGGTCGGAGAGACTGGGGAGGAGCTGGGGATGCTCCTGGTCATCGCCTCGAGGATCGTCTCGGTCCGAGGCTCGGAGCTCACGCTGGTGGCGGAGCTACGGCGGCTACGTCGCCGGATCGATGGAATCACCTCCTCTCCTCGCTGCAACAGGCTCAGACGCGAGCTGTCACCTCACGCACTCTCTGTAGCCCACAGGAGAACGAAGCGAATGGCCAAAGATGGTGAAATCGAGTGGCGGAGCTCGCTTATGTACGCTGGAGGGGTCCGGCTAAGACTGGCTCGGGTAGGTCGATGAGGAGCGCGGATCCCAAGGTGTGTGCCCGGCGAGGATGTCGGATGTGGGAGGATCAAAACAGAGCCGGGGTTTGGTGAAATAGTGATCGGGTCAAGCGGGTAGAAATTTGAGAAATCGGGTCCACGACCCAGATCCGCGGGAGGTGGTCCTGGGGGGGGGGGGGTAGTTGACCGGGCGGTCAACATCCCCAGGACCCAATGGAAATCGGCCACGTGGCTGAATCTTGAAGCTCAAAATTAAGGTAGCAAATGGCCGAATTTGCAAAAAGTTAAAACATGAAATATTTTTATTTTATTTTTTCTATTTTTTTGTGCTTTTTAATAATTCTTTCGAAATAAAAATAAGCTATATACATAGTATGTACTATATATAGGTATATATACAATATATTGGGTTTTGAATTTTGATTTTTAAATATTATTTTTATACAATTTTATTCCTATTTTATATTTTATTTATTTTCATTATAAAATAAGGAATAAAAGGATATTTTTATTTCATTTTTATTATTTATATACATAGGTAAAATAAATATATATGTACATCTATATACATGGTATATGTACAATGTATTTTTGTATTTTTAATTTTGTTATTTTTAATTTGTTTTTTTTTATTGTTTTTATTTTATTTATTTACAATACATAATAGAGTTTATTTACAAAAAGTTTAAAAATTAATTTTATTTATTCGCAAGGTTAAATAAATATGGAATAGTGGTATATATACATGATGAAAGTGGTGTTTTTGATCTTTTTGATTTTTAACTTTTTATTTTATTTTTATACTTAGAAAAATATATAAGTATTTACAAGTATATTTTTGGTGAGGAAAATATCTTTATTTTATTTACATGAATATTTATACTCATGAGCCCCTATCTCCCTCTACTTTGGCTTTTATGCGGTCAGGCCCATACTGAGCCCTCCCTTGGGTTAGGTTGCTCAATATTTATTCTAAATATTTCCCTCTTTTTCTTTTTTAATCTTTGTTCTTTTATTTTTGCACAAAAACATGCTAATTATAGGTTTTTACACAATGCATGCTTTTGGTAATTATTCCTATTTACACATATCTACATGTATTTGCAAAGGTTTTTGTACCTAAAATATAAGAATAAAGAGTGATGAATGGGTATTCATCATTATCCTTAGAAGAATAATACTTGAAGGTAGATGTACTCCAGATATTTTTGTTCTTACGTTTTTTTCTCATAATGCGCTCTGTCTTGGGGTCAAGAGATTTGTCCTACGTCGATCAATACTTTGAAGCATCTGTCTCAGTATGCTCATAATAAATAATTCTGGTATATCTAATGAGACCAAGAAAATCAGCTCTTGACGAATAATAGTGAGGAGAAGAAATAGTCTAACGGGGGTCGATATTTGGCTTCTTGCTTAGATAGGGATTTGGAGCTGTCGAACTGAGGTTACTCATGTAGTTTTCTGGCCTTGATGATGAATTATTAGAAGATTCCTTTTCTGGAATTTCGAAGCTGACTTTCGTAGTTTGTTTATTGGGAAAGGTCAATTTGTTCCTTATTGTATGTTAGGTGTAGAAAATCAGGTCCTCATTAGATGAATAACCATTGTAGTATTCTTCCCTGGTCAGCAGACATCCTGCGTATGTGTTCTAAGTTGGCATGTCATTGGCGAGTTCCTATGTCACATGAGTTGATCAAGGTGGTCAGAGAAGGTCTTATCCAACTCAGTGTAAGCCCATGCTTGTGTTTCCTCATCACCATATAAAAAGTCTTGTATCTGGTGATCTTCAATAGGATTTGTCATGGTAGTGGTAGAGGTGAAAGTAGCATGGAATGGAAGGATGAGTTGGGTCCCTGAACCAGTGGTCTGCTCAACAATAATTATCTCAGTTGTGGTAGAGGGGTAGGGCTCTTCTACCACTTGTCAGTTACGGTAATTGTCAGTTTTGTAGGTTACCATATATCTTGTTTCTTCAATGACTGGTTGACCTTGATGTGCTCCCAATGTCGTGAAATTAATATCTCGAGTCTCGCATTCAATTGTTGCCTTAGCTAAGGCTAAGAACAACTTTTTGAGAATTATTGGAGACTGGGTGAATTCTCCTTGTTGCTCAATATCAATGATCGTGAAGTCCACCTTGAGCAGAGCACCTTAGAATGTCATGATGATTGAAATTGTTCCTCTCAATCGTTTTATAGATCGATCAGCCAGTTGAACGATCTCTCTTATCTTCCTGATAGGTCTGAGTTTGAGTTTGTTAAATACAGAGGTCGAGAGGATATTGATTGGTGAGTTGTCATTGATTCAGACATGGGTGAATGTTGTGTCTTTGACTCCACAGTCAAATCTCGGCAACCATTTCACTCTATGACTCTTGGTCTTTCTTCTCATCATTAAAGAAGTGGCCATTAACAATATATGTCTTTCGGTCTTTGTTCTCTTCTTGTATGACTTTTTCGGTATTAATTTACTGTTTATAAATCTTTCTAGTTCGGGGAAGTGTTCAATGACCTGATTAAAGGGAAGTTCAAAAATTAATCCTTTATCTAGTGCTTCCCTTAGAGTAGGATCGAAATTTTCCAAATTTGCTCCTCTTTCTAGTTTTATGGGTTT
Organism: Ottelia alismoides; assembly: GCA_037367405.1. Lineage (NCBI taxonomy): Eukaryota > Viridiplantae > Streptophyta > Magnoliopsida > Alismatales > Hydrocharitaceae > Ottelia > Ottelia alismoides. The sequence goes on along the minus strand of JAZKJV010000198.1, from coordinate 562,972 downwards.
TTCTATTTTTGATTTTTTTGAGTGTTTTTGAATTTTTCGATTTTTGGGTCTTCCCTTAGAGAATAGTATGTAGAAGTTTCACTATCAATGTCATCCCTAAGGTGTGTAGAGTTTGTGGGTCTCTGAGTATTTTCGGGGTGTTCAACTTGAGATCCAATCATTTGTTCTTCCACTTCCATACCCGAGATACAATAAAATGAAATTTCTAAATTTATCCTCAATTAATCTATATCTCTTAATTATACTTGAAGTGTCATCCACTATATATTTTTCATGATCAATCATGGGAGCGGTATGTGTGGGTTCCTGAGTGTTCTCTCATTTTTCAACATGGGATCCAATCATTTCAACTTCCATTTTCATGTATGCACTAGGAGAAGATCCTCTTGAAATATCCAGAATATGTCTTGATTTGTTATCCTATGCTATCTTCTCTTGAAAAGTCATGGAAGGAGTCTGCTCAGTTGTTAAGAATTGATAGGTCTTACACTCAGCATGCTTTTGACTTAGGCATGTGTACTTGATTTAAGTAGAACATGTTTTCGTGACAGTTGATTGATCACTCATATAGTGGAGTCATCATATAGGGTTCATGTGTTTTGATATCATTAGCTAGTCTCTTGTATGAGTGTCCAATCCGAAGGAATGATATGCAGGATTTTCATAAAGAGTATGATCATTAGGGTCAATCCAGTATGTACGATTAGGATGTTTGTGTCTCTCCATTTGGTTTGATCGATCCTTCATGTCATTCCCTTAGGTCAAGTCTTAATGTAGATTTTTGAACTGTTCCAATAATATTATTAGGAGAAAATGAATTCAGCTGGAATGGTGTCTTGGTCGATTATCAATCTTAAAAGTGATTAGATCTTCATGATAAAAATATAAAGGGTTGTATCCATGGTTGAATTTGATTGGAATTGATATCTCAGGAGGTGGAAAATATGAATGAGTGGACTTCGGTCATATAGCTGAATAGAGGATTGTCATGTGAAGAAGTGGAGTCCCCGGTCGATTAAATGCCTATATGATCCAAATATAATGGATTGTCTTTCATGGAGTAGATCGGTTTCGTAGAGTGGACCAAATTTAATCATGGGTGAGGGTCTCTTGTAATCATTGGAGGATGTCTCGTAGATGGGGTTTTGAGAATTTGTGTCTGACAAAGAAGAATTCATTTTCAAAATAATCATTTGGGTTTAGATGATTTGGGTTAGGTGATTTGGGTTTGGAGAATTTGGGTTTGATCGAGAAGAATTAATTTTCAAAGTACAGATCTGATGGGTACTTAGAGCAATGTCCCGTAATTTTCAAAGGAAGTTGATGAGTTGACATAATGGAGCATGTGATACTCACAAGAGTAACCCTAATTTTTAAATCATGGAGGGAGAGTGATGGAACAAGTGTGCATTTTTTATTTGATATTCGAATTTGGTTTATGCACACTAGTACAAATACAATTCCAACCCATGTTCACCAACTCACACAATGAAGCCGCAAGAGTATTGCAAATTATCTTTTCAATTTTAATTGGTTATATAATCAATCTTGGAAAAGAAATAGCGAGTTTTTAGGTGCTAGCAATTTTCTTAAAGATTGGCCAAAAATTTTATGACTAGTTACACCAACTTTCATCCAGTATGGGTGATAAATATAGACTGTGAAAAGACTACCCATTACTTAAGGATGAAGCCTTACACAGTTTCCTTTAAACCACCCACTCTGCTAAGAAAATCTAGACCTTTTACTAGCTACCCCAAATTCCTCATTGAGAACAAGCTAATAAAATCAGTAGCCTGAACGAAGATTCTAGAGCTGGGCCCTAGCCTTAAGTGTCGTCTCTCGCTCACTTAGAATAATAAATCATTCCAAGGATGGGGTTGCTCTCCTGCGAAAATTCTTGATTTTATGGTTTAATTTAGTCGACCTTCTTTAACAGTCCCAATTTTAGTTAGGCAGTCAGTGAAAAATTAGTGAGCACAAATGCACGTCTACCGTCCATTCCCAATTTCTTTTTAAATGTTAAATGACAAAACAAAAGGGAGAAATTTTGGGAAAAGTTGATGTACACAAAAAACGATGATGTATGCTCAGAATTTCCTTTTAAATTTTAAGTGACAAAGCAAGAGGGAGAAATTCGGGAAAAGCTGATGCACGCGAAAGGGATGTTGTATGCTCAGAATTTCCTTTTAAATTTTAAGTGACAAAACAAGAGGGAGAAATTCGGGAAAAGCTAATGCACATGAAAAACGATGATGTATGCTCAGTTACAAGACTTATAGTGATTCCTCGCAATCTTCATGTGCGATGTAATACAAGAATTGAAAATTATTCTATATAAAATACACTCACACAAATGGCACCAAGCAGAAAGTTCTATAAGCTGGGAAGAATTGATTTGAATTTCGATTGTGTTAAATGATCCAATATACATCTCAATTAAAGTGAAGTGTGGTCCTAGTTCTACGAGAACAAAAAAATCCTAGAAACTCTAAAAGCTGTATGTGCAGATCTAACCTACGAGCCACTCAAGTCGAGTCCCACCCTCACCGGAGAGTGAAACAGGGCACGACACACCACAGAAAAAGTTCGAATGATGTTTACATGCGGGAGAGTCCAAACAGACATCGTTGTAAATGAGCAATTAATTACAAAAATTAAAATTGCAGAAACCAAAATCCTTGACTGAACGCTCTCTCATGACTCAACTCGATCTTGATTTTAATGTGGATTGGCGGTTGGTGAAGATGCATCGATTTTTGAAGAAATCGCTCCACGTATGCCGGGTACCTCGCTCGAAAAATAAGAGAGAGAGTGTAAGAGAGTCATACTAAAATTAAGAAAAAATAAAGATAGAAAATAATCGTTGAAAATATAATGAATTGAATGCAGGAAAAAATATGGAAAATGTATAGTGATGAGGTTCGGGGGGTCAGACTACTCGAAAATGTGAAAACCTAGCACTAACTTTTTTAGACAAAACGTAAGCTGTTTGCCTCCCTAGCAACAATGCCATCTGATGAGTCCATAAAACCCTCGGTTAATTTGCATGAATTATCGTGTTAAATTTGTCATTTCATTGTAGGCAGATAATAGGAATCAATCAAGAAATAATCACTTAAATATTTAATTCAATTAATTCGAGTGATTTTATGTTTGTTTTACTTAGGTAAGTTCCAAGGTCGGACTCGAGGAGGCAAAGGTAGAATTATGTCTATCAAATTTCGTGAGTGATTTTCGAGGTGGAATATTTTTGTGATTTTTATGCAATGCAAATGAAAATGTGGGCCAATATTAAGGATTAGAAAATAAATGTTAATCAAATGATGTACGAAAATTATAAAGATTGGCCATGTGAATAATGATGAAATAAATATATTGTATTTTTTTGGAATTTTCTGATGCAATAAGAATATTTAATTAATGAATGAATGCAGAACTTAAGATTTTCAAAAATTAATTATAATAAATATTAAATCTATTTACTTTTAGGAAATAAAATTATCTAAGATATATTACTAGGTGATCTATCTCAGAAAAATCCTAAAACCTAAAAATGTTAGATTTAGTACCATTAAAAATTAATTACTGAAATACACAAAATGATTTTTTTAGAGCAAACTATGCATGTAAATGCAATTCTTTTTTATTGCAATGTAAATCTTAAATAATTCTACTATCCGTGAATTTTTTATTATTCTCGGAGCGATTGTTAATTAATTATGAATTTCTAAGCACAAAATGGGAAAAATATACAATTATCTCTAGAATAGTAATTATTTATTAACCTTGAAACTAAAAATATTATAAGCATACCACTATATAAAGAATTGATTGAGAAACTTAATGCAAATTCTTAAATAATAAGATGATGCAATACTGATGTTAAAAATTACAATAAAATAGAGGGGTCTGTTTGCAAATTTTCAGAATATAAAAGAAATGACAAATATATTAAGGGGACTACAATATTAATACCAATAACCTTAGGGGTAATCCTGCAAAATTCCCCATGGGACACGTGCTCCTCACGTGACTCGTAGGAATGTGGACTTCGAGGCGATTATGCAAGACTAGAGGTGTGGATCTACAATTTTTCCCTCCCATGCATGTGTTGTGCACATGGGAGGGCCTCGGGCTGAGCCCGATGGTGCTTTGGTGGTTGTGTGGTGAGGCGGAGTGGATATACGGTGGAGTAGTGAGGTCCCACGGCTATAAGCAGAGGAGGACCTGGTTGAGGGTAGAATGCGGCAGTGCCATTGGAGCAAAGCGGGAGGAAGAACTTCTCGTGGCGGTGCTTGGCGGCTGAGGTGTAGAGGAAGAGGCTAGTGGTCTCTTCGGGATTGGGCGAAGGGCGAAACTTCGCGCCTTGCGGTGAAGATGGAGGCGAGCAGGCAGAGTTGACGTTGATCTCTGGAGTAGACGATGATGTGGCGATAGCGGAAGACATCTGTAGGCATCTGAAGGCAGAGTAGGGTCAGTGACTCTTAGAGGTGGAGACATCCACACACGATGCTAGAGCAGATGCGGGGGATGTCGGAGAATCGGGCTCCATGCCATAGCCGGAACAGAGGGGAAAGCTTCTTGATGAGGGTGAAGCTACAACAAGGAAGTGAAAGGAGTCTCCTCAAACCTCATCGAAGATGATGAGGGCACCGGGTTGTCACCACTGGAAGCCCCCCGCTCGTTGCTTTTGCATATGGCAGATGGGATGAATTGATAGGGCAGCCCGGGGATGGGTTAGAGAGCGTGAGGTTTGTGTAATCTAACGAGGAAGAGATTAGAAGGTGATGCCTCAACCAATATGGATGGCGACGAAATTAGTGGAGGCATTACCACCCAAATCTACAAAGGGGGAGGTCAGATTACAGCGCGACCTTAGATAGAAGAAGGCGGATATTGATGGTGGATGGCGACCGACGCCCAGAAGGGGAAAGGGAACAATGATGGACAGAGGAAGAAGAGGAACCTCGACTATCTGATCAACCGAGATCAGACAGCTGAGGAGTTTCCATCTGGCTAATAAATATTTTATTTATTCTATTATTATTTTTTTGTTTTTATGATTTTCTATTAAAATAAATAAAATTAAATGCAAAAATGAGTGATACATGGCGGCTCCAGGAGCTGTCACATGTTAGCTTTAGAAAATTCAGAAATAAAAAGAAAAGAAAAATAAAAAAGAAATAGCAAACAACCTCACATCAAAAAAATTTCTTCACAGAACGACGAGATCTACAACTTCCATGAGGATAACAAAACCAAAATCGATCATTTGCAGAAAGTAATTTTTTGGGGTGCTCTATGTACATAGATTACCTTGAATTTTGGATTTTATAACTTTTCTATCATTTTTAAATAAGATAAAAATAGGAAAAATACTATAAAATCAAAGAAAATTATTTACACATTAATCAAATTTTATTATTTTTACAAATTAAGAAAATGGAGAAATAAAATAAAGTGTGATAACGAAGACTTTTTTTTACAGATTGTTAGTTATTACTTAGACTCAGTTAATTTCTTTGATTTCAAGCTATTTCTGTGCATTTTATAAAAACTTTCATCAAAGAAAATATATAAAAAATAAATAGAAAAAGAGAGTTAAATATGTAAATAAAATAATAGGTCAAAAACTATTAAAATACATAATGTACAAGAGAGGTCAAAAACCCAACTTTCACATATGATATCTGATTCACTTGAACTTATTCTGATTTTGAAGGTAATTGAATGTAAATTGGTTCAAAAGTGAGTAGGATCAAATCAGATACTGTATAAGGAAGATATCTGCATTTTAATCAATTTGTTCTGAAATTAGGGTTTGAGATTCTGGTCCACTTATTTATGTTAGTGATTTTTTTTATTTTTCATTTATTCTTGTTATTAATATATACACAGTGAGGTGGTTTCAGATCATTTGGAGTTAGCATGAATTAATTAAAAATCAAGGAACTTAGCCTAATTTACAAATCATCTGTGTTGTGATTTTTGGCTTCTTATTTTATGCAATTATGCATGCTAAAATGCCATTATCATTTACATATGCATGATTGCTAATTAAGCAATATTGATGAAGCAATGCCAATGAATTTTGGAGATCTAAGCTTAATTATTATCTTTTAGAGTGATGAATCTGGGATTCATTAAGCATCATCCAATCTAGTTTCGCCAGGGGTCGCTTTCTTCGTTGTTCGTCCAGAGTAACTCGTGGCCCTCCGATTAAGAACATCCGCTCCGGACTTCATCACAGCCGTCCAATTTACCCCAAAGTTGAGCCGTTAGATTGGCTTCCAGATCAGATCGAGGTCCTTCATGCACAGATTCAATCCTAGCCATTCGATCAAAGCCTAGATTACATCTCCTGTTTGATTTGCCGCGTATTTAAAGGGTATATTTGTGCTCCAACCCTTGCTTTTATTCAAATTTGGAAATAAATCCTTTTGGACACGTTTCTTCATTTTGCGTATTGAAAAACTGCATTATTTACCCTAATTTTTATTTTATTTGCATTCAAGTCCTATTTGAACTTCAGAGCATGCTTCGCACATGATTTTTGTGAAAATTTAAATAAAGGCTGGCAAGTTCTTTGTTATTTATTGGTCCCTGGACATATTTTAGTTACATATTGGTCTAGTCCAACGAGGCTCATGTGCCTGCGGATGCATATTTTATTGCATGACTACTCCTTGCCTTTATTTATGTGTTAATATTTAGTATAAAAAATTTAAATATTTGCATTCATACCCCTATGCATCTACATTTATTTTACGTGATTAAAATTAAACAAAAATAGTAAAATATCATTAAAAATATAAAAAACATATCCCCTTTCTGTTAATTAGATCTTGCATCCATAATTCTTGTATTACATTTTCATCATTTTGTTCTTTTTAATAATTCAAAAACTCCAAAAAATCCCCTGTTTATTTTTAAAAATCAATAAAAAGGTAAAAAAAACCTTTCTCAAAAATTCTAAAAAAAATCTTATATATATTTTTTAGTCACTTTTATTTTTGTACGATTTTCACAATTTTTTCTCATAAAAACCACAAAATTATAAAACATTCAAAATCATAACAAAACACACAAATTCATAAAAAATTCTAAAAAAAACATGAAATACCTTTCTTACAAAATTTTTTCTTTATGTATATATATATATTTCATCTATTTTGGTCTTATTGTTATTTTTAAAATCCAAAAATGTCCGCTTTTATTTCTAATTGCTTTAGTTTCTATTTTTGATTTATTTCAAAGCCTTAAAAAATTTGAAAAATTCTAGAAAAATCACAAAAATAATAAAAAAATTCCTAAACCAAAAAATGATTTTATTTGAATTTTCTGTGTATTTTGACCACTTTGTAAAATCCAAAGAGTTGCACATTTCTTTCTTTTTATTCGTTTCTTTTATTTTTTATTTTTGTTATTTCAAAAATAAAAAAATCGTTTGTAAAATTACAAAATCATAAAAAAATTAAACCTATAGATGAAATAAAAAATAAAAAAATAAAAATTCCATGAAAATATAAAAAAAACAAAACCAAGAGTAGTGTGCATAGAAGTATTCTGTCATTAATTTTATAATCCGATGGATTTTTTAGCCTCCCTAAGTTCAATCATGTATGCTATATAGGTAAATAAATAGCACTCACAATTTTTGGGCTTACATTCTTTTTATTGTTTGTTGGCTTGAGTTGTGAATAAAATACAAATATTTTTATTTGACACTTCTTTGGGTAGCCATGACAACAGTTTACTTGTGAATAATTTCATCAAATAAAAATCCAAAAAGTAGCGGATCAACAAATGGCGCATTTGCCGGGGAGGCACAATGAGGGTAGTTGGGTTTTTCACTTTACCCGCTATTCTTGGTTGTAGATACCTGTTTTTCTTTCTCTTATCTACATTTTCTTCTGTCATTTATTTCGTTTTGCATATAATGCAATCCCATATTCTTTTTATATAATTTTTTCATTTATTTCGTTCATTTATTTTGTCTATATTTGTTTTTGTGTATTTTCATATTATTTTTGATCATATATTCATAATTGTGTTTCTGATAATATCTTGTGTTTCCTCTTTCTTGCGAGGGCACGACGAGCGAGTGTGACATTCTTAGGAGCATCAACGCACCCCAGTGAAGCGGAGGTTACTTGTTTCTTCATCAAGTTGTAGGAGAGCATAGGAGGAGGAGAAGAAGATTTGGAGGAGAAGAAGATTTGGAGGAGACCAGTCACTTGGAGCATTTTTGCATAGACATTTTTATTTTATTTAGCATTATTTTTATTCATTCATTATTATAACAAAATTTTGTAAATATTTATTTGTCATTTTACTTTTTCTATTTTCTAAAAGGCCACTATATACCATGTGTTTGCGAGGTCTATTTCACCAAGTATGATGTACTTGGGGGACATCACCGTTTTATTTTCATCGACTTTCATTTTCTTTATTTTCAAGGCTTCTGTGTGCTTAATACATTATAAGTAGCTTTTATTGTCTTGCTTGAGCTATGCAAACGATTAGGTGCAAAGCCCGTAAATAAGAATTTATGCACCTATACGGTAGAGCTTAGCTTGGACTTAGTCAAATAAACATGTTCTTTCCTATTAATAGATGTTACTGCTAGGACGATTCTCGTGTATCATTTAGGTTAGTTTATTTTCTGTCTTTATTTTATGCACGGATCACCCTACAAGTAGAGTGATGGCGATAAGGTATGCATACTCTATTTCCTGCTTGTATCATTGATTTTTCTCACGCATTGGCTTTTCCGAATTCATTTCACATTTTCATTCACATAATATCAAAGGAAATTGGAAAATTCGGTAGGCGATTCATTTGAAAAAACTCAAAAAAGTGACAATTGTATAAAATCAGGATTGCTAAAGAAAACTCGACCTTAAAACTAAATGTAAGGACAAAATCATTGTTTTTGAGAAAGTAATCCCCTCATTGTTTGCAAGTACTTATCTCCAGATAGAGTGGAAGAGGACGTAGCCGTAAGGATAGAGCTCAAATCCCAGACTTGTGTTTTAAGTACATGTACATTAGTTTTTAGTGTATGGTTGAAACTATAAGCACTTGCCTCCGACTAGAGAAAATCATTTTGGTGTGCTAATCCTCTTGTCTCCATTTAGGCATGACATTGAACCCGGTATCCCAGGAAGATGGCCCACTTTTTGGACGGGTCTAAGTATGCACGTTGGACGATAGTGGCGACTCAATCACAACAGAGGTCTATTCACAAGTCTGCAGAGGAGACGGAGATGCTTGCGAGTGTGTTGATGAAACGTATGCTTCTCGCAATCCATGTTGATGATCCAAAAGGCGAATCTCCTGATCTCGTCACATGAGATCCGATGTCTTCTTCACAAGCGAGGCACACCGAAGGAGACGGAGATTTACGAGCAAACAATCTGGCAGCATAAAGACGACGTTGCAGCAATGTCGACTCTCTCTAGGGCTCTACGGTTGACAGCCACAATGAGAGAGAGAGGGGCATGTAGAGAATGAGAGAGAGGGAGAACAGTAGTTGTTGTCTCCAACTTGTGTGTGTTGTTGTAACTTTGAAAAGCAAGGGGTGCCCTTCTATTTATAATATTTTTGGAGTCCATGGATAACAATCCATGGACTACACAAAATCAATGGATGAGATCGATTTGTTATTCTTTCAATGGCAAAAAATTTGTTGTAAAAACAAAAGAACAATTAGTTTAACTTAGACTAAATATATATTGATAAATCAATATAAATTAATCCTAAAATTAAATCAATCAATATGGAGATAATTGGAAGGAGGCTAACCTCCTTCCATAAGAGGGGGGACGACCACCTATTTCGAATAGGAGTTTTTGGCCGTCCACCCTCTTATTAGGGAAGGTGGCTATCTCCTCTCAATTGATGAGATTGCATTATCTCATAGATTTCTCCAATATTTGCAACAACTTTTGTTGCAAATTATTTCACAAAAATAAATCCAATTTATTTCGTGAACATTGAAATCATGCCATTGGAAATTTGTGAATCATATTCACAACCCAAAATAAAACATGATTTACAATTTCAATTAATTATCCAATGTGAATCCAATTCACATCAATAATTAATCAACAAATATAAATCATAATATGCTCTCTCTAATATATTATAAATCACATTTATAATATATATGAATAATTTGGATAGTGTTATCCAACTTATTCATATCCACAATAATTAAATCATATTTAACCATATTGGATCTCTATTCTCATGTGCCCAAATAATATGAATCACATTCACATCAAATACATCTTTGATAAATAAATCACATTTAATTATCTAAGATGACTCTCTATATAATATGAATCAAATTCATATTATTCATGATAATCAAATCATATTTAATTAACAATTTTCTCAGTGCTCGGATACATATATCAACAGTGAAATTATCCAGGAATCCTTTAAGGATAATGTGCTTTCTCCGCGTATACTTGGAGATAAGGACATGGTGATTGTATTGTTCCACGTATAGTGACTTGGATATTGAGATCACATCTCAAATCCAGATCTTACAGACCTCTCATAGATTATTGATTTAATCAAGATCACAAATCTAATCTTCTCTTCGCATCTCAATCACATTCAGACCAATGTCCAACATTTGGACCAAGATCAGATTACTTCTCTATTGAGAGGAGACACTAAAATCCAGACTGAGGCGTCATGGTTATAAAATCATTTATGATCACATCACCCTCAGGTATTCCTAATACATATACATCCTGCTTACTGAAAGACCCAGATTAAACCCGAAGTATCAGATCAATTTCACACTGTCTATTTCATTATTTTTATCATTAAGCTTCTCATTCGACTATTGTGAGTTCGTATTGATCATATACTTTCTTAAAGCATATATCATATCGAGGTGTTGATCATATACATTCCAAAAGCATATATAAAACTTACAAATTCAGTCTAGCTTCCAAAGTGAGACATCCGTGCATGGAATTTGATTCTTCACAATATCTCATGAGTGAGCTCATGTCTTCCGATTCAATAACTGAACATGTATGATCCCTTTGAGAGATTGTATTACTCATATGCCCTTGCATGCACACCAATGCGCTAATGTATAGACCTTGGTTAGGTCATCAACCTATTGGTCTGCCAAATGTACATACTCAGACATATAGTAACACATCTCTCTCCGGTCATAGGGTGTGTGTCTATATCGTGACAGCATACGTCATAGGAATTTGGTTATCTCGGTCTCGTTAAGTCAAGTCTTTGACCTAACTAATCCGACACATCCGAATCTCTATTCATATGTAGAGGACTTGCATCAAGAGGTCGATCAGATATTGACCTTTAGAGAAAGGATTGTTATCTCCTTCTTAGGCTGGAGATCCTCTCTTAATAATCATTTGACGGTGCCTGATGAGTCCTCAATCTAACTCTTTAGATATTCATCCAAGCACCAGCCTCTACGATTCAATAATTGAATCAACAGCTGTAGGATCATCAAGATGGCCATGGTACATAACCCTAATTGTACTAAGGGAACTATTATGCAAATTAGTTATTCTTTATCTCAGATCAAGGAATGATATTCGCAATAACATTTATTGCATAGTGGCTCGTCGTGGGCTCGCATGTCCAACAATCTCCGACTAGCCCAAAGAGCCATTAATGGGTAATCTTTAAACCCACACTTATGTGACAATCATAGGCTATTTAGAAAAATAGCTATGTAAGCTGATCAGTAACTCTGTTCCTAAGAGACTACGCCAAGTCCTTTTATGGCACTTGCATATCCCCTCATAACAGTTCTCGCATCCAATGCGAATGTTGCATCTTATGCAACAAATACTCAATCTTGTTTAGTTATAGTGTGCTTGACACTATCGCTCAATAACTATTATAACCAATATTTCCATTATCCTTATAAAAATACCCTTATTCCTCGAGATCTCTATCTCTTAAGGAGTCCACAGCTAAGACCTTTTGATCTCCATCTATAAAGTCTTAATTTCTCGATGATAAGACTTTGAAATCACTATCTCTAAGTCTTGTCATCGTTGAAGATATTTTTATTACTGCAACTAAGTATTTTATCTCCATAGTAGGATTAGCAACAATTTAATACTCCCACTGCTTGGCAGACACCTAGCTTTTGTACACATCTAGCATACACTCGACTTTCATAACTGATGCACAAGGGCAAGCAGTTTTAGCATTCACATCCTCAACTCTTTGAGGTGCTATCCCTTTTTAGATAGGTCAGTACCATATCTTAAGGGAACACCTTTCTTGGAATTTTCCAGAAAATGGAAATGTCTAAGGTGTGCCACTAATGTGACGGTCCCAATGCCCTCTTTCTTTGCTTCTGAACAACGTCATAACGATGATCTAAGAGGTATCCTTGAGATCATATCTCAAGGTATGGAACATCCAGTTTGTAAAACACTTATTATTATCCTTATATCACTCTAAATGATTAGGATATTATATACATTTAGCACGATGAACACAATGGCACTCCCACTAAGCTTCACATGGTTCATCAAGATTCTATCTAAAATCGTAACATTTATAATTTCTTCAAATATGATGTTCCAACTACAAGAATCTTATTTGAGTCCATAGATGGAGTTCTTTATCTTGCACACCTTGCTTTCCTCAACCATGAATCCATGGAGTTACTTCATATGAATATCCTCGAAGAGGTATTCTTAGAGGAATGCAATATTGACTTCCATCTTGAAGATGTCAAAGTTGCTGAGCTATAGTTAGAAATATTTTGATGGGTTTAAGAATGGTCACTGAAGAGCAAGTCTCACCGTGAGCGATGTCTTATCTTTGTTGTCTATCTTGTGGATACGAACAATGCTTTGAAGGTCTGTACTTTCTCATCAGGTTCCCTCTTTCTCTTGAAGATCCATTTACACCTAACAAGTTTTACCCTTATAGATGGATCCTCGAAGGTTCCATATACCACACTTGTATATGAAGTCTACTTTAGACTTTATTGCTAACATCCATCTTTCCATGATATGATCTTCAGAAGCTTCATCACATGAAGTCAGATCATTGTCAGACTTAACTGAGACATGGAGTCCATACTCAAACTTATTTGAAGAGGTACTAGTGTTTCATCTATAATTGTCCTTTTAGTTTCCGATTTCAGTAGCCTCGTTATCTTCTCAAGAATAAATGAGTTCCTTCAATTCATTTTCATCTTGATTCTCAAGAGAGTTATCCTCTAAGAATATTATCCTTAGAGATGAGATCTTTCAAGAATCTCAATGTCATAAAGTAGATATCCAATACTATACTTTATTTTCCTAATGAAGTAGCACTCTCTAGTGCTAGATTCCAGCTAACTTGCATGAAAGCTTATTAAGGATATACATTGTAGTCTCCACTACATATATACATTGGAAACTAAGAGGTAATTATGCTATGGTTCATTATTGATCAAATCATGTCACACATGGTACAATTGTATGCTACAACTCTCTAGAGTTTAGATGTATTATGAGGAATGAGATAGGAATGATATTCATATCTCTATAAGGTATTCCTTGAATTTATCTAATAGGTACGAGCTACCTAGGTTAGATCAAATTCATTTCATCTTCCTTGAAATTTTAGTTCTAAACCAAAATTGTGAAATCTTTGAACATTTCAAAGCTTTCTAAGGTGAAGGGAAGAAATCTCATATCACAAATAATCATCGAATGATGTCACATATTATAAATGTATATTATGATACAAATGATCCACATACATCAATATGTATGAGATATTGAATAACTTGACATCTTACACCATTCCCAAAGAAGGGTGCATTGGCATTTTTACTTTGAGTATAATATTCGCAAGTATGTATGATTTGAAATTTTAGACATTCTAAAGTTCCATCTCTTACTAGTCTGTTGATCTCATCAACATACTTTTATCAAAGGCTTGATGCTAGATCATTTTCAGATGATCTTCATCCTCCTATTGATCTTTAAGTGTAATTTGCAGTATTAGAAATGCTAATGAATCATTCATTAATTTATAATTTGGTAGAGTCCTCTAGATGTCAGACTACTATCTGAAATATATCCATCATAACTAATTATGATAGGTCTATTCAAGAATTCATATTTAGTTCTAACATTTAAAAATAAACTATGAGGGTATTCTAATATCTATGTCGTGGAGACATTCTCTATAACTAAGAGCTCTCCCACTGAAAATATGAAGTCTACCAATCCAGTAAAGATTGTTGCAACAGTTGCATCATTATCCATGTGGACGACTACTAAAGGATAAGATTAAATTTTATAGTCTTCTAAAACATATGCAACCATCTGCAAATATCATTAGAAGAATTATCAGACTTTAATCTTATCAAATAAGAATGTCAATTTCAATGATTAAATGTAGATTTATTATGCACTATCCGAGTCCTTCCCTAAGGATCTTAGATAGAATGAAGAGTCACACTATAAATACATCGGCTTATTGCAGTATTGGCATTCTTCGAAATCTTTGGATGTTATATAGAAGATACAGAAGTACAATCAACTCTTTGACTTTCCTTCTTACTTGGGTCCGACCCATGCTTCCACTGTGCTCCCTTCATCTATAAACAACCATTGATTAAGAATAAGGATCTCTTATGTTGAACTCAAATGATTTCAATATAAGAGTATTTAAACATTTATACGTGCTTCATTTAATTCATACAATACGAATAGTATGAAGTTTTATGAATGACTAGAGTATAGATAGTAGAATGATGGTACTCATCATATCTACATACATCTTAACTCTTAAAGACTGAGGTTCAGGTAGGTACTCAAACAATTTGAATATGTCATCTCTTGTAGTGCCACCATTCTGCATGATGTAGTGAACCATGACATTCGAGATTAAATGTCACAAGCACATATGTATGCCAGAACATCTTCTTAGACTTTTCTAAAGATTATTCGACAATTGCGATCATCATCGACGTGTTACTTCCAAAGTACATTCGATGAGAGATCAAGAGTATAGAGACATACAAACCCTAGGGTTGTAGTCCTATTGTCTATTTAATTGTCATTCCTCGATATTATGAAGAAACTTGGACATTACAACCACATACATTATATGTCCAACTGCAAGTACAATATGTTGATCATGGATCCAATACATGATATTTTAGTGGTTATTATTCAGTATAATATCGAGTGGATTTAATAAAGGATTATATGAAATACGAAAATTTACATATATATATATATAAAGAGCTTAATGGGTTGCCTCCTTAGGGCAGCGAACATGGCTTCCCTACACTGTTTTCAATGCTTTTTTTTTGAAAAATATCACTATGTATTCATCCCTATATCCCTCCTATATGCCATTCGAATTTCGTCAGAAAAAGAGACTCATAAGGCCTCCATCCAGACAATCATTTATTAACGGTAACATGATTTGTTAAATCGACACTATCTCGATGGAGGCCGTAAGAGTCTCTGTTTCTAACAAAATTTGAATGGCATATAGGTGGGATATAGGGATGAATATACACAGTGATTTTAAAAAAATAAATAAAAACAACGAAAATAGGGGGCATGGTAGCCATGTTGCCTGCCCCCAGGAGGCAGCCCCATTAAATCCATATATAAATAAATATATATATATATATATATATTACTTTGATTTAGCAATTTTTATATCAAAATTGTCTGGCCTTGTCAACACTAAAAGTTCATTTCCTTAATAACTTTCAATGTAAGAGATATACTTACCATTATATCTCACGCAAGATCTAGGATCTCCTTCCTTATCTTTGTCACATCCCAATAATATGAGAAATTGTAACTCGGATAAAAAGAAGCTGGAACACATTCTGCCTTGCAAATCCAATTTGCATTCCCAATTCGGTCTTTAACACCCGTGCCCACCACCCCTAAGGTGATGTTGACCCGTCATTAATTGAACCAAACGTCAATAGGATTAGAACTCGCTATGCGCAATCCAATATCGCCCCAATAATATGAGGACCCGATATTGGGGTCACTACGCATACATCCTTAATCTTTCGAGAAGCAAAGAGCTCGATCCAGATATGCTTGTTTGTAGGAGCTGTCACTTTGGACAGGTGTCTCCTACATATAATCCTTGGCGACAGAATCCTTCGCCTTGACAGGAGACCGTGGATGTCATTTATGCGATCCTCCATTCATTATGATTAATTATTCCAAGGGAATTACTACGCTATTCATAATAGAGAGTTTAATCTTAATTTGATTTCAATTAATCTAATCACATTAAATCAATGATCCAATTAATATCCAATAAATATTCTTTATTGTTACATGAAATATGGTATTATCTCAAATACGTATTATTTCGAATTTTAATGATTAGAAGATACATCACGATCTCTCCAGTATTATCCCTTCCCTGCCCGTTGTCATGGCCAGTACCGATGGGAGTAGGAAAGACCGTACACGATGCAACCTGCTACCCCAACGCTCCCCGACTAGACACCATATCTGCCTCGAGTTAGGATAATGCCATTTTGATCATTATGTACTTGAGATGACAATCAAATTTTCAATCAACGTTATACCATAAAATAATAATTAAAATCATTTTTATTATAAGGAAATTTGCTAACGAATTCACAATCCTATTATAGGAACTTTGTTTGTTGGAAAGTAGATTACATAACTAATTTGTGATCTGGATCATATCTAATTAATTATTGATTAAGACAATGTCATTTAAGGAAATAATTATCAATCAAATGTTTCTCAATATTTATCCATAATTGTTTAACTATTAATTTCACTAATTGATTAAATGACAATCACAAGGTTCTTGATTAGGAATGTACTTTCCAGCAGTGGCCCCCACTTACTAAAATTAGCATATCTCAATCAATTTAATCCAAATCATACAAAATAAGTTTCCAAAGTTTGCTAATTTAATTTACAACAAAACTCAAGTAATTTACATGTAATTATAGGCATTTCAAATCAGTAATTAACTCCTTAATTACATCAAGGTTTGCAGTCCACGAAACAGTGGATACATGTTCACTAAAATGATCATAGACTTAAGCAATCATATTCCAAATCATGCAAACTTAAATCCTACACTTTCCTTATTTAATGGGGAACATAATCTATGCGATGATTTTGTATTTAAATAAGTAAACACGACGGAAAATTACACAAAATAGGGCTACGTATACAAAATACGATAAAATATGGCAAACCCTGATGAGCCGAAATCGTCCTAGGTTTATGGATCGTATCGGAAACCTTCAACCTATGGCTCTAATACCACTTTAAGGATATGGTATGATCCTTAAAGCACATCATGGAAGCGTGAGGATGGCATCGTATGCGATCGGGAGTGACTAGTCGTACTAGTTGCTCGACGCAGCGGAATTTAAAAATTTTTCATGCGATGAAACCACATTATACTAGAACACATCTCGGATCATTTCATATAAACCACAAACAAGTATTAGGGTTTCCTCTTGAAGCGTGGTTGCGATCGAGTTTCTAAAAGAAAAGACCTCGTATCTGAAGTCCAATCCGATGGAGGAGACGCTTGCGAGCGCGTTGATGAAACACGAGCTTCTCACAATCCATGTTGATGATCCAAGAAGCGAATCTCCTGACCATGTTGATGAAACACGAGCTTCTATTTATAATATGTTTGGAGAGCATGGATCACGATCCATGGACTATACAAAATCAATGGATGAGATTGTTTTGTGCTTCTTTCAACGGCCGAGATTTTTTTGTAAAAATACTTCAACAATTAATTTAACTTAGATTAAATATATATTGATAAATCAGTATAAATTAATCCTAAAACTAAATTAATCGATATGAAGATAATTGGAAGGAGGCTAGCCTCCTTCCATAAGAGGGGGAGGGGACTGCCACCTATTCCTAATAGGAGTTGGTGGTCGTCCATCCTCTTATTAGGGAAGGTGGCTATCTCCTGTCAATTGATGAGATTGCATTATCTCATATATTTCTCCAATATTTGCAAAAATTTTGATGCAAATTATTTCACAAAAAAAATCCAATTTATTTTGTGAATATTACAATCATGCCATTGGAAATTTGTGAATCACATTCACAACCCAGAATAAAATGTGATTTATATTTTCAATTAATTATCCAATGTGAATCCAATTCACATCAATAATTAATCAACAAAGATAAATCTTAATATGCTCTCTCTAATATATATATAAATCACATTTATAATATATATGAATAATTTGGATAGTGCTATCCACATTATTCATATCCATGATAATTAAATCACATTTATTCATTTTGGATCTCAATTCTCATGTGCCCAAAAATATGAATCACATTCACATCATTCACATCTTTGATAACTAAATCACATTTTATTATCTAAGATGACTCTCCATATAATATGAATCAAAGTCATATTATACATTATAATTAAATCATATTTAATTATAAATTTTCATAATGCTCAGATACATATATCAATAGTGAAATTATCCATGAACTCTTTCAAGGATAATGCGTTGTCTCCGTAGATACTTGGAGATAAGGACATGGCAATTGTTTTATTCCATGCATAGTGACTTGGATATTGAGATCACATATCAAATCCAGATCTTGCAGACCTCTCATAGATGCTTTATTAAATTAAGACCGCAAATCTAATATTCTCATTGCATCTGAATCACATTCAGATCAATGTCCAACATTTGGACCATGATCAGGTAACTTCTCTACTGAGAGAAGTCACTAAAATCAAGAATCGTTTCATAACAACCTATGAATGGAAGCGTCATGGTTATATAATCGTTTATGATCACATCAGCCTCAGGTATTCCTAATACATGTACATTCTGCGTACTGGAAGACCCAAATTAAACCTGAAGTATTAGATCAATTTTACATTGTCTACTTCGGGGTTTTTATCATTAAGTAACTGATTCGACTATTGGGAGTTGGTATCGATCATATACTTTCCAAAAGCATATATCATACCCAAATGTTTATCATATACTTTACAAAAGCATATATCAAAGCTACGAATTCAGTCAAGCTTCTAAAGCGAGATGACCATGCACAAAATTTGATTCTTTCCAATATCTCATGAGTGAGCTCATGTCTTCCGGTTTAGTAATTGAACCTGCGTGATCCCTTTGAGATATCATATTATTCATATGCCCTTGCATGCACACCAGCGCGCCGGTGTATAGACCTTGGTTAGGTCATCAACCAATTGGTTTGTCAAATGTACATAATCAGACGTATAGTAATACATCTGTCTCCGGTCAGAGGATGTATGCCTATATCGTGACAGCATATGTCATAGGACGAACTTTGGTTATCTCGATCTCATTAAGTCAACTCTTTGACCTATCTAATCCGACACCTCCGAATCTCTATTCCTATGCAGAGTACCTGCATCAAGAGGTCGGTCAAATATCATCCTTTAGAGAAAGGATTGCCATCTCCTTCTCAGGCTAGAGATCCTCTCTTAGTAATCATTTGACGATGCTTGATGAGTCCTCAATCTAATGCTTTAGGTATTCATCCAAGCACCAGCCTCTATGATTCAATAGTTGAATCAACAGTTGTATGATCATAAAGATGGACATGGTACGTAACCCTAATTATACTAAGGGACATATTATGCAAATTAGTTATTCTTCATCTTAGATCAGGGAATGATATTCGCAATAACATTTATTACATAATGGCTCATCGTAGGCTCGCATGTCAAACAAAAGGTTCCATGGATGAGCAGAGCTAGATCAACAACACAATGTTAGCCTCCATACATGCCATTCATGCACAGTTGACAGAACACGATGATATCCAAGCTAGATTGAGAGACATGATCTTGGAGTTGAGGAGCGATAGACATGAAAGGAGAGAGTAGGATAGAAAAACTAGAGGAGGTGGAAATGGGGGAGGAGAAGATCCTATTGAGTGAGTGGTTACGCTTATAATCCAGGGGTAGGACATACCAACACATGGATTATAATCCCTGCAATTCATGGGCATTTCGAGCTTAAGCCCAAACTTTTACCGCTTCTCCCAATATTCCATGGAAACATAAATTAAGAACCATATGTAGACCTCCAATAGTTTGATCGCATCTGTGGCATAATCCACTACATGAATGTTCCATTAGAGGAAGTGAAGAAGATAGCCTTCACATTCAATCTCACGGATAAGGCATTCTATTTGCCTAATCACATGGGAAGGGTTGCCACAACTTGGGAAGAGTTGAGGTCCGCTTTCTTTAACAAGTATTATCCACATGGACTTCTCAACCAAATGCCTTCTTTGATTGCCAACTTCTCCCAGTTGTCCCATGAGCCTATTTACGAGGCATGGGAAAGATTCAAAGACTTAACGGAGAAGTGCCCGAACACAATATTCCGAAGAATAGCCTTGTATAAAACTTCTTTGGGGATTTGAGCTTTGATAATCAGAAGCTGGTAGATACCTCTTGTGGCAGAGTCCTATTTCAACAAGGACGAGGATGCCCTTTATCAGATTTTTGAGGAGATGGCAGAGAGCTCTACAACTCTTTCTTCTTTATGTGATTTTTAGAATCATCCAGTACCTTCTTCTACATCACCCAACAAGGTTGTCAACATGATGACATCACATGATGTGGATAGGGTGGACAGTTCAGATCTGACCATCATAGGAAATTACCTATCCAAAGTGGACATAATTGAGAAACGATCCAAGGAGCTTGAGAAGCTTCAAGTGACAGAACAGAGGACAAAGAACCTATATATGTTGGATGAGACAACCAAGCATTTTGAGATTCTTTTGAGCATGATCAGTGCATGTCAGAGTGCGAGTGAAACAACCGATACCTCTACTCGTGAGCATATTTCTTCTACTTCCACACAATAGAGTACAGAAGAACCGTCTACCGTTCAGCATGTTTACTACATGTAGACTCCTGACCAAGTACAGTAGTAGTCACATCAGATTGTATTGTACCAACAGGAGATTCCTTATATTCTCGAGCAATAGTCTCCACATCCACCTCTCATTTAGGACGTGAACGGTATTTGGTTCGACAAAGAGCACCGCCAACCCCGACCATCAGGACAAGGTTAGTTGGGTTCCCAATAGAGTCAGAGGTCCGTCTACCACTTTTAGGGAGGGATACTTGATGAATCTCATATTCATCACTCTAAAAGTCATGAATTAAGCTCAAATCCTTAAAATTCATTGGCATTTCTTCATTTATATTGCAAAATTAGCATTCATGCAGGTTTTGATAAGAATGGCATTTTATCACTTATGATTGCACAAAATAAGAAGCCAAAAATCTCAGCCTAATTGACATGTAAATTAGCCTAACTTCAATGATTTTTAACTAATTCATGCTAACTCCAAATGACACGAAACCACCACCACTGTATAAATATTACTAACAAGAATAAATGAAAAATACAAGAAAATCTCTAACCAAAATAAGTGGACCAAAAAACCAAACCCTAGTTCTAGGATTTCCGGACTAAAACCTTGATATCATCCACGTCTAGTGTCTGATTTTATCCTACTCACTTTTGAACTGATGTACATTCAAATACCTTCAAGTTCAAGTGAATCGGAGCTCATATGTGAAAGTTGGGTTTTGGGCCGCTTTTGTACATTTTGTATTTTATCGGGTTTTGACCTATTATTTTATGTACATAATTAACCCATTTTATTTTATTTTTCTTTCATTTGTATTCTTTGATAAAAGTTTTATTAAAATCCGTAAAAATCCAAATCCAAACTGAGCTTCAAATCAAAGAAACTAATTGAGGTCGAGTCTTTACTAACCATCTATTTAAAAATTGTCTCTTTCGTATTATATTTTATTATTATTTTTCTTACTCAATAAAAATACAAAAAAATATATTAATGTGTTAATATTTTTTTTATTTTATCATATTTTTCCAAATTTTTATCTAGTTCAAAAATGACAAAAAAATTATAGAACCCAAAAATCAAGGTAATCAATGTACATGGGATACCCCCTAAATATCACTTTATGAAAATGATCGATTTTGGTTATATTCTCTTCGTGAAACTTGTAGCTCTCGTCGAGACGAGCAACTTTTGTGAAGAGAATTTTTTGCTCCGAGATCGTTTGCTATTTCTTTCATTTGTCTTCTTTGATAAAAGTTTTATTAAAATGCGCAAAAATCCAAATCCAAACTGAGCTTGAAATCAAAGAAACTAATTTAGTCCGAGTCTTTACTAACCGTCTGTTCAAAAATCGTCTCTTTCGTATTTTATTTTATTATTATTTTTCTTAATCAATAAACATCCAAAAATATTAGATTAATGTGTAAATATTTATTTTTTCTTTTATCATATTTTTCTGAACTTTTATCTAGTTTAAAAATGACAAAAAATTTGTAAAACACAAAAATCAAGGTAATCAATGTACATGGGATACCCCCAAAATATCACTTTGTGCAAATGATCGATTTTGGTTTTAGTCTCTATATGAAACTTGTAGCTCTCGTCGAGACGAGCAACTTTTGTGAAGAAAATTTTTCGATCTAAGGTTGTTTGCTATTTCTTTTTGATTTATCTTTGTATTTTTATTTTCAATTTTTTTGGGGCTGACACGTGGCCGCTCCTAGAGCCGCCACGTGTCACCCATTTATTTCCTAATTTATTTTCTTTTTTATAAAAAAAATTAAAAAATAAAATTAGAAACAATAGCCTCTTACGTGCAGAGCATGTGCCCTGCACGTGCTCCACCCGCCCCTCCTCTTGCTGCCACGTTGTAAGATCAGGATCACCTAATCTCAGCCGATTACCTCCAACCTCCTCCTCGAATCTGGTCGTGCCGCCTCCTCCGCGAATCCTCACCACCGCCACCTCCAATCTCAGTCGCCTTCCTCATTCAAACCCTCGACAGATTGATTAATAATCTCTCAATTAGATCCCATGATACTCCATTGAATCCCAAATCGATTGCCCACCATCGCACCCCCTTCCCCGCTATTTAAATGCCATCGCCGCACCCGACCAGCCCATCTGTCAATAGCTGTACAAACTGGAAGGTTGGCAGTGACAGTTTTGCTTCTTCCCCTTCAACCTGGCAAGATCCGGCCACATCGACCGTTGTAGCTTGAGCATCAAGCCGCTCGTTGCTCTGCTCCGGTGTTCCACCACCGTTGAGCTTCCAACCTGATAACCCCTTCCACCTTCATCGATATCCCCATTCGACTCCACAACTGCGACATCAACTCCATCGACAACGACTCCCGCTTCATCAACTCGAGCCACCATCGTCTTCACATCTCCGCCCGCTAGAAGCTTCCCCGTCATCGACACCAAACGTACATCGTCCGCCTGCACCACGCCTCGACTGCAACACCGCCACCACCGCAGTAGGAGCACCTCTGCCACTCTTTTGCCACTCGCCTAGCCAGGAGCCTCGCCTGCTCCTCCGCCTTTTCGTCGAGCATGCGGCCTGAGACCTCTACTACGTGTGCTGGGGAATATACTCAGCAATCCCCCCCACATGTGATTCGCACGTGTGTGGGGTGGAACATTGCTAAGCCACCCCTGAAGATCCGCCAGATCTCTAGTCAAGCCCCGACCCAAGGATCACGTGAGAAGCACGTGACCCCTTGGGAAATTTGCAGCATAGACCCCCCAGTCTCACTAATTCCACATCTAGCCCCACCACCAGAGGTTACGTGCTTCACACGTGACCTCTGGTAATTTTGCAAAAACACCCCCATGAGTTACAATAATTACATTCCAGTCCTACTTACATTTTGTTCTATTTTTATTATTGTGAAATTGGAGATAGACCCATGTGTTCCCCCTTTATTTTAAACCATTGTATTGCATCATTTTATTATTAAAAATAGGTATTTTGTTATATAATTAATTCTCTACATCTTGACATGCTTGTGATATTTTTGTGGTCTATGGTTAATTAATAATTAATATTCTTATGGTAAATTGCATATTTTGCCAATTCTGTGCTTGGAAATTCATAAGTAATTAACCATAGCTCTGAAAATTACCGACACATCATTGGTTCGAGGATTAAATGTGTTTAACATTGTGCCTAAAAAGAATTGCAATTTGCCGTATAAAAATCATTTTGCCTATTTCGATCTTTCATTTTTAATAAGTATTAAATCTCATATTTTTGAGGTTTAGGATTTTTCTGAGATCGATCACCTAGTGATAAATCTTGGTTAATTTTATCCCTTGAAAATAAGTACGTTTAATATTTATTATTATTAATTATTAAAAGTCATTGTGTTAGCATTCATACCTTTTCCAAAATATTTATCTTGCATCCAAAAATTCTAAAAAAATTAAAGTGCATTCATTTCATCGTAATTGACATCTCGGCCAAGTTTCATATTTTTTGACATCGTAATCATATTTTAGTCCCTGAAATTGGCCACATTTGTATTTTGCATCTCAAAATTACATTAAAAATATAATAAAATTACTGTCTCGAAAACCGTGCACGACCTTTGAAAGACAAAATTATAGCTTGTTCCTTTACCTCCTTAAGTTCGACCTTGGAACTTGCCCAAATAAAATAAAAATAAACCACTTCGAATAAAATTGATTATTTTATTGTCGTTAATTTCTTGACCGATTCCGACACAAATGATGACAAGATGAAAATAAACTTACCAACGATGGAGACGGTCACCTATGGCGTGCTTACGAGAGCACGGTCTTCGCTCGAATTGCCGACGAGCAATGAGCTCGAGCAGCGTGCGGATGCGGCTGTGATGTTGGCCAAAAAACCAATGGCTCTCACCGGAGACAGGGTTGTCGTCGCTCGACCGTGGTTGCGTCGCTGTCACCGATTCAACTGTGGGAACTAGGCTCTCCTCACATAAAGATGGATCAAAGGTAAAAATGAGGAGAATGAGATGTATATAAAGAGAAAAGAATGAGAAGTTATTAAGGTGGTGGAGTTGAATGGGAGGTTGTATTATTAATGGAGTTGAACGGAAAGTTGGATAAAATGTTGGAATAATGGAGTTGAATTGGTGGATTTTATAGAGAATGGAAATTAAATAATAAATAAATAAATAAAGTAGGCTACTTTAAATACAATAAAATAAAAAGAGAAGAGAAATAGTGGAGAATTTACAAAAGAAGACAAAACACTATGTACAATTTTTTTGTTTACTTTTCTAATTTGTATTTTTTTAATAAGAGATATTTACAACAGAAAAATACTATAATATAATATAATTAAAATACAACACAATAATGATTTTTTTGGATTTTTTAATAATTGAGAAAGATAAAAAAATGAGGAAAGAATGAATATGTACAAAAATATACAATGTACAACTAGGTCCCGGAATCCAACTTTTGTAAACGAGCTCCGATTTTAATGAAACCACTTCCGTTGGATAGATAATTTTCTAACTTGAACTTTAAAAGTGAGTTTGGTGAATTCGAAGTTCATACGGAGCGGGAATTTAGCTTGGAAGTTTGACTTTACGGCTTTTTCTCTTTGGGATCTAGGAGCATTTATTTGAGGTAAAATTTGTTTTGCATTTTTGTATTTTTATATACATTGTTATGAACAAGTTAGAGAAAAAATTAGACAAAAATGAATTGAAATGAAATTATTAAAAATACATGAAGTTTTGGGCTATTTACATGTATAAAACTCCTTTATTTTTGCGGCTTTTTATTGTTAATTTATTTTGTACAATCCAATATACAATAATTAGTGTGTTTTATTTACAAGAGTCGTTTTGTTAATTTATTGATTTTATGGACATTTTTCTGGGATTTTACTTGGGGATTTTGCTAATATCAAGATATTGAGATGATGAATCATGGATTCATCATCCCCCTATACTTAAATTTTGCTCGTCCTCGAGCAAATAAAGAATGAATAAGTTGGGTTAACCCCTGACTGTGTATGTGAATACAAGACTTGATCCGTTCAAGAACTCTCGATTTTAGAGATCATAAAATTCTAAGCTAAACCAAGCTCTACTCAAAAGGTATCCAATTTCCCTAATCATCAGACTCTCTTTGTATACATATATTGTAAGGATATGAATTTAAGTGTTGACCGCACTTACAAGAGTAGAGTCACAACGTCACCCAAGATTCCAGTCCTAGAGACTCTCCTAAGGACCCGATCCTCAACACTAGGGAATAAATCATTTCTTGCATCCAATCCACCGTCTCTTTAGATGTCAGACTCAAAAGTATAGATGGAAGGCCAGTTGATGGAGGGCATAAGATTGTGTCATTTCTTATCTCCCTCTCATTGGAACAAGGATTCTCTAAGGTGCCTTATTACTCAACACATATTTTTGGTCTTGATCAGTGCGCCTGTCAAGAGATGTTGGAGCCGTCTGCACTTGTTTTCCTGTAGTACACCGGGGTGTGCCTTTTTTGATTATGTATCGTACCTTCTACACCCAGACTTGTAGCATTTACGACGTAGAGCCCTTTTTTGATGCAAGCCCGACTCCTAGTCCTAATAGCGGTGGTCCAAATGGACACTTTGATATGGTTGGGAGCGCTCGCCTTTGGTGGAAGCTCTTTTGATAATTGATTTTGTGGAATGAGAGCTTTTCTTTAACATTTCATTGCTTTGTAGTATTTTTGCTAGCTCCACTGCTTTTACCAAGAATTGGCGCACACTGATCAACATTTTTTTATTTTATCACACCCTGGCACATAGGTAAATGTCAAGAGATAGTACAAGAACCATGTTCTCATACTGGCTAAAGATGCTGACACTCAAGTTTCATGAAGCCTTCATTGATTTTATCCCATTCTCGAGCATCATCAAATCAAGTCCAAACTCAAATCTGTCATCCCAGTTCCTCAAGTGAAATTTCAACTCATCTCATCATAACTGCAGTCGTGTATGCGAGGTGTTAATCATATTCTTAAGGTGGAGACTATGCATGCAATATAGCACACAAATCTTTCAAACTAGGGAAATGTGAATAATTAAGTCCACCACCCTAATGACTAAGGTTGGTTAACTCAAAATATCAAGACCTCATAAACCAAGTGTTCTTGAACATCACAAGTCTTGTGTGAAAGTGAATTGTGTCAGGGATTAAATCAACTTATTAGTTAGTGTGTTTTTTTCTTTTGTGATATTTTTAGAGAGTTTTTTTTAACCAAAGGAAAAGAAGAAAGTTTTTTTAGAAAAAGTTTTGTCTTTTTTTCAAAAGTGTTTTTTAAAAGATAAGTAAATAAGAAAGGACTTTTTTGCAATTTTTTTAAAGCAGAATAAGGGATTTTTTTTAAATATATTTTTAAGAGATTTTTGTTTTTTCTTTTGAAAAAGTTTTTTTTGTTTTTTACCCAGCCCATTATTATTATATAATATATACAAAAATACGTGAAATTACGAGCTATGACTAAAGTATATATGTAATATATACACGCCCCCTATACTTAGCATGCGCTATGTCCTCAGAGCATAAGAAGCGAGAAAAAGGCATAGCTCGTGCTAAGCGTAGGATGGCTAAAATAATAAATAGTATAGACGTTGATCCGCCCCCCTATACTTAGGATGTAGTCAGCCTATATGTAGAAGAAGAGCAAAAAATGGGGCGGACGAGGTCAAGAGGAGATATGGGTGAGTATATACACATGGTGGGCATCAGTTCCACCTATACTTAGGCTCTTGGTCAGCCTAAGTATACGAAGGAGTAAGTGTGAGAACCGATATGATCTGGAGAATATACAAAGAAGGGAGAATGTACAAGAGCAATGAATCTTCTAAGATGCTGAAAGTTGATGCTACATCTTCATGATGAGTGATATGATGTATCTTCTCTGTGCTCACTCTGTATGAAGTTGATGACCTCGACATGGACTAACTGCTCTTTCGAATCAACAAAATGCTTCAACAGTTGTCCATTCACCACATGAGATTGTGCACCATCCATAAGATCAGCTATCTCAACACTTCCACTCTCGTGCACTTTCTTAACAACAAAGGGACCCGTCCATTTAGATTTGAGCTTCCCATGGAACATCTTCAACCTGGCATTGAACAACCATACCTTTTGTCCAGGGACAAAGTCTTTGCACCTAATGTGCTGATCATGCCATCCATTTACTTTGTCCTTATAAATCAAACTGTTGTCACATGCCCTATTTCGGATTTCCACGAGCTCGTTCAAGTTCAAGTCTCGAAAAGTTTCCCTAGGTGACAACTCCAATTAATCTTCTTAATTGCCCATTCGGATTTATGAATCATTTTTGCGGGCAAATGGCATGGCTTGCCATAGATCATTCTAAATGGTGAAGTACCTGATGGTGTCTTGTAGGCTATCCTATAGGCGCATAGAACTTGGTACAAAAGCTGGGACTAGTTCTTCCTATCAGGACGAAACAATTTTTGCAAAATACTCTTCACCTCTCTGTTCGAAGCCTCTTCCATGTCGTTGGACTGTGGGTGGTAAGGACTAGTAACTCTATGCTCAAATCCATAGTCCTTAGCTAAAGATCTAATATCTCGATTCACAAAGTGGCCACCCCCATAAGATATCAAAAATTTTGGCACCCCGAACCTAGCAATATTATGGTCTCTCACAAACTTACAAACAGTCTTGCTGTCTGTGGTTCCAGTTGGGATAGACTCCATCCATCTGGATAAATAATCAACCGCCAACAATATGTACTCATGTCCTTGGCTGTTGGGAATGGGACCCATAAAATCTATGCCCCATGCATCAAAAACATCACAAATAATCATCAGTTGCATGGGCATCTCAACTCTCTGTCCAACTGTCCCTCCCATCTTTTGACAGATCGGGCACGATCGTACAAAATCAATAGCATCTCTATACAAGGTCGGCCAATACAATCGACATTGAAGTACTTTGTGAGCGGTTCTCTTTCCCGAATGGTGTCCTTCAGCCTCGAGGGAATGACAATATATGAGGACACTCTGGTACTCCTCCTGAGGAATACACCTTCTCCAAACACAATCCAGTCCTTCGAAGAAAAGGAAAGGATCGTCCCAGTGGTATCTCCTCGAATCCGACTTGGGTCGGTCAATGCTGCTCCTAGTCCAACCATGGGGAACCTTCTTGGAGACAAGATAGTTCACCATGTTGGCATACCACGGGAGTGAGTCAATAAGATAAATTGACTCGTCTGGGAAGGTCTCTCTAATCCGCTCATAATCAGGAGAATCTTTAAGTTCAATCTGAGAAAGGTGATCATCCACAACATTCTTTACTCTAGGTTTATCTTTTATCTACAAATCAAATTCTTGTATGAGTAAAATCCACCTAAGAATACGGGCCTTCACGTCCTTCTTTTCCATTAAATATCGAATGGATGTGTGATCAGTGTTGATTGTCACCTTAGAGCCCAAAATATATGATCTGAACTTCTCTAGGGCCCATACTACATCGAGCATTTCCTTTTTAATCACTGTATAATTCTTATGTGTAGGATCTAATACTTTGCTCGCGTAGTGGATCGCAAATGGGGTCCCCTCTCGCCGTTGTCCTAACATAGCTCCTATAGCGAAATCTGAAGCATCAGTCATGATCTCAAAGGGGAGAGACCAGTCAGGAGCTTGTAGGATAGGCGAGGCACAAATCTTCCTCTTCAAGAGCTCAAAGGCCTCCAGACACCTATGATATACAACGAACTCTGTGTCTTTCCCTAAGAGCTCAGTTAGTGGGCGGGCTATCTTTGAAAAATCCTGAATAAATCTTCTATAAAATCCAACATGCCCTAGAAAAGACCTCGCTGACTTCACGTTGGTAGGTGGATCGAGTTTTTTGATCTCCTCCATCTTGGCAGGGTCAACCTCCATTCCCCTTTTGGAGATGACATGCCCCAACACGATAACCTCCGTCACCATAAAGTGACTCTTCTCCCAGGAGAGTACCAGATTCACCTCTCTACACCTCGTGAGGACTCGGTCCAAGTGCGCTAAATATGTATCAAAAGAATCACCATGGACCGATAAGTCATCCATGAACACTTCCAGAAAATCTCCCACCATCTCGGCAAATATGGCTATCATGCACCGCTGAAATGTGCCTGGGGCATTGCAGAGCCCGAATGGCATGAGCCCGAATGGCATGCGCCTGAAAGCATAAGTGCCGAATGGACATGTGAATGTGGTCTATTATTGGTCCTCATGGGCTATGGACATCTAGTTGTAGCCTGAGTACCCGTCAAAAAAACAGAAGAACTCTTTCCCTATGAGTCTCTCCAAGATCTGATCAATAAAAGGCAAGGGAAAGTGATCTTTCTTGGTCGCAACATTCAGGCGCCTGTAATCGACACAGACACGCCAAGACGTGGGTATTCATGTCGCGATCTCTACACCCTCCTTGTTAGTGACCATCTAAATTCTCGACTTCTTCGGGACAACATGAAGTTGGGCCACCCACTTGGAGTCAGAAATAAGGGTATATAAACCCTTCTTTACACCATTTCTCAATCTCTTTCTTCACTACTTCTCGTAGATTGGGGTTAAGTCTCCTTTGGAACTCACGGGAAGGTCTTACATTATCCTCAGTAAAAATGTGGTGCGAGCAGAGAGCGGGGTTAATGCCCACGAAATCCGACATTGTCCAGCCTATTGCTTTGTGGTTCCTATCTAGGACATCTAACAACCTAGACTCATGTTCTAAAGTCAAGTCTGAGCTAATGGTGACATGATATCTCTCTTTGGGTCAGAAAGGCATACTTGAGTGTAGGAGGTAGTGATTTCAGTTCTGGCAATGTGGTATCATCAATCAAATCTGGCTGAACAGAATCTGAATCTGCTTCCGTACTGCATGAAGGTGGGCCAAGCTGAGTAATACTCGCCACCAACTTAGAAGTAAGGGGAGTCAGATCGCCAAAGAAACACGGTAGTTCGGCCAAAGCCGCGTCTAACTCATCATCTATGTCCCATGATCGTTCCGAAGGGGATGGAATTGACAGATCCGGCTGGATCTCTATGGCATCATGAGAATAGGTAGATGCATCTCTCACAAGATCAGACAACACCTGGCAAACTGCATCATCCACTATACCTTTCCAGATGAAAGGGACTCGCCCTGTCCTGAAGGAATCAGTCCCTAAATCCCAACTGTGCTAATCATACTGCAATCTGCCTCTGAAGATGAGTACTCTGTGCTACTCTCTGAATCGGGTCGCTGACACTTGGTTTGCTTCATCTCAAGGTTCACTTCTCCGCTTGGAGAACGGAACTTCATCATTCCCATAGCTGCGACTACGGTCCTAAGGAAGGGTCGTCCAATAATGATCTGAGATTCTCTCCAATGATTGGGGGTCTCCATGTCCAAGACTGTGAAGTCAACCTGATAGTTCTGCCCCTCAATCAAGATAACTATGTTCTTTACTTCTCCCTTTGGTCTCTTCACTGAACGATCTGCAAATCGGAGTAAAGCTCTAGATTTGCGAAGTAGTCCCAACTCCAATTTCTGATATAATGGTAAGGGAAGTAAGTTGATTGAAGAACCGTTATCTAAGAGTGTGCGTGCAAACGCAATGTCATCAGTGTACGACTCTCCACATAGTGAGCACCCATGTCTCTCTTTTTCCTTTACAAAGTCTGATTCTTGAGACAATAGGTTGTGGCTACTGATATGACATGTGTCTTTATATTTCGGTTACTTTTCTTCCTGCTAATCCTTCTAGGTGTGCATCTCACCTTAAGGTATTTTTGGAATGCAGGATGGTTAGCCACATATTCATCAAATGGCACCTTTACAGTGATATTTTCTTTACAAAATCGTGCCATATCGGGGTCATCTTTCTGAATCTTTTTGATGCGCTTTCCTACCATAAGAGCACAGGGGAAAGGGATTTAAGCTAGGGAAACATAGGATGTAGAGTCTGAATCATAAACTGAAAGATCATTCTTTGCATTGAATGAAATAGAGTTCTTCATACATGAGTCCTTTTGATGCAACATGGAATCAGAATCTAAACTATCTTCTACAGGTTGTGGAATAGAAGCTGGAGTGGTATCCGCCACAACCGGAGATGCAAGGTCCTCCGTAGAATCAGAAGTGTATCCATGCTGCTGATGTTGCATACATGATCTCCTCCTCCTCTCTACTCCCTAAATAGAAATCCTCGAATTGTGCTGATGGGACTCTGAAATATGATGCCTCTCCTCCTCATCCTCTGACGACTCCTCAGGTAGAGCTCCAGAGATGCCACTCCTCGTATCCCTTGCCCGGTCAGGTACGGTCATGGTCCTTCCGCTCATGAGTGACATGTGGCTAGCCTCATCACACGAAAGAATATCATGTTCAAATCTAGGAGATGCTGAATAGTATACCTGACCAAAGTGCTGTTGAGAGCTAGTAAGGTTCAGGCTATTGGGGTTAGCCTGAACTTGGGCTGGGATAGAGGTAGAGGGTGCAGTCTGCTCATCTCGCCATCTGGACAGGCGGTTGACTTCCACCCGTAAGTCATGAATCTCGTTCCTGTAGGAACGTAGCTCGTCAAGTATGTGTTGTTGTATATCCACGGGACTAGACGAAGAAGGAAGTGGATAAGACTGGGAAGAAGAACGGGAAGACTGGCCCTGCTGGCCAGTGTACTGCCTCTGCTGCTGTTGGGGTAGCGGGCCCTGTTGGCCTTCCTAGTAATGGCCTTGTCGACCATACTGCTGGTACTTCTGCCACTGCTGCTAGGGTGGCTGGAATCCAAGGATCTGTTGTGAAGGAGGTGGTGTAGAGGTGAATGCGGTGTTGTGAAAGGTCGAAGGACACTGGTAGGTCTGTCGGTCTCCCGTACTTCCCTGCCTGGTAGGGTCCTGAGTATACCATACTCTATTCACCTCCCAAAACGGTGGAGGCTCCTCCTGAACTGTCTCTACTAATGGAGGTGGCTGCTGGAAAGAATGGGTGTAGGATTGGTCCTGCTCCCATGGCTGGGGTTGCCCTGACACCAACTGCTCCTGAATATGGTGAAGTCGGTATATGTGGGTAGAGGGTGCTGTGACGGCAGGTATCCTTATCTTAGATACATTCTCAGTCAACTCCTCCATCAGTTTTTGAAGTTTGGAGACGCTCCGATCTAACTAATCAATCCCCCTATCGATCTTCTTGACAAATGTAAGATTGTCCGCAAGGAGTCCCATGCTAGGGATCACGTCCTAAGAGAGATCGACTACAGCTGATTTTCCCCCTCCAAATGAGAGTGAATTGGGGGACGGTGTATAGGCCCTGCTGGTCACCTGTGAGCGGCTAGTTTCAGCCATCTGCTCGAATACCTTCCAGACGGTATCCGCTCCTCGTGATTATAGCTGCCTCCACAGGCAGCGCTCACTAAACCCTGCATCTCAGGGTTGAGACCAGTGAAGAACGATTGGAATAAGATGTTATCATCTAAATTGTGACAGGGACACTTCTGCAGAATGTCCTTGAATCTTTCCCAAGCATCATAAAAGGCTTCATGGGGTAACTGGGCAAAACTAGTAATGCGCGTCCTCATCATGTTAGTTCTACTCAACGGGTAGAACTTCTTCAGAAGCAGGTCCTTGAAATGGGCATAAGTGGTGACTATAACACCCAAGTTCTTTACCCAGTAGTCAGCTTTGCCACCCAAGCCAAATGGAAAGGCTTTGAGCCTAATATAATCCTGGCTAACATTATGATGTTTAAGGTTAGTACAGATAGGCTCAAAGTACCTTAGCAATGCATATGGCTCCTCAGAAGCATTCCCATCAAAATGTGGCAGCAGGTTCAGAATATGCGGCTTCAACTCAAAATCAATAGTGGGTTCAGTCGGACTCAAGTAGTTTCGAATTTGATATCGTTCGGGGTTGTATGCTGCATCCATTGGTGGTTCGACCCCAACATTCAACTATCCTAATTGAGCTCTCAGTAATGCGTGTTGCTGCTCAGATGCAGCTAATCTGGCAAGTACCATTCTCATTGGGTCTTCATGGTTCTCTTCTTCCTCTTCTTTCTTCATGGGAGGCATTTTTCTTGTGTCTTATTTATGGCCTGAATCAGCAAGGTTTTCTTGATTAGAAGAGGATTTATGAATCAAGATATTCTCATCGAGGCGAAGGTTTTCCTCGGTGAGGTGGGAAGAGAGAAATGGAATGGTTTGAAAGTAACCATCCCGAGAGTGAGTGATTCTGGGCTCAAGAGGGTCATGAGTCTAGGCTGGTCCAAGTTACGCTTGGACCTTTGAAGACGTACTTTTTGGAGGGTTCAACGAGAAATTCGCAAAGTCCGAATAAATATCCCCCCAATCGGCCATCTTCGATGTCAAAAGAATTGATTCGAACACGATATTCAATGAGGCGCTAGTTCTACAGTGCACGTAAATGTACGGAGTGAACTCACACAATACAAACACAATTCAAACCCTCAATTTCACCAACTCAACATGTGAAGGTCGTAAGCGTTCAACCGAATTATCTGGTCAATTTTAGTTGGTGAGAATACAATCTTGGAAAGATAAACAAGCTGTTAGGTGCCCATATTTTCCTACAGACTGGCCTGATTCTGACGACTAGTTTGACCTAATTTCAGCTAATATAGGAGTAAGTACTTACCTTATAAATACAGATACCCGTTCTTTGAGGACTGAGGCGTCCTCTAAACCTCCCACTCTGCTAAGGAAGTCCGGACCGTATAAATACGACTACCCGTATTCCTCACTGAAAATTACTAATCGCCTGAAAATAAAGAACCAGTAGTAAGTAAGAAATCCAGACTTGGCTCTATCCTAGGGTCGTCTCTCTCTCACTTGCAAGTAAAACAAACAATGAGGGCTTTATGCACCCGAGAACAAGGGTTCTATTTATTCCAATTAATTAAATCGACCTGCTCAATTCAGTCCAAATTTTAGAGTTAGGTTATCACTTGAAATTTATATGAACACACAAACACGTCTACTGTTCAGTCCCAATTTCCTTTTGACCTTAAGTTGTAAAACAAGAGGGAAATCGGAAATCAGAATGCAAACGAGAAACTATGATGCATGCTCAAAAGAAGGTATACTTACAGTGAATCCCAGCACTCTCCATGGGTTATGCAAAACTAAATTTGTAAATATTACACTAAATGCATGCATATCGGGAAAACCGCACCTAAACAGTATACTATTAGCGGAGAAGAATTGATTTGATTTTGAGCTAAGTAGTATGTGTCTATGTACGTCTCATTATGAATCTTATAAGATATGTGAATATTTTAAGATATGTGTGTCCTAAATTACGATGGGCACAAACAAATTCGAATCTAAACTACTGTGTGCCTAATCCTTAATTCGCCACTCAAGTCGAGCCCCACCGTCACCGGAGAGTGAAACTTGTCTCGGCACACCACAAATAATGTCCAAGTCTCTTTATATGCGCAGGCTCTCAAACAAGAGCCGTTGTAAATGAGCAAGCTACCAAATAATAACAACAATAATTACAAGAATTTGCAAAAATTTCTCTCGAAGATAAATGAATTATCCTCGCACTTCAGCAGTTGGCGTGTGTCGCGTCCGTCGATCTCCGATGCACTCCAAGTCCACCAGGCCCTCGCAAGGAAAATAAGATTTATATTAGAGAGATAAAAACAAAATATATGCAAGAATATGAAGAGAAATAATTGCGAAAAAATAGAGTAATTACGAGTGGCTCTGGGGTCAGACTACCCGAGTAAATGAAAAACAAAATCCAAATTTTTAAATTAATCCCTAAGTCGTTTGCCTCCCCGGCAACGGTGCCATCTGACGGTTTGCTGAATATGATATTTAATTCAGACACGTTGTAGTACGTGTACTTAGCGATTCATTTAGAACCGAGAGAAGATCTCCGTGAAGAGTGTATCGGCTTAATTTATATCCCAGACAAGTCCGAGGTCGAACACAGGGAGGCAAAGGAACAACTTTGGGTTTAATTCGAAATTTAATATCTAAGTTTTCAGAGTGGATTTTTTATTTTTTTTTCAATGCAAAAAGGATACAAAAAAACAAGATGCGGCCGAATTAAGACAATAAGAAAACACACAACTAGGCCAAATTAATTTAATGTCAAATCAGTTCAATTCAGCTAAATTGAATTTTTTCTAGAATCTTAATCCAGATATGAACACCAAATATATTTTTTTGTATTTTTTGTGTTTAAAAAGCAACAATGAAAAATGCACACTTTTTATGGGTTTTTTCGCAATTTTTCACGCAACCAGTAGGCATAAATTATGAAAAATTTACTAGAGTGATAACATCACGCAAGGAAGCTAAAGTAATATTTTTGGAATTTTTTTACAAATTATGAATATTTTATGGATTTTTTAGTCAAAATAGAGTGATAGTGATTAATTAATTCCTAATAAATGCCCAATATAAAATTAGCCAGAGAAAGAATTATCCCAAATAGATATTTATACAAACAATCCAGGAGAGTTGAAATTTCACAAAAAAGAGGTATGTGGATTTAATTAAAAATAAAATATTAATTTAATTCTATGATTTATTTCAGGCACAAGACAACTCCATTTTGGATGAAATTTTGACAGTAAGTTAAACACGCTTGTAGGCATCATATCTATTTTTTGTGGAATTTTTAGAGCAATCGTGAGTTAGATATCAATTAAAGATCACTAATTGGGTAAAATAGGCAGAATTTTGGCTAAACTTTTTTCATTAATTACCCACAACTCATAAAAATATTAATAAATATTCAGAAAGTAGACAATTAGTTGAACACAATGGTATTTTTCATTAAATGAAAAGACACAAAGTGTATGTCCAAATTAACAGACAAACACAGGGGTATCTATGCAAAAACAGAAAACAATATTTACTACGAAGTCTTCACAGGGATGTTTGAATAATTACACAAACATAAAAAGATATGAGTGCAATTTTTACAAAATAAATAAAAAAATAAAAAGACGAAATATACCTTCTTCTTCCTTCAACGGGTGCGCAGGGGAGAACGCAAAATCGGTGGTTGGCGGCGGCGGCTCGCGCGTGTCTATGGCGAGGAGGGGTGGCACCGCTGTGAGAGGCGGTGGCGGCAGCCTGCTGGCTACACGGCCGCCCGCGGTGGACGCGGGAGGGGGCGCGGGGCACGGTGGGCTGAAGAAGGGGGGAGGGGCGGCCCAGGTGGCAGAGGGAGAGGCGGGTGGCTGACGGCCATTGGCATTGGAGCGGAGGCGGAGAGCGGCCGCCCACGGGTCGTAGGCGACGGTGGAGTGGCCGCCACTAGAGGCTGAACAAGGAGGGGACGACGGGCAGCGGGCGGAACCTGCGCTTGCTGCCTCCTTCCAATTTTTTATTTTTTTTCTTTTTCTGTTGTGATAATTTTTTTGTTTTTTTAGATTTTCATTTTTTTTTAAATTTTGTTTAAATAGGGAATAAGATTAAAAAAATAAGATGGGTTGGTGGTGGTGATAATGAACTAAACAAATGAGGGAAAAAATGATGGTGTGATGGTGGTGGTGGAAGGGATAATATGTGGTGTGCTAAAAAAATTGCAATGATACAAATGATGACAAGATGAAAATAAACTTACCAACGATGGAGACGGTCGCCTATGGTGTTCTTACGAGAGCACGATCTTCGCTCGAATCACCGGCGAGCGATGAGCTCGAGCAGCGCGCTGATGCAGCTGCGATGTTGGCCAAAAAAACAGCGGATCTCACCGGAGAGATGGCTGTCGTCGCTCGACCGCGGTTGCATCACTGTCACTGATTCAACTCTGGAAACTAGGCTATCCTCACATAAAGATGGATCAAAGGTAAAAATGAGGAGAATGAGATGTATATAAAGAGGAAAGAATGAGAAGTTATTAAGGTAATGGAGTTGAATGGGAGGTTGTATTATTAATGGAGTTGAATGGGAAGTTGGAAAAAATAGTGGAATAATGGAGTTGAATTGGTGGTTATTGTAGAGAATGGAAATTAAATAATTAATAAATAAATAAAGTAGGCTACTTTAAATACAATAAAATAAAAAGAGAAGAGAAATAGTGGAGAATTTATGAAAGAAGACAAAACACCATGTATAATTATTTTGTTTACTTTTCTAATTTGTATTTCATTAATAAGAGAAAATTACAACGGAAAAATACTATAAATTAATATAATTAAAATACTATACAACAATGATTTTTTTTAAATTTTTAATAATTGAGAAAGATAAAAAAATGAGGAAAGAATGAATATGTACAAAAATATACGATGTACAAATAGGTCGCAAAACCCATCTTTTGCGAACGAGCTCGGATTTTAATGAAACCACTTTTGTTGGATAGATAATTTTCTAACTTGAACTTTAAAGGTGAGTTTGGTGAATTCGAAGTTCATACGAAGCGGGAATTTAGCTTGGAAGTTGGACTTTAAACATTTTCTATTTGTAATCTAGGAGCATTTATTTGAGGTAAAATTTGTTTTATATTTTTGTATTTTTATATACAATGTTATGAACAAGTTAGATAAAGAATTAGACAAAAATGAATTGAAATGAAATTATTAAAAATACATGAAGTTTTGGGCTATTTACACGTATAAAACTCCTTTATTTTTTCAGCTTTTTATTGTTAATTTATTTTGTAGAATACAATATACAGTAATTAGTGTGTTTTATTTACAAGAGTCATTTTGTTCATTTATTTATTTTATGGATATTTTTTTGGGATTTTACTCAGGGATTTTGCTAATATCAAGATATTGAGATAAAGAATCGCAGATTCATCACCCAACAAAGACAAATTCAACATTAATTTAAACGCTCAATAATTCCCCATGATTAACGTCGGGCGATTCGTCACCCGTCAGATGGCGCCATTGCTGGGGAGGCAAACTTCTTAGTTTTTTTCTAAAAATGTTTTTGTCGGTTTTCCACACTCGGGTAGTCTGACAGCCGAATCTTCGTTGTAAAAATTATATTTTTTCCTACATTTATTTGTTCATATTTATTTTCTATATTTATTTTTATAAATTTTTGAGTCACTCTCTTATATTCTCTCTATTATTTTTCTTGTGAGGTACCCGACGTACGTGGAGCGGTTTCTCACAAAACTGGCACATCTTCACTAACACCTGAAAACTGTAATTAAATTAAGATCGAGTTGAGTCGTGAGAGATCGTAGTGTCTAGGACTTATTTTTCTGCAGTTTTAAATTTTTGTAATTAATTGCTCATTTCTTGCGGTGTTCGTTTGGACTCTCGCATGTGTAACAAGACCTTGAACTATTTTTGTGGTGTGTCGTAGCCTGTTTCACTCTCTGGTGAGGGTGGGGCCTGACTTGAGTGGCGTGCAGGTTAGACCTGCACATACAGCTATTAGAGCTTCTAGAATATTTTATTGTGCTTGTAGAACCTAAGACCAAACCTCACTTTAATCGAGACACACATTGGATCGTTCAAATTAGTCAAAAATTTAACTCATCTCTTCCCTGCTAATAGAAATTTCTGCCAGGTGTGATTTTTATCAGCTTGCATTCGTTTAGAATAATATTTCAATTCTTGTATTGCATCCCACATGGAGATTGCGATGAATCACTATAAGTCTTCTATCTGAGCATACATCATTGTTTTACGTGCATCGACTTTTCTCAAATTTCTCCCTCCTAATTTCTAACATAATTTTAAAGGAATTGGGACTGTACGGTAGATGTGTATTTGTGCTCACATATTTTTTCAGTGATCACCTGATTAAAATTGGGATAATAAATATAGTTGACTTTAATTAACCCACAAAATCGAGAATTTTTACGAGAGAGCAACCCCGATTTTGGATTCTTTTATTTGTCTGAGTGAGTGAGAGATGACACTTAAGGCTAGAGTCCAAATCCGGATTTTCATATTGACTATTGATTCTATAAAAATTATTAGCTACTTCTCAAAGAGGATCTACGAGTAGCCGGTAAATGGTCCAGATTTCCTTAGTAGAGTAGGTGGTTTAAAGGACACTACGTAAGGCTCCATCCTTAAGTATCACGGGTAGCAATTTTACAGTCCATACTTACACTCATACTGCTGAAAGTAGGTGCAACTATTCGTAAGAATTTGGGCCAGTCTTTAAGAAAATTTTTGTCACCTAACATCTTGCTAAATGTTTTCCAAAATTGAATTTATCACAAACTAAAATTGAAAAGATAATTTGCCGAACTCTTGCGGCTTCATTTTGTGAGTTGGTGAACCTAGGCTTGATTTGTGTTTGCATTGGTGTGCGTGAACTGATTTTGAAGGTCAAATGTCATCACATGTGCTATCACCCTCCATGATAAACAATTTTCTTCTTGTGAATATCCTGTGCACTTGCACCAAGATCAACCATGTCGATTCATCATCAACCTCCTTCGACAAATACAGGACAATGGTCCAAGTACACATCTGATCTATATTATGAAAATGAATTTGTCTCGGTCTGGCCCAAATTGTCTAAATCCTTTTCTTTCAAGAATCCTATAACATTTGCGGGAGACATTCATCCTCGGATGAATCCGGCCCACTCTAAAAGTTTCAAGCCACTCTAGTCGAATCATTCAATAAAAGTCACCACAGCCTCATATTTTTCACGTGGATCACCTGAGCATCTGCCATCCACTGAACCATCTTATTCCCAATTTCTCACTAAAACTAATGAACCATTTCAAGATCAAATCACTTCTGAGGCTCATGACTGGCCTAGAGACCAAACCCGATCACACCAGCTGGGGAGGCTCGCACCTAAGGATCATCAATGTTGGATTAATCGTGATGATCAATTCCCTATTGACCAACCTGAGTACCACTCCTTTGATCAGCCTATACATACAGAGGACAAAACGGATGATATCGACACATATGCACCCTGTATAAATCCATTGTTTGGGGATACCATCAAACATGACCATGGAAGTAGGCTCTACTCAAACCAGCATTGCATGCCTTAGCCACGATATGCTACGCATGAGACCCACAGATTCATACAAAATACTTCCACTGAGCATTACCCCTTCCATAATTTATGAGGAGAAATATTCATAATATAATGATCATATATTGGATATTCCAAGAGACTCTCCTCTCAACTCATATAGGTAAATTGAAGATGAAACGACTAGATGTCAAATACAAGAACACGCACCGACTGCTCCCATGATTGATCATGAAAAGATTTTAGAGGTTGATATTTCGAGGATAAATAAGAGATTTGAGTTAATGGAGGAAAAATTTAGAAATTTTGCCGATCGACTAATTTCACTCTCTGGTAGCTCGGATATAAAAATGGATAACGAAAATATTGGTTCTCATGTTGAAAAAATTCTGAGGGTATTCAAAAACCTAGAGAATATGTTTACCCAGGTATCACTCTGACAGTGACACTTCTACATATTACTCCCTTAGGGATGACTCCGACTCTGATTCTGACTCAGCATATCAAAGCCCCTCATCATCTATGGAAAACACCATATCTACACAACACACAGAAAATACCAAAAAAATGAAATATTTAAAAACACCCAAAAAATGAAAATCCAAAAAAATACATAAAAATTTAAACCGAAGACGGTCTGAAGAATTTGAATCTTTCTCTAAGGGAAGCACTAGAGAAAAGACTGATTTTTGAAATTCCCTTTGTACAAACCATTAAACACTTCCCCAACCTTGAAGATTTGTAATGAAAAAATTAGTGATGAAAAAGTCGGATAGGACAAGAACAAAGACTGAAAGACATATCTTGTCAATGGCCACCTCCTTGGTGTTGAGGAGAAAACCCAAGAGCCGCATAGTGAAGCGGTTGCCCAGATTTGACTGTGGAATCAAAGACACAATGTTTACTCATGTTCGAATTGATGACGACTCACCAATTATTGTCCTCCCAGCCTCTGTATTTAACAACCTCAAACTCGGACCTACCAAGAAGATACGAGAGATCATTCAACTGGCTGATCGATCGATAAAGCGGCCGAGAGGTACCACATTACATTCTAAGGTGCTTCGTTCAAAGTAGACTTCACTATCATTGATATTGAGCATCAAGGAGAATTCACCTAGTCTCCAATCATTCTCGGAAAGCCATTCTTAGCATTGCTTAAGGCAATTATTGAGTATGAGACTCAGAAAATCAATTTTACAGCATTGTGAGCAGTTCGATCTCAACAAGTCTTTAAGGAACCACAATTTTATGAGCCAACCCACGAAGCCCTCGACAACCGTAACCATCAAGCAGTAGAAGAGCCCTACCCTATTGTTACACATGAGATAATGGTGGTTGATGAGACTATTGGTTTAGAGACTTTTCCCACTATTCCATTTCCCGTTGCTCTCACCATGGTGAATCAAATATATGACTCATATGATCCTGAGACATATGTATCGGCTCACCTTGAGTCGACCAAAACCTTCTCTAACTATCTTGATCAACTCAACCCAACATAGGAATGCACAAACATCAAGTCAATTGAGAATGAACATGCAGAGACTCTCCCCACCGTTCCATTTCCCACTCCTCTTACCATAGAAAAGTGTTTATTATATGATCCTGAGACATAGCCACGGGCTCACCCTGAGACAACCTTCTCTGACAACCTTGACCAATTCATTCCAACTCAGAAGTGCACCAACATTAAGAAGACTAAGAACAAATACGCGGGACATACACAGACCAAGGAGAAAATTTGCAATGGTTATTCATCTGGAGACTCAAGTATCAGCACCTCACTCCCAAGACCAGCACCTTCACGAAACAAAGTGGTTGCTCCTTCATCTAAAAAGAAATTCTCTTTTGACCTTCTGGAAGAGAAATCGTCTGATGATCCCTCATCAGGTCTGGAAAAGGTAATACATGAGTGAGGTCTGTTCGATAGCTCTTAAACCCTATCTTCACAAGGATCCACATTTTCATTCTCGTTGGATGACTCATGTTTCTCACTATTGTTCATCCAAAGCCAATTCTCCTAGTCTCATTAAATATACTGGAATAATTTCTTATGAGCTAACTGAGACTGGGGCTTTAGAGTATTCATCATCCGAGGATGAATCGCTTCATCCCAAGAAGGAATAAATTCTAAGAAAACAACTGAAGAAGCTAAAGAACAAGAATAGGTGGAGTGCCTCCACTTTGAAATACTTGATGAATATGCATTTCATCATCTTTATTCATTTATTTTAGCTTAAAATCCCTTATAATAAACATATATATAATACTAACTCCATATTCTTACTAACTTGAATATGTGTGTAAATATTGGAAACTTCTTACCATTTTAAACTAAAATAAATAAATAAATAAATAAAAGAAAAATAAAAAAAAAGAAAATAAAAAAGGAAGAGTGTATATATGTAATAGATACAGGCTGACCCGAACCCTGAGAGAAGGTCAAGTCTTGACCTGATCGACAAAAAATAAAGTAGGGGGAGATAGGGTCCTTAATCAGAAAATCCAAAAAAATTGTATGCTGTGTATATTTGTATACTAAACTATTTTATTTGTACATAAATTTACCTCAAACAAAATAATTTTCAAAACAAAAGTTGTAAATAAAAATGTATCCTA
Organism: Ottelia alismoides; assembly: GCA_037367405.1. Taxonomy (NCBI): domain Eukaryota; kingdom Viridiplantae; phylum Streptophyta; class Magnoliopsida; order Alismatales; family Hydrocharitaceae; genus Ottelia; species Ottelia alismoides. The sequence goes on along the minus strand of JAZKJV010000198.1, from coordinate 519,458 downwards.
AATAATAAAAATTTGCACAATCAAATCATGTACAGAATAAAAGCAACCACACTTGGAAAAAGCCACTGAGCGATAATTGAAAGACCAATTCTGGCTCCAAATGATCACAAATTGAACCAAACTCACTTCCATTGTATTCTAAATTAAATTAGCTTTAAAATCGTTGTGATTTCATAATTTTTAGATTTACGGGTGAAAAGTTGGTTTTCCGGGGTGGTTTGTGTCATTTTCCCATGTATTTGTACATATTGTATTTTGTTAATATTTTTACTAATTATTTAAAATAAAAATAAAAAAATATAAATTTTAAAACAAAAATTGATTTCCTTATTTAACCATGTATATAATGTCATATATGTATACAGCATATGTATATAGATAATTTTCTTAACTAACTAACATAAAAAAATTAACATTTAATTTTCAAATTAATATAGTGACGAAAATACAAAAAATTTAGTCAATTTTTGTCAATAATTTTAACACTATTCTTCTTACTTTATATATTTCAATTTTTTCTCTCTTATCTCTTATCTTCATCCAAAAATTCAAAAATTCAAATTTCAATTCCTATCTTTTCTGTTTATATGGCTCCTTCTCCATCATTTCAATTGGATCAATCTTTGGTGAGAGGAGCCCGATCTCCGAGAGTCTTCTTGTCGCAGAAGGGTGCTTAACCTCTCAGCCGTCTGGTGACAACGATTCGGCCTTAGTCGAGGTGATCAAGGTCTTTTCCGCTCCTATGGTGAGTTCCACACTTTTCTTCTCTTATTTCTATCCTAGGTTAATCGTAGTTTTATTCTTCGCATTTTTATTCCGTCATTAATTTTTTTATCTAGATCTTAGATTCCATCACGATTTTGATCCACCTCCGATTCCGATTTTTCATCTCACTTTCTCGATCTCTTCACGTTCTTTTTCTATCTATCACGATCTCTCAACTCCGGTCACGCACGGTGGTCAGAGACTCAGATTCATCTTCCACATCGCAAGGATCTGCATCCACTCATGCGTTCCATTTTGATTTTGGGATCGAGTCATCATGCTCGCATTCTAATTTATTGATAACTAAAAATTTTAAATAAAATAAAATTAAAAAAAATTATTTTTTTCTCTTTCATTCTAACATTTGTTTTTCAGGATCACCTAAAAATAAAAAAATTTAGCAGTTATTTTATTCATCTTTGTTTATGTCTTACATCTACAAATAAAAAAATTAAAATAAAAATAATAAAAAGACTTCATGCGGGGCGGCCCCCGCCACCACCCAGGTGCACCTCAACGTGGTATCTCCGTCGTCGCCCCTCCGTGCACCGTTTATCCAACCGCCAGGAATCTCCAGTCGTCATCGCCAGCCCGCATCGTCGCAGGCGCTACAGCAGCCCCCCGCACTGACAACGTTGTTATGATGCCTGAGCCTCGTTGTAGTAGGCCACCACGCTGCAGTCGACCTCCACCGCCAATGCCAACAGTCGAATCCTCCATGACGCTATGCAGCATCTCCACCATAGGCGCCACCTCCCGCACGCGCTGACGCACGGTCGCCATGTACCTCCACTCCGATAGACCTCCGAGCGCTCCAGTACCATCCTCCCGTTTCCTCCACCAAAGAACGTAGTCTCCACCGACAACCATCAAGGATATCATCACCCTCCATGCCACCATCTTCGTGCAGCAGATCTAATGTCGTCGTTTTTGGAGAGAGAATCGAGGAAGGCGACGCCCTCCGCACTCGCCTGTTGGGAGAGATCGAGGAGAGGGGTGGCGCACCTGTAGCCCCCTCCCAACCTGAAGAAATGAAGAGAAGCCAAGAAACCCTAGGACATTAAGAAACTATTGGAAAATTTGCAACTCTACCCTCCCAAGATTCACATATTAATGAAACACCCCTGCTCCAGCACTTAGCACAAACACATCACGTTTTTTAGGTAATTTATGTTTTTCATCCTGATGTTTATTTCTATTATTTATTTGATGAACAAACATTGAATATTTGCAATTTAGTCCCTGATTTAATGATATTTACTTTGCTTGTTTTTCTTATTGAAATAAATGTTTTTTGTTGCTCAATAAATTCTCCAAAAATCATTCTATGCTCCTGATGTGCGTATCTTTCTAGCATAAAGTTTTCATTGCATTTCATTTCCATTTTTTATTATTAAAAAATCAAAAATGTGTCATTTTATCTTCTTGAAATACAAAAATTCATAAAAACTTGAATATTCCTCTAAAACCTCTAACAAAATAGAGTACTTTTACCTTATTATCTTTTAATTTATGTCCAAATTTCATGCATTAATTCTTTTCAAAATCTAAAAAAATAAAAAACATCAAAAATCCTATAAAAATCACAAGAAATTCTACAAAAATCCAAAAATCGTGATTTTCAGTTCATGTTGTAGATATTTGCATATATTTCATCATAAAAATAATTTCTAGGAGTTTTAGGCTTACAATATTTTTAAGTTGCAAATTATACCAGGCTGTGCATTGTTTCTCATTTTGTCACTATTTGATTTTTAAAAAATTACAACAACATCTGAAAATTCTACAAAAAATTGTCGAAAACATTTCAAAGTCTTTAAAACCCAAAAATATTTTCTCTTGATTTTTCTAAGCATCTTTGATATTATTGAAAAATACAAAAAAAAAGTTTGGTGTACGTGTTTCTTTCTTTGTGCATATCATTCATTATTTGAAAATTAAAAAAATGCAAAAATAAAATCACTAAAATTTGAAAATCAAAAAATAAAAAATAGAAATAAAAAATAAAAATTTCAAAAAGAGTAAAATTTCACAAAATTCATGGATAGTTTGCCTTTGATATTCCTGCTTTCTTTTAATTGATTTTTCATCGATTATTTGAATAACCCTCAGGAATCGTAGCCTCCCTGAGTTCAATCATGTCCTCTATATAGGTAAATAAGTAGCAAAAACATTTCTCTTGCTCCACATTATTTTGCAACATGAGAAGAAGAAAATTGTTTGTTTGATCCAGGATTTTTTGGGGATAACGATGACTCTATATCATTAATAACAATGCCTCGAAGATTTCCTGCTCAACAAAATGGCACCATTGCCAGTGAGATAAAATTAAAAAAACCCTTAAAATCATCTCAACAAAGGCGACATTGTCGAGGAGGCATAGCGAGGGTAGTTAGGTTTCTCCTTTAACCTGCTGTTCTTGGTTGTATATATTTGTGTATATTTTTCCACATTCACTCTATTGTTCATATTCACTGTTTCATTTCTTTTTTTTTCTGCTTATATCTGATAATTGTGTTTCTTACACATTCTCTTCTTTCTTTTTCTTGCAAGGGCCCACGAAGCGAAGGAGGCGATCTTATGAGAGCCGAAGCACCCAAGCGAAGTATAGGTGGCTTGATTCTTCACCGAGCATAGGATAGCATGAGAGGAAGAGAAGAAGAAATGAAGGAGACCAAAAAATTCAAAATTTTATTTATTTATTTATTTTAGCATTTGAACCCTTGTAAATGGATGTTCATTTGTTGTAGGATCTATTTTGCCAAGTGCTAGTGCACTTGAGGGACCTCCCGATTTTGTTTTCGTCGCCTTATTTTTCTTTGTTTCACACAGATTTCGTGAGCTAGCTATTGATTGTTTTAATTAATTTGTTTGAGCCAGGTAACTAATTAGGTCCAAACACCCTAAACAAGAATTTTTGTACCTATAGAATAGAGCGTACTTGGACTTAGTCAAATTAACCTCTTCTTGCCTGTTAATAGAAGCTATTGTTAGGACGGTTCACTTGCATTTGCATATAGGTTAGTTTATTCTTTTATATTTCAATTATGTGAGGATCACTTGCATGTAGAGTGCTGGCGACAAGGTACGCATCTCTAACCCTTGCATGGATGATTGTGTTTAATTGCGCATTGGCATATCCGATCTCCTCCCTTATTTTCACTCACATAAGTTAAAAAGGAAATTGGACACTCGGTAGGCGATTTATTGAAAATACTCAAATCAAGTGATAATTGTCTTAAATTGGGACTACTAAAGAAAATTTGACCCTAAAATGAACGTAAGGAAAAATCAATGTTTTGGGGAGAGTAACACCTCATTGGTTGGTTTGCTTGAGCGAGAGAGTGACCCGCACTCTAAGATAAAACCACACCCAAACTTCCTTTAGACTACTGGTCTTGGGGTTAGTCGTTCTCAAGTGAGGATCTCTCCGATAGCCGGTAAAGCGGCCCGCGACATCCTTAACAAATTGAATTTATCGGGAAGCTGGTAAACGGTCTGCAATTCATACTGGTTGGGAAAGATCTAACTTTGGGATTAGGATAGTCTCTTGGGAGCATTGGGTTCCTAACAGCTCGCTTTAACCCGCTTTGATAGATTGTATTTTCACCAAACTCTAAAAATTGACAAGATAATTGATCAAACCTTCACGGTCTTCACATTGCGTTGAGTTGGTGAACTGGGGGTTTGTATTGTGTTTGATTGCTTGTGTGCATACTAGATCCTTTTGTGCATTTGCACCTTTTTCTCCACATATTTGGACTTGACCTCGTGCTCTTCGAATCCCGCCTTTTGTTTCGAAGATGGCTGACTAGAGTTATTTTAATCCGATCTTCGTGGATACCTCATAACCTCCAGCCGATCCATCTTCCTTTTTCCCGGAGGACTTTACCTCTAATTTTTGTGTATATCCGCCCAACCTATTATTTCAGGAATCAGACGATGATTTTCACCCATCCTCATTCTACTCAACCGACCCTGTGATTTTGGAGTCATCTTTCATGGTATCCACACTTGAGACCCTGAACCAGATGATGGAGCATATGAATTCGAGGATTACAAATATATTTAACATAAATACAAGATAGAATGCTGCTCCACTATTTGAGGATATGGATTTACTTGAGGATAATCATGAGAGCTTGAAATCAAACAAAATACAAAAAATGAGAAAATTAAAAAAAAACAAAAATATTCGGGGAGACACATTGTTGATTCATTTTTTGAGGAGAAGGCACTGCCAAATCATTTTCCCACACAATCATTCATCACATGTCCCAACCGTGACCTCTAGGATTCCATTATATAGACTTCTCTTGGTAATCGTCGTGCATATGCTGATTCTGATCTCCTCCCTTGTATGGAGGAGGTCCAAAAATTCAAAAAAAAATGTTAATTGAACTTGAAGTGATGGCCACCCTTCATGAGATCATTAAAGCCCCACTTCACCAGGCCATGACCCATTTATCTGCTCCTCAACACAAGAAGAGATAGCAAAGAAGCAGATTTGAGTGTCGCATCTTGACCATGGCCACTACCTATGCCATCTCTCACCGTCCGCATTTTAAGAACGGGAACACTGCCACACCTCCTGTGAGTTTCTCCATATCGGACTATTCTTGTGATAACACTCTCCTTGACGGCAGTTTGTCAATCAATATAATACACTTCTCTATGGTACAATCTCTTCATCTTGGACCTCTCAAGAAAACTAGGAAGATAGTTCAATTTGCTGATGGATCTATCAAGAGGCCGAAGGGTATTTTAGAAAACAATATCATTTTTATTCAGGGCATGAACTCCACTTCCGATTTTGTCGTATTCCCCATCGAACGCACCACCCCTGTGGAGCACCCTCCAATCATCCTGGGACGGCCTTTCCTCACCTCTGCGAGAGCCGTTATTGATTATGGATCAGGAGAGATTCGCTTCCATTTTTATGAAGGGAGTGATGTGTTGATCGCTACACCCATTACAGATCATAGACTTGCATCCCACGATAGCATGTTCGTGTTAGCCAACCCCAAGGAATTTGACCTTGATGATAATATCATAGATTCATGTTGTATGTTGGATGATAATGAAACCCAATAATTCCTCTTGAAGGAGGAAGAATTGAAAAGCATTGACTTTGGAATTCCCCCTTCTGGTATGTGCAGATGAATTGATGACATCTGCGGGATTTACACTACAGACACCGTAGAGCGGAAGGCAGACTCTAAGACTAGACGGGACATACATGATTTGACAACTTTCACTGATGAGTTCGTTCCTATTCATCCTGATTAATGTGAGACTGATAAGGCCAAATTTCAATTGATTGCTTTTATAAAGGAATTTAGGCCTTTTAATAAAGATGATGATCCAATGGAGGCTCTTCAGGCAGAAATTGATCCTACTTTTTCTGATAATGATTTCGAGCCTTTTTAATTTGATATTTGTGAGACTTCCTAGGTAGGACATGACCACAATACTTCCAATAATCGATTCATGCACGCATACTCTGATATTGCTGAGGATACATTCTTGGTTGATCCTGATCAATTCATGTCTAATGATGACCCAATTATCGACCTACACCTTATCAGACCCATACCTCAGTTGTCCCGCAAGAAGGTCCTCTTTCGACGTTCTTGACCTTTGTACATATACTTCTCTTGTATATCCTTTCATTTCACTCTTTTTTCTTCCGTTTTATCATTCACCCTTTTCCGTGTGTGTATATATGCTATACTTAGGATGTGCTTTATCCTAAGTATATGAGGGTGAATGATTTGTGTTGTTCATATTCGTTCTATTCATCACTCTTGTTGTTGCCTATACATAGGGATACTCTACCCAAAGTATGGGTGGTGATGTTTTTCATATCATTTTTTTTGTTTTTGAGTCCTTACATTCTCTGCATCGATTTTCCACTTTTCTATGGTCTTCTATACTTAGGATTACTTGATCCTAAGTATAAGGGGAATCACAGACCTCTATTATTTTCATTTTCTCTTTAATTCATTGTAGCATAGGAGTCTTTTCACTTCTTTATACTTAGCACGAGTTATGTCTTCCTTTGCCGCTATCTACTAACTATGAAGACATAGTTCGAGCTAAGGATAGGGGGTGTCGTATATATTGTATATATATACTTTAGATATAACTTGTACTTTTATGTTTATTTTTGGGGATATGTATATAAATTCATAAAATCAACATGTGTATATAGACTTTGATCACCATTCAAAAAAAACAAAAAATACAAAAAAAAACAACAAAAAACAAAAAAAAATAACAACAACAACAAAAACAACAAAAAAACAAAAAAAAGACTTATATATACTTGCATATATTTTACTAACCCTTTTTCCTTTTTGAAAAAAAACTACAAAACCAAAAATATATAAAAAGTTGCATAAAAAACTCTTTTTGCATGTGCATCATTTTTCGTTTCTTTTCTAAAACCCATAAAAAGGTCAAAATTAGAAAACTGTTTAAAAAAATTGTTTTCTTTTTGTATTTGCATGTTTATTTTTCAGGTTTAGTATTGACATTTAAACTAAGTCTAGAATATAATTGAAGAATGGAACTTAGTTGGACCATAATCCACTTAATTTCAGAGGAACTTTATAAGAACTGAAGTTAAGACTTTTCAGGTCCTAGTGACTTAATTCTTTGAGTCCATTAAACTATGTTAACATGTCATCTTGATTAGTCTAAGTCGAATATTTAACAACACACGCATGATTCTATTCAGACCGTGGCTTATCTTGGACAAGCACTATATACGTAGCTCTTCATGGAGGAGGTAGTGAGGAGGCAGAATCTTTTGGCTTGGAGTAGCATAAGAGGGTAGTACATTTAGGCAAAACCTCTGTCTTCCTCTAGGGAAGAAAATCCGTCTCAACCTGGTCTAGCGATGTTGAGGTCTAAAGATAGGATGCTGTGGGGTTGCAATAATGCTTCAAAAGAGGGATAGTCTACTAGCTCAAGAGGAAAAACTCCTTATGTACATGTTGCACCTTGTATATATTTTCAAAAAAAAAAGAGAAAAAAATGCAGAATCTGCAAAAGTGGATAGGCCTGATTGAAAAGTAAAATGCCCGCCGGAGTGTATATACAAGGATAAAAAAAGAGAAATTAATAAGAGCTTCAAAGTCAAATATTTGTAAGCTTGCAGCTGGATGACATGGCTACACTTGTCATGCATCCAAGGATAGTTATCTACACTAGCTACCGTCCATTATTTTCTCCATCTCCTCTTCCTGAGCTGGTTGTACTTGAACATAGAAGGGAATATCCCTGCTCCTCTAGGAAAGAATTGCTAGATCGAGGGAGTAGAGTTACCTTGTTTAGGGAGGCTGTTTCTTTGCTACTTTTGAGATGGGGAGCTATATATTTCACTTACACCATACAAGTAAAGATTCATAATCATAAGAATTTGTGTATGTAGACTTGTTCTAGCCAGACTGTTGAGGAGACCTGAATAGGAGTCTTATGGAACTTAGAGGCTATTAGGTTTAAAATCCATTTCCCATGAAGGTTCTGCCACACTAATAATCCAAAGGTCTGACAGAGCTCCATACTACAATTTTATGAAGATAAGATTAATATTCAATATTGTCCTAATTTCTTCATTTTTCGTTTCTTTTTCTTTTTATTCACTTATTCTTTCAAATATGTGTTTGCTAAGGGACTAGCAAAGGTAAAGTATAGGGGGGTGATGAATCTGCATTTCATCATCTTTATTCATTTATTTTAGCTTAAAATCTCTTATAAAACACATGTATATAATACTCAGTCCATGTTCTTACTAACTTGCATCTGTGTGTAAATATTGTACACTTCTTACCATTTCAACCAAAAATAAATAAAGAAAGAAAGGAAAAATAAAGAAAAGAAAATAAAAAACGGAAGACTATATAAATGTAATATATACATGCTGACCTAAACCCCGAGAGAAGGTCAAGTCTTGACATGATTGACCGGAAATAAAGTAGGGGGAGATAGGGTCCTTAATTAGAAAATCCAAAAAAAATGTGTAATGTGTATATTTGTATAATACACTATTTTATTTGTACATAAATTGACCTCAAACAAATTAATTTTCAAAACAAAAGTTGTAAATAAAAATGTATCCTAAATAATAAAAATAATTTCACAATCAAATCATGTACAGAATAAAAGCAACCACACTTAGAAAAAGCCACTGTTCGATAATTGAAAGACCAATTCCGGCTCCATATGAACTCAAATTCAATCAAACTCACATCCATTGTATTATAAATTCTCATAATTTTTTGAGTTAGGGGTAAAAAGTTGGTTTTCTGGGGTGGTGTGTAATTTTCCCATGTATTTGTACATATTGTATTATGTAAAACAAAAATAAAAAATATATTAATGTTAAAACAAAAAAATAATTTCCTTATTTAACCAAGTATATAATGTCATATATGTATATATATCATATGTATATAGTTAATTTTCTTAACTAACTATCACAAAAAATAAACAAACATTTAATTTTCAAATTAATAAAGTTACGAAAATGCAAAAAATCGTTAATTTTTGTAAAACATTTTAACACTAATCTTTTTACTTCGTCTCATTTCAATTTTTTTCTCTTATCTCTTATCTTCATCCAAAAATTCAAAAATTTAAATTTCAATTCCTATCTTTTCTATTTATGTGGCTACTTCTCCATCATTTCAATTGGATCAATCTTTAATGAGAGGAGCCCGATGGACAAGAGTCTTCTTGTCGCAGAAGGGTGCCTAGCCTCCGAGATGTCCGGTGACAGCCAGTCGGCCTTCGTCGAGGTGATCAAGGTCTTTTCTGCTCCTAAGGTGTGATCCACACTTTTGTTCTCTTATTTTTATCGTAAGTTAATCGTAGTTTTATTTTTCACATTTTTATTCTGTCGTCAATTTTTTTATTTAGATCTTAGAATCCATCACGATTTTGATACACCTTCGACTCCGATTTTTCATTTCACTTTCTCGATCTCTTCACGTTCTTTTCTACCTATCACGATCTGTCAACTCTGGCCACGCACGGTGGTCGGAGACTCGGATTCATCTTCCACATCGCAAGGATCCGCATCCACTCATGCATTCCATTTTGGTTTTGGGATCGAGTCATCATACTCGCTTACTAATTTGTTGATAAATAAAAATTTTAAAAAAATAAATTTAAAAAATACATATTTTCTCTTTCTCTCTAACATTTGTTTTGCAAGATCACCTAAAAAAGAAAAAAATAAAAAAGTATTTGTTGTTTCTATTCTAAATAAATAAAAAATAAAATAAAAAGAAATAAAAACTAAAAAAATAATAAAAAAAGCTTCACGTGGGGCGGCCCTGGCCACCACCCAGGCACGCCTCAGTGCGGCATCTCCGCTGCCGCCCCTTCGAGCATTGTCTCTCCAACCGCCTAGAATCTACAGTCTTCATGGCCAACCCGCCTCGCTGTAGGAGCTGCAACAGCCCCTCACACCGACAATGTTGTCTATCGACGCCTGGGCCTCGTAGTAACAGGCCGCCATGCTGTACTTGACCTCCACCTCCATTGCTGACAGTTACACCTTCCACGGCACTGCGCAATGCCTCCACCGCAAGCGCCACTGCTCCTACGTGCCGACGTGCGATCGCTGCGCGCCTCCACCGTTGCAGACCTCCGTGCGCTCCAATGCCATCCTTTAGTTTCCTCTGCCCAAGAACACTTCTGTCGACGACAACCATCGAGGATATCATCGCCCTCTACGCCACCATCTTCTTGCGACAGATTTAACACCGCTTTCATTTTCGGAGAGAGAATCGAGGAAGGCGACGCCCTCCACGCCCGCTTGTTGTTAGAGATCGAGGAGAGGGGCAACGCACATGTAGCCCCCTCCCAACTTGAAGAAACGAAGATAAGCCAAGAAACCCTATGGCATTAAGAAAATATTAGAAAATTTGTAACTCTACCTTCAGAAGATTTGCATATTATAAAAACACCCCTACTCCAGCGCTTAGCATGTGTACAACACGTAACATTGGGTAATTTACATTTTTCATCCTGATGTTTTTTTCTGTTATTTATTTGATGAACATACATTTGAATATTTGTAATTTAGTCCCTGATTTCCAGACCTTTATTTTGCTTGTTTTTCTTATTGAAAAAAATGTTTTGTTGCTCAACAAATTTTCCAAAAATCATGTTATGCTCCTAATGTTTGTATCTTTCTAGCATAAAGTATTTATTACATTTCATTTCCTTTTGTTATTATTAAAAAATAAAAAATAGTGTCATTTTATCTACCTGAAATACAACAATTCAAAAAATTTGAATATTTGTCTAAAAATTTAAAAAAATTACAGTAGTTTTACTTTATTGCTTTTAATTTCTATCCAAATTTTACGCAATAATTCTTTTGAAAATCCGAAAAAAATGAAAACCATCAAAAAGCTTATAAAAATCACAGAAAATTCTACAAAAATCCAAAAATCGTTATTTCAGTTCTTGTTTGTGGATATTTACATATATTTCATCATAAAAATAATTGCCACGAGTTTTGGGCACTAGAAATATTTTTAAGTTGCTAATTACTCCAGGATGTGCACTGTTTCTCATTTTTATCACTGTTTGATTTTTAAAAAATACAACAACATGTGAAAATTCTACAAAAATTGCCAAAAACATTTCAAAGTCTTTAAAACCCAAAAATAATTTCTTTGGATTTTTTTGAGCATCTTTGATATAATTGAAAAATACAAAAAAAGTTTGGTGTGCGTGTTTCTTTCTTTGTGTATATTGTTCATTATTTGAAAATTTAAAAAAATTGCAAAATTAAAAATCTAAAAATAGAAAAAAAACCAAAAAATAGAAAAATTAAAAAGAGAAAAATTCCTCAAAAATCAATGATAGTTTGCCTTTGAGATTCCTACTTTTTATCTTAATTGATTTTTCGTTGATTATTTGAATAACCCTCGGAATTGTGGCCTCCCTGGATTTGATCATGTCCTCTATACAGGTAAATAAGTAGCAAAAACATTTCTCTTGCTCCACATTATTTTCTATAATTATTTAGTAGTGAGAGAAGAAAAAAATTGTTTGTTTGATATGAGATTTTTTGTGATAACGACGACTCTGTATCATTAATAACCACTCCTCGAAGATTTCCTGCTCAACAATACTATTCCCCTGAGGATAACTCCGATGATGGTTATCTTTCTTCTGACTCATACGCTTCATCTACACTCCAGCATGATTTCCCTGAGGATAACATGTATAACGGTTTTGAATCATATGCTTCATCTCCTTCTTATCATTACGATCTCCCACTACATGCTCACAAAAAGATCAGCTGAAAACCATCTTAATCATCAACTACCCTCCATCCCTCCCGTCCCCATCGGTCTCCTTGTACATCTTCTTCCTCTACTTAGGCCAAGGCCTAAGTATGGGGGGGGGGGACCGATGCCATCTATACATACCATTCTCCCCACCTCACGATCGCCTCATTTCTACCCTTCTTCTATACTTAGGCTGACCAAAGCCTAAGTATAGGAGGAATCGATTCCCATTTGTATATACTCTCCTCACTCACATATCCCGACCACCTCATTTTTGCACTTCTTCTATACTTAGATTGTTCACAGTCTAAGTATAAGGGGTTGGTCGTTATATCTTTTTCTTTTCTTTTTCACTCACTTACGCTTAGACTGAGCTAAGTCTTCTCTACACTTCTTGTGCTCTGAGGACACAACACTCGCTAAGTATAGGGAGGTGGTATATATTCTGTGTATATATTTTACCCATAGCTCGTACTTTCGCATAAGTCTATATGTACTGATGGGGTGGGTAACTAACATTAAAAAAACAAAGTTTTGCTACTAACACTGAGTGTATCCAACCAATTTTTTGAAAAAAAACTTCTTATTGATTTTGCATAAAAAATTCAAAAAAAAGAAATAAAAAAAGAGAGAAAGAAATCACAAAAATGACACGAAAAAAAATTGTATCTGCATTTCACACACTTGCACTTCATTAAGCAATACATTCATTGCATTTATGAAAAGTCCATGGATTCTGAACCGAATTATGAGCAGAAATTACAAAAATTTCTGCTCATAAAAATTCCATTATTTGGATGCATGATGCATTCATTTCATTATAATTGACATCTCCGCCATGTTTCCTATTTTCCGGACATCGTTTGATTGAAGATTGTATTTAAGTCCCTAAAATGGGCCACATTTGCATTTTGCATCTCAAAATTGCATTAAAAATACAAAAATACCATCTTGAAAATCGTGCACAAACTTTGATAGACAAAATTCTGGGTTATTCCTTTGCCTCCTTGAGTTTGACCTTGGGACTTGCCCAAGTAAAATAAACATTAAACCACTTCGAATAAAATTGATTAATTTATTTTGGTTAATTTCTTGACTGATTCCGATTGCATGACAACGACAAATTCAATATTAATTTAAACGCTCGATAATTCCCCATAATTAATGTAGGACGATTCATGACCCGTCAAGACCCTAGCCCCAGCACCAGTAGTTCCAACCTTACTTTCAGTCTCCACCACACTTCCACAACTGGAGACATGTAGAGTTGCAGATGCAGTCTGCATATTTTATCTAGGTTACTATGTGATGTTTTATGCAATATTTGTTTGTTTGATAATCTTTGATTTATTTTACTCTATTTCTTTTATGCCAAGGCCTGTTGATTTGAGGATGCTCGAAGTGGAACGGAGGCTGGAAGCTCAGAGTGGAGTTCATGATGAGAGAGCTGCATAAGATTCCATCAAGCTACTTTTGAAGATAATCTTGTTGTGTATATTATTTTTTATACATGGACTATGGACTATATTGTTTGGTGTGTTGAGTCTGTTTCACCCTTTCTTGGGTGGGACTCAACTTGAGTGGCCGATATTTGGGTTTAGGAACATGGCTTCTAGAGCTTCTTTAGATTTGATCTTTTTTGTGCTTGATCCCTAATATAGGGCGCACTAATTTTATTTTAGCATATTCACTTATCTAAGATTCATGAGACACACTCAATCTACATTTAACCTAGCCTAAAATTAATTAATTCTTTTCCTGCTAATAGAACACATGATTAGGTGCGGTTTTTCATTGACTTGCATGCATTTTGACATATTTCTATTCAGCTCTGCACGTGCATGGAGAGAGCTAGTTTCATTGTATGTTTTTCTCTTGAGCATACATAATGAACTTTATGTTTGCATGGCTTTTATTTTATCCTTACCTCATGTTTTATCACTTCGTATCTAAAAGAAATGGGATTGTACGGTAGACGATGCAGTATGTGCTCAGATTTATTAATTAGGCGAGGACCTAATCTCTAAAAATGGGACTGTTAATGAAAGTTGATAACTAAAATGGAGCTAAAATCGATCTTGTATTGGGAGAGCAAACCCCTCATTATTTGTAGGATTATTTTACATCTTGAGAGATGAGGACACATCCATGGGATAGTGCCCAAATCCTACTTAAACATTCTCGTAATGAACTCGAATTTTGTATTATCACCAATAAAAGAGACAAGACAATTAGAACATACTTTTTAGTCTTCATGATGTGTGTTGGTGAAATTATCAGGTTTAGTTGATTTCGTGTGACTTTACTTAATCATCTCAAAACCCTAGCTCCATTTCATCCCCTATGATTCATTCATATTGAGATTCGGCTAGCCCTGATCCCTCCATCCCTTAGCTTCCGATTCTTTATACATAGCCTCATTTTCTGCCTAAGTATATAGGGGTTCCATTTCCTTTTAATTGTTCCCCTCGGGTCCTCTATTTTTCTTTCATTTCTACACTTAAGCTATTCCTAAGCTTAAGTATTGGGGACCCAAGTCTCTATATTCTTCTGACTGTTATTTTCACTCAATCACCTTTATTGTGCTAATTTTTCGGTTCTATACATTTTCTTTACACTTAGTATGAGCAATGGCTTCATATTACTTTGTGCTACGAGAACAAAGCACCAACTAAGTATAGGGGGTGTATAGTATATATATTTCTTATATACTTTAGCTGTAGCTCATAATTTTAAACTCTTTGGGTTACGGATATTATATTATATTCTTGGTGGTAATTTTTATACAAAATGTTTTGAAATGATTTTTGAAAACTTTATATATATTTGACATGGTTTTCAAATGTTTTACATGGTTTGTGAAATACGATTTGACTTGTTTGAAAATCTTTGTTAAATATTTAGAAAACCTATACTTATGTGACATGGTTTTTAAAAAGTTTTCAAAATATTTTTCAAAATTCAAGGGGGTAACTGGAATAAATTTGTAAATAAAGATTAACACTTGTGTCTCTTCAGTTTCTTTCTTGTGTATTGAGTATCTAAGAGGATGTGATTGTTCATTGAACCGTCGGATTTTAGTATTTATAGGGTTTTCTAGCCTTTGATCTTTCACAAGAGTTGAGCAAGGAACAAAGCCTGGATCTAAACTCTATATTTTGGAAGATCACGTCGATAAAGAGTTCTTTGAGATGAGCGATGCCTCTTCAGGAAGATAGCATTTTACTAGAGGAGTTTGATATGGAAGATCATGTACCTTTCTTTGAGGATATTCCGTCAGCTGAGTGTCACCTTATTTGTAAGTTAGGTAATCCTCTTGCATGTAGTTTCTTTTTCTTATGGAAAACCCATAGATCAGTTGCAGGAGCCAAGGGTTGGATATGTTTTCCTTCTATTTTAGAGAAATTCAGATCTTCTCATGTTGATATGAACATTACATTTGAGGAAGAATGCCATCATTTTAGGTGATTCATTGTCCAAGTCGATAAAGATTTATCATATTCAGATTCAGGGATTTATTCTGTGAGGAAAAAGCAAGTAAAGCATAAGGCAATTCAAACCTTGAAGAGTCATACAAGATTGTTGTGATTGGGGTACTGAAGTGAGTTGTGTTGTGTTTGGGGTATCCTTGTATCAGTCTCGTTGTAGTCCGTTGATCTTTGTTTTAAGGGTGCCTATTCTGTTCTTTTCAATAAAAATTCTTTCAATGACCTTTAACTTTTTAGTCTGCTAACTTTTTAATTTGGTGCCATTCCCTAATACTTTCACTATGCACTCAAGGCTTGAGATTGACTTTGACACTTGTTTAAAGAAGTCAAGAGATTTAAAGTCAACCTGTCTTAATCTTTGGAGTCCTGGACTTAAAAAAATTCACACTCCCCTAGTTAGAAGATATGTGCTATATTGCATGTTTAATCTCCCTTAAAGAGAATTTAACTGTCACATCACATGCATGACTACATTCATGATTGAGATGAGTCAAGGTATCACTTGAGGAACTGGGATTTGAGGCTTGAGTTTGTACTTGATCAAGATGATGTTCAAAATTGGGATAAAGTTAATGAAGGCTTCATGAAACCTTAGTGTCAGCATCATAACCAATATGGGACATGGTTCTCATACTACCTCATGACTTTGACCTAAAGTGCAAGAGTGTGATAACATTAAATTGATAAGTTGATCAATGTGCACCAATCCTTTGTAAAAGCAGTGGAGCTAGCCAACAAGAAAGGAAGTTCCCTCACAAAAAATGATGATGATGAAGCTCATTACGTTACAAAGCTACATCATATGAGATTACATTCAAGGCAAGCACTCCCAAACTTTTAAGTGTCCAGTAGGAGAAAATCTTAGTCTTTTATGAGTCGGGCTAGCACCTCAAAAAGGGCTCTGCATCGTTAACGCTACAAGTCTGGGTGCAAGTATATTAGAAACTTTAAAAAGACGCACCCCAGTGTACTCCTGGGAAAACAAGTACATACGACTCAATCTCTTTTGATGGACATATTGATTGACACTAAAAAATATACAAATGTGTTGAGTATGTGTACTTGAGTGAAACCTTATTCTAATGAGAGGAAGAGAAAAGAATGACACAATCATATTTTCATCCATTATCTGGCCTGCCATCTACACTTTTAAGTCTGACGAACTAAAGAGATGGCGGATTCAAGCAAGACTATATTTATTCCCTAGTGTTGAGGGTTGGTCTTTATGAGAGCTTCTAAGATTGTAACTTTTGGTGAAATTTTGACTCTACTCTTGTCGATGCAGTAAACACTAAGTCATACATCTTATATTTATGTAATCACTAAGAGTCGGATAATTAAGGATGTAGAATTCCTTTTGATTAATATATGGTTCATCTTAGAATCTAAGGATTTCTAAACCAAAATGTTATAGGTCAATTCAAGCCCTGTATACTCACATGCACATGTCAGGGAGTTCACTAAAACAATTTAACTCTCTAAGTTATCCTTTATTTATTAGCTTGAGTACGAGATTAGATTAAATATATACATGATAAATCTCGTATTTATCATTATTATTCGTTAATATTATATCTCTTGATTAAGAATATCACCAAAATTCTTTATCATTTAATCTTACTTATTAATTTATGTGTTGTCCATAAATAACCCTAATTATATTATATTATATTATATGAACCTATTAATATGCTAATATTTTATGTATTCATTTCTAATTAAAAAAACAGGAAAAGAAAATAAAAGAAAAATGTTTTCATGATTTAATTACTTGTTTAATTTTTATCTATGTACAAATGACTCCAATTCTCTTTGATTTATTATAAAAATTACAGATTTCATCGAGATCTACAACTTTTATGTTCAATATTTTTCTCGATTCAACTCCTAATAATTTTATTTCAATTTATCTATGATTTTGTGAATTTACCTTAATTCAGATTGGGCCATGTGGCTTCACAGATGCACGTCACGTGACCCTTTTCTTTATCGCCACCTACATCCCTTGGTAGCCGTATCTTGTTATCCATACATCACATCAGGACCCTTCAATGGTGCTTCAATATTAACCTCATGATATGAACCCCGGATGAGATTGCAACCATCAGATTCCACTCAAAGGGGGACCATTTGATCTGATCAAAGGGTCAACCTTTCATCGTCTTCCCCAAATTGTTCTTAAAAGCACCTGCAACTTCTCCAAACCACCCAACATCATTCCCTTCTCTCGACGTCCCCAAACCCTTTCTCCATGATCTAGACACCTCTTGACGATGGCCTAAGTTTCATCATTTATGCCTGACATCCCATTTCTATCACATGTTGTTATCCATTGGTTAAATCGACGGTTGAAACTGATCAGAATCCACTTGCAAACTGTTGTTCTATATCTCAAAATATTTCCTCTCCACCCACATGGGAGGTGGTCCATCCTTGTACCAAAATTCCAAAAATTCCAAAAAAATTACAGTGCATTCATTTCATTATAATTGACATCTCGGCCATGTTTCCTATTTTCCGGACGTTGTTTGATTGAAAATTGTATTTTAGTCCCTAAAATTGGTCACATTTGCATTTTGCATCTCAAAATTGCATTAAAAATACAAAAAATACCATCTTGAAAATCGTATACAAACTTTGATAGACAAAATTCTAGGTTTTTCCTTTGCCTCCTTGAGTTCGACCTTGGGACTTGCCCAAGTAAAATAAACATTAAACCACTTCGAATAAAATTGATTGATTTATTTTGGTTAATTTCTTGACCAATTCTGATTGCATGACAACGACAAATTCAATATTAATTTAAATGCTTGATAATTCCCCATAATTAATGTAGAGCGATTCACGACCCATCAAGACCCCAGCACCAACACCAGTAGTTCCAACCTCACTTTCAGTCTCCACCACACTTCCAGAACTGGATACATGTACAACTGGAGATGCAGTCTGCATATTTTATCTAGGTCACTATGTAATGTTTTATGCAATATTTGTTTGTTTGATAATCTTTGATTTATTTAACTCTATTTCTTTTATGGAAAGGCCTGTTGATTCGAGGATGCTCGAAGTGGAACGGAGGCTGGAAGCTCAGAGTGGAGTTCTTGATGAGAGAGCTGCATAAGATGAAATCAAACAACTTTGAAGATTATCTTGTTGTGTACATTATTTTTTTATACCTGGACTATGGACTATATTGTTTGGTGTTGAGTTTGTGTCACCATTTCTAGGGTGGGACTGAACTTGAGTGCCCGATATTTGGGATAAGGAACATGGCTTCTAGAGCTTCTTTAGATTTGATCTTTTTTTGTGCTTGATCCCTAATATAGGGCGCACTAATTTCATTTTAGCATATTCACTTATATCTAAGATTCATGAGACACACTCAATCTATGTTTAACCTAGCCCAAAATAATTTAATTCTTCTCCCGCTAATAGAACACATGATTAGGTGCGGTTTTTCATTGACTTGAATTCATTTTGACATATTTCTATTCAGCTCTGTACGTGCATGGAGAGAGCTAGTTTCACTGTATGTTTTTCTCTTGAGCATACATAATGAACTTTTTGTTTGCATTGCTTTTCTTTTATCCTTACCTCATGTTTTATCACTTTGTATCTAAAAGAAATGGGACTGTACGGTAGACGATGCAGTATGTGCTCAGATTTATTAATTAGGCGACGACCTAATCTCTAAAAATGGGACTGTTTATGAAAGTTGACAACTAAAATGGATCTAAAATCGATCTCGTATTGGGAGAGCAAACCCCTCATTATTTGTAGGATTATTTTACATCTTGAGAGATGAGGACACATCCATAGGATAGTGCCCAAATACTACTTAAACATTCTCATAATGAAGTCGAATTTTGTATTATCACCAATAGAAGAGACACGACAATTAGAACATCATTTTAGTCGTCATGATGTGTGTTGGTGAAATTATCAGGTTTGGTTGATTTCGTGTGACTTTACTTAATCATCTCAAAACCCTAGCTCCATTTCATCCCCTAAGATTCATTCATATTGAGATTCTGCTAGCCATGATACCTCCATCCCTTAGCTTCCTATTCTTTATACTTAGGCTCATTTTCTGCCTAAGTATATAGGGGTTCCATTTCCTTCTGATTGTTCCCCTCGGGTCCTCTATTTTTCTTTCATTTCTACACTTAAGCTATTCCCCAGCTTAAGTATTGAGGACCCAAGTCTCTATATTCTTATGACTGTTATTTTCAATCTCCTTTATTGTGCTAATTTTTCGGTTCTATACATTTTCTTTTCACTTAGTATGAGCAATGGCTTCATATCACTTTGTGCTACGAGAACAAAGCACCAACTATGTATAGTGGGTGTATCGTATACATATTTCATAGATACTTTAGCCGTAGCTCATAATTTTAAAATGTTTGGGTTACGGATATTATATTATATTCTTGGAGGTAATTTCTATACAAAATGTTTTGAAATGATTTTTAAAAACTTTATATATATTTGACATGGTTTACAAATTTTTACATGGTTTGTGAAATACGATTTGGCTGGTTTGAAAATATTTGTTAAATATTTAGAAAACCTATACATATGGGACATGGTTTGTAAAAAGTTTTCAAAATGTTTTTCAAACTTCAAGGGGGTAACTGGAATAAATTTGTAAATAAAGATTAACAATTGTGTCTCTTCAGTTTCCTCCTAATGTATTGAGTATCTAAGAGGATGTGATTGTTCACTGAACCATCGGATTTTAGTATTTATAAGGTTTTCTAGCCTTTGATCTTTCACAAGAGTTCAGCATGGAAGAAAGCCTGGATCTAAACTCTATATTTTGGAAGATCGAGTCGATAAAGAGTTCTTTGAGAAGAGCGATGCCTCTTCAGGAAGATAACATTTTACTAGAGGAGTTAGATATGGAAGAGCATGTACCTTTCTTTGAGGATATCCAGTCAGCTGAGTGTCACCTTATTTGTAAGTTAGGTAATCCTCTTGCATGTAGTTTCTTTTTCTTAAGGAAAACCCATAGATCAGTTGCAGGAGCCAAGGGTTGGATATGTTTTCCTTTTATTTTAGAGAAATTCATATCTTCTCATGTTGATACGAACATTACATTTGAGGAAGAATGCCATCATTGTAGGCGATTCATTATCCAAGTCGACAAAGATTTATCATATTCCGATTCAGGGATTTATTATGTGAGGAAAAAGCAAGTAAAGCATAAGGAAGCATGTGATTTCAAACCTTGAAGAGTCATACAAGATTGTTGTGATTGGGGAACTGATGTGAGTTGTGTTGTGTTTGGGGTATCCTTGTATCAGTCTTGTTGTAGTCCGTTTAGCTTTGTTTTAAGGGTGCCCATTCTGTACTTTTCAATAAAAATTCTTTCAATGACCTTTACCTTTTTAATCTGCTATCTTTTTAATTTGGTGCCTATCCCTAATACTTTCACTATGCACTCAAGGCTTGAGATGGACTTTGACACTTGTTTAAAGAAGTCAAATAAAGTTAACCTATCTTAATCATTGGAGTCCTGGACTTAAAAAAATTCACACTTCCCTAGTAAGAAGATATGTGCTATATTGCATGTTTAATCTCCCTTAAAGAGAATTTCACTATCACATCACATGCACGACTACATTCATGATTGAGATTAGTCAAGGTATCACTTGAGGAACTGGGATTTGAGGCTTGAGTTTGTACTTGATCAAGATGATGTTCGAAAATGGGATAAAGTTAGTGAAGGCTTCATGAAACCTTAGTGTCAGCATCATAACCAGTATGGGACATGGTTCTCATACTAGCTCATGACTTTGACCTAAAGTGCCAGGGTGTGATAACATTAAATTGATAAGTTGATCAATGTGCACCAATGCTTTGTAAAAGCAGTGGAGCTAGCCAACAAGAAAGGAAGTTCCCTCACAAAAAATGATGATGATGAAGCTCATTACGTTATAAAGATACATCATATGAGCTTACAATCAATGCAAGCACTCCCAACCTTTTAAGTGTCCAGTTGGAGAAAATCATAGGCTTTTATGTGTCGGGCTAGCACCTCGAAAAGGGCTCTGCATCATTAATGCTACAAGTCTGGGTGCAATTATATTAGAAAGTTTAAAAAGACGCACCCCAGTGTACTCCTAGGAAAACAAGTACATACGACTCCATCTCTTTTGATGGACATACTAATTGACACTAAAAAATATACAAATGTGTTGAGTATTTGTACATGAGTGAAAACCTTATTCTAATGAGAGGAAGTGAAAAGAATGGCACAATCCTATTTTCATCCATTATCTGGCCTGCCATCTACACTTTTAAGTCTGACGAACTAAAGAGATGGCGGATTCAAGCAAGACCATATTTATTCCCTAGTGTTGAGGGTTGGTCTTTATGAGAGCTTCTGAGATTGTAACTTTTGATGAAATTTTGACTCTACTCTTGTTGATGCAGTAAACACTAAGTCATACTTCTTATATTTATGTAATCATTAAGAGTCTAATAATTAGGGGAGTAGAATTCCTTTTGATTAATATATGGTTGAACTTAGAATCTAAGTATTTCTAAACCAAAATGTTATAGGTCAATTCAAGCCCTGTATACTCACATGCACATGTCAGGGAGTTCACTAAAACAATTTAACTCTCTAAGTTATCCTTTATTTATTAGCTCGAAGACGAGATTAGATTAAATATAGGCATGATAAATCTCGTATTCATCATCATTATTCATTAATATTATATCTCTTGATTAAGAATATCACCAAAATTCTTTAACATTTAATCTTACTTATTAATTTATGTGTAGTCCATAAATAACCCTAATTATATTATATTATATTATATGAACCTATTAATATGCTAATATTTTATGTATTCATTTCTAATTAAAAAACTAATAAAATTAGTATAATATTGTACACAATTAATTTAACATAAAATATAAAATAAAAATAAAAAAAACAAGGAAAGAAAATAAGAGAAAAATGTTTTCATGATTTAATTACTTGTTTAATTTTTATCTATGTATAAATGACTCCAATTCTCTTTGATTTCTCATAAAGGTTACAGATTTCGTCGAGATCTACAACTTTCATGTTCAATATTTTTCTCGATTCAACTCCTAGTTATTTCATTTCAAATTATTTATGATTTTCTAAATTTACCATAATTCAGATTGGGCCATGTGGCTTCACAGATGCCCGTCACGTGACCCTTTTCTTTGTCGCCACCTACATCCCTTGGTAGCCGTATGATGTTATCCATACATCACATCAGGACCCTTCAATGGTGCTTCAATATTAACCTCATGATATGAACCCCGGATGAGATTGCAACCATCAGATTCCACTCAAAGGGGGACCGTTTGATCTTGATCAAAGGGTCAACCCTTCATCGTCTTCCCCAAATTGTTCTTAAAAGCACCTGCAACTTCTCCAAACCGCCCAACTTCCTTCCATTCCCTTGACATCACCAACCCTTTCTCCATGATCTAGACACCTCTTGACGATGCCTAAGTTTCATCATTTATTCCTGACATCCCATTTCATCACATGTTGTTATCCATTGGTTAAATCGACGATTGAAACTGCTCAAAAACACTTGTAAACTATTGTTCTATATCTCAAAATATTTCCTCTCCACCCACATGGGCGGTGGTCCATCCTTGTACGAAAGAAGCCCTAGCCTTATACCCTTTTCGTGATAGGAAATAGGGATCTCGAAGAGCGATCATGGAGCCCTTCCTTCTGGGGAGACCCATGGCAAGCTTCCCATGATACGTTGTCTCTAACAACCATTTTACTTTAGTGTCACGGCTGGACACTTTAAGCAATGACAGGAGTGTAGCCTTGATCCTCAAGCCCAAGCCATTCATTCCCTTGTAAAGCTTCTTCAATCTCCAAGTAATGAATTTCTTAACGTTTGCTTTGTTTCTCATATTTTATTTGGCTCACACTATGCTCACCTCTGATTGAGACCACCCCAATCGTTGCATGACCTATCTCATCTTCGATGGTGGTCTGGTTCACATTCCTCTTTTCTCCATACCTTGTTACACTGCAGGCATTCTCCTCCACCAGTGGCGGAGGAGAATACACTTTAGGGCTTCCGTTTCTTCATCACACCACCCTCTATTCACTCCACTCCACACATATACAAGATTCTGCAATTTAATTAACATCGCATGTACATCTTCCCTTCAATGGACAGATGTCTCGTAGTGGCCCAGTTCTAGAGCCCTAATGTCAATGATGACGGCTGGATCTATTGTCCCAATCACTGTCGGACCATCCGCTCTCCGTCAGTACCTTCTCTATCTACTAAAGAATCTTCCTCAACCCTTAGAGATGGAGTAAGAGAAAGGTAGGGCATTCTTGATTTCGCCAGAGTGCAGCCTTCTCCAATGCATGAGAGGAGGCCTACGAAAGAGTACGGAGTAGCAGTTATTCTCTGATCTTTCTGATCGGATGTTTCGGATCTTGTCTCAGCTTCCACATCGGACCACGAGGCTTGGTGGAATTATATCTGCTTTGAGGAATGGAGGTCTCCCTGTGGTCTCTTAACCAGCGACCGACCCATCCATCGCCCCGAGCCTGGCCGCGCGTGTTCTTTACGTGCACGCTTGGGCATTTTGTGATTCAACCCAACCGATCTCCCTTAGTTGCTAACATACCTCCACTAGGGGGTGTTCCTTAAATTTATAGGCAAGTTTTTAGTATTTGCAAATAAGTCCCAGTAAGGATCTATGTGTAAAGCTTTTATTATGTTTAATTAAAATTATGCCCCTAGGGATTCAATGATGAATAACTTGAGAATCGTTCATCCAAATTATGTGATTTTAGGTGTTTTATCACTGTGTTCATCATGGCATTCGTTCTAATATGTATTTATATGTTTTAAAATCACATTATGTTCCATATCATGCATGCATTCGTGATATGCATTTGTCATGCATTGTTTGTTGTGCATTATATATTTCTCTATGTTTTGACTTAGATAGGTTATTAATGACTTAACATAGATATTTGAGACTGATTAATTATATTGTGGCTTGTGTCCTTGTGTTAGACCCTGGACTTCCCAGGTTTATAAATTAAAGCTGCGAAACTCTTCACAGAGATATTCAATCAGTTATGTATGGTTCTCTAAGTACCCATGCTACAACGGATAAATATAATTCATGAATTTAGCGATTCATTAGGACAAAACCACAGGTTAGACCCAAGTTCCTGGCCTTGCCCCCTAAGACTCCATTTCTGACTTTTACGGATTTGGGAACTGCAAGGACTTGCCTTCAACCTTAGAAATATGTTTTTGTTGTTTAAGCGTGGTAGTCCTCTTAAGGGTGTGATACTGAAACTCGGTAGCCCAAGAAGATTACCCCTTTGATTGGGAGCTACCAGGAGCATCGATGGGCGTAAAGTAACTCTATTGTATGTAAAGTATTTACAAGATCGTTTATCACCTAAGTAAAAACTGAAAAGTTAAGTGGCCAGACCTTTGCGGCCTTCATTGTGTACCGTTAGTGAACATGGGTTTGCTTTGTGTTTGCATTTAGGGGTGTGCATTCACAGACTGCTATTAGAGCCATTCTGCTCACTCCTTGCTTGATATTGTGCTCTTTCATCAAATATCTTGACATAGAGAATGTCGGATTGGGGTGATTTTTGCTCGAACATCATGTGCCTGTCATTGAACACCCCAAAACGACCATCCTCATGGGCTTGGGATGACTCTACCCCAAGACCCCCTTGTCTTCTAGGCGACCCTTTTCTCTAAGCCAAAATTAATAAGTCTTTTTCTTTTCCCGAGGAGAGTCAAACCCAGACCTTTTCTCCTTTCTCTTCTCACATAGACGAAGACTCTCACCTTGATGTTTTAGATCTGCTTGAGATGGGACGACGTGTATCATGAGGTGGGGACTTGGTGCTCGATGGCAGAGGGCAGGCTTACCTATGGAGTTAGGTAGTTGGCGATGTCGAAGGGCGACCGACAGGGGTAGCTGAAGCTCGGATCTAGGATTCTGATGTGGTGGCAGAGTCAGTCAAGGTGAAGTCAGTGCGGAGGCAAACAAGAGGTGGTGGCATACGCGTGGTTCGAGGCAAAGTGGATAACAACTGTAGTGACAGAAAGTAATGGAGGAGAAACTATAGGTTGGCCAACACACGACCTTGATGGAGGGAAACCACAGCAAGGGAGCAAGGTGCGCAACGGAGGTGGGATGTATGGACCCATTTGGGGACGGTGGCATTGAAGTGGCCACGCATGGCGCTGCATATGACAATGGGCATAGAAATCACCTGGTGGAGGATCCAGGTGTAGCAGAGTTGTGAAGTGTTGAGCAGTGGGAGGTGAGGATAGGTGGAGAGAGAGGTAGCGATGGGGGATGTTGATGGGGAGGAAGAAAAGAAAGAACAGAGAAAGAAGGGAAAGATCAGTGGGGGAGAACTATAAGTTCCCTCACTAGAGTAGAGGAGCAACGACGAGGTGATTTGGGGATTTGATCAGAGAAAATATGAAGATGAAGAAGGTCCATACGGTTTGGGGAAGAAGAAAAGGTAGAAAAACACGAAAAATAAAGAGAAGAAGAAGTCGAAGGGATTTACTAGAAGGGGGTTGCCGGGAATATGGAGGAACAAAGCTTTCCACTTGCCTCGTCACACCAGGTCTCCACTTAGCCTCGAACCGTGCACCTACATACACCACCCGCTCGCCTCTAAACAGACTATGTATGGGCCGACTCCGCAACCGCATCAGAGCCCTAGCTCCGAGCTCCACCTCCACCCTCTTCTCGGTCAGACCGTACACCACCATAGTCGAGCCGCCCTCGCTGGTTGCCCTTCGACATCACCAACCACCCGCCTTCACAAGTGAACCCACCCTCTATCATCGAGCACTAGGTCCCCTCCTTGGGATACATGCTGCCCTAGCTCTCCTCCACATGCACGACACATGAGGAGAGGCAAAATTATAGCATGCCCCTTCAGTTTCTAGCAAATAACAAAGAAGCTCATGCCAACCATGGCACGTACATAGCACACACCTCCTTGGAGAAACTGTAGAAACAAGGATTTGGGTATTTCTAATTTTGTCCAATAAGCATATTTATTATATTATATTTTTATTTTATGTATTCCATTCCTACCCATGTGTTTCTGTTGTAATTTGAACATCATTTCGTCATCAATTTTTAATTCTAAATATTATACTTTATAGAACAGATATTCTCTAACTCGTGGATGATGACTGGAATTTTTGTGAAATGTTGTTGATTTAATATAATTATTTTTTTTGGAAATTTGCGCATTTTACCCTCTACATGATTGGAAATTCAGATTAATTTGATTGTTGCTCCAAAAATGCCCAAAAATTCAAAATAGGTAGATTTAAGAGTGTTTACATTGTGCTCAAATATGTATTCATTTGCATGTACATCAAGACCTGAATAAATTGAATGGTGATTTTGGTAATTAATTTTCAATAGGATGTGTACCAAATGTTTTTATGATCTATTATTTTTTCTCCATACCTCTTATATATACCTATGTGGGATAATTTTATTTCCGAGAAATAAATAGGTCTGCTATTTATATAATTAATTTGTGAAAAATCACCCTAATTGCATATTTAATGCATAATAAATTCATCTCACATCAAAAAATTTCAAAAATAAATTATAATGCATAATATTATAATTTTTTACATTTTGGCTAAATTTTAGGATATCATTCTACAAAAATTTGTATTTTAGTCCCTAAACTTACCAAATTTATGTTTTCATTATTATTTACATAAAAAAGATAAAAAAATCCTCTCTGAAAACCTAGTATTTAGATAATCTAATATTGACCTAAGGAGACAGTGGCCTCAACGAGTTCAACCTTAGGCTTGCCCAAGTAAAAAAATCTGACTATTCACTTTAATTGTAAAATTAATT
The DNA here is from genome assembly GCA_037367405.1 of Ottelia alismoides. Lineage (NCBI taxonomy): Eukaryota > Viridiplantae > Streptophyta > Magnoliopsida > Alismatales > Hydrocharitaceae > Ottelia > Ottelia alismoides. The sequence continues at coordinate 491,965 of JAZKJV010000198.1, read as the reverse complement.
AAGTGGTCTTTCTAATTGATCATAAGTTCCCGACTAGTACAACAAAATTAAAATAAATAGGGTATTTGAGGATTTTTTCAAGTGGCGCTATTGTTGGGAGGCACGACATTGGTTGATTTTTAGAAAATTTAGATACTAGTTTTTCCATCACCTAGGTAGTATGACCCTCGTCCTTTTTCTTGTAATTATTGCTCTCTTTTATTTTCTTCCATTTTTATTTATTTATTTTATTTTGTGCATCTCTCTAACCATTATCTTATTTTTTGCGAGGGACCTAATGAGATGGAGTGACTTCTTAGGTGGTCGAGCAACTCAAGAACATTGGAGGTCAACTTCTTTGAGAATTAAGTTGATTAAAGGAATTACATAAAAATTAGGATCGAGTCGATTTGTGAGAGAGTGTAGAGTCTTAGGAATTTATTCTACATTATATATTATTTTTATACTTTTTAATTGTAATAATTTAGGTAATTGCATTTTTCAGCGGATTCTGTTATGGATCTCGCATGTGTACCCGGAAATTGGGTACATATTTTTGTGGCATGTCGTGACCTGTTTCACCCATGTGTAGAGGGTGCGGCTCGTAGGTTAGACATGCATACATGGTTCTTAGAGTTTTTATTTATATCAAATATCATTTACTTATGCTTGTTTAATTTAGGGCCACACGTCCACACTTTAATAAATAGCACCTTAGATCATTCTAACTTAGTCAGATTCAAATCAGTTCTTACCGTTAATTAAAACTTTCTACTAGGAGTGGTTTTCTAACTTGAATTCATTTAACGTAAAAAATTTCCAATTCAGTTGTGCATCTTGCATTGTAGAGTGATGGAGGTATTGTAAGTTCTACTCAAGCATTCATCATTTATATTACCGATTGCAATTGCTTTTCTTTATTCACCCTCTTAGTTCTATTAAACTTAGGATAAAGGAATTGCGACTGGATGGTAGGCATGATTGCTTATGTTGGATTAATTGTCTAGGACAACTAATCTCTAAAATCGGGTATGCTATGTGAATTAGATAAAAAAAATTGACTAAAATTAACCCTTTTTTCGAGAGAGCAACCCTGCCATTGTACGTTGGTATCTGAAGGATATGGTTAGATCCTCAAGCGCATCATGGAAGCATGAGCATCGTATTGAATACGACTAGGAGCAACTAGTCGCACTAGTTGCTCGATGCAATGGAAATTAAAAAATTTTCATGCGACAAAACCACATGATCCACGAACACTTCTCGAATCGTTTCGTTAAACCACAAACAAGTAATAGGATTACCTCTTGAAGCATGGTTGCGATCGTGTCTTTAAACGAAGAGACCTCCTATCTCAAGTCCGATCCGACGGAGGAGACGCTTGCGAGCGTGAGGATGAATCGCATGCTTCTCGCAATCCATGTTGATGATCCAAGCGATGGATCTCCTGATCTTGACACATGAGATCCGACATCTTCTTCACGAGTGAGGTTCACCAAAGGAGACATAGATCCATGAGAAAACGATCGGGCATCATAACGACGACGCTGCGACGATAAAGAACTTCTCTAGGGCCATCCATGGTGGACGGCCATGAGAGAAGAAGAGAGAGGCCTGACGTGTAAAGAGAGAGAGAGAGAGACTTATGTTTTCATTGTGTAAGGAAGAGCAAAGGGATGCCTCTCCTTTTATAATATTTTGGGATCCATGGATCTCAATCCATGGGCAACACAAATCCAATGGCTCTCATTGATTTGTGTTTCTTTTAATGGCTAAGATTTGTGTTGGTAAAAACCAACAACAATTAATTTAATTTAGATTAAATGTATATTGATAAATCAATATGATTTAATCCTAAATTAAATCAATCAAGCATGGAGATTATGGAATGAAGATTGCCTCCTTCCATATTATGGGATTTGGTGGCAATCTCATGTAATCTCATGATATCTCATGAGATTACATTATTCCATGGAAATCTCCAAGATTTACAACACTTGTTGTAAATTATTCAACAAAAATAATTCATAATTATTTTGTGAATATTGCAATCTTGCCATTGGAAAATTGTGAATCACATTCACAATCCAAAATAAAATGTGAATTACATTTTCAATTAATTGTTCAATGTGAATCCAATTCACATCAACATTTAATTAACAAATCGAAATTACAAATAGATCTCTCTTATTTATTATAAAAAAAATTTATATTATATATGATTAATATGGATAGTGTTATCCACATTATTCATATCCATGATAATTAAATCACATTTAATCATCTTGGATCTCTATTCTCATGTTCCCAAATAATATGAATCACATTTACATTATTCACACCTTTTGATAATTAAATCACATTTAATTATACATTTTCTCAATACTCGGATACATACATCAACAATGAAATTATCCTAACTCTTACAAGGATAATGCGCTTTCTCCGCAAATACTTGGAGATAAGGATAGGGCAATTGTATTGTTCCACGTATAATAACTTGGATATTGAGATCACATCTCAAATCCAGATCTCGGGCCTCCCATAGATGCTTGATTAAGTCAAGACCGCGAATATAATATTCTCATTGCATCTGAATCACATTCAGATCAATGTCCAACATTTGGCCTAAGATCATATTACTTCCCTATTGATAGGAGTCACTAAAATCCATACCCGTTTCATCACTCCCTAGGAATGGAAGCATCATGGTTATACAACCGTTTATGATCACATCACCCTCAGGTATTCCCAATACCTGTACATCCTGCATACTGGAAGACTCAGAATAATCCTGATGTATAAGATCAATTTTACATTGTCTACTTCAGGGATTTATCATTAAGTTTCTCATTTGACTATTGGGAGTTTGTATCGATCATATACTTTCCAAAAGCATATATCATACCCAGGTGTTGATCATATACTTTCCAAAAGTATACATAAAACCTACAAATTCAGTCAATCTTCCAAAGCGAGATGACCGTGCGCGGAATTTGATTCTTCCCAATATCACATGAGTGAGCTCATGTCTTCCGGTTCAGTAAGGAACCTGTATGATCCCTTTGAGAGATCGTATTACTCACATGCCCTTATATGCACACCAGCGCACCCGTGTATAGACCCTTATTAGATCATCAACCTATTGGTCTGTCAAATGTACATACTCAGACATATAGTAACACATCTGTCTCTGGTCAGAGGATGCGTGCCTATATCATGATAGCATACGACATAGGACTTTGGTTATCTCGATCTCGTTATGTCGACTCTTTGACCTAACTTATCTAACACCTTTGAATCTATATTCCTATGCACAGGACTTGCATCAAGAGGTTGGTTAGATATCAACCTAAATGAGAAAGGACTACCATCTACTACTCAGGCTAGAGATCATCTCTTAACAGTCATTTGACGGTGCTTGATGAGACCTCAATCTAACTCTTTAGATATACATCCAAGCAGTAGCCTCTATGATTCAATAATTGAATCAACAGTTGTATGATCATCAAGATGGACATGGTACATAACCATAATTTTACTAAGGGACCTATTATGCAAATTATTTATTCTTTGTTTCAGATTAGGGAATGATATTCGCAATAACATTTATTGCATAATGGCTCGTCGTGGGCTCCCATGTCCATCAATCTCCCACTTGCCAAAAGAGCCATTAATGGGCAAATCATTTTAATCCACACTCATGTGACAATCATAGGCTATTTAGAAAATAGCTAGGTAAGCTGATCAGTAACTCTGTTCCCAAGAGACTACGTCAAGTCCTTTTACGACACTTGCATATCCCCTAGTAACAGTGCCCGAATCCAATGTGAATGTTGCATCTTATGCAACCAATGCTCAATTTTGTTATAGTGTCCTTGACACTATAGCTCGATAATTATTATAACCAGTATGTCCATAATCCTTATTAGAATACCTTTATTCCTAGAGATCTCTATCTCCTAAGGTATCTACAGTTAAGACCCTTATAGATCTCTATCTACAAGGTCTTAAACTTTTGAAGACAAGACTTTGAGATCACTATCTCTAAGTTTCATCATCTTTGAAGATATTGTTATTACTGCAATCAAGTGTTTAACCACCATAGTAGGATCAGCAACCGTTTACTCCTCATACTGTATGGCAGACATCTGGCTTTTGTACACATCTAGCATACACTCGGATTCTCGAAACTGATCTACAAGGTCAAGCAGTTTTAGCATTCACATCCTCAACTCTTTGAGGTGCTATTCCTTTAGATAGGTCAGTACCATATCTTGAGGGAAAGAATCCTTTCTTAGAATTTTCCATGGAAATGTCCAAGGTATACCATTAATGTGACAGTCCCAATACCCTCTTTTCTTTGCTTCTGAACAACTTCAGAACTAAGATCTATGAGGTATACTTGAGATCATATCTCGAGGTACGGAACAACCAGATTATAAAACACTTATTATCATCATCCTTAGATCATTCCAAATGATTAGGATATCTACATTTAGCACGATGAACAAAATGGCACTCCCACTAAGCTTCATATGGTTTATCAAGATTTTTATCTGAAACCATAACATTTATGATTTCATCAAAACCAATATTCCAACTACAAGAAGTTTATTTGAGTGTATCTATGGTTAGCAATATTCTGTTGGGTTAAATCAAGGTCATTGGAGAGAAAGTCTCATCGCAAGCGATGTCTTCTCTTAGGTTTGTAGCTCATGGCCACGAACTGTGCTTTGAAGGTCTCTACCTTTTCATCAGGTTTCCACTTTCTCTTGAGGATCTATTTACACCTTAATGGGTTTTACCCATATAGGTGGATCCTCGAGGGTCCATATACAACACTTGTATATGAAGTCTACTTTAGACTTTATTGCTAACATCCATCTTTCCATGTCATGATCTTTAGAAGCTTCATCATATGAAGTTAGATCATTGTCAGATTCAACTGACACATGGAACCCATCTTCAAACTTATTTGAAGAGCTATTAGTGTTTCAACTTTAATTGTCCTTTTAGTTTCCGATTCCAGGAGCCTCATTATCATCTCAAGATTAAATGACTTCCTTTACTTCATTTTCATCTTGATTCTCAAGAGAGTCATCCTATAAGAATCATATTCTCAAAGATGAGATCTTTTAAGAATCTCAAGGTCATAAAGTAGGTATCCAATACCATCCTTTATTTTCCTAATGAAGTAGCACTCTCTAATGCCAGATTCCATATTACTTGCGTGGAACCTTAATAAGGATAGATATTGTGTTCTCTACTACATATATACCTTGGAAACTAATAGATAATTATGCTAATATTCATCATTGATCATATCATGTCACGCATGATCCAATTGTATCTCCCTACAACTCTTACTGAGTTTAGGTTTATAACGAGGAGTGAGATAAAAATAATATTCATATCTCTATAAGGTATTCCATGAATTCATCTAATAGGTACAAGCTACCTAGGTTAGATCAAATTCATTTCATCTTCCTTCAGACTTTGGTTCAAAACCAAAATTGTGAAATCTTTGAACATTTCAAAGCTTTCTATGGTGAAGGAAAGAAATCTCATATCTCAAATAATGATCAATAGATATCACATATCCATAATGTTTATTCTGATATAGATGATTCACATACATCAATATGTTTGAGATTTTCAATACCTTGACATCTTACACCATTCCCAAGGAAGTGTGTATTGGACATTTCTACTTTTGAATACAATATTCACAAGTATGTAAGATTTGAACCTTTAGACAATCTAAAGTTTCATCTCTTATCAGTCTATTGAGCACATCAACAGACAAATATCCAAAACATGATGCTAGATCATTATCAAATGATCTTCATCCTCCTATTGATCTTTAATGATTTAATTTTCAGTATTAGAAATCTTAATGAACCATTTATTAATTTTCTAATGTAGTAGAGTCCAGAAGATTTTAGATTACTATCTGAAATATCTCCATCATAACTCTTTATGATAGGTCTATTACCGAATTCATGTTTATTTCCATCATTTAGAAATAAATAATGAGTGTATTCTAAAATATAGGTCATAGAGACATTCTCTAAGACTAAGGTCTCTCCCACTGAAATTATGAAGTCTATCAATCCAATATAGATTGTTGCAACAATTGCATCGATATCCATGTGGATGACTATTGAACCTTTAAGATAAAATTTCTAATCTTCTAATATATATGCAACTAATTGCAAGTGTCATTTAGAATATTGAGATACAATTGTTAGACTTTATCTTATCAAATAAGTAAGTCAATTTCAATGATTATATGTAGATTATTCTGATGTACTATCTGATTCCTTCTCTAAGGATTCTAGATAGATTTGATAGTCATACTATCAACACATCAGCTTATTGCAGTATTGGCATTTATCCAACTATTTGGATTTCATATGGAAGTCACAGAAGTACAGTCAACTCTTTGACTTTCATTCTCACATGGGTCAGACCCACGCTTCCACTGTGCTCCCTTCATCTATAAACAACCATTTCTTAAGATAATGGTCTCTTATGTTAAATTCAAAATATTTCAATATAAGAGCATTTCAACAATTATACATGCTTCATTCAATTCATACAATATGAATAATATGAATCATCATGAATGATCAGAGTATAGACAGTAGAATGATGACACTCATCGTATCTACATCCATCTAAACTCTTAAAACATTGGTTCAGGCAGGTACTCAAACAATTTGAATACATCATCTCTTATAGAGCCACCATTCTGCATGATGCAGAGAACCATGTTATTCATGATTAAATGTCGAGAGCACATATATATACCATAACATTTTCTTAGAATTTTATAAGGATTATTTGACAATTACGATTATCATCGACATGTCACTTCTGAAGTACATTCATGAGAGATCAAGATTATAGAGACATACAAACCCTAGGGTTGTAGTCCTATTATCTATTTAATTGTCGTTCCTCATTATTACGAGAAAACTTGCACATTGCAACCATATACATTATGTGTCCAACTGCAAGTATAATATCTTGATCATGGATCCAATCCATGATATTTTATTGGTTATTATTGAGTATAATATTGAGTGGATTTAATGAAGGATTATCTGAAATAAGAAACTTGTATAAATATATTTAAATATATATTGTACTTTGATTTAGGAATTTTTATATCAAAGTTGTCTTGACTTGTCAACATTGAAAGTTCATTCCCTTAATCACTTTCAATGTAAGAGATATACTTACCATTATATCTCAAGCAAGATCTGGGATCTCCTTCCTTATCTTTGTTACATCCCAATAATATGAGAAGCTGTAACTCCGATAAAAAGAAGCGGGAACACATTCCGCCTTGCAAGTCCAAGTTGCATCTCCCAATTCGGTATTTAACACCCAGGCCCACCACCCCTAAGGTGATGTTGACCCATCATTAATTGAAGCAACCGTCAATAGGAATACAACTCGCTTTGCACAATCCAATATCGCCCCAATAATATGAGGACCCGATATTGGGGTCACTGCGTATATGTCCTTACTCTTTGGAGAAGTGAAGAGCCCGATCCAAATGGATTGTATGCAGGAGCTGTCACTTCGGACAGGCGTCTCCTACATACAATATATGGCGACAGAACCCTTCTCCCTTACGGGAGACCATGGATGTCACTTATGTGATCCTCCATATCATATTTAAATTTAAATTAATTATCATGAATCATATTCACATAATTAATTCTTACAAGGGAAATGCACATCTATTTATAATATAGTATTTTTAATTGGATATAATTAATTCAATCTCCTTAAATCAATTATCAGTCCAATTCAATCAACAAACTTGATTGTTTTTACTTAAATACATATATGATATTATCTCAAAATACGTATTAATTTAAATTTTAATAATTATAAAAATACATATTTATTTCTCTGGTATTATCGAGTCCCTACCCGCTATCATGGCCAGTACCGATGGAAGTGGGACGGGCTGCAACCGGTGCGACCCGCTACGCCAATGCTTCCCGACTAGACACCATATCCACCTCAGGAAAGGATAATGCCAAATAGATCAATGTGTACTTTGAGATGATCATTGGTTCTTCAACCGAAATTATACTATATAGTAATAATCAAAACATTTTTTATTATAACGAAATTTACTAGACAAATTCCCAATCCTATTCAAGCAAGTTGTTTGTTGATTGTGTTTCCAATTATGATCTAGATCAAATCTAATAAATTTATTTTTTGTGGCCAAGTCAATTAAGGAAATAATCATCATGAAATATTTCTCAAATATTTTCCATAATTATTTCATGAAATTAACAATTAATTTCACTAATTGACAATCACATGGTTCTTGATTAGGAATGTAATTTCAGCAGTGACCCCTACTTACCAAAATTAACATATCTCAATCAATTTAAATCCAAATTAGACAAAATCAGTTTTCAAAGATTGCTAATTTGATTTATGGCAGAATCTAAGTAACATTTCACGCATTTATAGGCGGATCAAACAGTAATTAACTCATTAATCATGTTAAGATTTGCAGTTCCCGCAACAGTGAATACATGTTCATTAAAACAACCATATCTCGAGCAAACGGAATCCAAATTACGTAAACTCAGATCCTATGGTTTCCTTATTTAAAGGAACAAAATTGAATTATTATTTTCGTGTTTAAACAATTTAAAAAGGTCCGAAAATAATCACAAAATAGAGATGCGAAAATGAAATGCGATAAAATTTTCGCAACCCTAATGAACCCAAGTCATCCTAGGTTTACAGAACGTATCCAGAACCTCCGACCGAAAGCTTTGATACCACTTTAAGGATATAGTTAGATCCTCAAGCGCATCACGGAAGCGTGAGCGTCGTATCGAATACGACGAGGAGCGACTAGTCGCACTAGTTGCTCGATGCAGCGGAAATTAAAAATTTTTCATGCGACGAAATCACAAGATCCAAGAACACTTCTCAAATCGTTTCATCTAAACCACAAACAAGTAATAGGATTACCTCTTGAAGCGTGGTTGCGATCGAGTCTCTAAACGAAGAGACCTCCTGTCTCAAGTCCGATCCGACGGAGAAGACGCTTGCGAGCGCAGGAATGAATCGCGTGCTTCTAGCAATCCATCTTGATGATCCAAGCAACGGATCTCCTGATCTTGACACACGAGATCCGACATCTTCTTCACGAGTGAGGCACACCAAAGGAGGCAGAGGTCCACGAGCAAACGATCGGGCAACATAACGACGACGCTGCGACGATAGAGAACTTCTCTAGGGCATCCATGGTGGATGGCCATGAGAGAAGAAGAGAGAGGCTTAACGTGTAGAGAGAAAGAGAGAAAGAGAGAGAGAGAGAGAGAGAGAGAGAGAGACTTATGTTCTCATTGTGTGAGGAAGAGCAAAGGGGTGCCTATCCTTTTATAATATTTTGGGATCCATGGATCTCAATCCATGGGCAACACAAATCCAATGGCTCCACTGATTTGTGATTCTTTTAATGGCTAAGATTTGTGTTGGTAAAAACCAACAATAATTAATTTAATTTAGATTAAATGTATATTGATTAATCAATATGATTTAATCCTAAATTAAATCAATCAAGCATGGAGATTATGGAATGAAGATTGCCTCCTTCCATAATATGGGATTTAATGTCAATCTCATGTAATCTCATGATATCTCATGAGATTAAATTATTCCATGGAAATCTCGAAGATTTAAAACAACACTTGTTGTAAATTATTCAACAAAAATAATTCATAATTATTTTATGAGTATTGCGATCTTGCCATTGGAAAATTGTGAATCACATTCACAACCCAAAATAAAATGTGAATTACATTTTCAATTAATTGTTCAAAGTGAATCTAATTCACATCATCATTTAATTAACAAATGTAAATTACAAATAGCTCTCTCTTATATATTATAAATCACATTTATAATATATATGATTAATATGGATAGTGTTATCCACATTATTCATATACGTGATAATTAAATCACATTTAATCATCCTGGATCTCTATTCTCATGTTCCCAAATAATATGAATCACATTTACATTATTCATACCTTTTGATAATTAAATCACATTTAATTATCTATTTTCTCAATGCTCGGATACATATATCAACAATGAAATAATCCTGAACTCTTTTAAGGATAATGTGCTTTCTCTGTGAATACTTTTAGATAAGGACATGGCGATTCTATTGTTCCTCATATAGTGACTTGGATATTGAGATCACATCTCAAATCAAGATCTCGAGCCTCCAATAGATGCTTGATTAAGTCAAGACCGCAAATCTAATCTTCTCATTGCATCTGAATCACATTCAGATCAATGTCCAACATTTGGACTAAGATCAGATTGCTTCTCTATTGAGAGGAGTCACTAAAATCCAGACCCGTTTCATCACTCCCTAGGAATGGAAGCGTCATGGTTATACAACCGTTTATGATCACATCACCCTCAGGTAATCCCAATACCTGTACATCCTACATACTAGAATACTTAGAATAATCCTGAAGTATAAGATCAATTTTACACTATCTACTTCATAGATTTATCATTATGTTTCTCATTTGACTATTGGGAGTTGGTATCGATCATATACTTTCCAAAAGTATACATCAAACCTACGAATTCAGTCAAGCTTCCAAAGCGATACGACTGTGCACGGAATTTGATTCTTCCCAATATCTCATGAGTGAGCTCATGCCTTCCGTTTCAGTAATGAACCTGTATGATCCCTTTGAGAGATCGTATTACTCATATGCACTTATATGCACACCAACGCACCGGTGTATAGACCTTGATTAGGTCATCAATCTATTGGTCTACAAAATGTACCTACTCAGACATATAGTAACACATCTGTCTCTGGTCAGAGGATACATGCCTATATCATGACAGCATACGACATAGGACTTTGGTTATCTCGATCTCGTCAAGTCAACTCTTTGACCTAACTTATCTAACACCTCTGAATATCTATTCCTATGCACAAGACCTGCATCAAGAGGTCAGTTAGATATCAACCTAAATGAGAAAGAATTGCCATATCCTACTCAGGCTGGAGATCATCTCTTAACAATCATTTGATGGTGGTTGATGAGTCCTCAATCTAACTCTTTAGATATTCATCCAAGCACCAACCTCTATGATTCAATAATTGAATCAACAGCTGTATGATCATGAAGATGGCCATGATAGATAACCCTAATTGTACTAAGGGACCTATTATGCAAATTATTTATTCTTCATTTCAAATCACGGAATGATATTCGCAATAACATTTATTGCATAATGGCTCGCCGTGGGCTCGTATGTCCAACAGTATCCACCTCCAAACAGAGTGGGTGAGGATATACATACTATGGTTAGTGCCAAAGTCCTTGGACTTGCGCCCTAAGTCTCCATGTCCACCCTTACAGGCTTGGGAGATGCAAGCACTTGCCTTCGATATTTGAGAGATGTTTTAGTGTATATCTTCTCACTACTATCTTTAGAGGCATGATATTGAACCCGATAACCTGGTAAGATCATCTCTTTGATTGGGATATAGTGGAATCATACACTGGTTGTTAGGCGACTCACCCTGTATGCTTGTGTAAAAAGATTATTTTATCACTTAACTAAAATCGAAAAGATAATCCGAACATTTGCGGCCATTACTTTATTAAGTTGGTGAAACTAGGATTTTTGTCTTGCATTTGTTTATGTGTCTATCGATGTGTATTATCCTTCTGCGTAATTGCATGTTTTCACCTCAATCTGCTTTCATTCCTTCTCGAAGATGTCATCTTATCAGTTTCTGTTTTTACCATCGTCCCTATGTTCACTCCTCTATAAACCCTCTCTTTGAGACGATTCATCATCAGTCACCTTTCTTCTCCCCACCCTAGCCCAACTACAAAGTTGAATCTCCGACCGACCTCCTAACCTCCTCTTCCTTCTAACATAATCCTCTCTTTGAGACATCTTATCTGTAGCCACCTTTCTCCCCCCACTCCACCGTGAGTATAAAGTCAGAACTTTGATAGACTTCTCCACTTTTTCGCACTTCTCACTACCCAACATTCTGACATCATAGATCCACTTCCATATTGGGATGACTCACCTTATTCAATTGCACTTACTAGAATCATGAACCATTCAAAGAGCAAGTCACTATTGAGATAGATTGTCGGCAGAGCTATTTTCTCCAACAGACCTCATTTACTCCTTATATGAATGTTGGTACATGTCAACAATTTTTACTCACTTTGACTTATCCTTAGGATATCACATGCTTGAACACATCGAATGAAGAGGACTGCACCTTATATTTTTTCAGACTTGATTGACCTTGGTGATCAAGTCACATTGATCATCCATTCGGAGAGCCTAAACATAAAAGGGATTGGAATCATGAGCAATATCTGCAAACCTCATGTATATTAAATCCATTATACGAGGCTCTGACCAATATCTGCCATTCGGATAGCTTCTACTCGACGCAACATTACATGCCAGAGTCTAGATATGTTGAGTATGAGAACCCAATCTCTCAACAATATCCTCCACAGGAACATACTGCTCCCATGATTCGTCATGCGGAATTTTTGGAGGACAACATTTCTCGAGTCGTCACGAGATGTGGACTAATTGAGGATAAATTGAGAAATGTCACCAACCTGTTAATTTCATTTGCTGCCAGCTCAGGTATGGAAGTGGAGAATGAAATGATTGGATTTGATATTGAAAACCTATCGAACATTAGGGAACCCGCACACTCTATACAAATGTAGTCTAATCTATCTCCCTCTTATACTAACCACTTGCCTTCTAATATAGAGTCTGACCATTCACCAATCAAAAATACCAAAAAAGAAATTCCAAAAAGACCAAAAATATGAAAAACCAGATAATATCATAAAAATGAAATTGAAAAAGATTTAAAAGTTAGATTCTGTCCTGAGAGAAGCACTTGTTGAGGAATTGATTCATAAACTTCACTTAATAAAAGCCATTGATCACTTTCCCGACCTCAAAAGATTTGTGATGAGTAGAATGATGCCCAAGAGGTCAGGCAATAAGAGAACAAGGACTGAGAGACACTAGTGTCTATGGCCACCTCCTTGGTGACGGGGAGAAAGACTAAGAGCTGTAGAGTGAAGCGATTGCCCAGAGTTGAATGTGAAATCATAGACACCATTTTTACCCATGCAAGAATCGATGACGACTCATTTATAAATATCCTTCCGATCTCCATGTTTGACAAGCTTGAACTCGAACCGATTAGGAAGTCAAGAGCGATCGTTCAGTTGGTTGATCGATACATAAAAATGTCAAGAGGAACCATTTCAGTCATCATTACTTTTCGTGGTGCTCTACACAAAGTGGACTATGATGACATTGATAATAAGCACATAGAAGAGTTCACACAGTCTCCTATTATTTTTGGGAATTTGTTCTTATCCTTGACTTAGGCGACTACATATTGTGAGACTAGGGAGATCGATTTCCCTACATTGGGTAATGATGACTATGCATTTCATCATCTTTATTAATTATTTTAGATTAAAATACCTTTTAAAACACCTGTAAATTATGATAAATCAATTCTTTTACTAACCCTATTTTTGTGTAATTATTGTAAATTTATCACTATTTAAACCTAAAATAAATATGTAAATAAAATAAAGGAAAAATAAATAAAATAAAGATTGTATATATGCAATAGATACATGCTGACTCAGACCCTAAGAGAAGGGCAAAACCTGACCTGATGGACAAGGAATAAATAGTGGGAGATAAGGGATGGATACAAATAATTCCTAAAAATCATTTGTCAAGTGTATACATTCATTACTTGTACACGATTGTTTTAAATGCATTTTTTTCTTTAGTTTATTCATCACCAAAAGCTTCGTAAATTAAAATGATTTCTTGCTAAAAATTATGAATAAATTCTTTTGTAAATAATAAAAATAATTGCAATAAAAATTTGTGTATATTCTGTAAATAACATTATTCTCAAAAAGCCACAAATCTCAATTTGCAAGATCAATATCTTCTCCACAAAACTCCAAACTCATCAAACTCACTTTCATTGTACTCCAAATTAAATACTCATTAAAATGGACACGATTTCATAAAACATAGAGTTAAGTTGTGAAATGTGGCCAATTGGGGTACTATATTATATTATACCTATGTATACTATGTATGTTATTTAATTATTTATTTTCTTGTGCATATTTGTGAATATTGTATTTTTAATTAATTGCGAGTAATGCATTTAACTTATAAAATACAAATAAAAATCAAAAAATAAAAAATCAATGAAAAATAAAATCATGTATATATTGTATAAGTATCACTATGTATATATTATACAAATACCTATTTATTTAAATTACTAAACTAATTCCTAAAAATCAAATAAAAATTCAATTAAAATCTTTGTAAAATATTGCAAATATATAAAATATTAAAATATGTATATAATTGTAGAACTAATTAATTAAAAATTAAATCCTTGTATACATAGGTACACAAACATGTAAATAACACTGCATATTTATTTTAACCCATGTATATACCATATTTAATTATTAAAATAACTAAAATTAAATTTATTTTATTATTAACATTTTCTTTACATTATTTACAAAAACATATCACCCACTTCAATCAATCCGGCCCGAAGCAGAGGTGAGATAAGCCAGAGAGAGCAGGCTAGGTCATGCTCGCTCGCCCCAGATATATAGGCATCATTCTATAAATCAGTCTAGATTTCAACCCGATTATGCAAAATGAAGAAGAATCAAGCCTCTAATAAACTCTCAAATCTTGATGGTAATTTTTTTAATTCATTTTCAAATTTTAATTTAATTATTTAGCATTTTATTGGATTTACGTCATTTTCCTCATTTTATCTTTTCCTCTCCATGCTCCCATTGGTTGACCCGGGTTTGTTGACCTGGGTCAACTGTCTGGTCTACTCTCCTCTTCCGCCCATATTGCGCGCCACCCTCTCTTCACTTTCCCAAACGTGTCTCTCATTAACCGCATCTACTTCCAGCTCTTCAGATCCACCATCCTCGCCTTTGATCTCACCCATTCTCAAATTCAAAACCCGTCGGAGTTTGCTCTATAAATAATCCCCCTCCTCATCCACCACGAGTTTGATCTGATTTTGGCCCCTATTCATCCGTGATTGAGTGACACGGGGTAGTCTCAAGTTACAGAGGAGCGATCATCTAGTTAGCAGTGTGAGTGGAGTGCCTTAAGTCATGATCCAACAACTTCACCGGAGCCCTCTGCCATGTTGCCGACTCTCCACCACTCGCAGCAGATAGAGGATGATTTCACGTCCTTTCTTCACCATAGGTATACCTTAGATCGTTATTTTCAATTTTGAATTTTTTATTTCATCTTTTTTATTACATTTTAGACAAATCTGTTGTTCATCTTCTACGTCTGATTTGCAAGACCGGAGGAGTTCCAGTCAATCTCGCTGAACCCTTACTCGACCAGCACTTTCGCCTCGACCTTCTTCATCTCCTCCCATCTCTGATCACCCTCAGATCACTCCAGATCGGAGGTCCGGTTCCCACTCCGACCACCATCGTCGGAACCTCCATCCCCTTCACCATTTTCCAATTTTTTGCTTCAATATAATGGCCAGAGCATCTCCTCCGAGTATAAGTTTCATTGTTGGGAAAAAGTTCATGCTTGGGGGCGAGAATCATTAACGTGAGGTTCGCTAGGAGCTCTGCAACTCTTAACCTCCAGATCTTGCTTGGATCATCAATGACTTTTGTGGAAGCCTTGGATTGAGAGAGTAGAGGCGTAGGAAGCCATATCAGTTGTTAGAGGACGATTTAGGTGAAGGACGACTGAGATATGCTCGATCGAAGCTTGGCTAAAGATGCATTCTTCCCAGTTCATTGAGTAGCCTCCAGCACTGTTCGATCAAGAAGGTTGTTCCAGATCTGATCTCGCCCATCGATTTTCCCCAAAGTTGAGACGTGGATTTAAGTCCCTAGATTAAATCTCATGCATCCACGCGATCTTCATCATCAATCATTGGATCAGAGGGTAAACACATCACAACCATCTAGAGCTCCATGTGTATTAAGGGCATAGTTGCACCTCTACCCTACATTTATTTAATTTGCAATAAAGTCCTATAAGGACACGTCTCCTTATCTTTATTTGAACATTTGCACATTTGACCTCTGCATTTATTTTATTTGCATTCTCGTTCCTATTTGAACTGAGCATGTGTTTTGCATGTGACTTATAGGTTATTTGCAATATAATGTCTATATGTTTGTATTATTATTTAGACCCTAGAGTTATCGCATTTCCTAATAGCTCCAATCTAGCTCATATCATGTACCTGAGCACGTCTTTTCGTGAAAGTTTTACTCATTTCACTCATAATTTTTCAAATTTGTTATCATTTAGTTCAAAAACTATAAATATTTCATTTAGCCAAAGTGCATCTGCATTTATTTTGCATATTAAAAATCCAATAAAAAATAGCAAAACACCTCTAAAAATTCCATAAAATTTATTTTTGTTTCCTGTAATAGATCTTCATCCATAATTTTTATTTTTCATTTTTATTGCTTTTAGTATTTATAAAATTGAAAAACAATACAAAAAATCCTTGTTTGCATTCAAAAATCAATAAAAATATAAAATCTTTTCTAAAAATTCTAAAAAATTATTGTTTGCTTCTTTCGTTTATACTATTTTATGTATAATTTTCTCATTTCCATTCTTCATAAAAACCATAAAAATTATAAAACACTCAAAAAAGATTCATAGACATTCAGAGAAATTATAAAAAAATATAAAATATCTTTATAGAAAATACAAAAATTCATCATTCATCATGTATATATTTCCTCTATTTTTTACGATTATGGTAGTTTAAAAATACAAAAACCCTTCATTTTGTGTTCTATTTAATTTTTTATGTTTTATATTTATTAAAAAGCTTAAAAATTTATGGAAAATTCTATAAAATCATAAAAACATTAAAAAAGTGTCAGAAATGAAAAAGATATTTGACTATCCTGTGTATTTTAACACTTTGTAAAAATCAAGAGTTGTCTCCTTCTTTCCTTTGTATTGATTTATTTATTCATTTTTTAACTATTTTACTTTTTTACTAGACTAAAATTCATAAAAAAATACAAAATTAGAAAATCAAATAAAATTATAAAATTAAAGTTCCAATAAAAATACAAAATTCAAAAATTCAAAAACCAAGCATGGTGTTCATAGATTTCCCTTTTTTCCTTTCATTGATTTTTCATTTAATCGAATAATCCTCAGAACTTTTATCGCCTACCTGAGTTCGGCCATGTACGCTATGCAGGTAAATTAAATAGCAAATTTCGATTACTACATTTTCTTTATTTATTTGGCTTGACATTTGAATAATTTTTTGTTGAGGGATTTTTAGGGTTCCATCAACACTACACATAAATTCCATTAATTAATACCTATGATTTCCCTACTAAGTAAATGGTGCCATGGCTGGGGGGCACGGAGAGACTAGTTACGTTTTTCTTTTGACCTGTCATTCTTGGTTGTATATACTTGTTTTTCTTTTTCTTATTTTTGTCTATGTTTTCTGACATTTATTTCACTATTTATAGTAACTCTCACATATTCTTTGTCTACATTTTTGTCAATAATTTCTTTCACTTATTTTGTCTATATTTTTGTATATATACTATGGACATGCATATTGTTGAGGAGTGAGCACTCAAATTGAATATCATGTGCCGTGAGGGAGCTTATGCAACGATTTAGGATCTGATTTGTCGGACATTGAAAGCTCACCAAGATAGGACTTAGGAATTCATTTGAGATCCATTTTTACTTTCTCTTTCATTTTACTTCTTACCCATCTCTTTGTTTACGTGTTTATATTACTTGTAATTATTTTTGCATTATTTTTGCTCATATTTTCATAACTGTGTATCTTACATTATCTTGTGTTTCCTCTTTCTTGCGAGGGCCCGACGAGCAAGGGCTGCTTTCTTTGGAGAGAGGGTGCACCTGAGTGAAGAGGATGCGATTTGTTTCATCATCAAGTTGCAGGAGAGCATATGAGGAGGAGGAGAAGAAGATTTGGAGGAGAACAGTCACTTCGAGCATTCTACATAGAAAATTTTTTGTTTTATTTTAGCACATTATTCATTCATTATTTATGATAATTAATTATTTGGCACTTGCATCTTTTTCTGTTTTCTGAAAGGCCACTATATAATTTGTGTTTGCAGAGTATGTTTCACAAAGTGCTGGTGCACTTAGGCGACCTCACCGATTCTGTTTTCATTGCCTTCTATTTCTTTGTTTTCTCATGATTTTATGTGCTTGAGCCCTTAGAAGTTAGGTTTATTATCTCTCTTGAGCCAGGTAATAAATTAGGTCTAAAGCCCCCAATCAAGAATTTCTACATCTATAGAGTAGAGCGTAGCTTGGACTTAATCAAATTAACCTATTCTTGCATGTTAATAGAAGTTACTGCTAGGACAGTTCTCGTACATCATATAGGTTAGTTTATTTCCTGTCTTTTTATTTCGGCATGGATTACCCTGCATGTAGAATGCTGGTGATAAGGTACGCATCCTCTATCTCTTGCACGCATCATTGATTTTCTCATGCATTGGCTTTTTCGAATTCTTTCCCCATTTTCACTTACATAATATCAAAAGGAAACTGAAAATACGATTGGTGATTTCTTGAAAAGAACCAAAAAAGTGACAATTGTAGAAAATTGGGACTGCTAAAGAAAACTCGACCCTAAAACTAAATGTAAGGATAAAAAAAATCATTGTTTTGGGTAGAGTAACCCCCTCATTGTTTGTAAGTTCTAACCTCCATACAGAGTGGGTGAGGATGTAGCCATAACGATAGAGGCCAAATTTTTGGACTTGTGCCTCAAGTACCTCTACATAACTTTTCCGTGTATGGTTCCAACTGTAAGCATTAGCCTTTAACCATAAAATCATTTTGGTGTGCTAATCCTGTTATCTCCCTTTGGGCCTGATATTGAACTCAATAGCACGAGAAGATGGTACCACTGTTTGGGGAGGTTTGAGTATGCACGCTGCATGATAGCGACGACTTACCTTGTGTGTTTGGTAGTAAGCAACTTCTTGTAGATTCACTAAACATAAAATTGAAAAGATAAAATACTGAATTCATATTGTCTCCACTTGTGTTTAGTTGGTGAATCGGGGGATTGTATTTTGTTTGTTTGTTAGTACTAGAGATCCATCCACACCTTTCACACCTTTTTCGCACTTTCTTCTTGTGTTGACCTCTGTGTTCTCACATCTTTCCTTTTTAACATCAAAGATGTTAGATTGGAGCATTTATCATTTGGACTTCACGAACTCATTTCACACTCCAAATAGGTCGTCTTCTATCCAGGAAGACTCACTTCTTATTCCTTTTTCTCCATGTCACCCTTCACATCATCCATCAATCTATTGTTCAATGTACTCTAATCTTGAACTATCATTTGAGACACTACTATTCTTTAAGACTAATCCAGTGAAGTTTATACTTGTAGAAACTGAGACATTACACTTGATGACATCTAAGGGCAATGGTTCCATGGCTGACTAGAGCGAGATCAATAGCACCATGTTAGCCTCTATATAGGCCATTCAGGAATAATTGAATGAACAAGCTGACTTGCAAGCCAGTTTGAGAGATATGATCATCAAGCTGAGGTAGGATTGATAAGAGAGGAGAGAGGAGAATAGAAGCCCTGGAGGTGGTGGGAATGAGGGAGGAGATGATCCATTACTTGAGCTAGTGGCTAAGCTGACGTTGAAGAATGCCTATAATCCAGGGGCAGGACAGACCAACTCATGGATTAGAATACCCATGATTCCTGGGCATTTTGAGCTTAAGACCACTATTTTGCCACTTCTCCCCATATTCCATGGACACATAAATGAAGAACCATATGTACACCTCCAACAGTTCGATCGCATTTGTGGCACTATACACTACCCTAATATTCCTTTGGAAGTAG
Source organism: Ottelia alismoides (assembly GCA_037367405.1). Taxonomy (NCBI): domain Eukaryota; kingdom Viridiplantae; phylum Streptophyta; class Magnoliopsida; order Alismatales; family Hydrocharitaceae; genus Ottelia; species Ottelia alismoides. Next base: position 471,900 of record JAZKJV010000198.1, on the reverse strand, counting down.
TGAAGATGACAACCTTCCTGTGCAGTTTCATGGACAAGACATTTTATTGGATTAACAACTTGGGAAGGGTTGTCACAACTTGTCACAACTAGTATTATCCACTCGGACATCAGAACCAAATGCGATCGTTGATTGCCAACTTCTCCAAGATGTCTCATGAGCCTATTCACGAGGCATGGGAAAGATTCAAAGACTTGGTGGAGAAGTGCACCATCATGATATTCCAAATATGAGCCTTTTGCATGACTTTTTTGGGAGTTTTTTAGCATTGAGAACCGGAAGCTGGTAGATGCCACTTGTGGGGGTAGACAATTCAACAAGGACAACGATGTCCTTTATAAGATTTTTGAGGAGATTGTGTATAACTAGGTAGCTTCTTCTTCTTCACGTGCTTTTCATAAGCACACCATCACCTCTACTTATGTACCCCACAAGGTTATCAACATGACGGCATCACATGATGGGGATAGGGCGGACAATGCAGATCTGGCCATCATAGGCAACCACCTATCCAAAGTGTACATAATAGAGAAACGGACCAAGGAGGTTGAGAATCTTCAAGTAATCGAACAGAGGATGAAGAACTCAGATAAGCTGGATGAGATAACCAAGCATCTGGAGCTTCTTGTGAGTATGATTAGTGTGTGTCGGAGAGAGAGAGAGAGAGAGGGAGAGAGTACAACAACCGATACTTGTAGTAGGGAGTAGACTTCATCCACTTCCACAAAACAGAGTACCGGAGGACCATCCATAGTTCAGCATGTAGACTACGTGTAGCCTCCTAACTAGGTCCAGTAGCATTCACATCAAATAGTACCATACCAACAGGAGGTTCCATACATTCCTAGGCATCAGTCTCCACCTCCACCTCCACCTCTCACTCAGAAGGTGAACAATATCTAGTTCGACTGAGAGCACAACTAACCCTATCTGTCAGGGCAAGGCTGATTGGGTTCCTAGTAGAGTCAGAGACTCGCCCACCAGTTTCAGGGTAGACAACAACAGTACCAACACCAGGAGTTCCATCCTCATTTTCAGTCTCCACCCCACTTCCAGAATTGGAGACATGGCCAGCAGTAGATGCAACCTGCCCACACTTACCAGCCTTACCACCAATAAAAGTTAGCATCGTATGGACAATATTCACATCCTCCTCCTCCTCCTAATTACCAGCCATAGTATGGATACGAGCAGCCCCTCACTACCAGTCTCAGCAACAACCTATCATTGAGCATCCCAAGGCACCTTCGGTGAAAGATGCACTCGATCAATAAGCATTGTTGATGAAGAATATGGATGATCATCAGAGCATCGATGACCTAACCACCATGAAGACAATAATTCCTGCACATGTCGAAGACAATCCCAATAATTTCATACACAAGAGCAGGTAGCCCATGATCCATCCACACCCGAGACATGTATGATCCTTTATTTTACATGTTTATATGACACCATTCATCTCCGGAGCAGCAGGGGATTGTAGCCGCTTTTACAGCAATTGGGATTGGGAGATCGAGCCATTAAGAAAGCTTCACCTTTCACATCATTATCTTCTTCACTGACAGTACATAGATCCACTGTAGCAGCAACCGAGCATGGAGTTTCACCATCTTTTCCTTCACCACCACCACCGCCACCTTCTTCATACAGTGAGAGATGCAGTCCACAGTCAGCAGAGAAGGAGAACACACATGTCGCGGAATATCCTTCTATAACAACAGCTAGCCCGTCCTATTTTAGATTTTATTTCTTCTACTCATGTTTTGGATAACACTGTACAGACTGATTTTGGTTGTCAAATTGAATATGAGGATTCCATCTTGAATAAGCAAAATGAGCAGTTGAATGTTTCTTATGATTCTGTGCCATTTCCTTCTACATTGAATAAAACCAAAAAAAATCAAAAACTAAAAATTGTCCTAAATGATCCTGGAGTGGTAGATGTCTTACATGAAATATTTTTAGAGATGCCACTCCTTGAGGCCATGGAGTACATGCCCGCAGTGAAAAAGGGAATAGAAGAATCATGTAAACAAAAGCATTAATCTAAACAAAACAGATGAAAGAAAAAAAAAGAAACATATCTTGACCATGGCCATAGTTCATGCCATGAGCAACCTCCTGCCCAAAAGGAAATATAAGCAAGCACCTCACATCCATTGTCACATTTTTTATCAAGAGTTTGATCACACTCTTCTCGATCAAAGATCCTCCATTAATCTCATGCCATCCTCACTACTCACTGAGTTTGGGTTGGGGCCTCTTAGATCGACTAGGATGGTCCTTCAGTTTGCAAATATATGGATCAAGAGGCGAAGACGCATTTTAGAGGACGTTATTGTAATGGGGTAAGGAATGAGATTTCTTGTTGATTTTGTTGTCATGGATATGGACACCTCTGCACTGTTACACCATACTCTAATCATACTAAGTCGATCGTTCATTTGAACAACTGAAGCGATAGTGGATTATGGTACTCGAGAGATCATCTTTCACTCTTGTAGCAAAAAAGTGAAAATTGAGACGATCCCTGTTGCTAGGACATCACTGCCACCAACAACAGAATATGAGAGTGATCCAGTTACACCAAATTCGGAGGACTGTGATTTTTTTACCAAGTTTAAAGAGGCGGATCTTTTTACTGATTTCATGTATACACAGGAGTTCCTTTGCAAGAAGGATCTTCTGGAAAGCACAACCGACATGAGTTTCATTATTGAATCTATTGAGTTGTTTGCTGAGGCAGTTTGAGATGATTTTTTAGGATCATTCTGAGACATTTGAGGTACATTCTGCATTCATGAGACACATTCCTTTTATGAGACTATTGATGAGAGACCTATTACCGAAATTTCGAACATTGTTGTTGAGGAGTCTGAACAGCTTGATGAGCCATTCCTTTCTGAGTGGAGATCATTCGTTGCAGATCTTTCTAAGATTTTACTTGTTGAGCATATAGTAGCCCCTGTGGAGAGTTCACAGAATACAGATCAGATATCATCTACTAGTGCAACTATAGAGGTTGTCATAGAGTTGATTCAGACCTCACCTGAGCATAAGGCTTTACCACTATCATTGAAATATGCCTTCCTTGCGGGTCCCCCCAGATGTTTCCGATCATCCTCATCTCGCAGTCGACTGACAAACAAGAATCTCACGTCTAAAGGTTTTTGAGAGAAACCTCAAGGCCATTGGATGAAATAATTCAAATCTCTATGGGATTAGTAAAGATTTATGCACACATCATATCTACTTAGAGGATGCCAGCAAACCCTCCTGTGAATGTTAGAGACGTATCAATCGAAACCTCCGGGATGTTGTCATGAAAGAGATCAGAAAATGGTGTGATGCTGGCTTTATTTATCCCATCTCGGATTCCAAGTGGGTCAGTCCTTAACATGTGGTCCTAAGGAAATTCGGGATTACTATAGTAAAGAATGACCGTGGTGAGGAGATTCCGACCCATGTACCTAATTCATGGCATGTTTGTATAGATTATTGGTACCTAAACTATGCTACCAAGAAATATCACTTTCTAATGCCCATTATTGATCAGATTATTGAGAGGTTGGTAGGGAAAGAGTTCTTTTGTTTCTTGGATGGGTACTCCAGGTATAACCAGGTTGCTATCGCTCCTAAGGATAAGGAGAAAACTACTTTCTCATGCTCGTTTGGCACCTATGCCAGATGCCCTATGTATTGTGTAACGTCCCCGCTACATTCCAAAGGTGTATGCTGGCTATTTTTGCTTGCATGGTGGGTAGTTTTCTAGAGGTCTTCATGGACAATTTCTCCGTCTACGAGGATAGTTTTGACCATGCCTTGCTCATTTAGACAGAGTACTTTGTTGGACATGCGAGCTCACGACGAGCCATTATGCAATATATGTTATTGCAAATATCATTCCCTGATTAAAAATGAAGAATAAATAATTTTCATAATTGGTCCCTTAGTATAATTAGGGTTATGTACTGACGATTCGTGAAAACCCTATATTAATTTGCGTGAATTATTATTTCAATATGTGTTAAAAATATGATGAATTTGTCATTTCGTTGTAGGTGGGTAATCATAATCAATCAAGAAATAACCATAAATAATTTATTTAACTTTAATTGGAGTTGTTTATGTTCGTTTTACTTAGGCAAGTCCCAAGGTCAAACTCAAGGATGCAAAGGAACAATGTAGGATTATGTCTGCCGAATTTCATGTGCGGCTTTTGAAGATAATATTTTTGGTATTTTTATGCAATTTATGGATGCAAATGAAAATGTGGCCAATTTTAAGGACTAAGATAAATTTTCAACTAAACGGAGTCCAAAAATTATAGAACATGGCCGAGATGTAAATAATGATGAAATACAAGAACTGTAATTTTTTGAAATTTTTGGATGCAAAATAAATATTTTAAGAACTAATGAATGCAAAACATGAGATTTTCAATAATTAATTATAATAAATATCAAATTTATTTAATTTAAGAAGATAAAATTATCTAAGATATATCACTAAGTAATATATCTCAGAAAAATCCTAAATCCTAAAAATGTTGAATTTAAATTAATAAAACACACAAAATGATTTTTATAGATCAAATTATGCATGCAAATGCAATTATTGTTGGGCACGATGATAAATGCAATTAATTCTACTATCCATGAACTTTTGGTAATTTTTGGGTCTATTGTTAATTAATTATGAATTTTAGAGTGCAGAGTGGGTAAAGTATGCAAGATTCCACAAGAATAATTATTATTAAAGAACCACAATACATAAAAGTACAACAATTAAGCCATACTATAGTGAATTAATTGTAGAACAACATGCCAATTTTTGAAGAATAAAAAAATGTCAAATTAAAGTTCACATTTAAAAGAAAGTCGTGGTTCTAATTGCAATTATAATAAATAAAAAGATGCAATGCAGGGGCTAAAGCATAATTACCCAGACACTTGGTGGTTGATTTGCAAAATTTCTAGAGGGGAACATGCATTGCACATGCCCTCTGGGTTGCAGGGGTTCTTCTGGAATTAGGCGAACTTCAGAAGTGGCTTCTACAAAATGCCCAAGTGGTCACATGCGTAGTACATGACCCCTGGGTAGCTGGATCTGGGCACGAATCCTTGGGACTTCGGGGGCAGCTCTTGCACTTTTTCTAAGAGGGAGGTCGAATAACTTGTGACCCCTACCTGGGAGATGGACGCGCTAATTTTGGGACATGGAGCTCCAGGCGTGGCTGTCGATGATGATGGTCGGTCCTTGGGATCATGCGATGTTGTCGGTGCACTAGTGAATGTCGAAGGAGTAGGGTCTCATGTTGTCGTAGGAACGACTCTGGCGATGAGCTCCTAGACTTCTTGTTGAAGCAGGTCAATGGAGTGATGTGTGAGGTGGAGGAAAGACTCAACTGTGGTGGTTGGCGCAGGAGCGGATGTTTGGTGGATAGGTTCCTAGAGCGGATGGGAGAAATATCGAGGCAGAGCAAGATGTCTATGGTGATGGAGATGACGGCGGAGGAAGATAGTGGACGGTGGTTGTGCGGTGGAGGGGATCGAGTGGTCGGTGGCTTGACAAATGGAGGATGGCCGAGCAGAGCAGCTTGTGTAGAGATGGAAGGTCAGGCGCGCTGCAGCAAAGCCGCTAGGCTTTGGATCTCACCGAGGATGGTGGAGGAGGCAGCTCTGTCACTGCTGTCTCCCCATCGAACTTGGGGTTATCGGTGGATGATAATTGGAGGTGGCTCACGGTGTTGTTTTATAGCAAAGAGAGGTTGGTTAGAGATGGAAGGTGGTGGTTGACGAGGTGACGGAGAATCGCGATGAAGATTTGGGGATTTGATGAAGATCTTCGAGGCAACCATAGATAGAAGGATGAGTCATTAGATAGTGATCGGACGGTCAATTCATCTCCTTCAGCCTCTACCCACCTCCCTCCAACAGTCGCAACCTTTGGTACACCGTCATCTTCTTGTCATTTTCTCAACAACCTCCGATAACATCCCTCTCAACCACTACCCCCATTCACTACATCAATCTCCCCTGACCCTCGTCAGTTATTTAGAACCACCCAACTTCCCCTCTCCAAGTCGGTTGTGGTGGTTGAAACCACCATCTTTATTCTCCAACCTCCGAACTTCCAATCCCTGAAAACCTTAATCCCATCCATCTGCAACTGCATCCGCCCCTTGCGTAACCAACTCCCGAGCTTCACCCTTCCTCCAGTGATAGTGAGAGACGAAGAGCAAGACACGATGATAGGAGTTTTGGTACGACGAGATCCACGAGTATTGTCTCGTGCTGCAACCATCACTCACATTGCTCGAGCTTCAATCACTTGGCAATATTATTAAGCGAACATCTACAAAGTTCTTAGACTTCATGTTGGCTTTGATTCATATTGAATCCATTATTAATTCCTTCACTAATTTTAGTCAATTTCGTCATCTTATTCTGAGTATGTCTTCTTCTATTTTCTAAGTATGTCTCTATTAGTCTCTCATTGGTCTAATCATATGGAATCCTTTACATAACATCTGTGATCCATGTGTATCTTCTTGGAAACCCATCTCGCTTCTCCATCGTGTAATTCACCCCAATTCATTATGTTCTTATGCATGAAGAAGATAATACATTTAGGTCTCGCATCCATCGCCTCCATAGAGCCTTCAGTCCATTCCAATTTGCTTCGTTTTGGTTTTGCTTTGTACCTAACCCCGTAGGTTGCCAATGACCGGAGATTAGAAGAGCCTTCCGATCTCCGATTTCTTCATCGGAGGAGCTTCATCGACAACGAGTTAGGGAGCATTCTGCTCCTTTCAGATTTCACCCTCGTCTTCGCCATACTGCTACGAAGGTCTACGATACTTTAGCATCGACAGAGGAGCGAGGCGGAGGCATCCAAGAGCTGTTGGAGCGCAGGCTTTGCGTCATTGCATGTGGAGGAGTTCAGTTGGAGGAGCAGATACAACTACCGTTGATCTCCCTATTTTGGGTGAGATCTAACGGAGGACAAAACACACATCAATGACCAGGACACCCAAAGCAACGTTTTATTCCTATGGTTCGGAAGCCGAGCTTGCGTATGAGCCTCACGTGAAGTACCATACATCGATGCACGGTCCGAGCATCATTACCAAACCTCGGTAGATCATGTGACTTGCGCACGTAATTATGAAATTTCCAATGTCATCCCCTGACTTCTCAAGAATTGCATATAAGTCCTCCTACACTATGAAATTGCATAATACCCCTACGGATTATTTTAAATGCATTGTAGTCCAAATTTATCCTGTTTTGTAATAAACTTGGAGTTTTTCTTCCAGAAATGCCCATGAATTGATTGTAAAATAACTTTTTGTAAATAAATCTAGTTGAAGTGATTTTGGTCTCGTTTGAAAGCTATTTTGTTGCTCTATCTTTTGACATGTGGTTAATGTTTATATAAAAATCATGCATGAAATATTTAATATTTTAAGTGCTTAATTATATCCTTAATTGAAGTTGAAATTGTCATTTTTAAGCAATTAAACCTGATAAATTTCTTGCTTCTTAATGAATAATTATTAGTTAATTTTGATCATTACCATTAATTTAATAAATAGTTTGATTGCTTATTGAAAATTATTTGAATAACAAAGTGAATTTGAATGTCGTTGTTACTTTGAAACTGCTTTTTAGATCAAGTATTGATTAAATCCATCTTCGGATTTGATTTTAGACCTCATTAATTTTTCAATTGACCTAGGAAATTCATGTGATTAAACCAGTTGTTCGTTATGTTTCTAGTTGCACTACGAGTGATATAGGGTTATCGTTTTTTGCATTATGTTCTTCATATAAATTAATTGCATAAAAATCTTGTTGAAAATTCATCTCTTTTGTGAATCTTGCATTTTCTGGAAATAATTAACCTATAAATGACCAATTAAAATATTTGACTTTATATTTTTTCACTTGATTGCTCGCATCCTTGTGTTCGACCTTCGACATCCGAGGTTACAAATTGAAGTTGAATCCTCCTCATGAAGATCACTTATTCGGTTCCACATGACATGCTAAGATCCAGTTCTATAATGGATCCATATTAATACATGCATTTAGCACTTCATCACAAACTTATCTTACACCTCTGAATCTCTATTCCTATGTAGAGGACATGCATCAAGAGGTCTGTCAGATATCAGCCAAAAGAGAAAGGAATGTCATATCCTACTCAGGATGGAGATCATCTCTTAATAATCATTTGACAGTGCTTGATGAGTGCTCAATCTAACTCTTTAGATACTCATCCAAGCACCAACTTATAAGATTCAACAATTGATTCAATATATATGATCATTAAGATGGCCATGGTACATAACACTAATTGTACTAAGGGACCTATTTATGCAAATTAGTTATTCTTCATTTCAGATCAGGGAATGATATTTGCAATAACATTTATTGCATAATGGCTCGTTGTGGGCTTGCATGTCCAACAATCTCCCACTAGTCCAAAGAGCCATTAATGGGCTAATCTTTAAACCCACACTTATGTGATAATCACAGTTTGAAAAATAGCTATGTAAGATGATCAGTCACTTTGTTCCCAAGAGACTACACCAAGTCCTTTAACAGTACTTGCATATCTCCTAGTAACGGTGCTCGCATCCAATGCGAATGTTGCATCTTATGCAACTAATACTAAATTTTGTTAAAGAAGTTACATTGTCTTTGATACTACAACTCAATAATCATTGTAACCAATATGTAATTTCTACTATCCTTATCATAATACCCTTATTCTCGGAGATCCCTATCTCCTAAGACTAAGACCCAGTCTTAAGTCTTATAAGGTATTTGCAGTTAAGACCTTCTTAGATCACTATCTTTTAAGTCTTAAGTTCTTGATGATAAGACTTTGACATCAGTATCTCCAAAATATATCCATCTTTTGAAGGTGTTTTATTTCTACAATCAAATGTTTTATCTCCATAGTAGGATTGGTATAATTTTACTACTTCCACTACTGGTAGACATTTGGTTTTTGTACACATCAAGCGTACACTGAGCTTTGCAAAGATGATGCACTAGGGCATATAGATTTGGTATTAACATCCTCAACTCTTTGAGGTTGTATCCCTTTAGATAGGTCATTACCATATCTTAAGGGAAAGAAGCCTTCCTTTGGAGTTCTCTCAAAATGGAATACGTCCAAAGTATACCACTAATGTGATGGTCCCAACGCCCTCTTCTCATTACTTTTGAATAACTCCATAACTAAGATCTAAGAGACATCCTTGAGATCTCATCTCACGATATGGAACAACCAGATTATAAAACAATTATTATTATCCTTATATCATTCTAATTTATTAGGATATCATCTACATTTATCATGACGAACACAATGGCACTCCCATTAAGCTTCACACGATTCATCAAGGCTCTATCTGAAATCATAACATTTATAATTTCATCGAATCTAATGTTCCAGCTACAAGAAGCTTATTTGAATCCATAGATGGAGTTCTTCAGCTTGCACACCTTGCTTTTTCCAATCATGAAGCCCTGAGGCTACTTTATGTGAATATCCTCAGAGAGGTATTCATAGAGGAATGCAATATTGACTTCTAACTTGAAGATGTCATAGTCAAGTTGTGTAGCTATAGTTAGCAATATTTTGATGGGTTTAAGCATGGCCACTGAATAGCACGTCTCATCTCAAGCGAAGTCTTCTCTTCGGTTGTAGCTCATGGCAACGAGCCGTGCTTTAAAGGTCTCTACCTTCTCACCATGTTCCCTCTTTCTCTTGAAGATCCAGTTATACCTAATGGGTCTTACCCTTATAGGTGGATCCTCGAGGGTCCATATACAACACTTGTACATGAAGTCTACTTTAGACTTTATTGCTAACATCCATCTTTCCATGTCATGATCCATTCATCATATGAAGTCAGAACAATGTCAGACTTAACTGACACTTGGAATCCATCCTCAAACTCATTTGAAGAGGTATGAGTGTTTCATCTTTAATTGTCATTTGAGTTTATGATTTCAGTAGCCTCATTATCTTCTCAAGATTAAATGAGTTTCTTTACTTCATTTTCTTCTTGATTCTGAAGAGTGTCATCCTCTAAGAATCATATACTTAGATATGAAATCTTTTAAGAATCTCAAGGTTATAAAGTAGGTATCCAATACTATACTTTATTTTCCTAATGAAACATCACTCTCTGGTGCTAGATTCTAGCTTACTTTCATCCATGACAAAGTTATGGACCAAGCAACCCTAAATCCTCAAGTGTCCAATACTTGGCGAGGTTCCAAACCATAGCTTATGAGAATGTTCGGGTTTAGATTTGCATGGAATCTTATTAAGGATATATATAGTAGTCTCTACAAAATATATAGTTAGAAACTAAGAGGTAATTTTACTAATATTCATTATTGATCAAATCATGTCATACAAGATTAAAATTGTATCTCCCTACAACTCTATTGAGTCTAGGTGTATTAGGAGGAGTGAGATAGGAATTATATTCCTTTCTCCATAATTTAATCCTTGAATTCATCTAATATGTACATGCTACCTAGATTAGATCAAATTTATTTTATCTTCCTTCAGACTTTGGTTCTAAACCATAAAATATAAAATCTTTGAACGTTTCAAAGGTTTCTAAGGTAATGGGAAGAGATCGCATATCACAAAACAATCATCAAATGACATCACATATCATCAATGTTATTATGATATAGATGATCAACATACATCAATATGTATGACATTTTGAATACCTTGACGTCTTACACCATTCCCAGAGAAGGATGCATTGGACATTTTTACTTTGAATACGATATTCATGAGTATGTAAGATTTGAAAATTTTGACATTCTAAAGTTTCATATCTTACTAGTATATTGATCTCATCAACAGACATATGTCCAAGGCTTGATGCCAGATCATTGTCAAATGATCTCCATCCTCCAATTGATCTTAAAAGTTTTAATTTCTGGAAATAGAAATGTTAATGAGCCATTCATTACTTTTCTATTTTGGCAGAGTCATCTGGATGTTAGATTACTATCTGGAATATATCCAACACAACTCTTTATGAAAGGTCTATTCAAGAATTCAGGTTTATTTCCAATATTTAGAAAAAAACAAATAGTGTATTATAATATCTATGTCATAGAGTCATTCTTCATGACTAAGGGATCTCCCATTGAAAATACGAAGTATATCTATCCACGTTGCAACAATTGCATCAATATCCATGTGAATAATTATAAACCTTAAGAACAACATTTTTTCAATCTTCTAAAACATATGCAACCAATAGCATGTCTTATTTGAAAATGAGATACGATTATGAGACTCTGATCTTATCAAATAAGTAAGTTAGTTCAATGATTAAATTTAAATGTATAATATTCTAATGCACTATTTGGAGGAACCTTCTATGAGGAACTTAGTTAGTCTAAATAGTCATACTATCAATACATCGGATTATTGTAGTATTGGCATTCATCCAACTCTTTGGATGTCATATGTATGGAAACCATAGAAGTGCACCCAACTCTTTGACTTTCCTTGTAACTTGGGTCCGACCCATGCTTCCACTACGCTCCCTTCATCTATAAATAACCTTTCATAAGACAAATGATCTCTTATGTCGAAGTCAAAGGATTTCAAAATAAGAGTATTTCAATATTTATACATGCTTCATTCAATTCATACAATATGAATATTATGAAGCTTCATATAAGACTTGAGTATAGATAGTAGAATGATGACACTCATCATACCTACATACATCTTAGCTCTTAAAGACATTTGATTCAGGTAGGTACTCAAACATTTTGAGTACATCATCTCTTATCGAGCCACCATTTTGCATAAATGCAATGAACCATGTCATTCATGATTAAATGTTGAGAACACATATAAATGCCAAAACATCTTCTTAGATTTTATAAGAATTATTTGACAATTACACCATCGACATGATACTTCCAAAGCACACTCGATGAGAGATCAATACTATAGAGACACACAAACCCTATGTTGTTGTCATATTGTATTTAATTGTCATTCCTCATTATTATAAGGAAACTTGCACATTGGAACCACATACATTATGTGTCCAACTACAAGTACACTATCTTGATCATGAATCCAATTCATGATAATTTACTTGTTATTATTGAGTACAGTATTGAGTGGGATTTTAATGAGGATTATTTGAAATAAGATATTTATATAAATACATAATTTACTTTGATTTAGGAGTTTTATATCAAAGTTGTCTTTCCTTATCAACACTGAATGTTCATTCCCTAATCACTTTCATTGTTAGAGATATACTTAACATTATACCTCAAGTAAGATATGGGATCTCCTTTATTATCTTTTTTACATCCCAATAATATGAGAAATGACAACCCAGATAAAAAGAAGAGGGGACTCATTATGTCTTCCAAGTCGAATTTGCATTTCCCAATATAGTCTTTAACACCAAGGCCCACCACCCCTAATTTGATGGTGACCCGTTGTTAATTGAACCAACCGTCAACAAGAATAACACTCGCTGTGTGCAATCCAATATCGCCCCAATGATATGAGGAACAGATATTGGGGTCACTATGCATACAACCATACTTTTGAGAACCAAAGAGCCCGATCCAGATGCGCTTGTATGCAGGAGATGTCATTCGGACATGCATCTCCTAGATACAATACATGGCAATGGAATCCTTCGCCTTGAAAGAAGACCATTGATGTCACTTATGTGATCCTCCATTTCATGTTTAAATTTTAATTATTTATTATGAATCATAATCACATAATTAATTCTTCCAAGGAAATGCTACTCTATTCATGATAGATAGTTTAATTTTAATTGGATGTAATTCATTTAATCATATTAAATCAATTATCAATCCAAACAATCAACTAACAAACAATTTTATTATTAGTTGAAGCATTGTATAATATCAAAATATGTATTATTTGAATTTAATAATTAGAAAAATACATCATGATACTTTCAAGTATTATCATTTCCTTACATGTTGTCATGGCCAGTAACAACGAGAGTTGGACAGACCGCTCATGGAGTAGCCTGCTACCCCAATTATCCCTGACTAGACACCATATTCGCCTTAGGTCTGGACAATGCGTTTTGATCATTTTATAGTTGAGATGATAATCGGTCTTTCAACCGAAGTTATACCATATTATATTCATCAAAATACTTTTTATTAATATTATATGAGATTTGCTAAACAAATCCCAATACTAATCAAGCAATTATGTTAGTTGGAATTGATGTACTCAACTTTGAGAAAGAGCAATTATCTTATCAGTTTCGGTTTGTTAAGGCAATGTCATTCCAGTAAATAATTATCATCATAAAATATTTCACAAATATTCATCAATATATATTTCAGGAAATTAACCATTAATTTTCATTAATTCAATTGAATGGCAATCACAAGATTCAAGATCAAGTATGTAATTTCCAACAGTGACCAGTACATACTAAAATTAGCATAACTTTGATCAAATAAAATCCAAATTACGCAAATTAAGTTTCTTTGATTTGTAAATTTGATTTATAACAAGACCCAATTTATAGACATAAATTTCTAGGCATTTTAAAATCATGGTTATCTCTTGATTACGTTCTAAAATACCATTTCTGCAACATTGGATACATGTCCACTAAAACAATCATAACTTGAGCAAACCGATTCCAAATAGTGCAAACTCAAGTACCACGGTTTCCTTATTTAATGAGGAGCATAATACAAGACATAAAATCACATTTTATGTCATTCAAACAGGGAAAAAGTCGCACAAAATAGGGTTTCGTGAACAAAATACAATGGAACATCACCCAACTTAAAATGTCCATGTCATCTTAGGTTTATGGATAATATCTAAACCGCCGACCTATTGCTTTGATACCACATGAAGGATATGGAGAAATCCTTAATCACATCATGGAATCATTGAGATCACATCATATGAGATTGGGAGAGATTAGTCGCAGAAGTTGCTCGAGGCGACATAATTAAAAGAAAATAAAAATGATGAAACCAGAAGATCCGAAAACACTTCTAGGATAATTTAATTTAAAATACCAGTAGTTATTAAGGTTATTTTTTGAAGCATGGTTGCGATCGAGTCTCTAAAGTGAGAGACCTTCTATCTAAAGTCTGATCCGATAGAGGAGATGCCGGCGAGCGCATTGAAGAAATGTGTCCCCCTCACAATCCATGTTGATGATCTAATTGGAGAATCTCCTAATCTCGTCACAGGAGGTCGAACATCTTCTTCACGAGAAAGGGACAGCTAAGGAGACGGAGATCCACGAGCGATCGAAGTGGTTACACAATGGCCTGGCGACGGCGGCTATATCTCTCTAGAGCATCATGGTGGATGGCCATAATAAGAGAGAGAGAGAGAGACTTGGCGTGTAGAGAGAGAGAGAGGGAGGCAGAGAGCATATTACAATTTTGTAAAGAAGAGCTACAATTACCTATTCTTATATACTATTTTGGGAGTCCATGAATCAAAATCCATGTGCAACACATAATCAGTGGATGAGACTGATTTGTGTTTCTTTCAATAGTCATGATTTTGTTGTTAAAAATACAACAACAATCAATTTAATTAAATTAAATATATTTAATAATAATTAATATAAATTAATTTGAAATAAATCAATCCACCTTAGAGAAATAGAAAGGAGGCAAGCCTCCTTCCATACGGAGAGTGGACGACCACTAATTTCCATGGGGAAATGTGACCATCCACCCTCTCCATATGGAAGGGTGGCTTCCTCTTTACTATTACATGGAATTTTGAATCCCATGAATATCTCCAAAATTTACAACAACATTTGTTGCAAATAATTTCACAAAAATAATTCATAATTATTTTGTGAACATTGCAATCATGCCATGAAAATTTTGTGAATCAAAATCACAACCCAAAATAAAACATAAATTATATTTTCAATTAATTATCCAATGTGAGTCAAACTCACATCATCATTTAAATTGTAAATGTTATTTACGAATAGCTCTATCTTATATATTATAATTAAATTTATAAAATATTTGATTAACATGGATAGCAATATCCATATTTTTCATATCCATGATAATTAAATCATACTTATTCATCTTGGATCTCTATTCCAAATAATATGAATCACATCCACATTATTCGCATCTTTTATAATTAAATCACATTCAATTATATTTAAATACCCTACTTATATGTCAAAATAATATGAATCAAATTCATATTATTTATGATAAAAAAATCACATTATCAATTTCTCAATGCTCGGATACATTATCGACAATGAAATTATCCCTGAACACTTTCATGGATAATGTGCTTTCTTTGCAGATAATTGGAGATAGGGACAGGGTGATTGTACATTCCACGTATAGTGACTTGGATATTTATATCACATCTCAAATATAAATCTTGGGGACCTCCCATAGATGTTGATTAAATCAAGGTTGTAGATTTAATCTTCTCATTGCATCTGAATCACATCCAGATCAATGTCCAACATTTGGACGATTACTTCTCTACTGAGAGGAGTCACTAATATCCAGATTTGTTTCATCACTCCCTCGGAAATGGAAGCGTCATGGTTATATAATCGTTTATCGATCACATCACCCTCATGTATTCCTAATACTTGTACATACTACATACTAGAAGACCTAGAATAAAGATGAAGTTTTACATCTATTAGAATGTCTTCTTTAGGGTTTTTCAATAAGTTTCTCATTTGAACATTAGGAGTTGGTATCGATCATATAATTTCCAAAAGCATATATCAAACCTACAAATTTAGTCAAGCTTCCAAAGCAAGCTGACCGTGCACAAAATTTGATCCCTATATCTCATGAGTGAGCTCAAGTCTTTTGGTTTAGTAAATGACCATGTATGATCCCTTTGAGAGATCGTATTATCCATATGCCCTTATATGCACACCAGTATGTCATTGTATAAACCTTTATTAGGCCATCGACCTATCGATCTGCCAAATGTACATACTCAGACATCTAGTAACGCATCTGTCTCCGATCAGAGGATGCATGCATTTATCGTGACAACATACGATATAAGTCTTTGGTTATCTTGATCTCGTTAAGTCAACTCTTTGACCTAACTTATCTAACACCTCTGAATCTCTATTCCTATGCATAGGACCTACATCAAGAGGTCGGTAAGTTATCCAAAAGAGAAAGGATTTCCATCTCCTATTCAGGTTGGAGACCATTACTTAATAATCATTTGACGGTGCTTGATGAGTCCTCAATCTAACTCTTTATATATTTATCCAAGCACTAGCCTCTATGATTCAACAATTATATCAACGGCTATATGATCATTAAGAACGCCATTGTACATAGCCCTAATTGTACTAAGGGGCATAGTATGCAAATTAATTATT
Source organism: Ottelia alismoides (assembly GCA_037367405.1). NCBI lineage: Eukaryota > Viridiplantae > Streptophyta > Magnoliopsida > Alismatales > Hydrocharitaceae > Ottelia > Ottelia alismoides. The sequence goes on along the minus strand of JAZKJV010000198.1, from coordinate 455,429 downwards.
CTTCATTTGAGATTAGGGAATGATATCTACGATAAAATTTATTGCTTAATGACTCGCTATGGGCTCGCATGTCCAACATGTTTCATATCACCTTGTGCTACGAGGACATAGCACTAGCTAAGTAAAGGGGGGGTATACTATATATATATTTAAATATATACTTTAGCTATAACTCATACATTAAATTTTTTTCAATATCTTTTTGGGCTACGTGTATCATATTAATTGTTTTGGAACTGATTTTTGTAAAAAAGATAGTTTGAAAAGTATTTGGAAAATTTTATAAATCTATTTTGACATGATTTTCAAAAAAGTATTTTACATGGTCTTAAAAATATGATTTTACATGTTTTTGGAAAATCATTTGTAAAATATTTTGAAAACATATATTTATGTGACATTATCTTGAAAAATATTTTACTTAGGTTTGAAAAATGGGAGTTTAATTGTTTTGAAAACCTTTCTAAAATGTTTGGGAAATTTATAATTATGTGATAAGGTTTATAAATAGTATTTTTTAAATTAATTTTAACTTTAAGGGTGTAAATTGAGATTAATAAATTGTTTTATAAATAAAATAAATTGTTTTATGAATATAACTAACTCTATAACTTTTTTCAAAATTCCATAAAAATAAAAACAAATAAAAATTTCTTTAGTGCTAATTCAAATTATTAAACTTAAAAATGACTGCTAACTTTTTAGTAAGGGAACTATGGTCTCCGTTAGTATAGTGGGTAGTTAAAAGACAATGTGTATGGCACCGTCTTTAAGTAATAAGGGTAGTTGTATGACGGTCTGTACTTACACCCATACTAGTTGAAAGTAGATGCAACTAATCATATGAGTTTGAGCTAGTCATTATTCCTCTAAAACAACTAAAAAACTAGATAAAATAAAAAAAGATTAACTTATTAATTGGTGTTTCTTCCATGACACTTTCACTTTGCACTCAACGCTTGAGCTATTCTTTAACACTTGGTTTATGAAGACAAGAGACTTAAGTTAACTTGTCTTAATAATTAGGGTCTTAGAAATATAATTCACACTTCACTAGTTAGAAAGATTTGTGTGTTATATTTCATACTTAATCTCTTCTTGAAAAAACTTGACCATCACTTCACATTGCATGATTGCATTCATGATTGAGATGGGATGAGGCTTCACTTGAGGAACTTGAATTGGAGATTCAAGTTTTGGCATGATTTTATGATGTTCAAGGATGGGATAAGATCAGTGAAGGTTTCATGAAACCAGAGTGTCAGAATTCTAGCCAGTATGAGACTTGGTTCGCATACTAATATCTTTATAAAAACCTAAATACTTGGGTGTGATGACATTTAATTATTTTGCCGATCATTGTGTGCCAATCTTTGGTAAAAGTAATGGAGCTAGCCCAAAGAAATGTTTTAAAAAAAGTTCATAAAAAGGAAAGCCCAAAGCATTACAAAGTTTCATCATATAAGCTTACAAATATGGCAAGCACTCCTTACCTTTAATAGTCCATTTGAGCCAAATCAAAAAGGGCTCAGCATCGTTAGCACTACAAGTTTGTGTTCAAGTACATTAGGTACTTTAAAAAGACGCACCCCGGTGTATTCCCATGAAAACAAGTACAAATGGCTCAATATCTTTTGATGGACACACTGATTAGCATTTAAAATATATATTGTGATGAGTATTGACACTTGAGAGAAACCTTGATGCAATGAGAGGAAGAGAAAAATTTGACATAATCTTATTACCTCCATCACCTAGCATGTCATCTACACTTCGAAGTCTGGCAAACTAAAGAGACGGTGGATTGAAGCAAGTCTAGATTTATTCCCTAGTGGTGAGGGTTAGGTCCTTAGGTGAGTCTCTTGTATTATAACTTTGGGTTACATATAGACTCCACTTTTGTGAATGCAGTCAACACATAAAGTCATACTCTTACATATATTTATACATTGAGAGTCTAATAATTAGAGGATATGAGTTTTGTTTGATTGAGATCTATTTCAGTTTAGAGTCTCAGGGCTTCTAAAACCATGTGCTCCAAGGCAATCAACCTTGTATACTCACATGTACATGTAAGGAAATTCACTAATTAATCTAACTCCTTAATTAATTGTTTATTTATTAGCTCAACGACGAGCTTTGCTTAAGTATAGGGGTAATAAATCCCATATTTTTATCCACTTAATTATCTTATATTTTCTCTCTTGCTTAAGAAAAATAATAAAATTAACTAACAATTAACCTTGATTATTAATTTATGTATTGTAAATAATTAGCCCTAGTTATATTATATTATATAACCTATATTGTGCAATTAATTTATGTATTTTTTCTTATTAAAATAAAATAAAATTAGAATAATAGATTACATTATTAATTTAACAAAAAATATAAAATAAAAATCCAAAAAAATAACAAACGAAATTTAAAATAAATCTTTTTATTAAGTTTTAGATACTTGTAAATTATTATCTATGTATAGATGATTGTATTTCTCTTTGACTTCTACAACTTTCATCTTTGTCACTTTTTCTAAATCGAGTGCTGATTATTTTATTTGTAATTATTTTTTATTTCTTTAAATCTATTAGGCCACAAGACGCTCTCTGGAGCTGCCACGTGACCCTCTTCTTGTCACGCCACCCGACATGTTTGCTAGCCATTCATTTCCCTCTTCTTAGCTTCATCCAGACTATCGATGGCACCTCTCTCTCAATCCTCGGATCTGATACCCAGATCAGATCATAGTAGGCCATCCTTGCTACATCTTGGCCAATTGGATCATTAGATCCAACGGCTGGGAGCTCATCCCCAACGAACAGTGTGAACTAACAAACCACACTTCATCCTCCCATTATCTCTCTATCGTCAACCACCATCTATGTAAACTACCGTCAACTTTGCCATCGTCTAACCGCCCTTATCCTCGTGTGATCTTCAACCACCATCTCTGATCGATCTTCGTAAACATATGGGTAGTTGAACTATTGTGTTCCCTCCTGGAACCTACAACTTCCACCTACAAATATTCTTCTGCAACCAAAGGAGGTGGTTGTCCACCCTCGTATGGAGTAACCCTAGAGATCTCCTCTCAAGCGTGAGAGGAAGGGGAAGGATATACATGTCAAGATTGGTCAACTCCTGGTGTCGACCCATGGCTATTCAGCCATGCTACAATGACAATTCAATGGTTGTTTGTGCCCTTTGTCATGGCTAGACGGATGTAGTGAAGATGAAGAGGCTAAATCCACCTCAATCCCAAGCCATGTGTTCCATCACCAGCGAGTTTCTTCAAACTCGGGTTAGTTTAGCATGCATTCTTGTTGGACATACAAGCCATTATGCAATAAATGTTATTGCAAATATCATTCCCAGATCTGAAATGAAGAATAACTAATTTGCATAATAGGTCCCTTTTTACAATTCGGGTTAAGTACCATGGCCATCTTAATGATCATACAGTTGTTGATTCAATTGTTGAATTATAGAGGCCGGTGATTGGATGAATATCTAAAGAGTTAGATTAAGGACTCATCAAGCATCGTCAAATGATATAGAGACGATATCCAGACCGAGAATGAGATAGCAATCCTTTTTCTAAAGGTTGATATCTAACCGAACTCTTGATGCAGGTCCTCTGCATAGGAATAGAGATTCGGTGGTGTTAGAAAAGTTAGGTCAAAGAGTTGACTTAACTATATTGAGATAACTACAGAGCTATGTCGTATGCAGTCACGATATAGGCGCGCATCCTCTAAATAGAGATAGATATGTTACTATATGTCTGAGTATGTACATTTGGCAGACTAATAGGTTGATGACCTAACCAAGGTCTATGCACCGACATGTTGGTGTGCATTAGGGGCATATGAGTAATACAATCTCTCAAAGGGATCATACATGTTCATTTACTGATCCAGAAGACATGAGCTCACTCATGAGATATTGGGAAGAATCAAATTCTTTGCACAGTCATCTACCTTTGGAAGCTTGATTGGATTTGTAGGTTTGACGTATGCTTTTGGAAAGTATATGATCAATTCCTAGGTATGATATATGCTTTTGGAAAGTATATGATCGATACCAACTCCCAATAGTGAAATGAGAAACATAATGATAAAATCCCTGAAGAAGACAGCCATAAAAAAGAGATCTAAAACTTCAGGTTTAATCTGGGTCTTCCAGTATGTAGGATGTACAGGTATTAGGAATACCTGAGGGTGATGTGATCGTAAACGATTGTATAACCATGACGCTTCCATTCTGAGAGAGTGATGAAACAGGTCTGGATTTTAGTGCCTTCTCTCATAGAGAAGTAATCTTATTTTAGTCCAAATATTGGACCTTGATCTGAATGTAATTCAGATACAATGAGAAGATTATATTTGCGGTCTTGATTTAATCAAGCATCTATGAGAGGTCCACAAGATCTAGATTTGAGATTTGATCTCAATATTCAAGTCACTATACGTGGAATAATATAATCTTCCTATCCGTTTCTCCAAGTATCTACAGAGAAAGTGCATTATCCTTGAAAAAGTTCATGGATAATTTCACTGTTGATATATGTATATATATATATAGATATATCTGAGTATTAGGAAAGATTGATAATTAAATGTGATTTAATTATCATGAATAATATGAATTTTATTTATATTAGAAGGAGAGTTATCTAAGATAATTAAATGTGATTTAGTTATCAAATATGTGAATAATGTGAATGTCATTCTTGTTATTTGTCACATGAGAATCGAGATCCAAGATGATTAAATGTGATTTAATTATCATGGACATGAATAATATGGATAGCATTGTCCATATTAATCATATATTATATATGTATTCTATAATATACCAGAGAGATCATATTGTAATTTATATTGATGTGAATTGTATTCACATTGGGTAATTAATTGAAAATGTAATTTACATTTTATTTTGGGAATGTGATTCACAAATTTTCAATGGCATGATTGCATTGTTCTCAAGATAATTGAGAATTTTTATTGTGAGATAATGTTGAAATGTGATAATGTAATATCATTGGAAAATATTGCAATCCACCAAAGGTGGTGGATGACCACCAAGTCCCAATGGGATTGGGTGGTCGTCCCCCTTGATTGGTAGATAATTATCTCCTTCCGATTATCTCCAAGATAATTGATTTGATTTGAAATCAATTTATATTGATTATTCAATACATATTTAATTTAATTTAATTAATTGTGGTTGTGTTTTCACAAAAAAAACATGATCATTGAAAGAAACACAAATCAATCTCAACCATTGGTTTTGTGTTGTCCATGGATTGAGATCCAGGTGTACCAAAATACTATATAAGAAGATGCACCCCTTGCTCTTCAAGTGACATCAAATAGTTGCTCTCTCCTTCTCTCTCTACATGCCTAGTAAATATCCCTCTCTCTTGTGGTCGTCCACTTTGATGCCCTAGAAGAGAGTCGCCATCACCGCAGCATCGTTGTTATGCTATCGGATTGTTTGCTCGTGGATCTCCGTCTCCTTCTGTGCGCCTCTCTCATGAAGAAGATGTCGGATCTCATGTGACAAGATCAAGACATTTACTATTTTGATCATCGACATGGATGGGGAGAAGCACGCATCTCGTCAACACGCTCGCAAGTGTCTCTACCATTGGATCGGACATGAGATAGGAGATCTCTTCCTTTAGAGATTCGATCACAACCACACTTCAAGAGGTAAACCTAGTTCTTGTTTGTGGTTAGGATGAAACGATCCGATAAGTTTTCTTGGATAATGCGGTTTCATCGTTTGAAAATGTTTTAATTCCACTGCCTCGAGCGACTAATCACTCCCGATCGCATATGGTGCGATCCTCACGCTTCCGTGATGCACTTAAGGATTTCCCATATCCTTCATGTCCATCTTGTTTCTAGAAATTGTTTCGCAATATACAAAATCCATAACTCATAATCGATCATTCCACAATCTTTACCTAAGATTTATAATCCATGCCAAAGGATCACTTACTCTCTTCCCTAAAGAACTCCTTCATCCTCTTCCTTTCTTCCTTGTTCACACGAAGAACAACCACCAGGTCCCTCACCATATCCATCATCCACGGACCTCTATTCCAACTTACAATCGCAAGGAAACAATTTGTATTTGCTTCAGCTATTTGCCCGCTAACCTTTGCAGGATGAGATCCATCAATGGTCGGAATTCTCAAAGGTGCTCTGATCTCCTCTGACATATTCATTGGCTCCATGATGATAAGCTCTAGCGACCATCAACACGTATCCAACAACAACCAACTGCCTTCGTGCGGTGGTTGGGTGCATTCACCGATCTTTAGAGGACTAGCAAGAGTAATGTGGAGGAAAGAATCTCTCATCGGAGCTTAGCCAATGCCGTCGTACTGCATAGGAGGAGAAACGTACATGATTCATTCGATTACCCTAATTTAGGGATGATTCGACGGTCCACAAGCAGCCACGTCTACAGCTACACACATGTAGGTCTAGCGTGAACCGAGCCACCAACCTAAGAAAAAGAGTGTGACATGTGGACTTCGAACCATGAGCCTACCAACATACCCAAGGACTGTGCATGCCTCACGTGTACGACCTTGGGATAATTGCAGTTCAACCCTGTCTCCTTCCCATATTTACAAAAATACCTTCGTATGAGGTACTTAATAAATTCAACAACGATTTTCTATAATTATGTTGTAGTCCCTGTAGTGACCTCTATGTAAGGATTTATTATGCTTTATTTACACTTATGCCCCTAGTTTCAATGTTGAATAACTTGAGCAAAGTATGTCCAATCAATGTAATTTCAGTTTCATTACGAAGATTGTTTCATTATCTTAAATTTGGAATGCGTGTCTCTCTGATTTGAGATTAATTTTGATTCATTAATTAGAGATGGTTTAGATTCTTCTATTCATAATAAATAATATTTATCTTTCAATTAATTGCTTAAACAAATATAAATTCTTACTCTGATCATTACTTAAGTTAGTTGATCTACTCTAGGGCATATTTATGCGTTTAAATACATATTATTAACTAAGTCATTCTCTTCATTTTGTCTAATATTTAACTTGCATAAAAATTAAATGAAAAAATTGCATTTTTATTATATGTCTCGTTGTGTTGCATTGGATTTTATCTCCATGACCTATATGATATATTAATCACTTAACATATATATATATTTATTTAAACTTGATTAAGGATATTATGGCTTGTATCCTTGTGTTCGACTCTGGACTTGACCATGTATAAATTTAATCCATATTTTATATTTTAAATGTGGTTATCTATGATTGTATATTGGCCATTCTACAACAAGTAGTAGTTAACACTACCTATTTTCTATTCATCAGACAACAGGTCCCTGTCTCATTTTGCCACATTCGAGTACCCTTCAAGAAAAGTATTTGATTTGCCATATCAACTTCCTTATCCCCAACTTCTTTCGCTGAGTAGTGGGCCCATATATGATAACAATTATCATTAAATAGAACATGCTACAAGTTACAAAAGAAGTAGAAAGTATATGATGCTTGTGGGGTGAGTACTCACTCTCCTATAGGGTAAACCAAAAGGACTAAGATTGAAAAATATGCTTGAGAGCAACCAATAAAATTTCAAATATAATTTCCAAACTCTTACGACTCATTTTGTTGAGTTGGAATCTACCCTGGTAGTATGGTTTGATTGATTAGTTTAATTTGCAAAGATCAGAAACATCGTGTGCTTACATATTTTTGTCTACCTCTCTCTTTACTCTTCTTTCTTATTTGCTCATTTTCAGCCTTTCTTCCTTATCTTCTTTTCTTAATTCCTATTTATATCTTGTATCCTCTACTCCTCATCTCACTCCTTTTTGTCTCCCAAGATGTCTGTTCAGGGATGGCTTAGTCCAGACACCGCAGAAACCCACATCGATTCTCTGATGCCATCATCTCCAATAATTCAGGGTGAATCCCACGAGACCAGTTTGACTCTAACAAACCACCCTCGGGACTCCCCGCTTCTTTCTTAAATAAACCGAGATCACTCTTGTAGTGAGTTTTCTCACTTCTAGATGGAGATTAATCTTTTTATGTACACAAATCCAACCCTAATAAAGTTCAGAATTTGCCCTAATTTTGAACTCTTCTCTTCGTGTGGTACTTGTTTTCAAACTAATCGGGGTATATTTCCTATTGCATAACAAGAACCCGATCTGTATATCTCATTATTAGACTCAGATTGTTAGATGGCTCCTCAAAGAGGGAAGGCCCGACAAGCATAGCAGAATAAAGTTAATGCACAAATGCTCGCCTCCATCCAAGCAATCCAGCAACAACTAACTACATAAGTTGAAGTACATGCCACCTTCTAAGAGATGTTGATGGAACTGAGGAGGGATACAAAGAATAGAGGAGGAGGAGGAGGAGGAGAGGGAAGAACAACATGCAGATGGACCCTGAGGTGGAGAATAAGAAGAAGAAGTAAGAGAAGAGTCAGAGCTCGCACTCAAGGAAACATATAACCCTAGCGCTGACCTGATTATAAAGTGGATACAAATTCCTCCGATCCATGGACATTTCAAGCTGATGCATCGGCTTTTATCTCTTCTCCTAACTTTCCATGGGAATGCCAAAGAGGAACCGTATATCCATCTACATCAATTTGGATGTATCCGCAACACAACTCACTACCCCAATATTCTGTTGGGCATAGTCAAGATGACCGCCTTCCCATTTAGCCTTCACGATAAGGCGCTTTACTAGATCAACCTTTTGGGGAAGGTGGTGACGACATGGGATGACTTAAAGTCTGCATTTTTACACAAATACTACCCACTCATCATCTAAATCTGATGTGGTCCAAGATTTCCAGCTTCTCCCAAGGACCCGATGAATCAATCCCATGGGATAAATTCAAAGATCTTCTAGAGAAATGCCCCTGTCATGATATTCTAATAACCATCTTGGTCCAACACTTCTTTGGGGGCCTGATTAAAAATATTCATAGGTTGGAGGATGCCACCTATAGTGGATCCCATTTCAATTAGGATGGAATTGTGGTGTGGGAGATTTTTTAAGAAATGGAAGAAGGATAAGCCACCCTCTCTTCATCCTGATTATGCCAACAACAGTCGCATATACCCTGCAAATCAGTCAATATGGCAGCTATACAGGAAGAGGACATTTGTGAAAACTCCAACCACAACATTATCATAGTCACTTGTACAAAGTGGACTTGATTGAAAACTGATCTCAGGACATGGAGAAACTGTCTGTGATCAAACAGAGAACTAAGGGGTCGGATAAGCTCGATCACATTGCCAAGCAACTCAAGCTCCTAGTGAACACCATTAATATGTGTCATTCAGCAAGGAAATCCATCGAGACTTCTGCCGAACAACAACATCAACTGTAGAGTCCAGGGTAACCTTCATTAGTTGAGCATGTATACTACGAGAAGACTACTGATCAAGCACGAGCACCATAATAGATGCACCAACATATGGATGTTTACTAGGTAGAGCCCTAGCCACAATACGTAGAGTTGTTCTTCCCACCTCCATCCGACATTTAGGAGGTGAGTAGTGTATCGAACCATGACACACAATTGGCCAGTCTAGGAGGATACCAACTGGGCCGATCATCGGCTCCGTGCTCGTTCCACCACTCTCAACCAGCCATCTCAGCAAAACCATCCTATGCACAATGCACATACTTGGAAGGAGAACAACTACCAACAACCAGCATACCCTCGACCCGAGTGTTAGTCGTAGAGTCGACTACCTACTACCAGTAGTACTTGTTGGACATGCGAGCCCACAACGAGCCATTATGCAATAAATGTTATTGCGAATATCATTCCCTAATCTGAAATAAAGAATGAATAATTTGCATAATAGGTCCCTTAGTACAATTAGGGTTATGTACCATGACCATCTTGATGATCATACAGCTGTTGATTCAATTATTGAATCATAGAGGCTGGTGCTTGGATGAATATCTAAAGAGTTAGATTGAGGACTCATCAAGCACCGTCAAATGATTGTTAAGAGACGATCTCTAGCAAGAGTAGGAAATGGCAATCCTATCTCTGTTAGGTTGATATCTGACCTACCTCTTGATGTAGGTTCTCTGCATAGGAATAGAGATTCAAAGGTGTCAGATTAGTTAGGTCAAAGTGTTGACTTAACGAGATCGAGATAACCAAAGACCTAAATCGTATGCTGTCACGATACAGGCATGCATCCTCTGACCGGAGACAGATGTGTTACTATATGTTTGAGTATGTACATTTGGCAGACCAATAGGTTGATGACCTAATCAAGGTCTATACACCGGCACGCTGGTGTGCATATAAGGGCATATGAGTAATACGATCTCTCAAATGGATCATACAGGTTCAGTTACTGAACCAGAAGACATGAGCTCACTCATGAGATATTGGAAAGAATCAAATTCCTTGCGCATGGTCGTCTCGCTTTGGAAGCTTGACTGAATTTGTAGGTTTGATATATACTTTTGGAAAGTATATGATCAAGACCTAGGTACGATATATGCTTTTGTAAAGTATATGATCGATACCAACTTCCAATGATCGAATGAGAAACTTACTGATAGAACCCCGAAGTAGACAGTGTAAAGTTGATCTAATACTTCGGGTTTATTCTGAGTCTTTCAGTATGCAGGATGTACAGGTATTAGGAATACCTGAGGGTGATGTGATCATAAACGATTGTATAACCATGACGCTTCCATTCCTAGGGAGTGATGAAACGGGTCTGGATTTTAGTGACTCCTCTCAGTAGAGAAGTAATCGGATCTTAGTCCAAATGTTGGACATTAATCTGAATGTGATTCAGATGCAATGAGAAGATTAGATTTGCGGTCTTAATTTAATCAAGCATCTATGGAAGGCCTGCGATCTAGATTTGAGATATGATCTCAATATCCGTGTCACTATACGTGGAACAATACAATCGCCCTGTCCTTATCTCCAAGTATTCGCGGAGAAAGCGCATTATCCTTGAAAGAGTTCATGGATAATTCTATTGTTGATATATGTATCCGAGCATTGAGAAAATGGATAACTAAATGTGATTTAATTATCATGAATAATATGAATTTGATTCATATTAAAAGGAGAGTTGTCTTAGATAATTAAATGTGATTTGATTATCAAAGATATAAATAATGTGATTGTGATTCATATTATTTGAGCACATGAGAATAAGTGATCAAATATAATTAAATGAGATTTAATTATTATGTATAAGAATAATGTGGATTGTAATATCCAATTATTCATAATATATTATAAATGTGATTTATAATGTATTAGAGAGAGGTAATTATAATTTATATTTGTTGATTAATTATGAATGGGTATTGGATACACATTGTCTAATTAATTGATAATATAAATTATATGTTGTTTTGGGTTGTGAATGTGATTCACAATTTTCCAATGTCAAGATTTCAATATTCCCAAAATTATTTGTGAATTATTTTTGGTGAATAAAATCCCAACAAAAGTTGTTGGAAATTATGGGAGAATTTCATGGAGATGTGTAATCTAATGAGATTACATGAGACAATCTCCACCACATGGAGATGGTGGACGGCTACCAATTCCACAAGGAAATTGGTGGCCGTCCCTACCATTCCTATTGGGGAGATCTTCATGCAAATCACTCTCCATAATTGCTTTATCTAATTTAGGACTAAAATATATTTGACATCTCAAATATATCTGATTTAAATTAGATTATTGCTTGTTGGCTTTTACCAACAACAATCTTGACCTTTGGATTGACATAAATCAATCTCATCCATTGATTTTATATGTCCCATGGATTGAGATCCATGGATCCCAAAACCCTATAAATAGACAGGCATACCATGCTCTCTCTTTACAACACATAATGCTTGAGAAGCACATCTCTCTCTCTTTTTCTCTACACGTCTACTCTCTCTCTCTCATGGCCGTCCACCATGGATGACCTAGAGAGAAGTCTCCATCGCTGTAGCATCGTCGTTATGCTGCCCAATTGTCTGCTCGTGGATCTCCGTCTACTTTGGTGTGCCTCGCTCGTGAAGAAGATGTCGGATCTCGTGTGTCGAGATCAGGAGATCCGCAGCTTGGATCATCAACATGGATTGCGAGAGCACGTGGTTCATCCCCGCGCTCGCAAGCATCTCCTCCGTCGGATCGGACTTGAGACAGGAGGTCTCTTCGTTTAGAGACTTGATCGCAACCATGCTTCAAGAGGTAATCCTATTACTTATTTGTGGTTTAGACGAAACGATCCGAGAAGTGTTCTTGGATCATTTGGTTTCGTCATATGAAAATTTTTTAAATTCCGTTGCTTCGAGCAACTTGTGCGACTAGTCGCTCCTCGTCGTATTCGATATCACGCTCACGCTTCCGTGATGCGTTTGAGGATCTAACCATATCCTTCAAGTGGTATCAGAGCCTTAGGTTGACGGTTTTGAATATGATTCGCAAACCAAGGACGACTTGGGTTCGTTAAGGTCGCGAATGTTTTTTATCGCATTTGATTTCGCAGATCTATTTAGTAAATAATTTCGGCCATGTTTAAAATGTTTAAGCACGAATTATTTACTTGGATTTAGTTCCCCATTAAATAAGGAAACCATAAGATCTGAGTTTGCGTAAATCGGATTTCGTATGCTCGAGATATGGTTGTTTTAATGAACATGTATGCACTGTTGCGGGAACTGTAGATCTGAACATGATTAAAAAGTTAATTACTGTTTAGACTTGGCTCGAAATGCGTGAAACATCACTTGGGTTCTGTCCTAAATCAAATTAGCAATCTATGAAAATTGATTTTGTCTAATTTGGATTTAATATGCTAATTTTAGTAAGTAGGGGTCACTGCTAAAATTACAGTCCTAATCAAGAACCATGTAATTGTCAATTAATGAAATTAATTGTTATTTTCAAGAAATAATTATGGAAAATATCTGAGAAATATTAAAAGATGATTATTTCCTTAATTGACTTGGCCTCAACTAATTAATTGATTAAATTTGATCTAGATCATAATTGGAAACATAATCATCAAATTCCTTGCTTGAATAGGATTTGGAATTGGCCTAGCAAATTTCCTTATAATCAAAATTGTTTTGATTACTATATGGTATAATTTCGGTTGAAGAATCGATGATCATCTCAAGTACAAAATGATTGACTCATCATTATTTTTTCCCGAGGCGGATATGGTGATCGTTGGGTAGCGGGTTTCAACGTATGCGGTCTGTCCCACTCCCGCCGGTACTGGCCATGACAGCGAGTAGGGAACGAATGATGCCTGAGAGATCATGATGTATTTTTCTAATTATTAAAATTCGAATTAATACGTATTTTGAGATAATACCATATATTCAAGTAAAATCAAGTTTGTTGATTGAATTGGATTGAAAATTAATTTAATATGATTAAGTTAATTATATCCAATTAAAAACACTCTATTATAATAGATGTGTTATTTCCCTTGGAAGAATTAATTATGTGAATATGATTCATGATAAATAATTATAATTTGAATATGATATGGAGGATCACATAAGTGACATCCATGGTCTCCCGTCAGGGCGAAGGGTTCCGTCGCCAGATATTGTATGTAGGAGATGCCTGTCCAAAGTGACAGCTCCTGCATACAATCCATTTGGATCGGGCTTGTTGCTTCTCGAAAGAGTAAGTATGTATGCGTAGTGACCACAATATCGGGTCCTCATATTATTGGGGCGATATTGGATTGCGCATAGCGAGTTGTATTCCTGTTGACGGTTGGTTCAATTAATGATGGGTCAACATAACCTTCGGGGTGGTGGGCCCGGGTGTTAAAGATCGAATTGGGAGATGCAAGTTGGACTTGCAAGGCGGAATGTGTTCCCACTTCTTTTTATCCGAGTTACAGGTTCTCATATTATTGGGATGTAACAAAGATAAGGAAGGAGATCCCAGATCTTGCTTGAGATATAATGGTAAGTATATCTCTTACATTGAAAATGATTAAGGGAATGAACTTTCATTGTTGACATGGCATGACAACGTTGATATAAAAATTCCTAAATAAAAGTAAATTATATATTTAAATATGTTTATGCAAATTTCTTATTTCAGATAATCCTCCATTAAATCCACTCAATGTCATACTCAATAATAACCGGTAGAATATCATGGATTGGACCTATGATCCAGATATTGTACTTGCAATTTGACACATAATGTATGTGGTTGCAATGTGCAAGTTTCCTCATAATAATGAGGAATGATAATTAAATAGACAATAGGACTAAAACCCTAGGGTTTGTATGTCTCTATAAGTCTTGATCTCATCGAATGTACTTTTGAAGTGATATGTCGATAATGATCATAATTATCAAATAATTCTTATAAAATCTAAGAAGATGTTCTAGCATACATATATGCTCTTGACATTTAATCATGAATGACATGGTTCACTACATCATGTAGAATGGTAGCTCTATAAGAGATGATGTATTCAAAATGTTTGAGTACCTACCTGAACCTATGTTTTAAGAGTTTAGATGGATGTAGATGATGAGTTTCATCATTCTACTGTCTATACGCTAGTCATTCATGAAGCTTCATAATATTCATATTGTATGAATTGGGTGAAGCATGTATAAATGTCGAAATGCTCTTACATTAAATTCTTTTGAATTTAACATAAGAGGTCCTTAGTCTTAAGCAATGGTTGTTTATAGACAAAGGGAGCGCAGTGGAAGCATGGGTTGGACCCAAGCAAGAAGTATAATCAAAGAGTTGACTGTACCTCTGTGACTTCCATATGACATCCAAAGAGTTGGATGAATACCAATACTGCAATATGTTGATGTTTTGATAGTATGACTATCAAATCTATCTAGAATTCTTAGAGAAGGAATCGAATAATACATCAGAATAACCTACATATAATCATTGAAATTGACTTACCTATTGGATAAGGTAAAGTCTAAAAATTGTATCTCAATCTTCTAATGACACTTGCAATTGGTTGCATATGTATTAGAATATTAGAAATTTGATCTTAAGGTTTATTGGTCATCCATGTTGAAAGTGATGCATGTTTTGCAACAATTTCCATTGGATCAATAGACTTCATATTTTCAGTGGGAGCCCTTAGTCTTAGAGAATGTCTCTATGACCTAGATATTAGAATACACTCATTGTTTATTTCTAATTGTTGGATATAAACATGAATTCTGTAATAAATCTATCATAAAGAGTTATGATGGAGATATTTCAGATAGTAATCTAAAATCTAGTGGACTCTACTAAATTAGAAAATTAATGAATGATTCATTAAGATTTCTAATACTGAAAATTAAACCTTTAAAGATCAATAGGAGGATAAAGATCATTTGACAATGATCTGGCATCATGTTTTGGATATATTTTTCTTGATGAGATCAATGGACTAGTAAGACATGAAACTTTAGATTGTCTAAAGATTCAAATCTTACATACTTGTGAATATTGTATTCAAAGTAAAATGTCCAATACACCCTTCCTTGGGAAAGGTGTAAGATGTCAAGGTATTCAGGATCTCATACATATTGATGTATGCAGATCATCTATATCATAGTAAACATTATGGATATGTGATATCTGTTAATGATTATGTATGATATGAGATTTCTTCTCTTCACCTAAGAAACCTTTGAAATGTACAAAGATTTCACATTTTTGGTTTAGAACCAAAGTTTGAAGGAAGATGAGATGAATTTGATCTAACCAAGGTAGCTTGCACCTATTAGATGAATTCAAGGAATACCTTGTGGAGATGTGAATATCATTCCTATCTCAATCCTCCTAATGAACCTTACCTCAATAGAGTTGTTGGGAGATACAATTGATCAGGTGTGACATGATTTGATCAATGATAAATCTTAGCATAATTATCTCCTAGTTTCTAGGTGTGTGTATATATATATGTGGTAGAGACTACATATCCTTGACAAGGTTCCATGTAATTAAGCTGGAATCTGGCACTGGAGAGTCCTACTTCATTAGGAAAATAAAGGAAGGTATTGGACACCTACTTTATGACCTTGAGATTCTTAAAATATCTCATCTCTGAGAATGTGATGCTTAGAGGTTGAGACTCTTGAGAATCAAGATGCAAATGAAGTGTAGGAACTCAGTTAATCTTGAGAAGATAATGAGGCTCCTGAAATTGGAAACTAAAAGAACAATTAAAGATGAAACACTAATACCTCTTCAAATGACTTTGAGGATGGATTTCATGTGTCAGAGAAATCTGACGATGATCGGATTTCATGTGATGAAATTCCGGTGGATCATAACATGGAAAGATGGATGTTAGCAATAAAAGTCTAATGTAGACTTCATATACAAGTGTTGTATATGAACCCTCGAGGATCCACCTGTATGGGTAAGACCCATTACGGTGTAGATGGGTCTTCAAGAGAAAGAGGGAACCTGATGAGAAGGTAGAGACCTTCAAAGCACGGTTAGTAGCTATGAGCTACACACCGAAGAGAAGACATCGCCTGCGATGAGACTTGCTCTCCAGTGACCTTGCTTTAACCCATCAGAATATTGCTAACCATAGCTACACTCAAATAAGCTTCTCATAGTTGGAACATGAGATTTAATGAAATTATAAATGTTATGATTTCAGATAGTATCTTGATGAACCATATGAAGCTTAGTGGGAGTGCCTTTGTGTTCATCGTGCTAAATATAGATGATATCCTAATCTTTTGGAATGATATAAGGATGATAATAAGTGTTTTATAGACTGGCTATTCCATACCTTGAAATATGATTTCAAAGATACCTCTTAGATCTTAGTTCTGAAGTTGTTCAGAAACAAAGAGAAGAGGATATTAGGACTGTCACATTTGTAGTACACCTTGGACATATTCTATTCTTAGAAATTCCAAGAAAGGCTTCCATCCCTTAAGATATGGTACTGACCTATTTAAAGGGATAGCACCTCAAAGAGTTGAGGAAGTGAATACTAGAACTGCTTGCACTTGTGCATCAATTACGAGAAGCTGAGTGTATGCTGGATGTGTACGAATACCAGATGTCTGCCATGTAGTGGGAGTAGTAAACTGTTACTAATCCTACTGTTGAGATAAAACACTTGATTGCAGTAATAACAAAATCTTCATAGATGATAAGATTTTTGAGATAGTGATCTCAAAGTCTTATCTTTAAATACTTAAGACTTTATAGATAGTGATCTAAAAGGTCTTAACTTTGGATACCTTTAGAGATAGTGATCTCCAGGGATAAAGGTATTCTGATAAGGATTATGGAAATACTGGTTATAACAATTATTAAGCTATAGTGTCAAGGACCTTATAATAGCTTTAACAAAATGGAGTATTGGTTGCATGAGATGCAACATTCGCATTAGATGCGAGCACTGTTACTGGGGATATGCAAGTGCCGTAAAAGGACTTGGCGTAGTCTCGCAGGAACAGAGTGACTGATCAACTTACCTAGCTATTTTCTTAATAACATATGATTATCACAAGAGTGTGGGTTTAAATGATTGGCCCATTAATGGCTCTTTGGTCTAGTGGGAGATTGTTGGACATGCGAGCCCACAACGAGCCATTATGCAATAAATGTTATTGCAAATATCATTCCCAAATCTGAAATGAAGAATGAATAATTTGCATAATAGGTCCCTTAGTACAATTAGGGTTATGTACTCTGGCCATCTCAATGATCATACAGTTGTTGATTCAATTATTGAATCATAGAGGCTGGTGCTTTGATGAATATCTAAAGAGTTAGATTGAGGACTCATCAAGCACCGTCAAATGATTATTAAGAGATGATCTCCAGCTAGAGTAGGAAATGGCAATCCTATCTCAGTTAGGCTGATATATGACCGACCTCTTGATGCAGGTTCTCTGCATAGGAATAGAGATTCGGAGGTGTCAGATTAGTTAGGTCAAAGAGTTGACTTAACGAGATCGAGATAACCAAAGTCCTATATCGTATGCTATCACGATACAGGCACGCATCCTCTGACCGAAGACAGATGTGTTACTTTATGTTTGAGTATGTACATTTGGCAGACCAATAGGTTGATGACCTAATCAAGGTCTATACACCGACGCGCTGGTGTGCATATAAGGGCATATGAGTAATGCGATCTCTCAAAGGGATCATACAGGTTCAGTTACTAAACCGGAAGACATGAGCTCACTCATGAGATATTGGGAAGAATCAAATTCCATGCGCATGGTCGTCTCGCTTTGGAAGCTTGACTGAATTTGTAGGTTTGATATATACTTTTGGAAAATATATGATCAAGACCAAGGTATGATATATGCTTTTGGAAAGTATATGATCGATACCGACTTCCAATGATCGAATGAGAAACTTATTGATAGAACCCTGAAGTAGACAGTGTAAAGTTGATCTAATACTTCGGGTTTATTCTGAGTCTTCCATATGCAGGATGTACAGGTATTACTAATACCTGAGGGTGATGTGATCATAAACGATTGTATAACCATGACGCTTCCATTCCTAGGGAGTGATGAAATGGGTCTGGATTTTAGTGACTCCTCTCAGTAGAGAAGTAATCTGATCTTAGTCCAAATGTTGGACATTAATCTGAATGTGATTCAAATGCAATGAGAAGATTAGTTTTGCGGTCTTGATTTAATCAAGCATCTATGGGAGGCCCGCGATCTGGATTTGAAATATGATCTCAATATCCATGTCACTATACGTGGAACAATACAATCGCCATGTCCTTATCTCCAAGTATTCGTTGAGAAAGCGCATTATCCTTGAAAGAGTTCATGGATAATTCTATTGTTGATATATGTATCCGAGCATTGAGAAAATAGATAATTAAAGGTGATTTAATTATCATGAATAATATGAATTTGATTCATATTATAAGGAGAGTTATCTTAGATAATTAAATAAGATTTGATTATCAAAGATATAAAAATGTGAATGTGATTCATATTATTTGAGCACATGAGAATAAGTGATCAAATATAATTAAATGAGATTTAATTATTATGGATAAGAATAATGTGGATAGTAATATCCAATTATTCATAATATATTATAAATGTGATTTATAATGTATTAGAGAGAGCTAATTATAATTTATATTTGTTGATTAATTATTAATGTGTATTGGATACACATTGTCTAATTAATTGATAATATAAATTATATGTTGTTTTGGGTTGTGAATGTGATTCATAATTTTCCAATGTCAAGATTGCAATATTCCCAAAATTATTTGTGAATTATTTTTGGTGAATAAAGTCCCAACAAAAGTTGTTGGAAATTATGGGAGAATTTCATGGAGATGTGTAATCTAATGAGTTACATGAGACAATCTCCACCATATGGATATGGTGGACGGCTACCAATTCCACAAGGAAATTGGTGGCCGTCCCTACCAATCCTATTGGGGAGATCTTCATGCAAATCTCTCTCCATAATTACTTTATCTAATTTAGGACTAAAATATATTTGACATCTCAAATATATCTGATTTAAATTAGATTATTGTTTGTTGGCTTTTACCAACAACAGTCTTGACCATTGGATTGACATAAATCAATCTCATCCATTGATTTTATATGTCCCATGGATAGAGATCCATGGATCCCAAAACCCTATAAATAGAGAGCCATACCATGCTCTCTCTTTACAACACATAATGCTTGAGTAGCACATCTCTCTCTCTCTCTCTCTCTTTCTCTCTACACGTCTACTCTCTCTCTCTCATGGCTGTCCACCATGGATGACCTAGAGAGAAGTCTCCATCGCCGTCGCATCGTCTTTATGCTGCCCAATTGTCTGCTCGTGGATCTCTGTCTACTTCGGTGCGCCTCGCTCGTGAAGAAGATGTCGGATATCATGTGTCGAGAACAGGAGATCCGCAGCTTAGATCATCAACATGGATTGCGAGAAGCACACGATTCATCCCAGCGCTCGCAAGCGTCTCCTCCGTCGGATCGGAATTGAGACAGGAGGTCTCTTCGTTTAGAGACTTGATCGCAACCACGCTTCAAGAGGTAATCCTATTACTTATTTGTTGTTTAGATGAAATGATCCGAGATGTGTTCTTGGATCATGTGGTTTCGTCATATGAATTTTTTTTAAATTCCGCTGCATCGAGCGACTAGTGCGACTAGTCGCTCCTCGTCGTATTCGATACGACGCTCACGCTTCCGTGATGCGCTTGAGGATCTAACCATATCCTTCAGTACTCTCCTCCTCAAAAGACTTATCAAGATCCTCCTCTCTTGTATCATCAACAACCGCCTCCAGAAAATAGTTATCCAAGCCAGTGAGCCCATCCCACTAAACCTACTGAGTTATTACCAGTGAACCCAGGTCTCGATTACTGATAAGCTCGAGTTTTGTGAGCGATAAGAAAAGTGTCGGTGTAGAAAATCGCTCGGAACCGAAACTCGAACTTAATCAAACAAAAATCGGTTAAAACAAGAGAGAGAGAGAGAGAGAAAATGAAGTGGATTAATCAGCTTCTCTCCTATTTTAAACCTTACACTATTTTATTTAGCCAGGTAAGTGTGCTTGGGTCGAACTCTTTGAGGCAGAATAGAGATACTTTGATTTTTGAGTGAAAAGTATATTTTTGTGATTTTTTATCTCTTCTCAAAACAAGTTGATTTTTAAGTTTTTATTTGGTTTTATATATTTAAATTTTTATTTATTTTTTCAAAGTGATGTTTTCCAAACAATTTACCTACAATATAATATGTGAGAAATAGGTGAAATATTTGTGATATTATATAGTAGGAAAATCGATCAAGCAACAAGCTCGAAGAAGACTCGAAATAAAGTCAAAACAAAGATGATATTCAATGAATCAAAACACGACGATAAAGTGACGAAAATACACAAGAAATACTGAAAAACCTCGCAAGGGTAGTTGTGTAATAACCCTAGAAAAATCGATAAAAAATAATGTCGAAAAAGTTTCCAAACATGCTTTACTGTTCAAGGGTATAAATGCAAGAAAAATTACTACAAGTCTACAAAACAATCCACGGCCAGTGACTAGAATGTAAGAAAAATATGAAATATTACATTTAGGTCCCCGCACGGGGACCTAAATGCAATTTCTGGAAATTCTGGAGCTTCTTGAGATTTCGGAGGTCAGCTGGGTTGAATATGCAAAAGTTCTACCCCTTAGGCTTGGACGGTCTGGATTAGAATGTCAGATGCGATCTGAATCGTCCAATGGTGCCACGTGTCGCAAGGCCGTACTTCCTGATGCTCTTGAGTTCTTGGGTTCTTTTGAGCAGCTAACGGAGGTTGCTTCTTCTCTGACTTTTCGACGTCGATCGTAGAGTCGCTTTGGCCTCCTGTAGGGCTAGAGGGGTGGCTTCTCCACCCCTCGAGCTCGCCTACGGGTGAGCATGGCCTGAGGTGGCAGAGAGTGGCGAAGGAAGGCTGAAGAAGATGACGATCTGCTGCTCCTGGAATCTGATGTATTTTGTTGCGCCTTCTCTAATTGTGATTTGCGTGAAGATTAGAAGTTCCATATGAATTGATGTTAGCTCCATATGGATAGTGGACCTGCAAATTACAAGTGTTTGTGCTCGATTTGAAAGAAATCGACCGATGGATTAAGTATTTTGCAAAATCAAAAGATATCTCCAGAATACATGAAACATGCGTGAGAAATAATGAAAAAATGAGACACAATTTGATCGATTTTGAAATGATTTGAGGTGATTCTAAGATAAGGCGTTTAAGAACAATGATTAGTGATCCTAATGTTACGTTTAGCGACGCTAATCAAGGTACGAGGATCGAGAAATAAAGTGGCGAAAGATGGAGGAATACATGTGGTTGCAGGGTGTAAAACTATTGATGGTCTTCACTCGTCGGGTCGACTTCCAGGAGCTCCACGCACACACGGCGGTGATGCAGGGCGAGGTTCAATGCCTTGGAACCTCCTCTGATCACCCTCCTTCCATGCGCCACGCGGGCCAAGGACGAGGAGCTGTCACCTCCTTGGATGGCTGAAATCAGGGGGAGGAAGTTTGGTGCTCGGCCACTGGAACTAGAGTTCTAGTTGGTTAGGGGAGAGTTGGTTGGAATTCACCAACTTAATGGGGTTTTATAGGAGAAATGGAAGGGGTTTGGTGAAGATCCAATGGCTGGCGAGTAGGAGGGTTGTTAGGAGAAGAGGATAAAGGGGTTAGATCGCATGAAATGATTTTGGTGTGCGCGGGAAAATTCAGCAAACAAGAAGCGTTGGAACAGAGTTCCAACGGCCTGGTTCTTGAAGAAGAACCAGGTGGTGACACGTGTCAGCACCTGGTTGGTCAGATGAAGAAATACTTTGTAAATTATATAAATAATAAATAAAGATATTTTAAATAGGTTTAAAAACAAGAAATGTAAATAATTAAATTATCTAGATTATAGTATAATTACTTTTTATAAATAATAAATATTGTACGAGATATAATTATTACATTAATAAATATGTATAGATAAATAGGTTTTGAATTTTTAATTCAATAAATAGATAATTACATATCAATTTAATATTTTTCTTAATTATTATGATAATAAATCTTTGTGAATTTTTAGGGATTTTAATAAATTAGTTTACAGATATAAATAAATATGGTTATAAGTTATACAGTTAAATTTTATCTATAAATTAGTGTTTTTATTTTATGAAAATAATAAATAAGCTCCAAAAATTCTGAAATAAATTATGACGGAAATACAATATCATGAAAATAATTAAAAATTATAAGATTGATACAACTATAAATAATGGATTCTAAATAAAATAAATAGCCCAGAAATCCTGTTGTCATTAGGTCCCAAAACTGACTATTTACAAACGGACTCTGAATTCAATGAAACCACCTCTATTAATTAGAGAATATTATTTTATGAACTTTAAAGGTGACTAGAGTGAAATTGGAATTCGTATGAGGAAGTTATGATTTTCAGATGTTGGAATTTTGGTAATTTAAAAGTAAGATTTCTTGGTATGTTTACAAGAGAAAATTGTAAACTTATTTTTATATTTTTATATACATTTTTAGAAATAATTTGGAAAAGAGTTTGGTGAAAAATATATACATATGAATTTATTAAAAATGAATGAAGTTTTGGTATATATTTGATAAATAGTGAGAAGTGTGTGAAGTGTATCTCAATTTATTTTTATGGTTTTCTCTCCTTATCTCCCCCTACTTATTGATTTATCGACCGATCCATACTGACTTGGTCTCGGGGGTTAGGTTATATAAATATACCTTGCAGCTATATTTATATTTATAAGTCATATTGTACATATATAGATATTCACAATCTGCCTTATTTTCTTTTCTTTATTCTTTGTTTATTTACTTGTCTTTTATGCTTAAAAGTGCATTATAATTCATGAATGATATTTTTATAAAAGATGGGAATTAATGCATATTTACTTGTATTTGTTAAGGGGTTTAAGACAAAATGAGAGAGAAAAGTTAATGAATCATGGATTCATCAACCCCATATACTTAAACTTTGCTAGTCCCTTAGCAAACACTTATTTGAAGAGTAAGTGAAAGAGAAAGAAAGTTAGAATGAATTTGTTTTCCTAAACCAATTCATGAGAACAGACAACAGACAGAGCTCGATCAGGCCTGAAACAAGCATTTTGTCGCTTCCTTAACTAGGATTAGGATTTTATCCTCAACAGTCCTCAAATTCCACAAATCCTTATTCAAGATCACTTCATCAACTAGTTCAGACTCACTTATTCATATCGTAAACTCAATCATCCTTGAAGTCAATTTGTACAGTGTGTGAATTGATTTAGCTCTTTCTTCTTAATGAAACGAAGAAACCGTCCATCCCGGCTATACACTTCTATTGCTTCCTCATCCAGCTACTCTTTCCTCAAGGAGGGAGGTATTCCCTTCTGAGGTCAGTTCATGCTATGTCCACAATCGAATATAGAGAGAAAGTAGAAGAATGAGAAAAGAAGTGGAGTGCGACCAGTGTAGACGCATCTCCTTGTGAAGCTCAACCGGTGTAGCTATGTCTCCACTAAGATGTGCAGGCATTTTTGGTGGAATCTTGGACCATTGTGGTCGTATTTGTATTTGGTGGCTTCTTCATTGATTTGGCTTTGTAATTTGCTTGCACCGCATTCATCTCTTTGTGCCTTGACGGATATAACATCTTTTGTTCCATCCATTTTTTGAGGTCTTAGAAAAAATTGTGTCAGCAGATCCTTCCCTCATCCAAAGCGACTATCGCAACCCCAATCTCTCCCGTCTTTAGATGTCAATGCTGCAAAGACAAGGACAGAAATGCACTACCAAGATGTACTTCCCTTCGCAACTCCATGCAAGTCGAGCTAAGTGTAGAGTGCATGTGTCCAAGATTGGTTCACTGGTGCAGAGTTGTACGGATGACACCAAGTGGTCTACTTAAGCACATATGAGTTGATTTCCCAAATATGGTCTTATGGAACCCAAATATTTTAAGTAAAAAGACCCGAAGATTCTAAATTCCAGATCCTAACTAGGCTCCTTACAATGAAAGTTAAAGGCCATGATCAAGCTCCATCCTTTAGACTCAATCCTTAGTTCCAGAAATAGAACTTATTCAGAAAATTGCGAATGCAAATGCAACCATGTTTTTGTGAAGTATATTTTCTGAATTTTACTCATTTTTATGGATTTTAAGGCTTTTGTAATTTTTATGACTTTTATGTATTTTCTATATCTATCAAATCCATAAAAAGTGGGTGAGGGACAATTGTTGTCTACGAAGAATATACAAGTGTTGTGGATTTCCAAAAATCGAATGGCTCAAAAATCTTTGTACAGGATGAAATAAAGTGAAAGAATGATCATGTGTCTTGTACAAAATAGATTACTTCAACGCGGGCCAGATGATCAATAATCTCTACGAAATGCTTCAGCATCTGTCCGTTAACCACGAACGGCTCTGCGCCAGGTGACACATCTGATATAGCTAAGCTTCCATTGTCGTGCATCGTTCTGACTATGTAAGGTTCTTTCCACTTGCTTTTTATTTTTCTAGAAAAAATTCTCGATCTTGCATTGAACAACCAAACTTTCTGCCCAGGGACAAAGATCTTATGTCAAATATGTCTATCTTGCCATTTCTTCACTTTGTCCTTATAAATGAGAGTGTTCTCGTATGCTTGATTTCGAATCTCTACTAGCTCATTCAGATCTATCTTTCTCGTGGTTCCCTCTTTATGTGCATCAAGTGAAATTTCTCGAATCGCCCATTCAGATTTGTGCATCATCTCTACGGGAAAATGGCATGGCTTTCCATAAACTAATCTGAATGGTGAAGTACCTAAGGGAGTCTTATATGCAGTACGATATGCCCAAAGAACCTGATCTAAAAGCTGCGACAAGTTCTTCCTATTCGGTCGTACTAATTTCTACAAGATTGATTTCACCTCCATATTTGAGAGTTCAGCCATGCCTTTCGTCTGTGCGTGGTAAGGAGAAGCTACTCTGTGATCAATGTTGTATTGCTTCACTAGCTTTTTGACCTCCTTATTAATGAAATGGATACCCCCATCTGAAATAAGAATACGTGGAATCCCGAATCGTGAAATAATGTGTTCCCTTAGGAACTTGCAAACTATCTTACTATCTGCGGTTCGTGCGGGTATAGCCTCCACCCATCTACTAACATAATCTATAGTGAGAAGAATGTACTCAAAGTCGTTGCTGGAAGGGAACGGTCCCATGAAATCTACGCCCCATGAAATAATGATCTCGCAAATAATGACGGGTCACATAGGCATTTCATCTCTAGCACTGACTGTCCCTACTGCTCTCTGACAATCCGGGCAACTCTTCACAAATGTGCAGGCATCTGTAGTAAGAGTCGACGACCATAATTCTCTCTGAAGTACCTTCTTCGTTGTCGTCTTCCTTGAGTGATGTCTCCCTGCCTCTAAGGATGGCACAAAGTGAGGACACTATTATATTCCCCCAGAGGAATACAACACCTGTAAACACAATCTGGTCCCTCATGAAAAAGAATCGGATCCTCCCAATGGTAGTATCGTGCCTCGGAAACTAGTCTATCAACTCGATTCTTGGGCCAACCCTGAGGGCTGTTCTGTGTTAACTGAAAATTCACTATATCAGCATACCATGGAAGTTTGGTAACTGCAAAGATGCACTCGTCGAGAAATCTCTCTGCAATCTCTGGCGTGTACTCATCTGAAGGTTGTTCTATCTGTAATCAGGAAAGGTGATCAGCTACCACATTCTTTACCCCAGGTTTGTCTTTGATATCCAAATCGAATTCTTAAAGTAAGAGAATCCATCTAAGAAGGCATACCTTGTCATCCTTATTTTCTATCAAAAACCGGATAGCTGAATGATCTGTATAGACTGTGATTTTAGAGCCAAGAAGATAAGATCTAAATTTATCTAAAGCGAACACCACTGCTAACATCTCCTTTTCTGTCACTGTGTAATTTCACTGAGCATCATCTAAAGTTCTGTTGGCATAGTGGATAGCAATAGGAAGTCCATTCCTCCTCTGTCCTAATACAGCCCCAACCGTAAAATCTGAAGCATCCGTCATGATCTCTAAGGGTAGAGACCAATCAGGTGGCTGTAGGACAGGAGCACTGATAATCATTTCCTTTAATGTGAGGAAGGCATTAAGACATTTATCATCTAACAAGAACTTGATGTCTTTGCCTAATAATTCAGATAACGGTCGGGCAATCTTGGAGAAATCGTGGATGAACCTTCTGTAAAAGCCTACATGCCCCAGAAATGACCGTAACTGCTTAATGTTGGATGGTTGCTCGAGGCACTTGATGACATCCACCTTGGCAGGGTCAACCTCCATGCCTCGCTAGGAGATGATGTGCCCCAACACGATCCCATGTGTAACCATAAAATTGCTCTTTTCCCAAGATAGAACGAGATCTACCTCACATCATTTCTGAAGAACCTGGTCTAGGTGCACTAAACAATAGTCAAAGGACTCGCCATAGACCGAAAAATCATCCATAAACACCTCTAGAAAATCACTGACCATGTCTGAAAAAATAGCAAACATACACCTCTTGAAAGTAGTAGGGGTGTTGCATAATCTAAAGGGTGTCTGTCTAAAGGCATACATGCCAAACGAACATGTGAAGGTGGTTCTCTCCTGGTCTTCAGGAGCAATGGTTACATGGTTGTATCTGGAGTAACCGTCAAGGAAACAGAAGTATTCCTTCCCTGCCAACCTTTCTATGACCTGGTCTATAAAAGGCAAAGGAAAGTGATCCTTCTTCGTCGCAGCGTTCAGTTTCCTGTAATAAACGCAAACCTGCCATGACATGGTTACTCTCTTTGGAATCTCCTCTCCACTCTCATTCGTAATCATCTGAATTCCCGACTTCTTTGGGGCAACATGTAATGGGCTAACCCATTCAGAGTTGGAGATGGGATAAATGAACCCTACGTCGCACCATTTCGTAGTCTCTTTCTTGACAACTTCTCGTAAAACTGGATTTAGCCTACGCTGAAATTCTCTGGAAGGTTTGCTGTCATGATCGAGATATATATGATGATAATACAAAGCAGGATTAATTCAGTGGAGATCGGATACATTCCACCCAATAGCCTTGTAGTTTCTTTCAAGAACCTCCATCAGACGGGATTCTTGTTCTTAGGTCAAAGATGAGCTGATAATGACCGAAAACTGTTGATGTGGACCCGCAAGGAAAGCGTACTTCATATTTAGTGGAAACAATTTCAGTTCTGGTAAGGTAGACTCTGGCTCTTATAAAACCTCATTTATATGTGTATTGGGATCTGTGATTTGTCTGCAGTATGATTATCCACCATTTCAATATGCTCTAGAGTCGGACTACAGAAGATGTCTAAAACATCATCTGACTCGCTACTATGCTTATCCTTAGAATGACTAGAGGAAAATAAATCAGCTAAATGAAACACCATCTCTAAATCATTTGAAGTTGAGGAATCATGTAAAGACTTTGAATCTAAAAGAACTGACATAAACTCATCAGAATTACGATCCATCTTCTTCTCATCATCCATACTGAAATATAAGGTACCCTCTGAAGAACTGCCAATTGTAGTCTTGGACCCTTCCTCTGTTAAGCAATCTTGGGTCTCTACTCGATACCTTTCGAGGTCGTCAATACGAACCTCATTCATGCAATCATAGGTGGCTAAAGAACTCAAGAAATCTGAAGATGCATCACCGGATGTGTTTGAATCTCTTGACATCTCTATATGTACCTTCTCGCCCTCGGTAGGAAAAGATACCTTCCCCGCATCATAATCGAAGAGAGCCTTCATAGTCTCTAAGAAAGACCTCCCAATAATGATTGGGGTAAGATGTAACTGTGTAGGGTAATCCATGTCCAGGACAGTGAAGTCCACTGGGAATTGCAAACCCTGCACGGTTATAATAACGTTCCTTAATATGCCCCTAGGTCTCTTTACGGATCTATCAGCAAACTGAAGGATCGTGCTGGATTTGAAAAGAGGACCTAACTCGAGCTTGTCAAGTAAGGAAGATGGTATCAAATTGATCAAGGAACCGTTATCTAATAGAGTGTGATCGAATTCAGTATTTGCAATCTCGCATATGACATAATGTGCTCATGAATCCTTCCTCTTCTTCGGTAACTTAATCTGAATAGCACAAGATGTGGCCTTGGTCAAAACATGTTTCTTTGTACGTGATATCTTTTTCCTACGTGTAGTGCATCGATTTTTCAACTGATTCTTGAGCGTAGGAAAATGATCCAAGGCATCATGAGTGGAATCTTCAAAAAGATATGATCATTCAATAATATTTCAGTCTCTGGAGTCACAACATTCTTTTTGTTATTTTTCTTTCCTCTTCCAAACAAAGCATCGGGAAAAGGAATAATATCAGGAATGACATACTTTTTATTGATTTCAGAATCAGCTTGTACATCGAGAGTTTCAGAATTATGTAAAAAACTCTCTAAAACAGGGGAAGACATATTTTTTGTCGAGAGTATCTGCATGATCTTGCATGATATCATCGTTTGACTCACCGGTGTCCATGTCAACTGTTTCAGCATCACTCCCTTCTCTCTGATCTTCATGGTGATCCTCATCAATGTGTTGGTTCTCCTCCTCAGCATCATAATCTGGTTGCTCATGGATTTGCTCTTGGTCTTCATCAAGTGCCATCTCTTCTCCTCCAGTAGGTACTTGTGGTGATCCACCGCTCTTGAGATGAATGAAGTTAGATAAGAATTCGGGAAAAGAGATTGTACCTGTAGTGTTGTCTACCTGATCTGGATGCCACTTCTTGTTATTCAGATTCATCTGAGGTTGGGCTGGGAGAGTGGTCTTCGGTGCAGTTAATTCATCCAGACGACGGTTAACTTGCTCCATCTCTGTCTTGTGCATAATTTGGAGTGTACTCAGCATATCCATGATTTGATTTTGAGCCTGGGCCTGTGAATACATCTCAGGTTTGGTGTGATGACCCTGGCTTTCTACTCTCTCCTACCTTGGTGTTTATTGCTGAGAGATGGATGGCTGGGAGGATCTCTGTGGTGTAAAGGAAGACTGTTGTTGCTGCTGATAGTAATATGGCTGTGAATGGTTAGCAGGATACTAGTATGAATGTGGTCTCTAATAAGCATGATGGTGAGACTACTGTTGTGTGAAATTCTATCGGTGCTATAAGTATGGACGTCCATGTTGTGGTTGGTTGTACGGTTGTTGCTGATGATGCGGTACACTCGGTTGCTGAATTAGAGTATACCAAATCCCGTTGATCTCAATAGTGGCTTGAGGCTCAACATCTATATCTACAACACGGATGATCTGACTGGTACTGGCATGAGACTAATCCTCATGCCAATAAATCTGTGGAGTCTCGGTTTCGCTCTGAAAGAAATGTATTTGACGGGTGGGTGGGGAAGGTAAAGTCCCCCGTGCAGGTTGTGCAGCCGAAGAAGATTGGGCCTGCTGGTACTGAAGTTGAAGCTCTGAAACCTTCTTCGTGAGATTACTCAGTTGTTGAGGTAGAGATAATAGTTTCTCCAACTCTCGCATCGGTTGTAAGTCCTGAACTTGTTTCTGAATCACATCCACCAATGTTAATTTCTCGTTAATGAAGCCAATATTGGTATTGGATTCAGACTCTGAAATATTAGCCACCTTTTGATGCTCTCGGTGATGCGGTGGCTGAGGGGCTTTTTGGAATGCCGGAGAAGAGTCGATGACTCTCTAATTCTCCGCCATCCCTTCGAAGATGGACCAGACTTTCTCGGCATCCTTATTCAAATAACTATCACCACACATGATGCTCACTAGCCCTTGAATGTCTGGATGGTGTCCTCTGAAATAGTTTTGCATGAGCATCTTCATCGGTATCTCATGATGCGGGCATCTCTCCGTAAGATCCTTTAATCTGTCCCATGCCTCATGGAAAGATTCATTTGGATGTTGCGTGAAGTTGGAGATCTGACTCCTCGTCATGTTCGTTCTCCCCAGAGGAAAATACTTACGCGGGAATGTGGACTTTAAATCGTCCCATTTAGAAATATTCCTTGCTAGATGGCTCAACCAGTAAAGTGCCTTATCTGGTAAGGCGAAGAGAAAAGCTTTGAGGCGAACAACCTCCTACGTAACTCCTGGATAGCTAGACGCACCACAGATCATCTCGGACTGCTGCAGAAAGGTAAACGACTCCTCTATAGCATTCCTGTAAAACATGGGAAGCAATGAGATGAAGGACGGTCTCAGCCTGTATGGCCCTTGAATCGGCAGTAGCCGAATCCAATGATGTAGTGTTCTCGTGCTTGGGTCATACTCTTCTCGTAAAGTGGCGGGAACCACTGGAGGTGGTAAAGGGTTCC
The DNA here is from genome assembly GCA_037367405.1 of Ottelia alismoides. Taxonomy (NCBI): domain Eukaryota; kingdom Viridiplantae; phylum Streptophyta; class Magnoliopsida; order Alismatales; family Hydrocharitaceae; genus Ottelia; species Ottelia alismoides. The sequence goes on along the minus strand of JAZKJV010000198.1, from coordinate 424,472 downwards.
CGGCCCCAGCTCGCAACCCGAATATCTCAGCTCGCAACTCGTTTTGAGTTCTAAACTGTTCTCGGATCTGCAAATTCATCTGTCGTAAAGTATCGAGAATTTCTGTTGTTATATCTGCGGTTGGATCTGGTCTTCCGTCATGGTGCTCCTCAGCTACTGGCCTCTCCTCTGATGATCCTTTGCCACGAGCCATGTGTTTTAGATCTGTTTTGAAAGAAAATGTCTCATAAGAACTCAGCAAAAAATCCGCTGGAGATATCGATGATGTATTAAGACAAGGGTCTGCCTCAATAGACTGGTCGGCAGGCGAGGGAGTCTGGGTCTGACTCTCCTCGAGATCAGATGGGACCAACTTGGGAAGAGGTTCATCCCGAGCTTGCGAAGATGTACAACGGACGGTGGACGGTCGAGAGCTCACGGAGTCTGAGCCGAAAAGCCATCGAGTCGTCATCTTCGATGTCAAGAGAATGATCGGGAGAGCATGATTTACGATTCAAGTAAGATGGGAAAATGCGTAAAGCCGTGGTAACTCACGACCTGCAAACAAACACAAAGCAAACCCTATTTTCACCAACACAACCCGATGATGACTGTAAGAGTTCAGTCTTTTATCTTGTCGGTTTTAGGTTGTATTAGCAAACAAGTGTAATCTCGGTTAACGCGAGCTGATAGGTGCCCGATGTTGTCCCCGAAACACTGTCCCGAGTCCTTACAGAAAACCACTTGCTCTCAGCCAGTACAATATAGGAGTAAAGTACGGATCGTTTCCGGCTACATGTGTTACTTGAGGACGGAGCCTTACGCAGTGTCCTCTAAATCCCCCACTCTGCTAAGTAAACCCGTACCGTTTCTAGCTACCCGAGCGTACCCACTGAAAAGCAGTGATTAGGTGCATAGACTAAGTAGTATATTACGAGAAATACAGGTTTTTGGTTCTATTCTTACAAGCCGTCTCTCACTCACGCACTCTGAGAAAAAAAATGTATGGGGTTACTCTCCCAAATCAATGAATCTTACGTTTATTTTATATCATATACGTTAGCAGTCCCGATTTTATTTTTGGGGCTTTATATTTTTAGAGTTTTTTCAAACAAACGTCTACCAAGTGTCTTTATTATTTTTTATTAAAGTCCTAAAAATCATGCACTAGGTGGCAAGTCCTAAGACTACCTACGAAAGCGCAATTAGATAGGAAAAAAATCCTAAGCAAGCACCTAGCCTCGAGAAAAGCTGCGGAAAATCGATGATGCGAGGAAAAACTAAGGTGGTTGCCCTGAACCTTCGAATGCATGACAATCGATGAATTAGACCCTGAAAGAAATGGGAGGGAAGGTACAAGTTGGGATACCCTTAGGGGGCCCCTTTCTACTAAAACAAAAACACTGGCCACTGCCCTTTTTTACAAGAATAAAATAAAATACAACACAAACCCAAACTATTCCTTCACTCTGCAACCGCAAACCTCGGTCTCTGCACTTTCAACAGTTTTGCGGCTTTTGAGAAAGCCGGCTGAACCTGCAGGCACCTGCAAGAATTAGTTAAGAAACAAAAAAACACACAAAAACCGTAACAAGACTGTTAAAAGAAACATGAAAAACCATAAAACCGAAGTAAAAACCGTAAATTGATAACCAAACGAAAAAATTGTAAACAAAATAGCAAAATATGTCAAAAAAATCAAAATAACGCTAATGCTTCCCCGGCAACGGCGCCAATTTGATAAGGTCGAGTTTTGTAAGCACTAAGAAAAGTGTTGGTGTAGAGAATCGCTTGGAACCGAAACTCGAATTTAATCAAACAAAAATTGGTTAAAACGGGAGAGAGAGAGAGAAAGTGAAGTGGATTAATCATCTTCTCTCACACTATTTTATTTAGCCAGATAAGTGTGCTTGGGTCGAACTCAATGAGGCAAAATATAGATACTTTGATTTTTGAGTGAAAAGTATATTTTTGTAATTTTTTTATCTCTTTTAGAAACAAGTTGATTTTTAAGTTTTTATTTGGTTTTATATTTTTCAATTTTTATTTATTTTTTCAAAGTGATGTTTTTCAAACAATTTACCTATAATATAATATGTGAGAAATAGGTGAAATATAGGTGATATTATATAGTAGGTAAATCGATCAAGCAACAAGCTCGAAGAAGACGCGAAATAAGTCAAAACGAAGATGATATTCAACGAATCAAAACACGATGATAAACCAACGAAAACACACAAACTGAAAAGCATCGCTAGGGTAGTTATGTAATTACCCTAGAAAAATCGATAGAAAATAATGTCGAAAATTTGTCCAAACATGCTTTACTGTTCAAGGGTATAAATGCAAGAAAAATTACTACAAATCTGCAAAACATTCCATAACTAGGGACTAGAATGTAAGAAAAATATGAAATATTACATTTTGGTCCCCGTGCGGGGACCTTAATGCAATTTCTGGAAATTCTGGAGCTTCTGGAGATTTTGGAGGTCAGCTGGGTTGAATATGCAAAAGTTATATCCCTTCGGCTTGGACGGTTTGTATTATAACGTCAGATGCGATCTGAACTGTCCAATGGTGCCACGTGTCGCAAGGTTGTACTTCCTAGTGTTCTTGAGTTCTTGAGTTATGTTAAGCAGCTAGCGGAGGTGGCTTCTTCTGTGACTTTTCGTCGTCGATCGGAGAGTCGCTATGGCCTCCTGTAGGGCCAGAGGGGTGGCTCCTCCACCCCTCATGCTCACCTACGGGTGAGCACAGCCCGAAGTGGTGGAGAGCGGCAGAGGAAGGCTGAAGAAGATGACGATCCACTGCTCCTTGAATCAGATGTATTTTGTTGCGCCTTCTTTAATTGTGATTTGCGTGAAGATTAGAAGTTCTAGATGAATTGAAGTTTGCTCCAGATGGATAGTAGACCTGCAAATTACAAGTGTTTGTGCTCGATTTACAAGAAATTGGCGGATGGATTAAGTATTTTGCAAGATCAAAAGGTATCTTCAGAATACATAAAACATGCTTGAGAAATAACGAAAAAATGATACACGATTTGATCGATTCTGAAATGATTTTGAGGTGATTATAAGATAAGGCATTTATGAACAATGATTAGTGATCCTAATGTTGTGCTTAATGATGCTAATCAGGGTACGAGGATCAAGAAATAAAGTAGCGAAAGATGGAGGAATACCTGTGGTTGTAGGGTGTAGAACCACTATTGGTCTTCGCTCGTCAGGTCGGCTTCTCGGAGCTCCACGCGAGCACGGCAGCGATGAAAGGTGAGGTTCAACACCTTGGAACCTCCTCCAATCACCCTCCTTCCACGCGGGCCAAGGACGAGGAGCTGTGACCTCCTTGGATGGCCAAAATTGGGGGAGGAAGTTTGGTGCTCGACCACTGGAACTTGAGTTCTAGTTGGTTAGGGGAGAGTTGGTTGGAATGCGCCAACTTAATGGGGTTTTATAGGAGAAATGGAAGGGGTTTGGTGAATTTCCAATGGATGGCGACTAGGAGGGTTGTTAGGAGAAGAGGATTAAGGGGTTAGATCGCATGAAATTATTTCGGTGTGCGTAGGAAAATTCAGCAAACAAGAGACATTGGAACAGAGTTCTAACGGCCTGGTTCTTGAAGTAGAACTAGGTATTGACATATGTCAGCACCTGGTTGGCCAGATGAAGAAATACTTTGTAAATTATATAAATAATAAATAACGTTATTTTAAATAGGTATAAAAACTATAAATGTAAATAATTAAATTATGTAAATTATAGTATAATTACTTTTTATAAATAATGAATATTATATGAGATATAATTATTACAATAATAAATAGGTATAGATAAATAGGTTTTGGATTTTTAATTCAATAAATAGATAATTACATATCAACTTTATATTTTCTTAATTATTATGATAATAAATAAAGTCTTAGTGAATTTTTAGGGATTTTAATAAATTAGTTTACATATATTAATAAATACGGTATACGTTACACAACCCAATTTTATCTATAAATTAGTGTTTTTGATTTAAACGAAATAATAAATAAGCTCTAAAAATTCTGAAATAAATTATGATGAAAATACAATATCATAAAAATAATTAAAAATTATAAGATTGATAAAACTATATAATGGATTCTAAATAAAAAAATAGCCCAGAATCCCCGTTGTCATTAGGTCCCAAAATCGACTTTTTGTAAATGGACTCCGAATTCAATGAAACCACCTCTATTAATTAGAAAATATTATTTTATGAACTTTAAAGGTGAGTAGAGTGAAATTGGAATTCGTTTGAGGAAATTATGATGTTTAGAAATTGAAATTTTGGCAATTTAAAAGTAGGATTTCTTGGCATATATACAATAGAATATTTTTAACTTATTTTTATATTTTTATATACATTTTTCGAAATAATTTGGAAAAGAGTTTGGTGAAAAATATGTAGATATGAATTAATTAAAAATCAATTAAAAACAATAAAGACAATCATTCCATCTCAAGTCGAAGCCAATCCCAACAACTTCAACCATAAGGAATAGGTCTGTGAAATGTCTTCCATTCCCGATAAGTCAGGTATGCATGGATCTGTTATGTTATATATAAATCTGACTCTCAAGAGTGGTAGAGTTCTATTTCCTTCTACAAACACATGGGAGAGGAATAAGGCATCTAGTGATGAATCCACGACATTGTCACAAGTGGTAAGCTCAGTTGATTGGGGAGAGAAGAAGGAGCCGAAGAAGAAGAAAGGAAAGGAGCTACCCAAGATGTAAGAAAATACCAAAAATAGAAAATGAAAAAGGCCAAAAATATTATGACAACAGTGTTCGAGCTGTGCATACAAATGAGAAGCTAACAACTAATCCAGTGCCAACCAATAAAGCCACCAATTCTACTTCTTGTTTTCCTCCTTCTATGAATGATTGTATCGCTTTTATCCATTCACATTTACAAGTTGTTTCTTAAAAACTTTTTGATAATGTAAATATAACTTTTTCAGAAGCAACATGAAAATCCAAAAAAATGAAAATTTTAAAACATGTCTGTTTGATTTGAGAATCGTGGAAACATTAAAGAATATCATTTTGGAAATGCCACTTCTGCAAGCCATGGAATATATGCATAAGATGAAGAAACGATTAAAGAGTCATGCATAACTAAGCGTCAACCCAGTAAAAACAGAGACAATAGAGCCGACAACTACATTCTTACCATGACTACAATCAACGTGATTAACAACCTTCCGTAAAAGAGAAAGGATTTGGGAGCGCCTTTGACCTAGTGTGAAATCTTCGACCAAACTTCCGATCGCACTCTTCTTGATAGTGGTTCTTCTATCAACCTCTTGTCCCCATCTCTGCGTAAGGAATTCGAGCTTGGACCACTCAAAGCTATATACAAGACCTTTAATTTGTTGATCGATCCATTAAGCAACTTGGAGGTGTGTTGGAGGATGTTATCATAACAGTACATGGCATCCAATTTCTAGTGGACTTCATTATCATGGACATGGATGATGTCGTATCATTACTCAAAACACCTATTATAGTTGGTCGGTCGTTCCTATGAACAACCGAGGCGAAAGTAGACTATGCAGTTAGAAAGATCACTTTTCTCTCAAACATTGAGAAAGTTACACTAGATATGGTCACCGAGGATTAAGCCAATGAGACCACACTTGATCAAAGGTGAACCGAACATGACAATACCAATTATTACCTACTTAAGGACATTAGAGACTCTAAGTTAGCATTGAATGATATTCTGACCTAGAAAATCCTCATCCCCAAGGAATACCTAGAAAGCATAGTCAAACCAAGATACCAAGCCAACTGGGAGGACCAGTATGAGGAGATGATCAATTTATTTGAGTATCCAACCCGAACCGAAAAATAGGACTTCATTGCACACATATTCAATGTATTTATATTGGAACCTGAAGCATCCAAGGTGGATACTAACACATTGGAATATTATTCATTAACCACCAACCCAATTTTTGAGGATATCACAAAGCCGAATCCAATCCAACCTTAAGTAAAGCCGCTTCTAGTAAATCTTAAGTATGACTTCCTTACGGTTGAAAAGGAGCAACATACATTCATCGTCAATGGTCGATTGACCATGGATCAAGAATCTTGCTTGCTAGAGATTCTAGAGAAAAACAACAAGGCTATTGCTTGGAATACTTCACATCTTCGTGGGATAAATCCTACCATTTGTTGACACCACGTCTATGCTAAAGATAAATGTAAACAATATCGTGAATTCCAGAGAAGATTAAACCAATCTCCGAGACATACTCATGAAGGAAATCATAAAATGGTGTGGTGATGGTTTCATTTGTCCCATCTCTGACTCTAGATGAATCAGCCCATTGCATGTGGTTATAAAGAAATCTAGGATAACTGTGGTCACAAATGATCAAGGAGGAGATTCCAACATGTGTACCTACTTCTTAGCGTGTCTGTGTTGATAACAGATGCCTGAAGTCGACTAACAAGAAGGATCACTTTCCACTATCATTTATTTATCATATGCTTGAAAGATTGATAAGGAAAGAGTTCTTTTGCTTCTTGGACTAGTACTCGGAATATAACCAAGTGGCAATTTCCTCTAAGAATCAAGAGAAAATAACTTTCACTTGTCTGTTTGGAACATATGCCTTCAAATGGATGCCCTTTGGATTGTGTAACACACCTGCTACATGAAGGTAAGGTGTTAGCCTCACGCATCACGGAAGTGTAAAAATCACATCATACACGATCTAGTTAAACTAGTCATACTAGTTGGCATGGTAGCGGAGAAAACACATTTTTTTGTTATAATGAAACCACATGGTATTGGAACCTTTCCCATATTGTTTCATCAAGATCACATGGATATTAAAATTATCTCTTGAAACGTGGTTGTAATCCTCAATGCTTCTAAAGGAAGAAGACTCCTAACTCAACTTCAATCCCACGAGAGTGCACTTGCGGGCGTTATGATGAATCCCGCGATTTTCACTATCCTGATCAAAAATCCAAGCATGTTATCTCCATATTTCGTGTCATGAAATCATTCGTGTCCTTCACGGACACGGAGTGCAGAAGAAGATAGAGTTCCTGAAGCGATCGATCTAGCAGCAAAACTGTAGAACAACGATGATCACGATCTCCACCAAATATGGGCAGGTGGGGTGGAAAGGGTTGTAGAGAGGTAGAGGTTGGATGTGTATAGGGATAGAGAGAATTTCATCTATGTGACAATTGCATATGACTTGTGTGTATTATGGAGGCCTAGTGGTAGCCCTCCTTTTATAGGCTTTTGGAAGTACATGGACCCCAATCCAGGTGCTCTTAAGATCATTGGTTTAGATGCATTTGTGTTTCTAATAAACACAAAAAAACATAAAAGAATAATTTGAACAACAATATCCAAATTATCTATTTTAATTAGTTCAGATATTATCCAATTAATTAATAAATAAATAAAAAGAACTATTCCACTAACTAACTTAAGGTGGACGTCTACCATGGCGACACATCACCATGGACGCCCCCTAAGGAAGGGACTTGATCAGTTTTATTTGTTTATTTAATGATTAATTTAATATTTGAATCAGTTGCATTTATCACCAAATAAATATATTTGTGATAATTGCAACAAAAACATTGATAAATAGGAACTAATAACTTCCATCTTATATTTAATGTAAATCATATTTACATTGGATTATGTAATGTGAATCCAATTCACCTTAACATATAAATTGTGAGTCCCACTCACTATTGTCGCTCTCCATGATATTCTAGATGATATCCATGTTATCCATATTTATTGTGGACAGTAATATCCACATTAATCATATACAGGATAATTAATTCTAATTTAATTATCCGAGATATCTTTATCCACATTATAATTTTAATAAGTAAATCCCATTCAATTATCCAATTACTAAATGCTTAGATATTATAATTCATGGAACAATTCTTGAACTCTTTCAAGAATTGTGTGCCTTCTCCTTAGATACTTGGAGATAGGGTCGGGAGATTGTATATGCCATGTACAGTGACTTGGATAATGATGTCAAACATATATCCCATCTGGTCATTGCATATGAATCATATTCAGATCAATGTCCAATAATTAGATCTAGATAGGATATCTAGGCCACTAAGAGGAGTCATTAAAATCCAAATATGTTTCATCATTGCTTTGGAATGGAAGTATCATGGTATATAACCGTTTAAGAACAAATCACCCTCGAGTATTCCTAACACCTGTACAACCTGTATAATGAAAGACCATGATTAAACCCAAAGTTCTGATCTCATTTTGGACTGTCTCCTTTAGGATTTTATCATCACTAAGTTTATCACTCTATAATTGGGAGTTTGTATCGATCATATGCTTTCTAAAAGCATATATCATACCACAAATCCTTCCTTTCTTCCAAAGTAAGACAACCATCGATGGAATTTGGGTCCTAATATCTCATGAGCGAGCTCATGTCTTCTAGTTCGGTATTGAAATTTTGTGATTCCTTTGAGAGATTGCATTACTCATATGCCCTTGTATGCACACCATCTCACAGGTGTATAGACCTTGATGAGGTCATCAACCTAATGGTCTGCCTAATGTACATACATAGACATATAGTAATACAACTATCTCGGGTCATAGGATGCGTGCCTATAGAGTGACATCATACGACATAGGTCTTAGCTATCTCGATCTCGGTAAGTCAACTCTTTGACTTAACACATCCGATACCTCCAAATATCTATTACTATGTAGCAGACCTACATTAAGAGGTCGGTAGGATATCATCCTTTGGAATAAGGATTAGCATCTCCTTCTCAGGCTGGAGTTCCTTTCTTGACAATCATTTGACAGTACTCTATGAGTCTTCAATCTAACTCTTTAGATATAATCTCAGCACCAGTCTCTATGATTCAACCATCAAATCAATAGTTGTATGATTATCAAGATGGCCATGTTACATAACCCTATTGGTATGAAGTGACCATTATAAGTGCATTCATTTTTTAATCTCAGTCAGGGAGTGAAAATCAATTACTTTTATTGATACAAAATGATTACAATAACATTCATTTTACAAATGGTTCTCCAAGGGCTCACATGTCTAACAATCACACACTAGGTCTCATAATCATTATGGTACAATATATAAATCCATACTCATTACATGTTGGTCATAAACCTTTTGGGGTAAAGGTTTGGTTAGAGGATCAACAACATTATCGACAGAGGCCACCTTGGTGATGATGATGCCACAATACTTCCGTGTCTCCCAAATGATGTGATATTTCCTTTCCACGTGATTACTCTTTTGATACCGTCTGAATTCCTTTGCCTAAGCTATGGCTCTCGTGTCACAGAGCAGTTGATAACTAGCACTTCACTCACATTAAATTGTGTAGGTTGAAGAAAACTACAGAGAGAAATGCTCATTTCTCAAACAAAATTAATAAAACAAGACAAATAGAATGTGAATAAGGGCTCTCTCCTATTTTACTTCACTACTTATTTATCCAGACAAATGTTCCTGGGTCGGGAACAAGGAGGGAAAAATTACACTCACGTTTCTGAGAGGAAAAATATTTTTTGTGATTTTTTATTTCTTTCATCAAATAAAATCTTTCTATGGAATTTAGTGTTTGTAATTTTTATTTTATTTCATCTTTTCTAATTTTTATTTTCAAAGTAATAATTTCTTGAAACAAATGTGATCTACAATATCGTATATAAATGCTAGAAAATATAATGTGATACTATATAGTAGATCCTCGAAGAACACTCGAGCAAGGGGCTCGAAGAACGTTCAATACAAACTCAAAATGGAGTCAAAGAGTGAAGAATAAAATCTCGATGAAAAGAAGATGAAATCCTTCGAAAATCGACTCAAAATCAATCTTCGGTAGTTGTGTAACTATCCCAAGAAAATGAATAAAAATAATATCTACGAGTATCCCAAAATAGTTCTCTAGTACATGGGTATCAATGTAATGAAATATACAAAAGAAAATATTAGTTCTCTAAAATAGGTCCATGGTTAGGGAGCTAATAGAAATCAAAATCCGTCGGATTTGCAATTAGGTCCTAATACATGGACCTATTTACAAATAAGGATAATATTTGGAGATGTTGGAATTCTAGAAATAAAATTAGGCTTCTTTATAAATCTTCCTCTGATGGGGAATCAATGACTGAAACTAGATGTCGTCGTGCGATCTGTACCGTTTGAATGGCACACGTGTCGTGAGGCTATAACTTGTATGTGTGTCTATTGTTCTTCCCCAAAAAACAAAGCATCAGTAGCAGATAAGGCTATGAAAGATGATGGTAGCACTCCTACAGGGCCAGTAAGGGGCTCCTCCCCCTTCGAGCTCAGCGGAAGGAAAGAAGGCGATGAAGAGGCTGATGGTCAATGATGAAGGACAGTTAGGGTTCCTGATGGAGTTGGCATCCATACCTTCAACAAATACGATGTACTCTTCTGATTGATGCAACGAATTGATGTTAAGGAAGATGACCACTCACTTTAAATGATTGGAATACCTTCAAGTTAGATTTATGTTCTTGATTCAAGTTGAATTGGTTGAAAGATGATGAATGCTTGTAGTATAAATAGTTCTAGATAGATCGAGGTTGTGTGTAATGTGAATAAAATTGGAAATGGAAATTTGAATGGAATCAAAGATCGAGTATTATACTCTCTAATTAAGTGATTAAATGACCTAATTGGATGGTAAATCAAGGAAAATGAGAGGGCCAAAGGATGTTCACCTGGGGAATGGAAGGTATATGACATTCTTGATAGTTGCTTCAACAGTCAGTGTTTGCCAGAGCTTCACGCACACATGTTGACGATACAAGATGGATGCTGCCTTGGAACTCTCCTCCTTGCTTCCCTCCACATGGAGAGGCCCACTTGTGCAGTTACCACCAGAATTGGTGGAGCAAGGCATAGAAGATAACTGATTGGACAAGTTGTTCTAGAGTGAGTTTGTCCTAGAAGAGTTGGTTCAACTGAAGAATTTTTAGGAATTAAATAGAAGAATCGATGAGGGTCTGGAGATAATCCAAGGGTCACTGTTGATGTAGGATGTTAGGAGAAGATATTAGTGAAGGATATGGAATAATCCTCAAGCGCATCACAGATGTGTGAGCATCGTACGAATACGACGAAGAACGACTAGTCAAACAATTTGTTCTATGCAGCGGAATTTAAAATTTTTCATGCGATGAAATCACATGATCCAAGAATGATTCTCGGATCATTTCATCTAGAACCACAACAAGTATAAAGGAATACCTCTTGAAGCGTGGTTGATCGAGTCTCTACGAAAAGAGACCTCCTTTCTCAAGTCTGATCGTCGAAGAAGAAGCTTGCGAGCGCGGGGATGAGTCGTGTGATCCTCGCAATCCAACGAGTTGATCCAAGCACGGTGAACTCCTGATCTTGTCGTACGAGATCGAACGCCTTCTTCATGAGCGTAGCACTCCAAGAAAACGGAGAACCAAAGAACGTCGAAGCGACGACATGGTGGTGACGGCGACGATGTAGCTTTCCTGTAGGGTTTGGTGGACGGCCACCAAGAAGAGAGGGAGAGGGTTGACGTGTAGAATGAGAGAGATAAATATGCTTCAAAAGCATAACCGCAGAGAGCATGGTATGCCTCTCTATTTATAGGGTTTTGGGATCCATGGATTTCAATCCATGGGACATATAAAATCAATTGATGAGATTGATTTATGTTTAATCCAATGGTCAAGATTGTTATTGGTAAAAGTCAACAACTAATAACTTAATTTAGATCAAATACATTTGATAAATCAAATACAATTTAATCCTAAAATAAATCAATCAAATAAAGGAGATAATCAACATGGAGATTGCATCTCCCAAGGAATATGGTGGACGGCCACCAATTCCATATTGGACTTGGTAGACGTCCACTTATTTCCAAGTGGGGGCAATCTCATGAGATTCCAAATCTCCATGGAAATCACCATTATTTAATCCAACAACTTTTGTTGTGATTTATTCTATTAGCAATGTGAGCCCGAGGAGAACCATTCTTGCAATAAATGTTATTGTGATAAATGATTTATCAATAAAAGTTATTGATTGTGTTTCACTCCCTTTCTGAAATTGATTGAATGAATGCACTATAAGGTCCCTCTGTACAATATGGATTATGTACCATGCCAACTTGATAATCATACAGATGTTGATTCATTGATTAATCATAGAGGTTGATGCTTGGATGAATATCTAACGAGTTAGATAGATGACTCACCAAGCATCATCAAATGATTGTCAAGTGATGATCTCCAGCCTGAGTAGGAGATGGCAATTCTTTCTCATTAGGCTGATATCTGATCGGCCTCTTGATGCAGGTCCTCTGCATGGGAATAGTGATTCAGAGGTATCAGATTAGTTGAGTCAATGGGTTGACTTAACGAGATCGAGATAACCAAAGACCTATGATGAATACTGTCACATTATAGGCAAACATCCTCTGACCAGAGATAGATGTATTGTTATATGTCCAAATATGTACACTTGGCAGACCAATAGGTTAATGGCCTAACCAAGGTCTATATACCGGTGAGCTGGTGTGCATGTAAGGGCATATGAGTAATACGATCTCTCAAAGGGATCATACAGGTTCACTTGTGAACCGGGAGACATGAGCTCACTCATGAGGTATTGGGACTGATCAAATTCCATGCATGGTCGTCATGCCTTAGAAGCATGACATGAATTTGAAGGTGAGATATATGCTTTGTGAAAGCATATGATCTATGCCAAATCCCAAGGATCAAGATTGAGAAACTTAGTGATCACACCATGAAGATGATAGTGTAAAAGTGATCTATATCTTCAGGATGATCATAAGTCTTCCAGAATGCAGGATGTACATGTATTGGGAATACCTGAGGGTGATTTGATCATAAACGTTTGTATAACCATGACGCTTCCATTCCGAGGAAGTGATGAAACAGGTCTGGATTTTAGTGACTCCTCTTAGTAGAGAAGTGACCTAATCTTAGTCCATGTGATGGACATTGATCTAAATGAGATTCAGATGCAATGAGAAGATTAGGTTTACGACCTTGATTAAATCAAGCATCTATGAGAGGTCCATGGGATCTGGATTTGAGATGTGATCTCAATATCCAAGTCACTATACGTGGAACAATACAATAGCCCTATCCTTATCTCCAAGTATCTGAGGAGAAATAACATTGTTCTTGAATGGTTCAAGAATGATTCCATAAGATCTATGCACTAAGAAATTGCTAATTAAATGTGATTTAATTGTCTTGATGTGTGTGGAAATTATCCAATATAATTAAATAAGATTTAATTATTATGGATAAGAATAATGTAGATAGTAATATCCAATTATTCATAATATATTATAAATATGATTTATAATGTATTAGAGAGAGCTAATTATAATTTATATTTGTTGGTTAATTATTAATGTGTATTGGATACACATTGTCTAATTAATTGAAAATGTAAATTATATTTTGTTTTGGGTTGTGAATGTGATTCACAATTTTCCAATGGCAAGATTGCAATATTCTCAAAAATAGATATCAATTATTTTGGGAGAATAAATCCCAGTAAAAGTTGTTGGATTAAATAATGGAGAATTTCAAGGAGATATGCAATCTCATGAAATTTCATGAGATTGCCCCCACTTGGTAATTGGTGGATGGCTACCAATTCCTATATGGAATTGGTGGTCGTCCACCCTATTATATGGGGAGTCAAGATCTCCATTGAAATCATCTCCTTGTTTGATTGGTTTAATTTTAGGATTGATGTATATTTGATTTATCAAATATATTTGATCTAAATTAAATCATAAGTTGTTGGTTTTACCAACAACAATCTTGACCATTGGATTGACATAAATCAATCTCATCCATTGATTTTATATGTCCCATGGATTGAGATCTATGGATCCTAAAACCCTATAAATAGAGAGGCATGCTATGTTCTCTTGTACATTCTATTGGTAGCACATCTCTCTCTTTTCTCCGCACACGTCAACCCTCTCTTCCTCTACTTGGTGGCCGACCACCAAGACATTAGAGGAGGTCTTCGTCGTCTATGCCACTACACCGCCACGTTGACGTTCTGCGGTTCTCCGTCTTCTTGGAGTGATACGCTCACGAAGGAGACGTTCGATCTCGTGCGTCGATATCAGGAGTTCACCGTGCTTGGATCAACTTGTTGGATTCCAAGGACAACGCGACTCATCCCCGCGCTTGCAAGCTTCTTCTCCGACGATCGGACTTGAGACAGGAGGTCTCTTTTCATAGAGACTCGATCAACTATGCTTCAAGAGGTATTGCATTATACTTATTTTGGTTATAGATAAAACGATCTGAGAATCGTTCTTAAATCATGTGGTTTTATCGTATGAAAAATTTTAAATTCCACTGCACCGAACAACCTGTACGACTAGTTGTTCTTCGTCGTATTCGATACGACGATCACGCTTCCGTGATGTGCTTGAGGATTTTTCCATATCCTTCAAGTGGTATCAGAGCTTTATGTCGAAGGTTTTGGATACGATCCATAAATCTAGGATGACTTGGGTTCATGGAAGTCGCGAAAGTTTTTTATCACATTTGATTTTCGCACTTCTGTTTACTGATTTGATTTTCGCACTTCTGTTTAGTGAATGAATTCGGCCCTGTTTAAATTATTTAAACATGAATTAAATACTTGGATTTTATTCCTCATTAAATAAGGAAACCATAGGATCTGAGTTTACGTAATTTGGATTCCATTTGCTCGAGATATGATTGTTTTAATGAACATGTATGCACTGTTGCGGGAACTGCAAATCTTAACATGATTAATGAGTTAATTACTGTTTATATTTGCCTCGAAATACGTGAAATATCACTTTGATTCTGTCCTAAATCAAATTAACAATCTATGAAAATTGATTTTGTCTAATTTGAATTTAAAATGATTGAGATATGTTAATTTTAGTAAGTACGGGTCACTGCTGAAATTACAGTCCTAATCAAGAACCATGTGATTGTCAATTAATGAAATTAATTGTTAATTTCAAGAAATAATTATGGAAAATATTTGACAAATATTGGAATATGATTATTTCCTTAATTGACTTGGCCTCAACCAATAAATTGATTAGATTTGATCTAGATCAAAATTGGAAACACAATCATCAAACTTCTTGCTTGAATAGGATTGGGAATTTGTCTAGCAAATTTCCGTATAATAAAAAATATTTTGATTATTGCTATATGGTATAATTTCGGTTGAAGAATCGATGATCATCTCAAGTATAAATTGATACTATTTGGCATTATCCTTTCCCGAGGCAGATATGGTGTCTAGTAGGAGATCGCTGGGATAGAGTGTTGCAATGTACGTGGTCTGTCCCACTCTCGTCGGTACTGGTCATGACAGCGGGTAGGGACTTGATACTGCCAAAGAAATCAAGATGTATTTTCTAATTATTAAAATTCGAATTAATACGTACTTTGAGAATAATACCATATATATATTCAAGTAAAACAATCAAGTCTGTTGATTGAATTGGAATGATAATTTATTTAATATGATTGAATTAATCATGTTCAACTAAAATACTCTATTATGAATAGAGTTGTTAATTCCCTTGAAAGAATTAATTACATGAATTTGATTCATAATAATTAATTAAAATTTGAATATGAAATGGAGGATCACACGAGTGACATCCATGGTCTCCCGTCAAGGAGAAGGATTTCGTCGCCAAATATTATATGTAGGAGACGCATGTCCGAAGTGACAGCTACTGCATATGATCCATTTGGTTCGGGTTCGTCGCTTCTCGAAAGAGTAAGGACGTATGTGTATTGACCCCAATATCGAGTCCTCATATTATTGGGGTGATATTGGATTGCGAATAGCGAGTTTTATTCCTGTTGACAGTTGGTTCAATTAATGAAGGGTCAACATCACCTTAGGAATGGTGGGCCCGGGTATTAAAGACCGAATTTGGAAATGCAAGTTGAACTTGCAAGGCGGAATGTGTTCCCGCTTCTCTTTACTGGAGTCATAGGTTCTCATATTATTGGGATATGACGAAGATAAAGTGGAGATCCCAGATCTTGCTTGAGATATAGCGGTAACTATATCTCATACTTTGAAAGTGATTAAGGGAATAAACTTTCATAGTTGACATAGCAAGACTAATTTGATTTAAAATACCTTGATCAGATAAAAAATAAATTGAATATATGATTATATGTTCTAATATAGTGCATTCTTAATTTCAGAAGATGAAGTCCATGAACCCACTAAGCAGGCTTCTGGAGGTCAACCAGTTGACAGGATCGAATTACTCGAATTGGATCCGTAATTTGGAGCTTGTACTCTCGACTGAGTGCATAAGTTATGTGCTCTTAGAAGACAAGCATGAAAACCCTAAATCAAAGGAAGAGAAAGCATACAATGACAAGTATGATTAAGATCATGTCTTGGCTAGATGCTACATCTTGGGTTCTCTCTCCAATGTTCTTCAGAAACATGTGGAGATGAGTACTTGCCAGGAGATAATGCAGAATCTAAAAGATATGTTTGGTGACATTAACCACACCCAGTGATACAACATTATGAAAGAACTCGTTTGCTGTAAGATGCAAGAAGGGACTTCGGCCCGTGAACATGTACTCAAAATGTTTGGGTACTTGTCGGAGCTGGAGACTCTGGGGGCAACCATGGATGCAAACATGCAATCTGATTTCATTCTGTTATCGTTGCCCAAGTCTTTCAATAATTTTGTGGTTTCATTCCACATGAACAAGCTGGAATTGACAAATGCTGGGCTTCTTGTTGCATTAAAGTCTGCAGAAGACGTAATGAAGAAAGATCGTCCCGCTGGCAGTGCAATGGTTGCACATGTCAGAGGGAAGCACGGTTGGAAGCAAGGTTCTCTTAAGGGACCGGCCCAGAAGAGAAAGAAGAAGGGACAAGGTGTCGGCTCATCTTCCCATGCATTCACTCTAATGACGTCGAAGAAAACTGACATCTATCACCACTGCAAGAAGCCGGGGCACTGGAGGCATAATTGCTCGGATTACCTGAAGTTGGTCGACAAAGGAAAAGCCCCAGCAGGTATGAAATCTACTTTTACCATTGAAACCAGTTTTTTCGTTGGACGAGAAGGAAGTTGGGTTGTTGATTCTGGTGCTTCTTTTCATGTATGCAATTTGTTGCATTTGTTTTAAGAAATTGGAAAACTTGAAGAAGGGGAGATAGTCATCCAGATGGGATCTGATGCAAGTGTTGCAGCAGTCGCTGTCGGGACTTGTCGGCTATCATTATCTAGTGGTAGAGTCCTAGTACTTAAAGAGTGTCTGACCTGATTGTTGAGGGGACCTGAATAGAGACTTGTGGAACTTAAAGGCTGTTAGGTCTTAAATCCTCTTCACAATAAGGTTCTGTGACATTATTAATCCAAAGGTCGAGTCGAGCTCCATTTTCACCCTTTGTTCATGACCTTGGTATGCAATCCAAAATCATTTCACTTTTGCATTTCATTTTAGTAGCTCGGCGACAAGCAAGGTTTATATAGGAGGTTGAGGAATCTGTGATTCATCACTCTAAAAGTTGAAAATAGAGCTTTGTTCCGGAGTAATTATATTGATTTCTCCCTTTATTTTGCATTATTCTCATTCATAGATCTAGAATTAATGTCTGCATTTTAGCATGGATATTTGCATTACATAAGCAGCCAAATTCACTTGTAAATATCACTTGTATATTTACCTTATTTTTCCTATTTTTATTTATTTCTCTCTAACTCAAAATTGAATAAAATCAACTCTATAGTGAATATATATTACTAACACCAATAAAAGGAAAATATAAAAAATACTCACTTGTAAAATTGACCAATAAAACCTAAACTCTTGTTTGAGACCAAGAACATTAAAATGTAAATATTTTTCTCATACAGTCTCCAATGGACCCCGCTCACTTTTAAATTAATGTACGTTAAATTACCTTCAAAACAAGACCAAATTCAAAAGAACCGGAGTTCAAATATGACACGGGTTTTGGGCCCCATTATATATTATAAAAATTGACCAAAGTACCCCTTTATTATATCTTTTTATTTTATTAATTATTAAAAATTCAAAAAAATAAATTAAGTTGAAAATATTTCTTTCATATTTTCTCTAATTTTATTTTGATTTTTTCCTTATTTAAAAAATGACAAAAAATATGAAAAAAATAAAATTACAATATTTTATACATAGTAGATACACCCAAAAATACACTTTGTACTTATGGTTTATTTTTGTTTTCAATCCTTCACGAAAGTTTTAGATCTTGTCGAGACGAGCAACTTTCGTGTTGACAACTTTTTTATTTAACCCCTTTTGTTATTTCTTTTTTATTTTTATTTTTATTTAATTTTCGATTTTTTTGGGAGCGACATGTGACAACTCCTGGAACCGCTACATGTTACCCCCATATTTATTTTTTTATTTTGTAATTTAATTTATTTGTGTTATTTTATTTATTATTTTACATTATTATTTATCGTTATTATTATTATTACTTTTATTTTAATTATATATTAAACCCCCCACCACGTGGCCGCACCCGCGCATGCCACGTGGCGCCTCCAACCCACCCCCTTTTCCCCTCTTCTTCATCGGTCACATGCTTAACATGTGACCAACCATCACCCGCTCGCCCATGCAGCCCATGCGCAACCCACACACTCCTCTCCCATACGTCCTCTGCCTTTCCCTCATCTCTCTCTCTCTCTCTCTCTCTCTCTCTCTGCCCACCACCCAGCATATCACAACCACACACGCCCATCCCAAATGCCGGCGGTGCCACTGCAACTACCCATCTACCTCTCCCTCTCATTCTCAACTGCCCCACACGTCGTACGATAGGACTGTAACCGTCGCACCACTATCCCCTCTCCCTCACCCGGTCAACCATCCTCTCACCCCCGCTTCCTCTTCTCTCTCATCTCAACTACCCATCTCCTCATCTCATGTTCCCCTTTCTTACCCCACGATCACATGCATCCCCACGTCTCCTAGCCTCGCCCCCAACGAACCTTAAAAGTGCTGCTCCTCGTCCAAAAACCTTCATCCGCCTCTTTGAGATGAGAAGATCAGCCCAACACCCTCACTACATAGGTGACAACTAAGAAGCTGCGAGGTCATTCGAAGACGACTGCATCCTTCTCATTGGCGAGATCCAGGAGGGAACTTCCTCCTACTGCAACCACCTACCATCGCTGCTCAGTTCGGGTCTTCCGTACCCTCGAGCAACGACTGGCTAGATCTTTAAGCTCCAGCCATCTTCCCAGACATTCAATCCAAACTCGTTAGGTATCCTTATTCCTTCTCCTCTCTATTCTTCTATCCTCTATTTCTCCTTTGTTCCTCTGTTTATCTTCTTCTCTCGTACGATTATCGTTCCTCTAATCAATCGCATCCCGAATCACACCTTCTTCCATCTTCGATCTGTCTGCCTCCACCATTTTATCTCCCCCATCACTTTCATTTGCCTCACCGATGAATTCCACATCGCCCTCGACCACCCGAAGATCCGTCCACCGCCCACAAATAGTTGATTCCACTATACCCTCATGTTGTTGCAGCTCCTTTGCAGGTCTTCGCACCACTGCCCTTCACCATCAGCTCGAAGCCCCGCTCCACCACACCTCGGCCCGCATGTCATCACCTAGCAGCTCTGCCAACACTCTCAGACCAATGACGAGCTCCCTAGTTGTTTCAAGCTCCACACCTCCTCCTTGGACCTCGGGCGTGTGTCACCTAAGGTTCAGGCTCTTCCAACTTCTCCCT
The DNA here is from genome assembly GCA_037367405.1 of Ottelia alismoides. Taxonomy (NCBI): domain Eukaryota; kingdom Viridiplantae; phylum Streptophyta; class Magnoliopsida; order Alismatales; family Hydrocharitaceae; genus Ottelia; species Ottelia alismoides. Next base: position 404,598 of record JAZKJV010000198.1, on the reverse strand, counting down.
TCACGCGTTGTGCGCCTCCACCCTCTAGGTTGCCCCTGCCGACTACAACCACTCCACCAGCCACGGCATCTTGTCTTTCAGGCATCGCCATATGCCATCACCCAACATCCAGTACCTTCAACGATACTCCACCACAAAGGCCAAGGCTCTGGCGAGAACCGCCTCGTAGCTCGCCCTTAACCGCTCGCATTCCTGACGCTCGCAATTCTCCTCCAGAGGATACACACCACCTTGGCCAGCTCGTCTCCCCTTATCCAACCCTCCACATACATAGCACGTGAGGGCGAGGGTAATTGCGCTTAAGCCCCCACGAAATAAGACATTTGCAAGGTGCCCATTCCCAAGAAAGGGCACGTATTGTGCACGTGTCCCTTCGGAAAATTACAAGCGACCCCCCACCTCTTTCCAGATTCGCAAGAAGACCTGCGGACTAGGAGCACATGTGCCCCACACGTGCTCGATGTAAAAATTGCATTCAGGCCCTTATAACTATAGGTAATTGCATCTAAGTCATGTTAGCACATTTTTTATTTTATCAAGTTTGTTTATGTAAATTGCATTTAGGCCCTTTGTGTTTGCATATTTATTTGAACACTCTTTTGTCATCATTTTATTATTACAAATATTGCATATTATAGAAAACTTGATGCTCTATCTTGTGGATATTTAATTGAATTTTTTATGAACTGTGATTTATTTAATATATTTATTTTCATGGAAAATAGCCTATTTTACTAAGTGTGTGCTCTTTAATTGATATTAAATTAATCATTGTTCCAAAAATTTCCAAAAATATGCAATAAGTAGATTTTTGGTTGTTTTACATTGTGCCCAAATTTCATGTCATTTGCATGCATGTAGAGGTCATAATAAATTGAATGGTAATTTTAGTAATTGATTTTTAATTAATTCTACACTTAGTATTTTAAAGAATTAAAAATTGTTCTATATATCTCTCACATAGACCTATTTAGGATAATTTAATCTTTAGAAATTATTGATATGTGTATTAAATTACGTTTCTAAAAAACAACTAGATTGCATCTTTTATTCATAATTATATAATTTTGCATCCAATAATTCTTAAAAATGTGTAGTAGATTAGTTTCATCATACTTTACCTTCTGGCCAAGTTTGAGGATTTTTGGACTTGACTCGATCGTAGATTGCATTTTAGTCCCCGAACTTAGCTAAAATTGCATCATTCAATAATTGCATCTAAAAATATAAAAAATTCCTCTATGAAAACTTGATTCTAGATTGACTATAAATAAACCTAAAGAGACAATTGCATCCCTAAGATCAATCTTGGACTTACTAAGTAAAAAATTAAATTAACCGCTTACTTTTAATTGACACATTAATCAAGTGGTTTTTGAATTTGAATTTCCCTGACTGTAACTAAAATTTAACGTTAATTTCTCCAAATTAACTAGGGCATTTGAGGGTTCTTGATAGCTCAAATAACAAGTGTTGCTCACTGCTGCGGCTTCTACTGAGAGCTTGCGGATTCACACATAGATATGTTATGTGCAAAGTTGCCCATCACGATGTAACAATATACAATAATAAGCAATATATAATTAAATATGTGCAAAAGAAACAATTGGGTAAAGTAATTTCACAAAGAATTACAATTTAATTATTATTATTTGATATGGATATGAGTAACCAAGCTTCGTGGATAGACTGTGGTCTTGATCTATATAGGATCTCACACTATGACTTTAAGGCAAAAAGAATACCTTAGGGTTGGGGTGCCTCCGAAGGCATGTGGTAGGGTACAATGCATCCTAACTAAGTTCCCAACACGTCCACATAGCCCCACTTCATAATTGTACTTCCGATTCAAAATTAAGATTCCAACTCGCTAATCATTGTGACTAACACAATCCTCCTTATACGATGGAGAATTATATCTCATCCCAACTTCATTAACCACATTTCTCGGAACTCCGCTCTAACTGCTTACACACGGAATACTAACCAATGTGTCCTACACTAGCCAGTACACGAGTGTTAGCTCTAAACAAACAAGCGAAACAATAGCAGACCAACCATGACTACTTGGAACGCGCTCGAAGCACTAGGCTAAAGTTACGCAAGTGCTGAGGCCGAACACTATAAGATTTGCACCTCGGTGTGCCAAGCAACATGTCTTCCAACCATCGCAGCTACAAGTAACAGATGGGATCGCGACTATCTAGGCTTTTACCCAGGACCCCAAAGGTACATGCCCAATCCCTTGCGGCACCTAACTCTATCTACACGAACAACGTGAAACATAGAATGATTCTCACAAATTTCGTAATCATCGCTAGTTGAGTGTTGAGAATTTGTATCATTGGCCCAATCATATATTCATTAGATTCCCAACATCTGCAATAATGATTGTTGGTTTCAAGTACAAAAATCATGTTGAGATTTCCGATAACCTCCAATGAAGTAGAATTGAAAGGCGGATTGTGTAATCAAAGACACAACTTTCACCCATGCTATTTATGACGATTCACCGATTAATATCCTCCTGACATCTGTATTGAATGAACTTAAACTCAGACCAATCAGGAAGATACGAGAGATTGTTCAATTAGTTGACCGATCAATAAAGCGGCCGAGAGGAATCATTTTTGTCATCGTGAAATTCCAAGGTGCTTCCCTCAAAGTAGAATTCACAATCATTGATATTGAGCATCAAGGAGAATTCACCCATTCTCCAATTATTCTCGGAAAGCCATTCTTGGCATTGGCTAAGGAAATTATTGAGTGTGAGACTCGGGAAATCAATTTTACAGCATTAGAAACACTTTGATCTGACCCAGTCTTTGAGGAACCATGATTTTCTGAGGCGGCCCACGAAGTCTCCGACAACCGTAATCATGAAGCGTTAGAAGAGCCCTACACCGCTACGACACCTGAGATAGCGGTTGTTGATGAGACTATTGGTTTAGAGACTCTCCCTCCTACTCCATTCCCAGCCGCTCTTACCATGGAGAATCAAGTATATGAATCATATGATCCGGAGACTTATGCATGGTCACACCCTAGGTCGACCTATTCTGACTTCCTTGATCACATCAACTCGACACAGGAATGATCCAACATCAAATTAATTTAGAACGAGCATGCAGAGACTCTTCCCAGTATTTCAATTCCCGCGGATCTCAAAATAGACAAAAATTTCTTCTATGATCCTGAGACGTATGCATGGTCGCACCGTGGGGCAACCTACTCTGAATACCTTGACCAAATCATCTCAAATCGAGAGTGCACCAACATTAAGAAGACTAAGAACAAACAAGCAGGACGAACACCGACCAAGGAGAAGAATTCCTATGGTTATTCATCTGGATACTCCAGTGGACCGACACCTTCACAAAACAAGAAAAAGAAAGTCACCTTTGACCTTCCGGAAGAGGAATCAGCTGATGATCGCTCATCAGGTCCGGAAAAGGTAATCTACATGAGTGAGGTCTGCTCAAAAGTTTTAAAACCATATCTTCAGAAGGATCTAAAATTTGACTCCTGTTGGACGACTCCCGTTCCTAACAATTATTCATCCAAAGCTGATGCTCCTGCCCTCATCAAGTACACTGAAATTATTTCTTATGAGCTGACTGAGACTGGTGCTTCTGAGTATTCATCTGAGGACAAACCACTTGATCCCAAGAAGGAACAAATTTTGAGGAAACAACTGAAGAAACAAAAAGATCATAATATCTGGAGTGTGTCCACTTTCAAATACTATTCCTCTAAGGATAATTATGATGATGGATACCTTTCATCTGACTCAAATGTTTAATCTGATATCCATCATGATTTTTCTGAGGATGACACTGATAATAGTTGGGAATCATATGCTTCATCTCCATCTCGACATTACGATCTCCCACCACAGGCTCACAAAAAGATCAGCCGAAAGTTGTCTTAATCATCAGCTAACCCCCCTCCCTCCCGACCACATCGATCTCCTTGTACAGCTTCTTCCTGTACTTAGGCCAAGACCTAAGTATGGGGGGGCTGATGCCATCTGTATATACCATCCTTCTCCTATCTCTCGATCGCCTCACTTCCACCATTCTTCTATACTTAGGCTGACCAAATCCTAAGTATAGGGGGAACCGACACACACATGTATATACTCTCTTCATCCACATATCCCAAACGCTTCATTTTTTTCGCTCTTCTTCTATACTTAGACTGTTCACAGCCTAAGTATAGGGGGCGGTCCGAGCCATCTTTTTCTTTTTTTACTCTCTTACGCTTAGCACGAGCTATGTCTTCTTTACGCTTCTTGTGCTCTGAGGACACAACACTCGCTAAGTATAGGGGGTCTGTATATATACTTTGTATATATTTTACCCATATCTCGTACTTTCATATAAGTCTATATGTATTTACAGGGTGGGTAATTAATTTGAAAAAAAAACCACAAATTAAAAGAAAAAGAAAAAAAAAGAGTTTTGCTACTAACTGTGTCAAACCCAAATTTTTTGAAAAAATGGCTTCTTATTCATGTTTGCATAAAGAATCCCTTGCATAAATTTTCAAAAAAAATCAAAGAAAACTATCTTCAAAAAAATTTGTGTCTGTATTTCACACACACACGCACTTCATCCAGCATCACATTCATTTGCATCTGTGAAAAGTCTTTGGGTTATGAACCGAGTTATGAGCAGAAATCGAGAATGGTCTGGACTTGACCTTAATTCACCTATATTTTAGAGGAACTTCACCGAGAAATAGGATTTTAGAAGCTTCAGGTCTTTGACTTAATTCTTTAAGTTCCACATGACAATGTGCAGCATTTGACTCTTAGTGTCTAACCTGGTCTCTTCATTCTGGGTACAACTCTAGAATAGGGAATTAATTTGTACTCTCGCACTATGCACTTAGCTCAACTCAGACGGGGTGTTGGAAGACCGTGTGAGTTTCTTTTCTGGTAGCATGGAAATCTAAAGACTAGAGTACGGGTTGAATGCTTCAGAAAAGGGATGGATGACTTTGCACAATTTTTTCTAAGACCCCAAAAAATGTACGGAAACAAAAATATTCTATATCCGTAGGGGCACAACAAGATCCAAGCAGAACCACCAAAAATTTTAAATACACAGAAGCATTCTACCAAATAAATATCTGAACAAAAAGGTCCAAGCTTCAAGAAAACCTGTAGATCTTGGTGGAGACTCGGCTACACTGGCCAGCTTCACAAGGAGAGGTGACTACACTGGTGATGACCGGGATTTTCTATCGGTCTTGCATTCCACACAAAGCGGGAACACAGTCGCTGAGGCGACCGACAAAAGAATCCCAAAGCGATCAACAATTAACCCACAATCAATGTATGCAATGAATATCCAAAAATGTGGAGTTAAAATTTATTATAACTCTACATGTAAATGTGTATAAGTGTAAGTACAGGTAGAGGTCGAACACTGGGAGACGAATGGTTGTATGTGTTTGTATTTATTCAATCCATTGTTCATGTCCAATTAATGTTTTTGTGGGTTTTGGATTTTACATTTTTTTTATATTTTTTTATTTTATATATATATATATTATTTTTTTATTTTGTTTTATATTTTGTATTTTTTTCTTTTTATATTTATTTAATTATATAATATATAGATATGTATTAATATATAAAGAGATATATATATATAAGAAGAGAGAGGGGTAATACAACATATGGGTACATATATATATATATATAAATGCTTAAAATATATATAGATATAATTTTTTTCTTTTTAATGTTTTTCTATTTTTTTGTTATTTTTCTGGAATATTTCTACTTTTTATGTATTTTTAATTTCAAAAAAATGTCCACAATATAGGACTAATTACATACCCGAATATAATTTGGGTTTTAAAAATATAAAATAAACTCCAAAATTACCCAAATTAATTTTAATATATTAATATAAATATATAGATAATTATAAAGGAGAAAATGTATTTTTGGTATTTTTTTAAGGATTTTTCTATTTTTTATTGGATTTTGGAGCATTCTGATTTTTTTATTTTTCTTTTTCATATTTTTAGGGTATTTCAATTCCTGGACTCAATATATATATTAAGATATCATATATACTTTTTTGTAATTTTTCAAAAACATTTTATAATTTTTTTGTATTTTATAATTTAGACAGTACAAAATGGGCATCTTTTTCATTTTTAATTATTAGGATAAATGCAAAAAATGTGGAATAAAATATGGGTGTGGAAGAACACTACATGAAGCATTTATCCTCATTTTTCTGAATTTTTAGAAGCACCCTAGGTATTTTTAATAAATAGATAAAAGACACAAAAATCAAACAGCCTGGCAGGGGCATTTTTGCAAATAAAATAAGTGACAGGGGAATCAGTGCAAACATTCCAACAGAAATAAACAATTATTTAAACTTTTGGGACTGTTTTACAATTTACAAAACCCGCCAGGGTTAAAGTGCAATTTTCACGCGCCTCACGTGGGACTGTGAGGCGCGGAAGGACCTAAATGCAATTCTAAGAAACTCAGGGTCCTTTCAACAAAAATTACAATTATTTTACAACGTTAAAAATTATTTACAGAATTAAAAATGAAATATAAAAAGAGCGGGGGCTAAATATGCAAATTACCCCCAATAGGCGCGCTATCCAACGGTTGAGCGTTCTTCACTTGACACGCGTCACCACCTCCTCGCCCGATGACGCTTCACCGATGGAGGGCTGAGATTAGATCAGTCGAGCTGATCTGACGGTTGATGCAGAGCTCCATCCAACGGCTGCCTTTTGATCTGGGCTGGGACCACGATCGGACGGTGAAGATGAAGTCACGAAGAACATGGAAGAACTCCCCCTTCCCCGACCTTCGATCAGGTGTTGCTCTCTCGTCCGGCGCTCCCTTGGGCTTCTGATGCTCTAAAAAGCTTCCTGGGGCCATGCTCTGTCGATTGAGCTGCTCAGGAGAGCCGGAGGCTCACCGGAACAGCCCAGCAGAGTCGGTGAAGGTCGAAGGTCCCAGGTACCTGCAGAAGAATCAAATCGACCCCAACGGGAGTCCTTTGGCCTCCAGCACCTGCAAGAAAGCTCAGGGCACAAAGACAAGGGGTTGGGGGCCTTATTTGGGTCAAAATGAACGAAAGGGGTACGGGGCGGTGATCTCCGGCGAGGGGTGGAGGAGGAGATCGGATCTCCAGCTCTAAAGAAGACCTGGGTGAATGAAGATGCCCGGGGCGTAGGGAAATGGAAGGGCACGGAGATGGAGGTGAGAGGGTGGTGGAGTACGGTCGGAAACAAGGTGGCGAAGTCACCGGAGCAGAGCTCCGGCGAACTTCGATTTACCTAAATTACACTACACTAGTAATCTAAAAGCAAAATAAACGACGGGAATAAAATTCCGGAACATAAATCTACCTAAAAATGTAAGTGCGCAGCTCTTATACCTGAAGGAACTCCAGGGAGCAGGGCGGCTGTCGGAGCGCCGCCGTGGGTGCAACCACCTCCATCTCCAGCCGATTCAAGGTGCCGGCGGCATCCTCCTGTTACGAGGAGCACACCTTGGACTGAATGCGAGGAAGAAAATGGGTTGGGGCTGACCAAATTTTGCGGAGGAGGCGATGGTTCATTATTTATAAATAATGCAGCACCCTTATTTGACCGGCTAAAATCGACGTATCTAAGCTATGTACAAGGGATCCAGGATCACAGCGGGAATCTAGGATGATCAGAGAATAAAATCCATGAAGGGATGGAAGGTGATGGAGCACTGAGCCGAGCGGGGAAAATGGCAGAAATTCAGGGATGCGACATGTCTGACGAAAATCAGAGGCGCAGGGGGAGTTGACCAGAGGTCAACACTCCTTGGCCCCTGATTGGTCCATATCGGACCGATCTTGACTAATTTATTTAACCTAATAAATGAATTAATTAGATTTTACTTATAAAATAAAAAACGTTTATAATTTAATGTAGTATTTTTTATGATTTTTATTTATTTTTTTGAAGTATTTTATTACGATTTTATTAAAATAATGTATTTATAAGTATATTTATATATATTTATTTTATTTTGCTTATTTTATTTTATTATTTTATTTTCTTATTTTATAAATTTATAACTTATTTTTGTGAATATAAATATATTTTCATTTAATTTTTATGAATTTATTTACAATTTTAAATAAATGTGTATATGTATATGTAGGTATACTTGTAGGTATTTTACATATATATTATATACATTTTATTTATTTATTGAATTTTATTTGTTTTTATTTTGGATTTGTATTTTTAATAAGTTATATATAATATATACATTATTATAAAAATATTGGTGAATAAAGAATAAAAGAATAAAAACCCTTTTTATTTATGTACATTCTTAACATAGGTATTTTGCCTATGTATTATATAGGCTTATTTTATTTTACAAATTCTTTTTAGTTTTCTTTTAATTTTAATATGTACATGTATTCTATACATTATTTACACAATTTTAAAAATATAAATTTATAAAAATAATGAATATTGAATAAAATGAATATTTTAATCAGCCCTTTATACAAGGAGGGTAAAAAACCTAACTTCTACAGATGAACTCCAAAAATTATGAAACCAATTTTATTAAATAGTTCTTGGAATGCTATATACAATTAAAGGTGAGTTTGGGTGATTTGGAGTTTTTATTTGCAAGATATGGGTCTGTGAAGTTGAGATTTTTGCTTTTTATTTTGTGTATATAATGTACACTGAGTGTTATTTTTACACAAAATCAATTTTGTATTTTTATTTACATTATTATCTACAACTTTTATGTACAAAGTTTCTTTATTTGATGAATGAATAATTATGTACAAAATAGGTGTCAAAAATGTATAAATGAAGGAATAAATAAATGAGGTATTTATTGTACTATTGGCCCTTATCTCCCCCTACTTTATTCCTTATCGACCAATTCCATGCTGGCCTTGGTCTTGGGGTTAGGGTCATAAAATATTTGTAATATTTTATTCCTTTTTCTTTTCTTCTCTTTATTCTATAATTTTGGCATTAAAAACCTTATTTATGTATAATAAATACAATGAATCGGGAATGCTATTATATACAAATTAATGCTATTTACCTGCATTTGCTGGGGTTTTTAAGGCCAAAATGATAGAATAAAGGTGATGAAATGGAGATTCATCACCCCCCTATACTTGCCTTTGCTAGTCCCTAGCAAATACTTATGCAATAAGTACAAAAAGAACAAAGAATAAGAAGAAAAGAAAAAGCAAAAATAAAGAATTTAAAGAATAAATTGAATTGATCATGATTATTAAACTCATCTGTACAAAATCAAAGTTTGGAGCTCAGGTTAGACCTTGGTGTGAGAATGTGTGTGGAACCTAGTCGGGGACCAAATTTAAAACACAACAGCCTTCGAGAGTCACAGAACTTGGTTCAAATCACCTCAATAGCCAGGTCAGAACTAGCCTACATCGTATGCAAACCCTTATGACTATGAAGCTGACTTGTACAGTGTAAGTGATAGTGGCTCTCCCCAACTGAAATGACAAAGAGACTAGCTTCTCCAAAATGACAACCCAATGATTCCCTAATCCAACAGCTCTTTCCTCGAGGAGCGGGGTATTCCCTTCAAAGTTCAAGTGGCATCCAACTCAAGGGGAGGAGGTAGTGAAAAGAATGGATGGTAGCCAGTGTAGCTACCTATCCTGGGATGCAAGACCAGTGTAGTCAAGTCATCCAGCTGCAGGCTCACATGGTATAACTTTGATGCTCAAGCTTGCTTATTTCCTATACAACATATATACATTCTTTGCAGGCATTTTATTTTTGTACAGGCCTGACCATTTTTTTTTCAACATACTATTCACAGCAGCATTTACATAAGGAGTTTTTCCTTTTGAGCCAGAAGACTATCCCTCTTTTGAAGCTTTATTGCAACCCACACTCTCCTGTCTTTAGACCTCATGGCTACTGGATCAGGTTGGGGTGCACTAGCCTCCCTAGACGAGGACGAATGTTTCCACCCGTATGCGTCTCAGACTGGCAAATCCAACCCCTTCACCACTCCAACTGAGTTGAGCCAAGTGAAAGGTGCAAGTGTCCAAGTTAGGTCACGGTCGACAAGAGTCATACGTGTGTTTCGAAAAGTTCTAGTTAGTCAGTTGAGGTGACTTGAACCCTGCCCTGATATTTCAAAGAATTAAGTCTGAGTAGACCTGAATTACCTTAAACCTAGTTCCCATAAGGTTCCAGTGCAGTTAGGTGCAGTAAGGTCTAACTAAGCTCCAATCTTCGACTTTATTGGACTAGTTCAATCATCAATCTCAATGAAAGAATGCTATGCAAATGCTATTTACAAATATGCAAAGAATAATGCAAGTTTTTCAAAGAATTTTTCAAATAAAGAGAAGGATTTTTACACAAAGAATTTTTGCAAATAATTTTTGGCACTCAAAGTATAAAATATGTACAACTATTTACACGGGTGTGCCGCTTTATTTTACAAGAATTAAGATTTTACAATATAGTTTTTATTAGTATATGTGTACACTTATTAAAGAATTTTGTTTATTATTTCTTTATTTTTATTTATAATAATTATAAGATATATTATTTTAGTTATATGTGACTATTCCTCAAACTTATTTGACGCAAATTTTTCAAACAATTTTTGAAAACTATAGTCTAAAATAATTTTTACAAACATTTTGACAAACATGTACACACATTTGAAAATCATTTTTGCAAAGGTTTTTCAAAACAGTATTTATAGATTTTTCAAATATTTTTGCAACCATTTTTCAAACCATTTGCAAATCATTTTCAAACATTTTTATTTAACACGAAGAAAATAAATTTTACAATCCACACATTTTTACACAGGTTGAAAACATGTAACAAAATATTTTCAAAATAGTTTTCAATAAATGTTCACAAAAATTTTCAAACTATTTTTCAAACATTTTGCAAAAAATATTTTCACCTGATTTATTAATCAGTATATACAAAAAGACTTTGAGGAATAATCACATCTTTTATTAATATTTTTAATGTATTATTAGCCATATTATTACGAAAGTACGAGTTATGGCTAAAGTATATACACAGTATATACGACCCCCCCTATACTTAGCTTGATCTATGTCCTCATAGATCGGAAAACAGAAAGAGAAGACATAACTCGTACTGAGTATAGACAAGTCTCAAAAATAAATACGAAAGAGATGAACGAATGTGAAATTGACCGTCCCCCCTATACTTAGGATCAAGTAATCCTAAGTATAGCAGGCTGTACACAAAGCAGGGAAGGGTCAAGGGTTTGAATAAACATATCATTGAACAAATCAAGGGTGCACTCCCCCTATACTTAGGTCAAAGTACGTCCTAAGTACAGGATACTGACACAAAGGGGCGACACCTTTTATTTAGATACATAAATATTAAAAGGAAAAGAAGAAAAGAAGAAGAACATAGATATATACAGATAGATGAAAAGATCGTGGAGAATCGCATCACTCCCCCTATAGTTAGGGTGAGATATCCCTATGTCTAGGAGACAACAGGAGTGACGAAACTGAACAACAAAAGAACAACTCGGTGTACCCCCCTATACTTAGGACAAGGTACGTCCTAAGTGTAGACACAAAGATATGGCGATAGATCTGGGGCACACATAACATGCGGGAGAAAGAAGGAATAGACAAAACCCATATATACAACTGGTGAAGAACCTGGTGAAATACAGGACGGTATCTGGTAAGCGACTACCGTGATCTCGTCGTCGTCTCCCTGTGAGAACGAGGACGCGATCAGAAAGTGAAAATACACCCGAATCTGCAATCAAATGGGTGTCAGCTAACGGGGACAACAGGTCGAAAGGTTAGATATCGGGTATGGTAGCAGAAATCAGTCAATCGGCATAGAAGGTCAGCATGAGGGAATGGAGCCGATACCATAAGACCTGGAGGAAGAAAGAGCAGTACAGACTCCTCCTAGTCAATCAGAGTCTCAGATGGATAGGAAATAAAGCCTATGAGACTGTGTGATGCACGGTGGTGATATAATCTGAAAGTCACAAGAATACACCGAACAACAAAATATGTGGCTCACCCTTGCGAGGGTCCTCAAGGTGAGCGGAATCATAGAATAATCAGAAGACTCGGCTCCGTGCTCCAACAGAGAGGAGACACAACCAGGGAGGAGGCCGAGTAAAAAGCTCAGAAGACTCGGTTTCGTGCTCCAACAGATAGGAGACACCAGAAGTGAAACCGAGTACCTACAAGTTGATGTACCCTCCCGGAGATAACCCTCGGGGAATGGTACATACTAGTCAATGAATAATCAGAACAGAAGCTCACCCTTGCGAGGGTCATCAAGGAGAGCGGGCTCAAAGGAGCCTGATCCATCAGACAGATCAAAGGAACGGTCTCGGTAGGCGACAGATCGGCTACCAGCAGAAGGGACCGTCAAATCAGGAAAGTGTGGAAGCGTCCCGCAGATAACCCTCGGGGAACGTGCTGCTAGCTAGGCATGAAAATAGCAGATATCAGAAGCTCAACCTTGCGAGGACCGTCAAGGCGAGCAGACTCACAGGAGTCTAATCAGCTGGGTCCCATGATCCGCAGATTTGATACGCAAGTCAAGATGGGACCAAAAATCATGCATATCAGACGACTCGATTCTGTGCTCCGCAGATGGGAGACACAGTCAGCAGTGGGAACCGAGCGTAAAGAGAGTGTTGCATGCTCCCGCAGATAGTCCTCGGGGAGTAATGCAATCTAGGCAAAGAATAGTCAGAATGTGTCTCTACCTTGCGAGGGTCGTCAAGAAGAGAGATGGCTCAAAGGAGCCGGATCCATCAGACAGATCCACATAGTGGTCTCAGTAGTCGACAAGGCGGCTACCAACAGAAGAGACCAATCAGATCGGGAATATGTCATAGTCTCCCGCAGATAACCCTCGGGGAGCTACGAGCTAGGCATGGAATAATCAGAAAAGTGGAGCTCTGCCTTGCGAGGACCGTCAAGGCGAGCAGACTCAGATAAGTCTAGTACATTGGCCTCATGTACCGACAGGTCAGGCACACAATCACAGGGGGAGGCCAATCAAGCATATCATCTGACTCGGTTTTGGGTCCCATCACAATGGCGACCCAAGCAGTGACTGAAACCGCAGTCCTAGAAATTATCGCATTCTCCCGCAGATAGTCCTCGGGGAGGAATGCGAGCTATATCAATGTAGATCATGGGAAAGCTGGCAAGTCATCTCAGGTCCTCAAAAGCAATAAATCACTCAATCATTTGGAGGGCATAAGATAATGCAAGGGAGCACATAATCATGTCATTCACCAAACATCCCTTGGGTCAATCAAGTCAGCAGAGATAGCACGAAAAATAGTCAGGAGTCCTCTAAGTGCCCGGGTGGATTAGAGAGTCAGGAGATCAAGGATTGGTAAATCAGGAAGATGAGAGATCATGCAAGATCCGCACACCTATATCAGGAAGTCCAAATCAAAATAATCATTCAATCCTCAAAATCAAGATGGGTGGAACCTCAGGATAGATCAATCAATACTCATGAACTCTTTATCAAATCATCGCATCACATCACATCCTTAATCCGGTGTGCGAGAACTAAAATTCCTCAATGAAGCATCACACCTATGCTCTATGCATCAGCAAAAATCCTCAAGAAGCCCATATGCATGTATCAAAGACAAATCCATCACATCAATCTCAGCATCCTCAACATCATTGGCCCGACTTACACAGATGATCAAGGTAATCATGGAATCCTCGATGTGGGCTATCGATGTGCACAGCATTCCCGGGTAAAGGGAGAGATGATACAGGGACCACAAGGAGGGTGGATAAGAAGGGTAACAATGGGGTGGAGAAGCTGATTGAGCGTGCGTGCCAATATCATGGGTGGTGGAAGATTGATACAGAGGGTACGAGGAGGGTGGGTGAGAAGATCGGAACATAGACACAATTGGGTGTTCCACACAAGGCGGGAACACCGTCAAAATGGTGGTTCGAAGAGCAGGCTCTCCTCGAACCGGAGAATGAGGATGATATGGAGAATACGAGGAAAGTGATGAAGAAGGAAACGAAGGGCTTGGCGAAGAATGATTGAGCTCAAGCGCCAATATCACGACTCAATGCAGATGAAGAGAGATATGTATAAGGGAGATAGAGAGACTCAAAGATGAAGAATGCATGACTCACACAGGCGGGACCGACTACTCTAGGAATGAATGAAAAGCACAATGGACTCCAAGTCACAATCAAGACACAAGGCAAACCCCCAATTCACCTACTCAACACAGTGAAGACCATCAGGTGACGGTCATTTATCTTTTCGATTTTAGAGTTAGGTGAGAACCACAAAAATTGTACAATCACTTAGGAGGCTGATGGGATTTGGGCTCTACTCCTTAGCGTACACGTAAGCAATTTAAAACGCATACAATGAGGGGGTTTCTCTCCCCAAGACAAGGAATCCATTACGTTTTATTTTTAGGTCCAATAGAGTTAGCAGTCCCGATTTAATTTAAGTTATCACTTTTTTGGGTATTTTCAATGCACGTGCCTATCGAGGTTCCAATTTCCATTAAGCATCCTAGTTTGGCAAAAACAGAGGGAGAAGATCGGAAAAGCCATGCAAGTCAGAAAACAATGATGCATGCCAAGTAAGAAGACTTACAGTGCCTCCCAGCTCTCTTCATGCGGGAAGCATAACAGAATTTGAAACTTATGCTATATGCAAATGCAAATCGAAGAAATCACCCTTGGTACAGAAATTGCTATTATCGTGGAGCACCACAAGTCGCTCATTCATATTTAGCCTCAAATAGTCCGGTCTTGGCTCACCCCTCCTCTGCTCAACACACTTGAGTTTAGGAGAAAGCGCTTTGTGGGGCTCACTGTGGCACAAAGGCTAAGAGATAAATGAGCGACTATTTAGAGTTTGATCTAGGTCCAAAGCGAACTATAGGTACATGAAAATATATATTAGAGTGTTTGGACCTAACTCTACGAGCAAGCAACTCCTAAGCTAAGGCACATTCACACAAAATAATAAAAATAAAATAAAATAAAGAAAAAAGAAAAGCATCAAAATCACCGAGGCCCCCAAGGGAACAATCCCTTGGGCACAGGACCTCGGGAGTCGGAGTGTACCTGTGAGAGTCCTGTATTATTACAAAATTCAAAGTATCACTCTCTCACATGAGTTTACATAATAAAATGAAATAAAATAAAACGCATAGAAATAGAGACTGTCTTCAAAACTTCTCCTTCATCTCCCTTTGATGCTCTCCCCTGTTGGCTAGGCATAGAAGAGCCAACTCCACCTTGCTTGGGTGCATAGGTCCTCCTAAGAGGTCCTCCTTCACTTGGCGGTCTCTCGCATCAAAGACAAAGGAAAGAAATGGTCAGAGCAGTCAATCAAATACTATCAAATAGAAATAAAAACCAAACAAATAAATGAATCATGGACATGAGCAAATAATTGAATAAATGAACAAATAAGCTCACAAATAAACAAAATCATACAAAATCCGTTGCCTCCCCGGCAACGGCGCCATTTGATGACCGGGATTTCCTATCGGTCTTGCATTCCACACAAAGCGGGAACACAGTCGCTGAGGCGACCGACAAAAGAGTCCCAAAGCAATCAACAATTAACCCACAATCAATGTATGCAATGAATATCCAAAAATGTGGAGTTAAAATTTATTATAACTTTACATGTAAATGTGTATAAGTGTAAGTACAGGTAGAGGTCGAACACTGGGAGGCGAATGGTTGTATGTGTTGTGTATTTATTCAATCCATTGTTCATGTCCAATTATTGTTTTTGTGGGTTTTGGATTTTACATTTTTTTTATATTTTTTATATTTTTTATTTATTTTTTATTTTTTATTTTCTTTTTATATTTTGTATTTTTTTTCTTTTTATATTTTTTTAATTATATAATATATAGATATGTATTAATATATAAAGATATATATATATAAAGAAAGAGGGGTAGTACAACATATGGGTACATATATATATATGCTTAAAATATATATATATATATATATAATTTTTTTTGCTTTTTAATGTTTTTCTAATTTTTTTGTTATTTTTCTGGAATATTTCTACTTTTTATGTATTTTTAATTTCAAAAAAATGTCCACAATATAGGACTAATTACATACCCGAATATAATTTGGGTTTTAAAAATATAAAATAAACTCTAAAATTACCCAAATTAATTTTAATATTTTAATATAAATATATAGATAATTATAAAGGAGAAAAATGTATTTTTTTTATTTTTTTAAGGATTTTTCTATTTTTTTGTTGGATTTTGGAGCTTTCTGATTTTTTTATTTTTCTTTTTCATATTTTTAGGTTTTTCAATTCCTGGACTCAATATATATTAAGATATCATATATAATTTTTTGTAATTTTTCAAAAACATTTTATAATTTTTTTGTATTTTATTATTTAGACAGTACAAAATGGGCTTCTTTTTCATTTTTAATGATTAGGATAAATGCAAAAAATGTGGAATAAAATATGGGCGTGGAAGAACACTACATGAAGCATTTATCCTCATTTTTCTGAATTTTTAGAAGCATCCTAGGTATTTTTAATAAATAGATAAAAGACACAAAAATCAAACAGCCTGGCAGGGGCATTTTTGCAAATAAAATAAGTGACAGGGGCATCAGTGCAAACATTCCAACAAAAATAAACAATTATTTAAACTTTTGGGACTGTTTTACAATTTACAAAACCCGCCAGGGTTAAAGTGCAATTTTCACGCGCCTCACGTGGGACTGCACATGAGGCGCGGAAGGACCTAAATGCAATTCTAAGAAATTCAGGGTCCTTTCAGCAAAAATTACAATTATTTTACAACGTTAAAAATTATTTACAAAATTAAAAATGAAATACAAAAAGAGCGGGGGCTAAATATGCAAACTACCCCCAATAGGCGTGTTATCCAACGGTTGAGCGTTCTTCACTTGACACGCGTCGCCACCTCCTCGCCCGATGACGCTTCGCCGATGGAGGGCTAAGATTAGATCAGTCGAGCTGATCTGATGGTCGATGCAGAGCTCCATCCAACGGCTGCCTTCTGATCTGGGTTGGGACCACGATCGGACGGTGAAGACGAAGGCACGAAGAACAGGGAAGAACCCCCCCCCCCCTTCCTCGACCTTCGATCAGGTGCTGCTCTCTCGTCCGGCGCTCCCTCGGGCTTCTGATGCTCCAAAAAGCTTCCTGGGGCCATGCTTTGTCGATTGAGCTTCTCAGGAGAGCCGGAGGCTCACCGGAACAGCCCAGCGGAGTCAGTGAAGGTCGAAGGTCCCAGGTACCTGCAGAAGAATCAAATCGACCCCAACGGGGGTCCTTTGGCCTCCAGCACCTGCAAGAAAGCTCAGGGCACAAAGACAAGGGGCTGGGGGCCTTATTTGGGTCAAAATGAACGAAAGGGGGTACGGGGCGGTGATCTCCGGCGAGGGGCGGAGGAGGAGATCGGATCTCCAGCTCTAAAGAAGACCTGGGTGAATAAAGATGCCTGGGGCGTAGGGAAATGGAAGGGCACGGAGATGGAGGTGAGAGGGTGGTGGAGTACGGTCGGAAACAAGGTGGCGAAGTCGCCGGAGCAGAGCTCCGGCGAACTTCGATTTACCTAAATTACACTACACTAGTAATCTAAAAGCGAAATAAACGACGGGAATAAAATGCTGGAACAAAAATCTACCTAAAAATGTAAGTGCGCAGCTCTTATACCTGAAGGAACTCCAGGGAGCAGGGCGGCTGCCGGAGCGCTGCCGTGGGTGCAACCACCTCCATCTCCAGCCGATTCAAGGTGCCAGCGGCATCCTCCTGTCACGAGGAGCACACCTGGGACTGAATGCAAGGAAGAAAATGGGTTGGGGCTGAGAATAAAACAATGCAGGATCCAGGATCACGGCGGGAATCTAGGCTAAAATCGACGAATCTAAGCTATGTACAAGGGATCCAGGATCACGGCGGGAATCTAGGATGATCAGAGAATAAAATCCGTGAAGGGATGGAAGGTGATGGAGCACTGAGCCGAGAGGGAAAAATGGCAGAAATTCAGGGACGTGACATGTCTGACGAAAATCAGAGGCGCAGGGGGAGTTGACCGGAGGTCAACACTCCCTGGCCCCTGATTGGTCCATATCAGACCGATCTTGACTAATTTATTTAACCTAATAAATGAATTAATTAGATTTTACTTATAAAATAAAAAATGTTTATAAATTAATGTAGTATATATTTATGATTTTTATTTATTTTTTTTAAGTATTTTATTATGGTTTTATTAAAATAATGTATTTATAAGTATATTTATATATATTTATTTTTATTTTGTTTATTTTATTTTATTATTTTATTTTCTTATTTTATAAATTTATAACTTATTTTTGTGAATATAAATATATTTTTATTTAATTTTTATGAGTTTATTTACAATTTTAAATAAATGTGTTTATGTATATGTAGGTATACTTATAGGTATTTTACCTATATATTATATACATTTTATTTATTTAATGAATTTTATTTGTTTTTATTTTGGATTTGTATTTTTAATAAGTTATATATAATATATACATTATTATAAAAATATAGATGAATAAAGAATAAAAGAATAAAAACCCCTTTTTATTTATGTACATTCTTAACATAGGTATTTTGCCTATGTATTACATAGGCTTATTTTATTTTACAAATTCTTTTTAGTTTTCTTTTAATTTTAATATGTACATGTATTCTATACATTATTTACACAATTTTAAAAATATAAATTTATAAAAATAATGAATATTCAATAAAATGAATATTTTAATCAGCCCTTTATACAAGGAGGGTCAAAAACCTAACTTCTACAAATGAACTCTAAAAATTATGAAATCAATTTTATTAAATAGTTCTTGGAACGATATATACAATTGAAGGTGAGTTTGGGTGATTTGGAGTTTTTATTTGCAAGATATAGGTCTGTGAAGTTGAGATTTTTGCTTTTTATTTTGTGTATAAAATGTACACTGAGTGTTATTTTTACACAAGCTCAATTTTGTATTTTTATTTACATTATTATCTACAACTTTTATGTACAAAGTTTCTTTATTTGATGAATGAATAATTATGTACAAAATAGGTGTCAAAAATGTATAAATGAAGGAATAAATTAATGAGGTATTTATTCTACTATTGGCCCTTATCTCCCCCTACTCTATTCCTTGTCGACCAATTCCATGCTAGCCTTGGTCTCAGGGTTAGGGTCATAAAATATTTGTAATATTTTATTCCTTTTTCTTTTCTTCTCTTTATTCTATAATTTTGGCATTAAAAACCTTATTTTATGTATAATAAATACAATGAATCATGCATGCTATTATATACAAATTAATGCTATTTACCTGCATTTGCTGAGGTTTTTAAGGCCAAAATGATAGAATAAAGGTGATGAAATGGAGATTCATCAACTGGCCACCCTCTAGTTCTTTTCTCCTTCTTCTAACTTCTCCCCTGATTCGATTGTGAACACAGCAAGACAGACCTTTGAAGGAAATACCTGACTCTCCAAGGATGAGTCACTGGAGAGGAGAGGAGCATGGTAGTCCGGCATTCTGGATGGGAAGAGATAAAACCTTTCGCACACATGAGTCGATTGTTCAATGTTCATAGGGTATGCTTTGGGAAGAGGATTGATCTAAGATGACTTCTGAGCTACATCTGTGATAGTAATGTGTAGAACTTGAAGGCTGTTGATTTTAAAATTCTAAGTCTCATAGAATTTCCAACACGCTAATAATCCAAAGGTCGAGTCTAGTTTCATTTTCACCTTCAGCTCATGGTCTTGGTATGGAACCCAATCTCATTTAACTTCATGGCATTTCTTTTTGATGCTCGGGGACGAGCATGGTTTAAGTATAGGGGGATGATGAATCTCGGATTCATCATTCTAAATCTCATTAATTAAGCTCAAATCCCTCAAAATCAACAGCATTTCTTCACTTATTTTGCATTATTAGCAATCATTCATGTATTCATAAGAATTGCATTTTAGCCCTAATTTCTGCACAAAATAAGAAGCCAAAAATCACAGCCAAAATTGACATGTAAATAGCCCAACTTCCCTGATTTTTAATTAATTCATACTAACTCCGAATGACACAAAACCATATCTACTATGCACATATCACTAACAAGAATCGATAAAAATATAAAAAAATCACTAACCTAAATAAGTGGACCAAAAACCTAAAACCTAGTTTAAGGATTTCCGGACTTAAACTCTCATATCTTCCCCATCCAGTGTATGTTTTAATTCTACTCACCTTTGAACTAATGTACATTCAATTACCTTCAAAACAAGACCAAGTTCAAGTGAATTGGAGCTCATATGTGAAAGTTGGGTTCTGGGCCTCTTTTGTACATTATGTATTTTAGTGGTTTTTGATATAGTATTTTATGTACATAATTAATCTATTTTAGTTCATTTATTTTTCATTTGTCTTCTTTGATAAAAAAATTAGTAAAATACGCAAAAATTCAAATACTAATTGAGATTGAAATCAAAGAAATAAATTGAGTCCAATTCTCCACTAACCGATTGTACAAAATTGGTCTTTTTCTTATTTTATTTTATTTCTTCTTTTTCTTAATTAATAAAAATCCAAAAAATTAGATTAAGGTGTAAATATTTATTTTTGATTTTACTATATTTTTTCCGGATTTTTATCTGGTTTAAAATTACAAAAAAAATTATAAAACCCAAAAATCATGGTATTCTATATACATAGGATACCCCAAAAATATCACTTTATGTAAATGATCGATATTTGTTTTAATGTTTTCATAAAAATTGTAGATCTCATCGAGATGAGCAATTTTCGTGAAGAAGCTTTTTCGATCCGAGGCCGTTTGCTATTTATTTTGGATTTCACAAGGTGTTTATTTTTCGAATTTTGTGGTGCTGACATGTGGCGGCTCCTGGAGTATCCTACGGCAACAGTCCGCCACGCCGCCAGGACATGGAAATCAACAGGCTGGGTGAATTCCAGGAGTCGACGGCATCAGTCTGCCATGTCGTATGAAGAGGAGTGGCTGTTTGCTATTTATTTTGGATTCTACAAGGTGTTTATTTTACAAGGTTTTTTATTTATTAAGTTTTTATCAAAAAATTTAAAAAATTAAAAGACTGTGCACGTGCGAAGCACGTGCCACGCATGTGCTGCTTCACTTCCCCCTTTCGTCACCACGCATCTTCACGAGGGCCATCCGATCTCGGCCGATCGGACGGCCCAGAGCCATCGTCCTCCCAGCACCTCTCCCATTCTGGCGCCTCCACCCCTGAAATCTCCGTCGTGAGATACGCCACTGCCGCCTCTTCCTCCCATGATTACCTCGTCCGATTTTCAACCGATTCTCATCACCGATCAATCCCATAGAATCCAGTCATCCCCCCGTATCTCGAGACCGTCAAATCCCATCTATTCCACCACCTCGTCAAATCCCCCTACAGACCCTTTCCATTGCCGGCCACACTCCTAGGCTATAAAAGCTTCATCGCCGCATCGACCATCTTCATCCGTCGTTAGCACCAAGGGTGGTGGTGACAGCACCCCCTCCGTCTCCGGCGAGGTCTGGCTACCTCCATGTAGCCGTCGCAGCACCACCCCGGTGTACTGCCCCTGCTCTGCCTTGGTGTCGAGCTAACGACTACGACCTTCATCTTCAATCGTTCCGCCTTTATCATTCTTCTCCGACCAGACTTCATCGACGATCAACCAACCTCCATCAACAATACTCCCACGCTACCAGGACTCCCTGTAGACCTCCTCTTCGTACGACGCAATAGCAACTCGGCCCACTCCGCCTTGGTCGAGCCCTCGACAAACTCCAGGCACCGTCGAAGCTACACCGCCTAGAAGCTCGCCCCTCCGTCGTCCAAGGCCGGGCCACCTCCACCTTCCAACCGCCAACGTCGGGTCAAGCCCGAGTCCCCCACCACGTGTCACCCACATGGGGGCGGGGGGACGTTAGCATTCACGTCAGCCCCAGGGGTCACGTGAGGAGCACTTGACCCTCTAGGTCATTTACAAATCGTCCCCCGAGATCTGCCTCTTTGCGCATAGACCCCCTCACCGACCAGGTCACGTGATCTGCACGTGACCTGGTGGTAATTTTGCAGTTGCGACCCCCATCTTATCAGTAAATACATCTAGGTCTCACCTCTGCATTTTTATTTATATTATTTATTGTAATTGCATTGGTATCCCTATGTTCCCATGTGCTTTCTGACTCCTATGTTGCACTGTTTTATTTATCAAAATTAGCATGATGTTAGTCCTTTAATTCTCTACATTTTGACATATTCTTGACATTTTTGTGATCGATGGTTAATTAATAATTAATTGTTCTGTGGAAAATTATGTATTTTGCCCATTTCATGCTCTGGAATTTATATTTGATTAACTATTGCTAAAAAATCCCGAAAAATCATGAAATTGTAGAATTAATTGTGCTTGACGTTGTATCCCAAAAAGAATCGCATTTACATGCATAGTTTGTCCTGTAATAATCATTTTGCATATTTCAGTGTTCGATTTTGAATAGGTATTGAAACTTGTATTTTCGAAGTTTAAGATTTTTCTGAGATCAATCGCCTAGTGATGGACCTTAGATAATTTTGTTCCTTGAAAATAATTAGGTTTAATATTTATTATAATTAAATATTGAAATTCATTTCGTTTGCAAGTAAAAATTCATAAAAAGTTTATTTTGCATCCAAAAATTCCAAAAAAATACATTGCATTCATTTCATCATATTTTGCATCGTGGACAAGTTTCATATTTTTCAGACATTGTTTGAATGTAATTTACAGTTTAATCCCTAAAATAGGCCGAATTTGCATTTTGCATCCTTTGTTGCATTAAAAATTCCAAAAAAAAGACCGCTTCGAAAACTGCGCACGAACTTTGATAGACATAATTCTAGGTTGTTCCTTTGCCTCCTTGTGTTCAACCTTGGGACTTGCCAAGTAAAATTAACATAAAACCACGTGAATAAAAATTGAATAAATATTTGTGGTTATTTTCTTGACCGATTCCGATTGCTGTCTACAATGAAATGACAAATCATTTTTAAGCAAACGATAATCCACGATTCTTAACATGCATAATCCCGGACTCATCACTTCCAAAGAGGGTTTGGGTTCAGTGTTAATGCAACGTGGACAGGTTGTGGCGTATGCGTCACGACAGCTGAAGAACCATGAACGCAACTACCCCACTCATGACATGGAGTTGGTGGCCATAGTCTTTGCATTAAATTTATGGTGACACTATTCATATGGGGTGACATTTGAGATCTTCACAGACCACAAGAGCCTCAAATACATTTTTGATCAGAAGGAGCTGAATATGAGGCAATTGCGATGGATGGAACTGCTAAAAGATTATGATTGTACCATCTCCTACCATTCTAGTATGCGAAATATAGTAGCAGAAGCCTTGAGTAGGCAACCATACACTGAGGGTTTGACAGCTTTTCTTGCATACTTGGGATGTGCTCACTACACTTAGTGAGTGGTGTCCATTTGAGTACACATCTGATGCCGCGACAGTGCCAGCCAAGTATAGCAGCTTGTTGGATAGGATCGTCCAAGGGAAACAGACAGATCAGAGGATCCAATACTTGTACCATAGATGCTTGAAGGATGAATTCGATGGATTTCGAGTCTGTGAATCCATCGTATGGAAGGGGGACCATGTGTGTGTCCTAGAAGACAAGGAGATGAGGAGAGAGATACTAGATGAGGCGCATAGCTCGACTCTCCATACATCCAGGTGTCACCAAGATGTACAAGGACCTCCGCCAACACTTTAGGTGGGAAGGCATGAAGGACATAGCCAAACATGTTAGCATGTATCTAACTTGCCAGATGGTGAAGGCAGAACATCAGAGGCCTCCTGGTTTACTGCATCCTCTTCACATCGCGGTGTGGAAATTAGAGGGCATCTCTATAGATTTTGTCACATCATTGCCATGCGTCCCGAGAGGGCTTGATGAGATATGGGTCATTGTTGACTGGTTGACCAAGTCAGCCCATTTCATCCCGGTCAACATGACATATACACCAATGCAGCTAGCCAAGTTATATGTTCAACACATCATTCGGTTACATGGGATACCCAAGGAAGTAGTGTTAGACAGCGATTCCCATTTTACATCACACTACTGGGGAGAGTTCATGAGAGCCTTGAGGACAGAGCTACATATGAGTTCAGCCTACCATCCACAGACAGATGGGCAGTATGAGAGGACCATTCAGACCTTGGAGGATCTACTACGAGCATGCACGATTGAGTGGAAGGGATCTTGGAAGGATCACCTCCCACTAGTTGAGTTTACATACAACAATAGCTACAATGCCAGTATAGGCATGGCACCGTTTGAGGCATTGTATGGGAGGCTATGCACCACGCCTTTGTGTTGGTAGCAGGTGGGTGACAACACCATATTCACCCCGCAGATTATTAAGGAGACCTCGAGTTTCAGGTACGTTGTCATGCATCCATGCCCTAATGGGCAATTTTTAGTCAATCATGTGTGACTAAGCATTTCTCATGATCGCAGGTTGGGGACTTTGTGTTCTTACGCATGTCCCCAATGAGGGGCATACAACGTTTCGGTGCAAAGCGCAAGCTACCACCGCGTTTTGTAGGACCATTCGAGATTTTGGCCCATGTTGGGAAAGTGGCCTACAGGGTGGCCCTTCCCCCACACCTTGAGGGCATCCGTGACATATTCTACATGTCAAATCTCAGGAAGTACATCCGAGATTCTTGACACGTAATCACGTACGAGGAGTTGATAGTGGAGCCAAACCTCTCCTTCCATAAGAGCCGGTGCAGATATTAGATCACGCAGTTAAGAAGCTGAGGCAGAAGGATATCCCATTAGTCAAAGTCCTATGGTGAAGTCAAGACGTCGAGGAGGCGACATGGAACCTGAGGCGGAAATGAGGGAGAAATACCCTCAATTTTTTACAGGTACGGAACTGAAACTGTAGTCCAATTCTTTTGAGATTTTTATGGGTTTCGCTCTTTGAGATTTTTAAGAGATCATTTCTCTGTAAGACTTGAATACAATGGTGTTCGAGCGTTGAAATCTACTAGAATCATCTAAAGTCTCGGGAATGAGACTTCCTTTGTGATTTTTTTGATGTGAAAATCCTGAAAATCGAACATGGACTAAAATGTTAAATCCAACTGGATCTGAGGTTAATTGCAAAATTATTTTTATTCCAGTATCTAAAAAGTTTATTTGAGTAGTCCATTACGTATAGCTCATCGATAGCTTTCCAACGAGTCCAAGAACGCTAAAATCCGACTTCGGGAGGCCGAGTTATGGCCATTTTAGCGAGGAGGGGTCCGGGTCCTATTCGGATCTGAACCCGGATCTAAATCCGGGTTTTACCCTTAAACCCCAACCCTCCCCTCGTCCAAAACGCCCCAACTCCCTTCCCCTTCAACCAGACCTCTTCCTCATCCCCTTTTCCCTCGCCGGAGCTCCGCAGGACTCACCGGAGCCTCTCGGATCGGCGATCCGAGACCATCCCCGCGTAGAGAAGGTCCAAGGCATCTCTGTATACGGTTTTGCATCATCATCAGGGCACCGATCATTCCATTCTTCGTCAATGAAGATTCTGAGGAATTGGGTCTTCTTGAGGTATGACTTTCCCTTCCTTCCTTGTTGCGGATTTCCCACGATTTTTTCAATCACTTATACCCTCCACATTATAATCATAGCTACAACCTTTTGGTGCGATAATGGTTGAATGTGGACAAAAAGGCCTCCCTTAAATTTGAGTTGCAATCTTTATAACACATACAAACGATCATACCTTGATGCAATACTTTAAACATACCTATGTTTTGGTCTTGGTCTGTGATACTCTCATAAGACACCCATGGTGTTGTTGGCTTGAATATTACACAGTCTGTGTTGTGATAAGTTGTCTTGAACTAAGTCGATATGAGTTAGGTTGGCAACAACTCTATATTGTGTTGAGACATTAGAAGACTATTAGTTGAGTATTTGTTTATATGGAGAAATCCATGGATGCATGCTCAGGATCTTTTGGGAAATTTGCGGGTCAGATTCCCTTCTTGTTTTACAATTGTTTGCGGAATCAATTTTTGCTATCACGCACTGAAAAAACAAATTCTGTATTATCCCCTCCAGCTACTTGTAAGTGGAAATATCCATGACCTTTTGAAATATGTCTAAATATATTTGCAAACTTGCAAGCTTAGATCTATGTATAACTTGAATTTTACGATGTATATCAATCTTAAAATTTTAGCAAATCAATTACTACTGTATATAAAGTGGTACCGATACTTCAACATATTACAACCACAAGATCTGGAAAGCGACCAGAATTATTAACTAAATATTTTGGCCGATGTGTCCTTAAGACTTAGGCAGAATGTTTGTTAATTAGTTGCTTCTGTTGTATAACATCGTTAACTCATCTTTCAAAGAAAATATGTACAAGTTATGTACCTACCTTGACCAGTTTGATATTAAGGCATATTGGATCATGTGATATGGGCACTTTACCTTCAGTGACCATCTTATGTTATGTTGTTCCTTTGTTTATTTATTTGATCTATATAACACAGCAAGAAAGATTCTGCAAGGTTCTTATAAAGGGTGTAAATTTAAGTGTCCTACACAACATTATAGTCATTATAGTACTCGTAAAGGTCGATGGTGTCTCTGTTATAGTTACTTTATCATTACTAGTAATAGGAAGCATATTTCACTATTAGATAAATCAGATACGAGTTCTGTGCATGATTAAATGCCACTTAGACAATACGAATTTGTTATACCATGCAGGAGCTTTATATGCATGGTACTCTAATTGTCTTTTATTCTGTAAATGTTGCCGCTTACAACATATTAAAACATCATGTGATAGTTTATGCGGATGTGATTAAAACAATAGAAAATATGATTTGATTATGCCTATGGCATTTTGGCCACGGATTGTCTATATTTCTTTCAATTATTAATCTTAGACACTTGCTTGAAGAGAACCATCAGCTCTTTGTCAACTTCAAATGAGAGCATCTGATTATAGACTTGATGGTAGAGTATTTTTCAGCTTTGGTGGGTTATGACATGATCAGTACTCCTTAAAACAATTATATTACCGATAAGTTCTGAATAGATGAATAATACCTCACAGTAGTTGGATAAATGGAGTAGGTGCTTCAAGGGATTGGCATGCACCCTTGGGGTCTCGGGTAGAAGCCTAGATGATCGTGATCCCAACTGCTATTGTAGTTGTGATGGTTGGGGGACATGTTGCTTGGCACACCGAGGTGCTAATCTAACGGTGTTGGCCTCGGCACTTACGTGCTTTAGCCTGGTACTCGAGCGCAATCCAAGTAGTCATGATTGGTCGGCTAGTGTTTCGCTTGTCACTTAGAGTTAACACTCGTGTACGGGCAAATGTAGGCCACATTGGTTGGTATTCTGAGTGGGAGCACTAAGAGGGGAGTTCTAGGAAATGTGGTTAATGAAGTTGGGAATGGGATATCAGTCTCCTGTGTATAAGGAGGATTGGGTTGTCGCAATGATTTGCAGGTTGGAAACTAACTTGTCAACTTAAAGTACAATTGTGAAGTTGATCTAAATGGACGTGTTGGGAACATAATTAGGATTTATTGTACCCCATCGCATGCCTACGGAGGCACCCCAACCCTAAGGTGTTCTTTTGACCATAGAGTCATAGTGTGAGGTCTCACCCAGACTAAGACCACAGACTACCCATGAAGCTTGGTTACTCATACCCATATCCAGATCAAACAATAATAATAATAATGTGATTCTTTGTGAGATCAAGTTACCTAGTTTCTTTCTCTTTTGCATACGTTTAAATTATATTATGCATTTCTTTTATATAGTTTTGTTTAAATCGTATTGGGCAACTTTCCTCATAACGTACCTATGTGTGGATCCGTCGGCCCGCAGCAGTGAGTAGCTTTTTGGGGACATCACCATTTTTGTGCAGCTTCATGATACTTTTTGTGGTACGATTATTGGTAGTTTTACTATCCTTCTTCACATGTAGCATTTTTTGTTGAGAGACATGACATGTAATCTATAATTGTGGACATCTATATGTATGCTTACATGTATATTTTTGTGGACATGAAAATGATCAATGAAATGTAACAGAATTGGTATATGCAATGAATGGAATGTATGGAATGTGAACAGGTTGAATGATAAGCAAAAATTTAAATTCATGTATATGTTGCTACTTTTCTCCTGCTTTTGTGAATGTAAAGTATTCGAATGTGGAATGTATGCGTGGAATTGGTTTGCTGAGTACCCAGATCCTTGGGGCATTACACGCCGAGTAGTGACTGAAGACTCTTAGACCATCTAGCTCCCAGGTGCCCTTCAATCCTCCATTCCTTGTTTGATTTCCTCATTTTTGGTGTCCATTTAAATCATTTAATCACGTCAATAGTTAGGATAATCATCATTATGCAATTGAAAATTCAATTCTCTTCAGTTCCATTTTGAATCACATCCAATTTCACCGCTGAATAACCTATTATCAGAGCATTATTTGATACTACAAGAACATTTACAAAATTGGTTGATTCTTCTGAGAATCGAGCACACAAATTATTACTTGCAGGTCGTTGCAATATACTGGAGTTTCATTTTGCACTTGAACCATCAACTTTGTAATGATTCATCGATTCGTAGAAATCCATAGCTAGGGTTTGCAACCCATAGCTAGTATCCCTAACAATTGTTCAAACATCCTTCTTCGCCTTCTTCGGCAACCATCATGCAGTGCGTGAGCTCGAAAGGGATAGGAGATCCCTTTTTGGACCCACCTCCATTCAGCTAGCCGTCAGAGAATCTCGCAGCTACAAGGAATCGGTCACCCTTACCAAGGATTGGGGAAGAAACTGAAGAACAGTCGACCATAGTTTTGCGCCATGTGGAGCTCACTAATGGCTTAGATTGCCCGGCATTTCTAATCATTGTCGTTGCTTTGCGAAGAGGTGCAGAATTTATTAATGAGCCCTTGAAAATCTCCAGAATTCAATCCTACCTCCTACCTTTTCTAGAATTGCATTTTGGTCCCTGACCAGGGACCTATCCGTTTTTTTACAATTAGGTCCCTGGTTAGGGACCTAATTGCAAGAGGACCATTATCTTTTTGTTGTAAATTTTTTTACACTATTTCCTTGGACATTTTCGACTATTGTGGACATTGTGGACTATAGACCATAGTATATCATCGTTGCATTTTTTACATTTTAGTCTGTTTCAAATTTTGAGTATTTCTTTGCATTTCATTTTGATTTTCTTTCCCGATCTTCAATACACTTTGAGTTTGTTTTCTCTTCTTTCTCGAGTATGTTGCTCGAGCTTCTTTATCTACTATATAGTATCACCTATATTCTATATTATTTCACCTACTATGTTGTAGATAATTTGATTGAAAAATATCCCTTCTAAAAATTTAAATAAAAATTGGGAAATAAAATAAAAAATGCAAAAAGAGTTTTGTCTCCATGAAGAAGAAAATAAAAGGAAGATAAAAATATCACAAAAATAATATCTTTCACTCGAAGATTTTCTACGAGGCTTTCTGCCTCCTTGGGCTCGACCCAGGCACACTTTTCTGGATAAATAAGTAGTAAAACTCCGATCATCTTAATCGAAGCTTAATTTTGTTTGATCAACTAGGGTTTTGTCTCGAACAGTTCTCTGCAACCGACATCTCTATTTCTCATTTTTAAACACTCACAAAACCATCTTTATCAAAATGGCACTATTTTCGAGGAGGCGTAGACATGCTTGAGATTTTTTGAGTTTTATTTTCTGTGATATTTTTCCTTTCTTTCTCTATTTTCTTCTTCTTCATGTTTTCTTGGGTTTCTTCAGTTTTTCATGATTTTTGTGTGTTTATTTTTCCTTTGATTTTTCTTGATTTTCTCTCTTTTATTTTCTTCTATTTTCTTTGTGTTTTATGTGATTTTTCTTCATTTTCTCGATTTTTCTTTTCTCGATTTTATCAGCTTTTCTTGAGACTTTTTCTCGGGTTTCGAGTCTGTTGTATCTTTGATTTTTTTGGAGTGTCTGTTTGATTTTTTATCTATATTAGATAACACATTTTTAGGGCCTACAAGATTAGACGACTTCTTTGAAAGCCGACTCAGTTGAGAGTGCAGAGACTGGCTCATTTTTTTACGAACCGGTTGCAGAGGGCATAGCGAGTTATCTACACAGATCTTTTTTGTATGTTTTCAGACATTATTTTGTGATTTATTCTGAGAGATGGCACTTGCTCACTTTTCTATTTTTATAAGAGAGGAAGGGTTGTTTTCCCCTGTTTCTTTTTATAGTAAGGGGTCCATTAAGGACATCTCAACTGTACCCGGTCTTTGGACTATTTTTCAAGGTTTGTTTCATTAGGTGCCAGTGCACTTGGGAGACCTCATCGTAGTTTTGGTTTTCATCAATTTTTCTTTATGTAACACGTTTTCATGGAGCCTAAGGTTGCATGCATGTTTGATTAGATGACTAAAAGTAAAACCCATACCTAATCCTCACTTCAGCGTAAGTCAATTTCTTTTGAAAATTAATTCATTCTTATGCTAGAACTGTTGGACTTTTCTCAAGTTTTCATGCATTAGCCTAGGTTTTACACTTTTACATGGATCACTTGCATGTAGAGTGCTGGAGGAAGGTACGCCTTCTATCTTAGCATTAATCATCAT
Source organism: Ottelia alismoides (assembly GCA_037367405.1). Classification (NCBI taxonomy): domain Eukaryota; kingdom Viridiplantae; phylum Streptophyta; class Magnoliopsida; order Alismatales; family Hydrocharitaceae; genus Ottelia; species Ottelia alismoides. Next base: position 373,728 of record JAZKJV010000198.1, on the reverse strand, counting down.
TTTTCGTTACATTCTGTGTTCCCCCTTCATGATACACAGTTTTGAAAATTAAAGAAAGCCAACACCATGTTAGATATTGTTGAAAATATCCAAAACAACATGAACCATCAAAAATTAAAAAAATCTCTTCTAAAAACTTGACAAAAATAAAAAAATCTAGACCAAATTTGTATTGGGAGAGCAAACCCCTAATTGCTTGCAAGTACACTCCAGACAGAGTGAAGCACGCACACAAAAGGTTTAGAGCCCGAATCCCTAGACTTGTGCCCTAAGCACTGGGACTCACTCTCGGGTCCTGTTATTGCTGCAAGAACTTGCCTCAGATGTTAGCAGAAGTAGTTTTGTGTTGGTATGCACCGTCAGCTCAAACACGAACTACCATAGGAGACTACACTTGTGAGATTGCTAATATAATTGATTGATCACCAAAAATAAAATTGAAGAGATAACAGACCAAACTCTTACGGTCTTCACCATTTGAAGCTGGTGAATCTAGGGTTTACATTGCATTTGTATGTGAGGTGTGTGTTATTCCACGTCTTATATGCCTTCACATTGATGTTCTTTATTTGATGATCGTATTCTCTCCCATACTTCTTTTGACGTCGAAGATGACGACTAGATGGATTTTGCGCTCAGACTCCGTGAGCTTTCTAACTTCCACCGTCTATCGTATGTCTTCACAGACTCCGGATGACTCTATTCCTAAGTCAATCCCACTTAGTCACAAGGTGATGCAGACCCAGACTTCGCCTCCCAACCCTTTAGTTGGCACACCCGTGCCTCAATTTGTCATCTATTTCACCTGCATGTTTTTCACTAAGTTATTATGAGACTTTTTCTTTCCCAAAGGATTCGAGGATAATGGCTAGAGGGAAGGCACCAGTCGAGGACCGAGTTATTGAGGAGAGACCACATGATGATGAGAGACTTACCGATGAGAGATGTAAAGATTAAGCTTCAGATATTACTGGGGGGATTCTAGACACACTTTGATAGATGAGCTTACAGATCAGAGATTAGTGTAGAGTCCAGGATGAGCTCTAGAGTCCATGATGAGTTTAGAGCTGAGATCACTATGTTGAGAGCAGGAGCCGAGAACCCACCACCACCTGCAGTGGTTCCCGCGACATTGAGAGATGAGTATGACCCAGGAGCTAGGATGCTACACCATTGGATTTGGTTGCCACCGAATCAAGGGTCATACAAGATTACACCATCCTTCATTTCACTTCTTCCCATGTTTTATGGGAATACTTCAGAGGAACCATTTACCTTTCTATAACAGTTCGAGATGATATGTAGTACGTTTAATTATCTAGGAGTTACGCAGGAGGTTATAAGCCTTAAGGCCTTTCCCTTTGCCTTAGCAAATAAGGTGCTTTACTCATTGAGTCACTTAAGGAGGGAGATATTTACATGGGACGGACTGAAGTCCACTTTCCTACGAAAATACTTCCCTCTACGATGGGCGAACATGATGAGGAGTTAGATCTCCAATTTCACACAACTTCCACATGAGTCATTCCATGAGGCATGGGATAGATTCAAGGATTTGACTGAGAGATGCCATCGTCATGAGATACCTTTGAAGGTTATTGTTCAGAACAATTTTCGAGGAATCCAATAAAATGTACAGGGTCTAGTGAGCACTGCACGTGGTGACAGTTATCTGAATGAGGATGCTGAGCTAGTTTGGTCCATCTCTGAGGGGATGGCAGATAATTCACATGTAGTCAACTCCACTTGGGCATTCTAGAAGGGCCCACATCCACCACATCATCGAGAGAATCAAAAGGTGGTACATGTTTCATAGTATGATTTGTTATCTAACATGGGATTCATTAGTGAGAAGCTGACATTGGTCGACATGATTCAGAAATAAGTCCAAGAATTACAGTTGAAGAAAGTCTCATCACTTCCTTAGTAGTTGAGTGATTTGACAAAGAAGGTGACCGAGCTACAGCTTCAATTCCATCAAACTCGTCCTTCTTCCACTTCCCAGCCTATACGGAGATCTTTACTTGCTCTTCCCACCCGTCAGATTCAATACATTCACAGCAAGCTGGTACAACCTACTAAGCCTCCACGATTGGATTGGCATGAGGATCCATCTAATGCCAACATGAGTCAAATCACTAGCCATAGAGATGATGATGATGATGATTCTCATTCTACTATTGAGATCAATGGGATATGGAACGCTCTTGTTCAGCCACCATCACACTTTACTCCTCAGAGCGTACACCAGCAACAACAGCACATACATCTGTGGCATGGACATTCGTATCCACATTTCTAGCACTGGCCTTACACGCAGTAGCAGCCTCACCAGCATGCATATCAGAGATCACATTTTTATCAGTATCCTGCTACACATACACATGCCTATTAGCACCAATAGCAACAGCAGTCTTCTTGTACTCCACAGAGGTCTCCTCAACCTTACACACTATAGCAGCACACTTCGAGGAAGGAGAGAGTAGATAGCCAGGGACAACACAATGAGTCAAAGATATCTTCACAACCCTAGCACTGAATCAAATCATGGACATGTTGAGCATGCTCCAGACAAAGCATAGGATAGAGATGGAGCGGGCTAACCATCATGTGGATGAGTTAGCCATGCCCAAGTAGATCAGGTAGACATCACTATAGGTACAATCTCTTTTCTTGAATTTTATCTAATTTCATTCATCTCAAGATCAGTAGATCACCACGAGCACTTGATCGAGAGGAGGAGAGGGCACATGATGAGGAGAGAGAGCCGATCCATGATGATATTGATCATACGCATCATGACACTGAGGAGGAGGATCATCACAATGAGGACCAACACAATGATCACCATGATGACATTAAGGGGAGTGATGCAAAGACAGTTGACATGGACATAGGCGAGTCAAATGATCATACAATGCCAGTCCATTAAGATACTCCCGATGCAGATTTTCTTATACCATTTTAGAGAGTTGTGTCCATACTTTTGAGACTCTCGATGTACATGTTTATTCCTTTGATGATATAAATAAAAATGTTGATTTTTTTGTTCTTTATTTTGTACCATTGCTTGATGCTTTGTTTAGTAAAAAGAAAAATTCCAAAAAGAAAGATGATGTTACTCCAGAGACTGAGCGGTTATCACATCTTTTTGAAGATCTCACTCCATGAGCCTTGGATCAATTACAAATGCTCAAGTAACAGTTGAAGAATAGATGTACCACATGTAGGAAGAAGAGATGACATACAGAGAAGCATGTTTTGACCAAGGACACATCATGTGCTATACAGAACGGATTTCCAAAGAAGAAGATAGATTCAGGAGCACATTATGTCAGATGCAAGATTTCTCATTTAGCATTTGATTGCACTCTATAAGATAACAGGTCCTCAATCAATTCTTTACCATCTAGTTTACTCAACAAGCTTGAGTTAGGTCCTCATTACAAAACCCATGTGACCTAGGGGCATTTTGAGGACCATTATTGTAATCATGCAGGGCATGTGGTTCCTAGTGGACTTTACTATCCTAGACATGGATTGCCCTACGCAGTTAGACCTTACTCCGATCATTCTTGGGAGGCCTTCCTTGAAGACTACAATGGCTCTCTTCAATTATGATACAGGGAAGGTATCTTTTAGCGTCGAGGGAGCAAAGAAACAAATAGAGATGCTAAGAGAATCATCAACATCTAGTGTCGCATCTTCAATCAGTTCAGATGCCCTGTGTTCCTTAGCCACATCCAATAAAATGTATGAGGTTCATCTTTGATGACATTGATAGGTATCAGGTAGAGACCCATGATATCCTAGCAGTGTCTGAGACTACAATTGGTAGTTCTTCCGATGATACATCATATTTTAGCACGGTATGGAGCAAACAGCTGATGATTTCACTGTACATATTTCATATTTTGAGAGTTCACATGATTCCTCCACTTCAGATGAGCTAGAGACTGATTTTCATATAGTTGAGTTATTTTCCTCTAGTTAGTCTGAGCATGAGCACAGTAGTGAGTCGAATGATGTTTTAGACATCTTTTGTAGTCCGACTCTGGAGCCTATTGAGATGGTTGATAATCATATTGCAGACACATCTACCATCAGCACAGATCCTAGTACACATACAGATGAGGATACGACAGAGCCCGATTCCACCTTACCATAACTGAAGACCTTTCCACCAAATATGAAATATGTTTTTCTTGTGGGTCCACATCGATAGTTTCCTATCATTATCCGCTCATCTTTGACCTAAGAGTAAGAATCTCGTCTGATGGAGATTCTTGAAAGAAAATCGCAAGGCTATTTGGTGGAATGTATCCAATCTCCACAGGATAAATCATGCTTTGTGCTCTCACCATATCTATCTTGATCATGATAGCCGACCTTCTAGAGAGTTTCAGCGTAGGATGAATCTTATTTTAGGAGATATTGTTATGAAAGTGATTACAAGATTGTGCGACACATGATTTATTTATCCTATCTCAAACTCTGAATGGGTTAGCACATTACATGTTGTCTTGAAAAGGTCAGGAATTCATATGATCAAGAATGAGAGTGGAGAGGAGATTCCAAAGAGTATAACCACGCCGTGGAAGGTGTGTGTTGATTACAGGAAATTGAACATCATGACGAAGAAGGACCACTTCCTTCAGCGTTTATAGACCAGGTCATAGAGAGGTTCACACAGAAGGAGTACTTCTGTTTCCTTAATAGTAACTCTGGATACAACATGGTTACTATTTCTTTTGAATATAAGGAGAAGACCACTTTCACATGTCCCTTTGGCATATATGCTTTTAGACAAATGCCCTTTTGGTTTTTGTAATGCCTTCTACATTCTAGAGGTGATGCTTGCCATCTTTGCAGACATAGTGGGTCATTTTCTCAAGGTCTTTATGGATGATTGTTCGGTCTATGGTGAGTCCTTTGATGATTGTTTAGCGCACTTAGACCAGGTTCTTCAGAAATGTTGTGAGGTTAATCTCCTTTTATTGTGGAAAAAGAGCTAGTTTATGGTTACAAACGAGATTGTGTTGGGTCATGTCATCTTTAGGAGAGACATGGAGGTTGACACTACCAAGGTGGATGTCATCAAGCGTCTCGAGCAACCAACCAACATCAAGCAGTTACAGTCATTTCTAGGACATGTCGAGTTCTACCGACGGTTCATTCAGGATTTCTCTAAGATTGCCCTACTGTTAATTGAATTATTAGGGAAAGACATAGAGTTCTTGGTAGATGACAAATGTCTTAGTGCCTTCCACAAATTAAAGGAGATGATCGTTAGTGCTCCTATCCTATAGCCACCTAATTGGTCTCTTCCGTTCGAGATAATGACGGATGTTTCAGATTTTGTGATCGGGGTTGTATTATGATAGAGGAGGAATGGACTTCTTGTTGCCATCCACTAAGCTAGTCGAACTTTAGATGATGCTCAGTGCAATTACACAGTGATAGAGAAAGAGATGTTGGTAGTGGTATTTGCATTGGATAAATTCAGATCATATCATCATTGTTTGAAAATCATAGTTTATACATATCATTCAGCTATCAGATACTTGATGGGGAAGAAGGATGCCAAGGCATGCCTTCTTAGATGGGTTCTCTTACTTTAGGAATTTGATTTGGACATTATGGATAAACATGGGGTAAAGAATGTGGTAGCTGATCACCTCTCCCACTTACAGATAGAGCAGCCTTCAGATGGGTACACGCCAGATATTGCAGAGAGATTTCCAAACATGAGTATCTTTGCAGTTACAGAGCTTTTGTGGTATGCAAATATAGTAAACTTCCTACTTACACATAAGAGTCCACAGGGATGTCGAAGGACTAAGATGACATACTAGTTTCCGAGGTATGAGACTACCATTGGGAAGATCCGATTCTTTTTCGTGAGGTACCGGATTATATCTACAGGCGGTGTATTCCTTAGGAGGAATACAATATTGTCCTCACTATGTGCCATTATTTAGAGGTAGGGGGACACCATTCAGGGAAGTGGTCGGCGCAAAAGGTACTCTAAAGCAGATTTTGGTGGCTGACTCTTACTAGAGATGCATGCACATTCTTGAAGAGTTGCCCGGATTATCAGAGAGCGGTAGGGACAAACAGTGCCAGAGATGCAATGTAAATGCGACCAGTTATCATTTGTGAGATCTTTGACATATGGGCACAGATTTTATGAGATCATTCCCTTCGAGCACTGGCTTTGAGTACATTCTTCTCGTTGTGGATTATGTTAGCAGATGGGTGGAGGTTATACCCATACAAAAAACTGATAGTAGGACAGTGTAGGTTCTTGAGGGAACATATTATTTCATGGTTCAATATTCCACGTATTCTTATTTCATATGGGGGTAGCCACTTCATTTATAAGGAGGTGAAAAATCTAATGAAGAGTTATGACATTGATCACAGAATAGCTTCTCCTTATCACCTACAGATGAATGGCATGGCTGAAGTTTCAAATAGGGAGGTGAATTCCATTCTTCATAAATTAGTACAACCAGATAGGAAGAACTAGTCACAGATTCTAGACTAGGTTCTTTGGGCATAACGTACTACATATAAGACTCCCTTAGGTACTTCTCCTTTCAGACTGCCTTATGAGAAGCCATGCCATTTGCCAATAGAGATCATGCACAAATCGGAATGGGCAATTAGAGAGATTCCACCTGATATGCAGATAGTAGGAACCAAGAGGAATATGGATCTGAATGAGCTAGTAGATATTCGAAATTAGGCATATGAGAAAACCCTCATTTATAAAGACAAAGTGAAGAAATGGCATGATAAACATAGATTTGATTCTTCATAAATTAGTACAACTAGATAGGAAGAACTAGTCACAGATTATAGACTAGGTTCTTTGGGCATACCGTACTGCATATAAGACTTCCTTAGGTACTTCTCCTTTCAGACTGGCTTATGAGAAGCCATGCCATTTGCCCATAGAGATCATGCACAAATCTGAATGGGCAATTAAAGAGATTCCACTTGATATGCAGGAAGTAGGAACCAAGAGGAATATGGATCTGAATGAGCTAGTAGATATTCGAAATTAGGCATATAAGAAAACCCTCATTTATAAAGACAAAGTGAAGAAATGGCATGATAGACACATTCGTCACAAGATCTTTGTCCCTGGTCAGAAAGTTTGGTTGTTCAATGCACGACTGAGAATTTTTCCTTGCAAGTTAAAAAGAAAATGTGAAGGACCATATATAATCAAAATGGTGCACGACAATGGGAGCATAGCTCTATCAGATGGGTCACCTGGTGCAGACCATTCGTGGTGAATAGGCAGATGCTGAAGCACTTCGTGGAGGTTACTGATCATCTGGCCCAAGTTGAGGTGATCTACTTTATATAGGATGCATGACTACTGATGAATCTGCATTTCACCATCTTTATTCATTTATTTTAGCTTAAAATCCCATATAAAATACATGTATATATTACTAAATCCATATTCTTACTAACATGCATATGTGTGTAAATATTGTACATGTATTACTATTTTAACCTAAAATAAATAAATAAATAAAGGAAAAATAAAGAAAATAAAATATTGTATATATGCAATAGATACAGGCTGACCTGGATCCCGAGAGAAGGTTAATACTTGACATGATCGTCTGGGAATAAAGTAGGGGGACATAGGGTCTTTAATCAGAAAATCCAAAAAAATATTATGTAAATACTTTTCATTTATTCTGTGTATATTTTTTTTATAAAATGTACATTATTTTATTTGCCCATAAATTAGCTTAAATTAAATAAATTTCTCATTGAAGTTGAAAATAAAAAAAGTTTTCTAAATAATAAAAATAATTGCAAAATAAAATCATGTACATAATTCCTTCCTCATTCCAACTTGATCAATCCTTGGGAGAAGAGCCTATTCTCCAAGAGCAACCTTGTGGTAGAAAGGTGCCTAGCCTCCGAACCGTCCGATGACAGCGAATCAGCCTTCGTCGAGGCCATCACGTCATTCATTCACTCCACGGTGAGATCCACTTTATTTATTGTCATTCGTCTAGACAATTTTAGATTTAATTTTCATTTTGATTTCATTGTCAATTTTTAATTTTAGATCTTAGCTTCTCATTCTTAATCAATCATCACGATTCAATCCGGTCCCTAATTTACGATCATCACACCCACCATCAAATTCCCATAGTTTCCTATCTATCTCACAGATCTGACCATCTCCGGCCATGTACGGTAGCCGTAGACCAGGTTCCCGTCCATCACAATTGTCGAAACCTTCACCTAATATGTGCATGATTTTTTTTTTTGGATCGAGTCGTCGTGCTCGAGTCGTTGTTTTCTTCTTTAATTTTATTGCATGTATAGGAATTTCAAAAAAATATTGCAGTTGTTGTTCGTTCAAAAAAGAAAAATTACAAAAAAAACATCTCTGTTTTACAAAAAGATATTGAGCGGCACTGCCGCTGCCGCAGGAGCTCCTCCCTCCTCTGTTGACGCTTCTCCACCTCCAACCATAGGGGGTGTATGTTACCCCCTCGTGCAGCTACTCGCCACCCCACCGCGAACCGTCCACCGTAGATCCATGACCGCCATCGAAGCTGACCCCTCACGGAGAATCCACGTCGCCCTTCCACCGCAGCTCCATCGTCCACCTCCAAGAGCTCCACACCAAGTCGCTGCAACCCACCTTCCACCGCCATCAGCAACTGGGGGTATGTGTCTCCCCTCCATCGAATCTGCAGCACTGCTGCCTTCTCCTCCCATCGAAGCTCCTCCACGCGAGCTCCATCATGACGTGCGAGAGCCACCACCGTCTCAAGAACCCTAGTACAACGAGCCCCTCCATCGATCGCCACAAGATCATGCACCTTGGCCCGATGAAAACCATCGTTCAGCCACTGCCCGACCTGGAGTCCTCGACTCCACCAACTTCCAGAAGCATCGTCGCCCCCTTCGATTAGGGAAAGAAGCCGTAGATCCATCCGTTGTTCACCGCTAGGAGCTCGAAGCTCTGCATGCACGAGCCACCGACAGCCATCCTCAGCTGCTGCCTCGGCGATTTGGAAGAAGAAAGGGGAAGCGCCCCCTTTTGCACTAAAATGAAGGGAACGGGAACCACCATGCTTAACCCTAAATTAGTTAGGCATATTACAATAAATCCCGTGGATATTTTAGAAATTACGTAAAAGCCCCCTCCATAGCCAATCACGTGCATCGCATGCACCATGTGGGTAAATTGTGACTATCTCCCTACATTATTTCTTATTAATTTTCATGAAAAACAATAAAAAAATTAAATTTCAGCCCCTATATTCCAAACTTTAAATTGCATGCTTTTATTTTTGAAATAAATATTATCTATGTTCAATCAATTCTCCAAAAATGAAGTTAGACTCCTGTTGTGTGCATGTTCATTGTGTAGATTTTTCATTGCAAAATATTATCATTTTATATTATTAAGAAAGTAAAAAATATGCATTTTTCACTATTTGAAATTATATTATTTATAAAAAATCAAATATTGCTTCAAAAATCCTAAAAAATAAAATAGTTTTATTTTTGTGTATTTTATTTCCTGTGCAAACTCACGTCATTATTTTTTTTAAAACCCAAAAAAATTGTAAAATACAAAAAATCTTATAAACATCATAGAAAATTATAGAAATTCCAAAAAATGTGATTTTACTTCATGTTTGTAGATAATTTGTTATAGTTTTTAGGAAAAATAAATCTAATGCTTTTTTATTTTGTTTGATATTTTTTAATTGAAAAATATTCATGTTTCTTCATTGTTTGATTTTTTTCCTATTTGTTATTCATTTTAAAAATCTTAAAAATTTGAAAATCATCCAAAAATCACAAAAAACAGTAAAAATATATTAAAATAAAAAGTATTTCTTTTGGTATTTCTGACCATTTTTACTATATTTGAAAAATCCAAACAGTTGCATTTCTTTTGTGTATAAACTTGCTTTTAAAATTTTATTCTTGAAAATTAAAAAATTTACAAAATAAAAACCAATAAAAATATAAAAAACATTAAAAAAAATAAGATAAAACTCTCACAAAAACCAAGATAGTTGGTATTTGAATTTCCTCTCTCTTTTAATTGATTTTTCAATTATTAGAATAACCCTATGGATTTGTAGCCTCCTTGAGTTTGACCCTGTTCATATACAGGTTAATTAAATAGCAATTTTCTCTTGATACATTTTTGTAATTAATTCGGCTTGAGAATCAAAACAAATTTTTGTTGAGGGATTATTTGGGTTGCGACGACATCACACTTTTATTCAATATTTCAAAACCCCAAAATTCATGCTCAACAAATTGACGCAGATGCTGAAGCATTTCGTGGAGGCTACTGATCATCTGGCCCGAGTTGAGGGGATCTATTTTGTATAGGATGCTTGACTACTCTTCCACTTCATTTTATCAAGTATAGAGATCTGTGAGCCTTTCGGTTTTTTGAGTACACCACAACTTGTATATTCTTCGTAGTCCACAATCGTCCCCATTTTTCGCTTGTCTTATATACTTAGGGTACCATATCCTAAGTACAGGGGGGATCGACTACTTGTTGATTCTCATTTTAATTTTTGTTCTTTTTACTTTTGTTTTCCTTTCTTTTACACTAATCGCTGGTCACTAATTTTTGGCCACATTATTTTCTATATTTAGGATGTCTTATCCTAAGTATAGGGGGGTCGAGTGATTTTGTTGATTTCGTTTCTTTTTCTTTCTTTTGTTCCTTTCTTTGTATATTATTTTCCTCTATCACCTCATTTTTGTCTTCCACTATACTTAAGGCCATATCGTAAGCATGGGGGGGGGTTGACCGACTTCTATCTTTCTATTGTTTTTCATCCACTTTTACATGGCACAAGTTATGTCCTTTGTCTCTTTTCATGCTACGAAGACATAGTGCAAGCTAAGTATAGGGGGTACGTATATATTGTATATATACTTTCGTACATAACTCATACTTTTGTGTATTTTCTATGTCTATTAAATCTATAAAAAAGTGGGTAAGGTTTAATTTATTTAAAATCCACTTATTTATTATAAAATCCTTGTAAATAAGTAAAATATGTGTAAAATTTATATTTAAAACTCTTAATATAAAATATGTAGTTAAAATATGTATTTAATATGTATAATACTAATTTAAATTTCTATTTATTAAAATATATGTAAAAATAATTTAATCTTTATAAAACTCTTTGTATATAAAACTTGTAAAATACATTACTTATTTAATTCAAATAAAAAATTGGTAATTATCTTGTAAAATTCTTTTACATATGCTTGTTTATAAAAATAGAAAAATCCATAAAAATGTAAATTCCTAAAATTCAAAAATTACAAAATCTTTAAATCATGGTTGCATTTGCATTATCATTTTTCAGAATAAATTTGATTTCTCAAACTAAAGATTGAGAATAGTCTAAAGGATGGATCTTGATTATGACCTTTAACTTTTAATGTAAAGAGCCTAGTTAGGAACTGGAATTTAGACTTTCCAGGTCTTCGACTTAAATCTTTGGGTTCCATGAGACCATGTTTGAGAATTCAACTTAAACTTGCCTAAGTATAACACTTGATGTCATACGTTTAACTTTTCATCAACCATTATGGACATATGCACTTTGCACTTAGCTCGACTTGCATGGGCTTGCGAAGGGCAGTTCATTTTAGTGGTGCATTTCCATCCTTGTCTAGTGGTGGGGACGTCTAAAGATAGGATTTGTGGGTTTGAAATAATGCCTCGGATGAGGGAAGGATATGTTGGCATGATTTTTTCTAATACCTCAAACATGGACGGAAATGAAAGAACCTATAGCCATCGAGGAATAAAAGATTGATGTAATGCAAGAAACATTACAAAGTCCACCAAAAAGAAGCAAATCACCAAATACCAAATATGATCACAATGGTCCAAGCTTCCAAAAAGATTGTATATCTTAGTGGAGACTTAGCTAGACTCGTTGGGCTTCACAGGGAGAAGTGACTACGCTGGTCACACTCCAGCTCTTTTTCTCATTCTTCTACATTCTCTCTCTACTCGATTATGGACATAGCACGACCTGACCTTAGAAGGGAATACCCCTCCTCGAGGAAAGAGTAGCTGGATGAGGAACCAATGGGAGTGTATTATTGGGATGGATGGTTTCTTGGCTTCTTTAAGCAGGAAGAGCAAACACAACTCGCACACAATACAAATTGAATTCAAGATCAAAAGTGTTAGCGATATGAATAAGTGGATCTGAGCAAGCTGTTGAGGTGAACCTAAATAAGAATTTGTGGAACTTGAGGATTGTTGAGATAAAATTCCTAATCCTAGTTAAGGCTCCGAAAAGTATTTGTTTAGGCCCAACCGAGCTCTGTCCTTTATCTGTTCTCATGGATTGGTTTAGTAAAATAAATTCATTCTAACTTTCTTTCTTTTTCCCTTATTTTCCATGTAAGTGTTTGCTAAGGGACTAGAAAATTTTAAGTATTCATTCTGCATTTTTTTCTTAAAATCCTTAACAAATACATGTAAAAATGCATTAAATCTCATCTTTCATCAAAAGCATACTCATGAATAAAAATGTCATTTATGCAATAAAAAAATGTAAATAAATAAAAGAAAGAAAATAAAAAGAAGGTTGACTATAAATATGTATATATATTACAATATGACTATAAAATATAAATATAGCTGAAGGATATATTTATATAACCTAACCCCCTAGAACAAGTCAATATGGATTGGTCGAAAAAAAATTAGGGGGAGATAAGGAAGAAAATATCATAAAGAATCAATTATTCATTTCACACATTATTCATTATTTATACAAGCAAATTCCCAAACTTCAATGATTTTTAATTAATTTATTTGCATATATCTGTCACAAAAAACTTATCTTATTTATTTCTAAATATATATTAAAAAATATAAAAATAAACTCAAAATAGTGTCTTGTATATATGAAAAGAAATCCAACTTTAAATTGTCAATTTCTCAACTTCCGAACCTCATAACTTCTTCGTACAAACTCCAATTTCACTCTGCTCACTTTTTGAAGTTCATAAAATAATGCTCTCTAATTAATGAAGGTGATTTCAATAAAATCGAAGTCCATTTGCAAAAAGTCGATTTTGGAAACTAATGACAACTAGGTTTATGTGATATTTAGTTTATTTAGAATAAACTATTTATAGTTTTAGTCATTTTATAATTTTAATTATTTATTGATCTTGTATTTTATCCACAAATTATTCAGAATTTTTTGACACTATTTAATATTTTAAATAATTCAAAAATCCTAATTTATATATGAATTTGAACTGTATAAGTATACCTGGATTTATTTATATACCTAATCCAATTTATTAAAATTCAGAAAAATTCACACATACTTTATTTATTATCGTAATAATTAAGAAAACATGAAAATGATGTGTTATTCATTAAATTATTGAATTAAAAATCAAAACCTTTAAGTATACTATATACATATTTATTAATATTATATTTATATCACATTAAATATTTATTATTATAAAAAATAAAGTCTACAATAATTTAGTTTAATTAATCATTTACATTTTTTATGTTTATACCTATTTAAAATAAGGTCATTTTTTATTTAATATGTAATTTATAATATATTTACATTTTGGCCACTATGGTGTTGACACATGTCAGCACCACAACCTTCTTCCCCATGAAGGGTTGTTAGTTTTCTGTTTCAACTGAACGCCTTCATGGATTTTTCCTGCTCCCATTATAACACTTTCACCTGATCCAACCCATCCATCCTAATCTCCTAACTACCCTCTTCAATGCCTACCATTAGATCACTACCAGACCCCATCGATCACTCTATTTAATGACCTAAAGATTGGTCGTTCAAAACAACTCTCTAGCTACCAAAACTAACTCGTCGGACCTCCATCTTCTTCACATCGCTCCCCTACTCCGGTAATGACATCATCCTCAGGCAGCTCCATGTGGAAGGTGAATCTCTTGGGAAGAGATTCCAAACCCTTCGAGGCTTTGCATCGACGCCTCACGTGCCATCGAGCTCTATGAAGGCTGCTCCGTCGAGCAGTAACCGGAAGGTCTTACACATTTTAGTTCCTAGGTATACTACAATCCTCCATTCCTTGTTTGATTTCCTCATTTCTCGTGTCCATTTAGATCGTTTAATCACGTCATTAGCTAGGGTAATCATCATTTCTTGTGATTCACAGTTAAATCCTCTTCAATTCCATTTCGAATCACATCCAATAATTTCACAGCTGAATAACCTATTTCTGGAGCATTATTTGATACTGCAAGAATATTCACAAATTTGGTCGATTCTTTGATAATCGAGCACGCAAATCAATACTTCCAAGTCGTTGCAATATACTGGAGTTCCATTTTGCACTTGAGTCATCAACTTCGTGATGTTCTTCATCGATTCACGACAATCCAATAGCTAGGGTTTGCAACCCATAGCTGGTAGCCCTAACCGTTGTCCAAACATCCTTCTCCGCCTTCTTTGACAACCACTATGCAATGGGTGAGAACGAAAGTGATAGAAGATCCCTTTCTGACCCCACCTCCATTCTGGTAGCCGCTGGAGAAGCTCGCAACTGCAAGGAATTGGTAACCCTTCCCCAGGATTGGAGAAGAACACTGAGAATAAGCGGCACGCAGTTTTGTGCCACATGGAGCTCACTAACGGCTCAGATCACCCCGATGTATCTAATCACGATCATAGTGTTGCGAAGAGGTGGAAAATTTATTAATGAGCATTTCAAGGTCTCCATAATTCATGTCCACCTCCAGCCTTTTCCAAAATTGCATTTAGGTCCCTAATTAGGACCTAATTGCAAGGATTTTATTAGTTTTATTATAATTAGGTCCTTGACCAGGAACCAAATTGCAAGTGGACATTATCCTTTTGTTGTATTTTTTACACAAGTTCCTTGGATATTTTGGACTATTGTGGACATTGTGGACTATAGACCATAGTATATCATCGTTGCATTTTTACATTTTTTTCTACTTCAAATTTCTAATTCTTCGCATTCTTATTTTGATTTTCTTTATGGATCTTCGATACGCTTTGAGTTTGTTTTCTCTTTTTTCTCGAGTCCATTGCTCGAGCTTCTTTATCTGCTATATAGTATGACATATATTCCATATTATTTCACCTACTATATTGTAGATAATTTTATTGAAAAATATCCCTTTTGAAAATTAAATAAAAAATGGAAAATAATTATTAAATAAAGATTAAAAATATAAAAAGAGTTTTGTCACCTTGAAGAAGAAAATAAAAGGAAGATAAAAATATCACAAAAATAATATCTTTCACTAAGTGAGACTTCGTGCCTCCATGTGTTCGATCTAGGCACACTTACCTGGATAAATAAGTAGTAAAACTCCAATCATCTTAATTGAAGTTGAATTTTGTTTGATCAACTAGGGTTTTGTCTTTAGAGGTTCTCTACAACCAACATCTCTATTTCTCATTTTTAACCACTCACAAAACCCACACTATCAGCGACCACCATGAGTTGATAGAGAGAGCATGTACAGAGGCAGAGAGAGTTGTTTCAACTTTTACTTCAAATTAATTGTGTAATCAAAATGGCTATTATTCCCTTACTTTTATACAAAATTGAATGACTAGATTGCACTCATATTGCAATCCTAATTGAATCAATGGTCATGATTTTGTTACAACAATTTGCAACATTATAATTGACTTTAAAAGAAAAAATACATTTGAATTCATTCTTCAATGAACTTAATTCAATTAAAATCAATCCCATTCTCCAGAATAAAGAGAAAGAAGAGTGTCCTCTTCTAAACTAAGTGGAAAGGAGAAAGCATTCTTCCACTTTTGTTTGTGTCGTGTGGAATAAAATAGGAGAGATAATTTCTCTCTCCAATCACCCTTGATGTAATCCTATTAGATCATATCTTTATTCGTAGAATGATTTTGTAAAAATATATCACCAAATAATTTGCAAATTATTTGTGACAATTGCAAATATACCATTGATAATAATGGATCATATTCATCCATACAAAACTAAATATGAATAACATTTACTTTTAATAGCGCAATGTGAATTCAATTCACATTAATATTTAAATTGTGAATCCTATTCGCAATTAATTCTCTCTATGACATTATGGATCACATCCTCAACAACCATGCTTATTGTTCATAATTCTACCCACATTAGTCTTATCTATGATAATCAAATCCAATTTAATTATCTCAAATTCCTATACTTGTCCAATTAATGTGATTAACATCCACATTATAAGTGATAATTAAATCCAATTTAGTCATCAATATTCCAATGCTCAAATAATGTCAATAATGGAATTATCCTTGAACTCTTTCAAAAACATTGTGTCTTCTCTACGGATACTTGGAGAAGAGGACAGAGCGACTATATATTCCATGTATAGTACTGGATATTGTGATATAATATCATATCCTGATATATAAGACCTCTCAGAGAAGTCAGATAAAGTCAGATATCTAGTCTTCTCATTGAATCCAAATCATATTCAGGTCAATGTCCAGCATTTGTGCTAGTATTTGATAGCTAATCTATTGAGTGGAGTCACTAGAATTCAAACATGTTTCATCACTCACTCAGAATGGAAGTGTCACAGTTATATAATCGATTAAGATAACATCACCCTCGAGTATTCATGATACTCATACATCTTGCATACCGGAAGACCTATAACAAACCCAAAGTTCTAATCTTATTTGAATTGTCACCTTCACGGTTTTAACGTTAAGTTTCTCATTCGATCATAGGGAATGGGTATTAATCATATGCTTTACAAAAGCGTATATCATACACTTAGAGCATGCCTTGTTTCAAAAACAACACGACCAATGTTGGGATTTGGTTTATTCCAATATCACATGAGTGAGATCAAGTCTTCCGGTTCAGTAGTGAACTTGTATGACCGATCACTTTGAGAGATCGTATTTACTCATATGCCCTCGTATGCACACCAGCTCTCATATGTATAGATCTTGATTACGTCATCAATCTAATGGTCTGCCTAATGTACATACCTAGACATATAGTAATATATCTATCTCCGTTCAGAGGATGTATGTCTATTGATGAATCTCAATTTCATAACCTATATTCTTTCATTTTGGCCTTAAATCCCTAACTAAATGCATGCATATATCATTAATTTGTCAAAATAAACATCTGATAAAGTGTACAAAATATTGTATAAAATATTGTACTTTTATTGTATTGAATTCCAAAAATAAAGAGTAAAGTAAGAAAAGAAAAATAAATGAAGCACCATAGGTATTGATTAGCCCTAAACCTTGAGACCTAGTCATCTTGATGTCTTGGTCGACAAGGAATAAAGTAGAGGGAGATAGGGCATAAGAATAGATACACAGAAAATCATGCATAAAACCTTAATTTTAATTCATCTATAAATGATTTTTGGGACCTATTTTATTTTAAATTTTTACACTTCAAATAATAAAACCCTCTATATGAATAATAATAATAATGCAAAGAAAAAAATTTAGTTTATAGAAAAATAATACACATGTGCCCAAGATACACAAAATAAAAAACCAAAATGAAAACTTCACAAACCTATATCTTCTCCACATTGTATCAAAATGGACCAAAATCACTTTAATTGCATATAACTTTTAATAAACTATTTAATGAAGGTGGTTTCATTTAAGGGATTTTTACCCAACAGACCCTATAAACGTTTTAAAATGACTTTACGACCTTTTGCACAACGTAATTACCCCATCGACCTTATAAATTACCCCAAGAACCCCCACGGACTTAAAACATATTACCCGGAGGGTTCATGGGGTAAGAGTTGGCAAATTTACGGGGTTGAGGGGGGAATTAGGTTGTTTCAAAGGTCATAGAGGTGATTGGCAAAGTTTATAGGGTCTGCCGGGTAAAAATCCCTTCATTTAATTTGGAGCTAAGATGCAAAATTTAAGTTTTTGGCACATATTGTGCAATATACCTATATATTTTAATAAATATATTTATTCTTTGTATTATTCAAATTCTTTTATTTTTATAAAATTGTAAATATTATTTAAAATGCATATTCATAATTAAAATAAATTAAAACTATCAAAATAAAATAAAATATATCATATAGTGAAACACATAGATGAAATATACGTGTATATGCATATAATGTATATAATCATAATTAATTAAGTGTACATACAAACTTGGAAAAATATAATAAAAATACAAAATTGTCTCTAAAAAACAAATATATATATATATATATAAAATACCCATATAAAATAATAAAATATACAATGCAAAATAAAAATCCAAAATACAAGTATGTATACTTATATTTTATTTGTAAATATGAACTTACAATAAATAGCCTCATAAAAATAAATAATTTTTTTATAAAATACTACATAAAATTTGAAACATTTTTTATTTTATATCTAAAATTAATTAATTAATTTTCCATTTTTTATTAAATTTATAAACAATTTCCATTTTTCTTGTTGGTCCACGTGGATCAACCAGAGGGAAGCGACTGTTGACCTTGGTCCACTGTCTTGCCTCATTCAGCTACCATGTCAGATCTTCAAACACCTCATTCTTCTCCCAATTTCTACTCAATGTCCACGCTTCCATCTTCCTTAAGTCCCTTACCAATCTCAAGCCGTGTCGCCTATCTCCCTCGCCCATGCGAGCATCTCCAGCAACCACCCTCGATCTGTCTGCCATATCACCATCTTTTTGGCCAGAACCCACTCATATAACTGAAGGTTATGGGAAAAACCTTATGCACATCATGGAAGCATGAATATCGCATCATTTACGATAGGGAGGGACTAGTCACACTAGTTGCTCAGGGTAGCAGAATTTAGAATTTTTAAAATGATGAAATCACATGATCCAAGAACATTTTTCAGATAGTTTCTTCTAAACCATAAAGTAGATATCGGAAAACCTCTTGAAGCATGGTTACAATCGTGTCTCTAAACGAAGAGAACTTTTGTCTCAAGTCTGGCCTATGTATGTTCCTCGCAATCCACGTTAATGATCCAACCGGAAAATCTCCTGATCTCGTCTCACGAGATCTGATGTCTTCTTCATGTGCGAGTTGCACCGAAGGAGATAGATATCCACGAGCTGTCGAAGTGGTGGCACAACGTGGCAATGACGGTAATCCTCTCTAGGATTTAAAGTGGACGGCCACTCTAAGGAGATAGAGAGGGGACGTGGGTATGAGAGAGAGAGAGAGAACTTGCAATTATATTGTCTAAACATGAAGATCAAGGGTTTCCTCTTTTGGGAGTCCATGTATATCAAACCATGGACAACACAAATCCAATGGTTGAGATTGATTTGTGTTACTTTCAATGGCCAGGATTTTTTGCAAAACTATCTGCAACAACTATTAATTTTAATTAAATAAATAAACTGAATAATCATCAATATATTTCAATTTACCAAATCAATCATCCTTGGAGAAATAGGAAGGAGGCAAGCATCCTTTCATAAAGGGGGTGGACGACCATACTCCAAATAGGACTAGGGTGGTCGTCCATCCTCCTTACTTGGAAGGTGGCTCCTTCTCCTATTTCATGGAATCATGGATCCCATGAATTTCTTTATAATTTACAACAACATTTGTTGTAAATTTATTCGCACAAATAACTCAAAATTATTTTGTGAATATTTCATTCATGGCATTGGAAAAATGTGAATCATATTCACACATAAAATAAAGTGTAAATTATATATTCAATTAATTGTCAAATGTGTATCCAATTCACATCAACATTTAAATTGAAATGTTATTCATAAATAGCCCTCTCTTATATATTATAAATCACATTTATAATATATATATGATTAATGTGGATAGTGTTATCCACATTATTCATACTCTTAATAATTAAATCATATTTAATTATCTTGGATCTCTATATTCTCATATACCTAAATAATATGATTCACATACATATTATTCACATCTTTGATAATTAAACTAACATTTAGTTATCTTAGATATCTCTCCTTATATGGACAAATACTACGAATCAAATTAATATTATTCATGATAATTAAATCACATTTAATTATCCATTTCTCTATGCTCGATATACAATACATCAATTGAATTATTCTTGAACTCTTTCAAGAATAATGCACTTTCTCAGATGATACTTGGAGATAAGGACACGACGATTATGCATTCCACTTAGAGCAACTTGGATATTGAGATCATATCTAATCCAGATCTCAGGGACGTCTCGTTGATGCTTGATTAAGTCAAGGTTGTAGATTTAATCTTCTCATTGCATCTGAATCACATTCAAATCAATGTCCAACATTTGAGCTAAGATCATATCACTTCTCTACTGAGAGGAGTCTCTAAAATCCAGACCCTCAGGTATTCATAATACATGTACATCCTACATATTGGAAGATCTAGAATAAAATCAAAGATTTAGATTACTTTTAGAATGTGTTCTTCAGGGTTTTATCATTAAGTTTTTCATTTGATCATTGGGACTTGTTATCGATCATATACTTCACAAACACATATAATACCCAGGTATTGATAATATAATTTCCAAAAGCATATATCAAACCTACAAAATCAATCAAGCTTCCAAAGCGAGATGACCATGCACGGATTTGATCGCAATATCTCATGCGTGAGCTCATGTCTTCCAATTCAGTAATGAACCTATATGATCCCTTTGAGAGATCCTATTACTCATATGCCCCTATATGCACATCAGCTCGCCGGTGTATAGACCTTGATTAGATCATCAACCTATAGTTCTACTAAATGTACATACTCAAACATATAGTAACACATCTATTTCTTGTCAGAGGATGTGTTCCTATATCTTGACAGTATATGAGATCATGGGTATCTCAATCTCGTTAACTCAACTCTTTGACCTAACTTATCTAACACCTCCAAATCTCTATTCCTGTGAAGAGGACATGCATCAAGAGGCCGGTTAGATATTATCCTATAAAGAAGAATTGCCATCTTCCTCTCATGCTGGAGATCCTCTCTTAGCAATCACTTGACGGTGCTTGATGAGTCCTCAATCTAACTCTTTAGATATCATCCAAGCACCAACCTTTGTGATCCAACATTTGAATCAACAATTGATGATCATTAAGATGACCATTGTACATAACCGAAATGTACTAAGGGACCTATTATGCAAATTAATTATTCTTTATTTCAGATTAGGGAATGATATTTGCAATAACATTTATTGCATAATAGCTCGTCGTTGGCTCGCATGTCCGTTAATCTCCCATTAGCCCAAAAAGCCATTTATGGGCTAATCTTTAAACACACACTCATGTGCTAATCATAAGAAATTTAGAAAAATAGCACGGTAAGCTGACCAGTCACTCTGTTCTCAAGGGACTATGCCAAGTCCTTTTACTGTACTTGCATATCCCCTAGTAACAGTGCTCGCATACAATGTGAATGTTGCATCTTATGCAACCAATACTCAATCTTGTTAAAGCAGTTATAGTGTCTTTGACACTACATCTCAACAATCGTTATAACAAGTATGTAATTTCTATTATCCTTATAAGAATGCCCTTATTCCTGGAGATCTCTATTTCTTAAGACATATGCAGTTAAGAGTTTTAGATCATTATCTATAAAGTCATAAGGTCATGAAGATAAGACTTTGAGATCACTATCTCAAAAGTCTTGTACTCTTTGAAGTTGTTTTTATTACTACAATCAAGTGATTTATCTCCATAGTTGGATTGCTAATAGTTTACTACTCCCATTGCATGGTAGACATCTGACTTTTGTACACGTCTAGAATACACCAGGCTTCTCTTAACTGGTGAACAAGGGCAAGCAGTTTTAGCATTCACTTCCTCAACTCTTTGAGGTGATATTCTTTCAGATAGGTCAGTACCATATCTTAAGGGAAGGAAGCCTTCTTTGGGGTTTTCCCAAAAATTGGAATATGTCCAAGGTGTGCGACTAACGTGACAGTTCCAATGCCCTTTTCTCTTTGTTTTTAAACAACTTCAGAACTAAGATATAAGAGGTATTCTTAAGATCTATCATCTCAAGATATGGAACAACCAGATTATAAAACACGTATTTTCATCCTTATATCATTCCAAAT
Source organism: Ottelia alismoides (assembly GCA_037367405.1). Lineage (NCBI taxonomy): Eukaryota > Viridiplantae > Streptophyta > Magnoliopsida > Alismatales > Hydrocharitaceae > Ottelia > Ottelia alismoides. The sequence goes on along the minus strand of JAZKJV010000198.1, from coordinate 351,526 downwards.
GATTAGGATATTATCCACATTTGGTATGATGAACACAATGCCACTCCCACTAAGCTTCACATGGTTCATCAAGATTTTGTTTGAAATCATAACATTTATAATTTCACCAAATCTAATATTCCAACAACAAGAAGCTTATTTGAGTCCATAGATGGATTTCTTCAGCTTTCATATGTTGCTTTCATTAACTATGAAGCCCTGGGGCTAATTCATATGATATCCTCAAAGAGGTATTCGTAGAGGAATGCAATCTTGACTTCCATCTTGTAGATGCCATAGTCAAGTTGTATATCTATAGTTAGAAATATTCTGAGGGGTTTAAGCATGGTCACTAGAAAGAAAGTCTCATTGCAAGCGATGTCTTCTTTCTGTGTGCATCTTGTGGATACAAGTCGTGCTGTGAAGGTCTATACCTTCTTATCAGGTTCCCTCTTTCTCTTGAAGATCCATTTATACCTAAAGGATCTTACCCTTATAGGTTGATCCTCGAGGGTCCATATACAACACTTGTATATGCAGTCTACTTTAGACTTTATTGCTAACATCCATCTCTCCATGTCACGATCCTTGAAGGCTTCATCATATGAAGTCATATCCTTATCAGACTTAACTGACACATGGAATCCATACCCTTTAGGTTGTCTCACCACCCTCAAACTAATTTGAAGAGGTATGAGTGTTTCATCTTTAATTGTCCTTTCAGTTTCCAATTTCAAGAGCCTCATTGTCTTCTCAAGATTCAATGAGTTCCTTTGCTTCATTTTCATCTTGATTTTCAAGAAAGTCATCACCTAAGAATCATATCCTTGGAGATGAAATCTTTTAAGAATCTCAAGGTCATAAAGTAGGTATCCAATACCATCCTTTGTTTTCCCAATGAAGTAGCACTCTCTGGTGCTAGATTCCAGCATTCTCGCATCCATGACATGGTTATGGACCAAGTAACCCTAAATCCTCGAGTGGCCAACACTGGCTAGGTTCCAAACCATAGCTTATGAGGGTTTTCATATTTAGATTCGCATGAAATCATATTAAGGATTTATAATATAGTCTCTACTACATATATATATATATATATATACTTGGAAACTAAGAGGTAATTATGCTTAGAGTCATCATAGATTAAATCATGTCACACATGATCCAATTGTATCTCCCAACAACTCTATTGAGTTTAGATGTATTAGGAGGAGTGAGATAAAAATGATATTCTTTTCTCCATAAGGTATTCCCTGAATTCATCTAATAGGTACTTGCTACCTAGGTTAGATCAAATTCATTTCATCTTCCTTCAAACTTTGGTTCTAAACCAAAATTGCGAAATCATTGAACATTTCAAAAGTTTCTCAGGTGAAGGGAAAAAATATCATATCACAAAAATCATGACTAGATATCACATATCATTAATGTCTATTATGATATAGATGATTCATATACATCAATATGTATGAGAACTTCAATACCTTGGCTTCTTACACCATTCTCAGAGAAGGGTGCATTGGACATTTTTTTACTTTGAATACAATATTCACAAGTATGTAAGATTTGAAATTTCAGACATCCTATAGTGCCATCTCTTACTAGTCTATTGATCTCGTTAATAGACATATGTACATAGACATATGCACAAGGCTTTATGCCATATCATTGTCAAATGATCTTTATCCTCCTATTAATCTTTTTATAGTTTAATCTTTAGCATTTAGAAATTTCAATTAACCAATCATTAATTTTTGTAATTTAGAAGAGTCCTATAGATGTTAGATTACTATCTGAAATATAACCATCATAACTTTTAATGATAGGTCTAATTCAGAATGCATGTTCATTTCCAACATTTAGAAATAAATAATCAATGTATTCTAATATCTAGGTCACAGAGACATTATCTAAGACTAAGGGCTCTCCCACTGAAAATATGAATCTGTCTATCCAATAGAGATTGTTGCAACAATTACATCAATATCCATGTGGATGACTAATAAACCTTAAGATCAAATTTTCTAGTCTTCTAAAACATATACAACCAATTGCAAGTGTTATTAAAAGAATGAGATATAATTATTTGACTTTGATCTTATCCTATAAGAAAATCAATTTCAATGACTATATGTAGATATATAATATGTCGTTGCCCTATCTGAGTTCTTCTCTAAGGATCTTAGATAGTCTAGATAGTCATACTATCAATACATCAGCTTGTTGTAGTATTGGCATTCATCTAACTCTTTCGATGTCATATACGTGGAAATTACAGAAGTACAGTCAACTCTTTGACATTCCTTCTCACTTTGGTCAAACCCATGCTTCCAATATTCTTCCTTCATCTATAAACAACTATTGCTTAAGACAAAGGATCTAATATGTTGAACTCAAAAGAGTTCAATATAAGAGCATTTCAACATTTATACATGTTTCATTCAATTCTTACAATATGAATAGTATGAAGCTTCATGAAAGACTAGAGAATAGATAATAGAATGATGACACTCATCATATCTACATCCATCTTAAGTCTTAAAGACTTTATTTCAGGTAGGTACTCAAATATTTTGAGTACATCGTCTCTTATCGAGCCACCATTGTGCACAATGTAGAGAACAATGTCATTCATGATTAAATGTTGAGAGCACATATGTTTGCCAAAATATCTTCTTAGATTTTATAAGGATTTTTTTAATTAGATCATCATCGACATGATACAATTAGGCGAAAATCTCTGAGCTTTTATTTAGATTAATTATTAACACATGTTGTTAAAAAAAACGATGCAAAGAAAAAAGGAATTCCTGAGTCAAACTATGCTTGGTTTGTTAGCATTGTGAGCCCAAGGCGAACCATTCCTGCAATAAATGTTATTGTAATAAATGATTTATCAATAAAAGTCATTGGTTATGTTACACTCCCTTTCTGAAATTGATTGAATGAATGCACTATAAGGTCCCTCTGTACAATATGGGTTATGTACCATGGCCAACTTGATAATCATACAATTGTTGATTAATCATAGAGGCTGATGCTTGGATGAATATCTAAGGATTTAGATAGAGGACTTATCTAGAATCATCAAATGATTGTCAAATGATGATCTCCAGCCTGAGTAGGAGATGGCAATCCTTTCTCATTAGGCTGACATCTGATCGACCTCTTGATGCAGGTCCTCTACATGGGAATAGTGATTCGGAGGTATCAGATTAGTTGAGTCAATGGGTTGACTTAACGAGATCGAGATAACCAAAGACCTATGTTGAATACTGTCACATCATAGGCAAACATCCTCTGACCAGAGACAGATGTATTGCTATATGTCTAAGTGTGTACATTTGGCAGACCAATAGGTTGATGACCTAACCAAGGTCTATACACCGGCGAGCTGGTGTGCATGTAAGGGTATATGAGTAATACGATCTCTCAAAGGGATCATACAGGTTCACTTGTGAACTGGGAGACATGAGCTCACTCATGAAGTGTTGGGAATGATCAAATTCCATGCATGGTCGTCATGCTTTGGAAGCATGACATGAATTTGAAGGTAAGATATATGCTTTGTGAAAGCATATGATCTGTACCAAATCTTAAGGACCAAGATTGAGAAACATAGTGATCAAACAATGAAGATGATAGTGTAAAAGTGATCTATATCTTCAGGATGGTCATAAGTCTTCCAGTATGCAAGATGTACAGGTATTGGGAATGCTTGAGGGTGATTTAATCATAAACGATTGTATGACCATGACGCTTCCATTCCGAGGGAGTGATGAAACAGGTCTGGATTTTAGTGAGTCCTCTCAGTAGAGAAGTAACCTAATCTTAGTCCATGTATTGGACATTGATCTGAATGAGATTCAGATGCAATGAGAAGGTTAGGTTTATGGCCTTGATTTAATCAAGCATCTATGAGAGGCCTATGGGATCTGGATTTGATATGTGATCTCAATATCCAAGTCACTATACATGGAACAATACAATGGCCATGTCCTTATCTCCAAGTATCTGAGGAGAAATCGCATTATTCTTGAAGGGTTCAAGAATAATTCCATAAGATCTAAGCATTAAGAAGTTGATAATTAAATGTGATTTAATTATATTGATGTAAGCGGAATTATCCTATATAATTAAATGTGATTTAATTATTATGGATATGAATAATGTGGATAGTAATATCCAATTATTCATAATATATTATAAATATGATTTATAATGTATTAGAGAGAGATAATTATAATTTATATTTGTCGATTAATTATTAATGTGTATTGGATACACATTGTCTAATTAATTGAAAATGTAAATTATATTTTGTTTTGGGTTGTGAATGTGATTCACAATTTTCCAGTGACATGATTGCAATATTCTCAAAATTAATTATGAATTATGTTTGGAGAATAAATCACAACAATATGTTTGGAGAATATATCACAACAAAAGTTGTTGGATTAAATAATGGAGAACTTCATGGAGACATGCAATCTCATGAGATTTCATGAGATTGCCCCCACTTGGTAATAAGTGGACGGCTACCAAGTCCTATATGGAATTGGTGGCAGTCCACTCTATTACATGAGGAGTGGAGATTTCCATGGTAATTATCTCCTTATTTGATTAGTTTAATTCTAGGATTGATGTATATTTAATTTATCAAATATGTTTGATCTAAATTAAATCATAAGTTGTTGGTTTTTACCAACAACAATCTTGACCATTGGATTGACATAAATCAATCTCATCCATTGATTTTATATGTCCCATGGATTGCATGGATCCTATAACCCTATAAATAGAGAGGCATACCATGCTCTCTTGTACATACTTTTGGAAGCACATCTCTCTCTCTTTCTCTCCACACACGCCAACTCTCTCTCCCTCTACTTGGTGGCCGTCCACCAAAACCCTAGAGGAGATCGTCGTTGTCGCCTACGCCACCGCACAGCCGTTTCGACACTCTTTAGTTCTCCATCTTCTTGGAGTGTTGCACTCACAAAGAAGACGTTCGATCTCGTACGATGAGATCAGGAGATCATCGTGCTTGGATCAACTTGTTAGATTGCAAGGACAACGTGACTCATCCCCACGCTCGCAAGCTACTTCTCCGGCGATCGGACTTGACACAGGAGGTCTCTTTTCATAGAGACTCGATCAACCATGCTTCAAGAAGCATTCCTTTATACTTTTTGTGGTTATAGATGAAACGATCCGAGAATCATTCTTGGATCATGTGGTTTCATTGCATGAAATTTTTTTTAAATTCTGTTGCACAGAACAACTAGTGCGACTAGTCGTTCTTCGTCATATTCGATACGACGCTCACGCTTCCATGATGCGCTTAAGGATTATTCCATATCCTTCAAGTGGTATCAAAGCCTTAGGTCGAGGATTTTGGATACGATCCGCAAACCTACGACGACTTGGGTTCGTAGAGGTCGCGAAAGGTTTTGTCACATTTATTTTCGCACTTCTGTTTAGTGAATAAATTCGGCCCTGTTTAAATTGTTTAAACACGAATTAATCACTTGGATTTTGTTCCCCATTAAATAAGGAAACCATAGGATATGAGTTTACGTAATTTGGATTCCCTTTGCTCGAGATATTGTTGTTTTAATGAACATGTATGCACTGTTACGGGAGTGGCAAATCTTAACATGATTAATGAGTTAATTACTGTTTATATATGTCTCTAAATGCGTGAAATATCACTTAGGTTCTGTCCTAAATCAAATTAGAAATCTTCGAAAATTGATTTTGTCTAATTTGGCTTTAATATGATTGAAATATGTTAATTTTAGTAAGTAAGGGTCACTGCTGAAATTACAGTCCTAATCTAGAACCATGTGATTGTCAATTAATGAAATTAATTGTTAATTTCAAGAAATAATTATGGAAAATATTTTAGAAATATTGGAAGATGATTATTTCCTTAATTGACTTGGCCTCAACCAATAAATTGATTAGATTTGATCTAGATCATAATTGGAAACACAATCATCAAACTCCTTGCTTGAATAGGATTAGGAATTTATCTAGCAGATTTTCTTATAATCAAAAATGTTTTGATTATTACCATATGGTATAATTTTGGTTTAAGAACCGATGATCATCTCAAGTACAAATTGACCTATTTGGCATTATCCTTCGTCGAGGTGGATATGGTGTCTAGTCGGAGATCGCTGGGGTAACGGGTTGCAACGTATGTGGTCCGTCCCACTCTCGCTGGTACTGGCCATGACAGCGGGTAAGGACTTGATAATGCCGAAAAAATCAATATGTATTTTCTAATTATCAAAATTCGAATTAATACGTACTTTGAGAATAATACCATATATATTCAAGTAAAACAATCAAGTTTGTTGATTGAATTGGATTGATAATTAATTTAATATGATTGAATTAATTAAGTCCAATTAAGACACTCTATTATGAATAGAGTTGTTGATTCCCTTGGAAGAATTAATTACATGAATATGATTCATAATAATTAATTAAAATTTGAATATGAGATGGAGGATCACACAAGTGACATCCATGGTCTCCCGTCAAGGCGAAGGATTTCGTCGCCAGAAATTATATGTAGGAGACGCCTGTCCAAAGTGACAGCTCCTGCATATGATCTATTTGGATCGGGCTCGTCGCTTCTCGAAAGAGTATGGATGTATACGTAGTGACCCCAATATCGGGTCCTCATATTATTGAGGCGATATTGGATTGCGCATAGCGAGTTGTATTCCTGTTGACGGTTGGTTCAATTAATGATGGGTCAACATCTCCTTAGGAGTGGTGGTCCTGGGTATTAAAGACCGAATTGGAAAATGCAAGTTGGACTTGCAAGGCGAAATGTGTTCTCGCTTCTCTTTATTGGAATCATAGGTTCTCATATTATTGGGATATGACAAAGATAAAGAGGAGATCCCAGTTCTTGCTTGAGATATAGCGGTAAGTATATCTCTTACATTGGAAGTGATTAAGGGAATAAACTTTCATAGTTGACAGAGCAAGACTAATTTGATTTAAAATGCCTAAAAAATAAATTGAATATATGATTATATGTTCTAATATAGTGCATTCTTAATTTCAGAAAAAATGAAGCCCATGAACCCATTCAACAAGCTTCTGGAGGTCAACCAGTTGACCGGACCAAATTACTCGGATTGGATCTGTAATTTGGAGCTTGTTCCCTTAGCCGAGCGCATAATTATGTGCTCTCAGAAGACATGCATGAAAACCATAAATCAAAGGAAGAGAAAGCATACAATGATAAGTATGATGAAGATCATGTCTTGGCTAGATGCTACATCTTTGGTTCTCTCTCCAATGTTCTTCAGAAACAACATGTGGAGATGAGTACTTGCCAGGAGATAATGCAGAATCTAAAAGATATGTTTGGTGACATTAACCACACCCAGCGGTACAACATTATGAAAGAACTTGTTCGCTGCAAGATGCAGGAAGGAACTTCGGTCCGTGAACATGTACTCAAAATGTTTGGGTACTTGTCAAGGCTGGAGACTCGGGGGGCAACCATGGATGCTGACATGCAATCTGATTTCATTCTCCTATCGTTGCCCAAGTCTTTCAATAACTTTGTGGTTTTATTCCACATGAACAAGCTGGAATTGACAAACGTTGGGCTTCTTGCTGCATTAAAGTTTGCAGAAGACGTAATGAAGAAAGATGGTCCCGCTGGTAGTGCAATGGTTGTACAGGTCAGAAGGAAGCGCGGTCGAAAGCAAGGTTCTCAGAAGGGTCCGGCCTAGAAGAGAAAGAAGAAGGGACAAGGTGTTGGCTCATCTTCCAATGCATCCACTTTAATGGCGTCGAAGAAAACCGACATCTGTCACAACTGCAAGAAGCTGAGGCACTGGAGGTGTAATTTCCTGGATTACCTGAAGTCAGTCGACAAAGGTAAAGCCCTAGCAGGTATGAAATCTACTTTTATCATTGAAACCAGCATTCTCGTTGGACGAGAAGGAAGTTGGGTTGTTGATTCTGGTGCTTCTGTTCATGTATGCAATTTGTTGCATTTGTTTCAGGAAACTAGGAATCTGGAAGAAGGGGAGATAGTCATCCAGATGGGATCTGATGCAAGTGTTGCAGCAGTTGCCGTCGGGACTTGTCGGCTATCATTATCTAGTGGTAGAGTCCTGGCACTTAAAGAGTGTCTTTATGTACCTAAAGTCAGGAGGAATTTGATACCTGTATCTAAGCTAGTTAGAAGTGGATATTCATTCCTTTTCTGTAATAAATTATTCATAAATCATTATGATAAATATATTGCAGATGGTATTTTGACTTCTGGTGGACTTTATGAATTGTGCATTAATGAACATGTTATGAATGTTACAACCACTAATAAAAACCCTAAAAGATCCAGGGATAATAAAAATCATTCAAACACGATTTTGCATCAAAGGCTTGGTCATTTATCTGTTGATAGGATCAATAGATTGATAAAGGATGGACCTTTGGATTTTCTACAGGTTCAATCTTTACCTACTTGTGAACATTGTATTTGAGGTAAAATGACTAGGATGCCTTTCCGTAACAAGGTTACAAGATGCGAAGGTATTATTGACCTAATACATATCGATGTATGTGGTCCCTTCAGTACCACGACTCGAAATGGATATCGATATTATTTGATGTTTATTGATGATCATTCGCGATACGGGTTTGTCTTCCTATTACGTCATAAATCTGAAACCTTTGAAAAGTTCAAAGAATTCAAGGCTTTGGTTGAGAACCAAATCGATAGGAAAATTAAACAAATTCGATCTAATCGAGGTGGCGAGTACCTCTCAAATGAATTCAAGGATTACCTTAAAGAGAATATAATTGTCTCCAATCTCACTACTCCTGGAACTCCCCAACTTAATGGTGTTGCTGAAACACGCAACAGGACCATCATGGATATGGTTCATTCAATGATGAGAAAAGCACATTTACCACTTAGTTTCTGGGGATATGCAGTAGAGACTGCAATATATACCATGAATAAGATTCCTAGCAAATCTGTACCTAAGACTCCTCATGAGCTCTGGTATGGAACCAAACCTAGTGTTAATCACTTGAGGGTTTGGGGTTGCTTGGTTCATGCGAAGAACGTGGACACAAGTAAGCTGGAATCTCGCACTCGTGAGTGTTACTTCATTGGGTATGTTAGAGATGGTATTGGATACCAACTATATGACCCTGAGACCCAAAAGGTTTTTGTCTCTAGAGATGTGAAATTTCTGGAGGATGATTTCCTCAAAGATCAAGATAAAAGTGAAGTAGAGGAACTCATAGAATCCCTTGAGGATTCTGAGCTTCCTAGATCAGAAATTGAAGAAGTAAATAAAGATGAAACACCCATACCTCTTTGAAGGAGTTCGAGGGTGGTTGCACCACCTGAAAGGTATGGATTCCTTGTGTCAAGTGAAACTGACAATGATCCTACTTCATTTGATGAAGCTCTCGCGGATCATGACATGGATAGATGGATGCTAGCAATGAAGTCAGAAATTGACTCCATGCATAAGAATGGTGTATGGACCATAGAGGATCCATCTAAAGGGATAAAACCCATTGGGTGTAAATGGATCTTCAAGAGAAAGAGAGGACCTGATGGGAAAGTACAGACTTTCAAGGCACGGCTCGTAGCCAAAGGCTACACACAGAGAGAAGGCGTCGACTACGATGAGACATTCTCTCATGTGGCTATGCTTAAATCCATCAGGACACTGCTGGCTATAGCTGCATATCTTGACTATGACATCTGGCAGATGGACGTTAAGACGACTTTCGTCGATGGATACCTCGAGGAGGATATCTATATGGAGCAGCCCCAATGCTTCATAACTGAGGATGGCAAAGTATGCAAGCTGAAGAAATCCATCTATGGGCTCAAGAAAGCTTCTCGTAGCTGGAACATCAGATTTGATGAAACCATGAAGAGTTATGGTTTTGTGCAGAACCCTGATGAACCTTGTGTGTACAAGAAGCTTAGCGGGAGCGCCATTCTATTCATCGTGCTTTATGTAGATGACATCCTTATCATTGGGAATGATACAGGGATGATGACCAGTGTGAAGATTTGTCTATCCCATACCCTTGAGATGAAAGATCTTGGAGAAGCCTCTTACATCTTGGGTCTGAAGTTGTTCAGAAACCGAGAGAAGAGGATATTGGGATTGTCACAACCTGAATACATTAAGAAGATTCTTGAACGATTCCATATGGATAGTTCCAAGAAAGGATTCTTAACCTTAAGACATGGTATCCACCGGTCTAAAGGAATGGCTCCTCAAACTGTTGAGGAAAAGAAAGCCATGGCTGGATGCCCTTATGCATCAGTTGTAGGAAGCTTAATGTATGCCATCATGTGTACTAGGCCAGATATCTGCCATGCAGTGGGAGTGGTAAGTCGTTACCAATCCTGTTATGGAGAACAACACTGAAATGCAGTAAAGAACATATTCAAATATCTAAGATGGACGCAAGATTACATCTTGGTCTATGGAGATGGTGATCTCCAAATCTTGGGATATACAGATTCTGACTTCCAGTCGGATATTGATGATCGAAAGTCAACATCAGGGTTAGTATTCCTGTTGAATGGTGGTGCTGTGAGATGGAGAAGCAAGAAGCAGGACACTACAGTAGATTCCACAACAAAAGCCGAGTACATTGCCGCATCGGATGCTGCAAAGGAGGCGGTGTGGTTGCGCAAGTTTGTCTTGGTGCTTGGCGTAGTTTCCTCTGATACTCCCATCCTGCTACTCTGTGATAACAGGGGAGCCATTGCACAGGCGAAGGAACCCATATGGCATCAGAAGAGACAGAACGTAGAAAGGAAATACCACATCATTCGCGAGATTCAAAAGCATGGTGACATCATCATCACCAAGGTGGCCTCTGCCGACAACGTTGTTGATCCTCTTACCAAACCTCTGACACAGAAGGTTTTCAACCAGCATGTAATGAGTATGGGTTTAAGGATTATTCCTGAATGGTTCTAAGGGCTAGTGGGATATTGTTAGCAATGTGAGCCCGAGGCGAACCATTCCTGCAATAAATGTTATTGTAATAAATGATTTATGAATAAAGGTTATTGGTTATGTTTCACTCCCTTTCTGAAATTGATTGGATGAATGCACTATAAGGTCCCTATGTACAATATGGGTTATGTACCATGGCCAACTTGATAATCATACAGCTGTTGATTAATCATAGAGGCTGATGCTTGGATGAATATCTAAGGAGTTAGATAGAGGACTCATCTAGCATCATCAAATGATTGTCAAGTGATGATCTCAAGCCTGAGTAAGAGATGGCAATCCTTTCTCATTAGGCTGATATCTGATCGACCTCTTGATGCAGGTCCTCTGCATGGGAATAGTGATTTAGAGGTATCTGATTAGTTGAGTCAATGGGTTGACTTAACGAGATCAAGATAACCAAAGACCTATGTTGAATACTGTCACAACATAGGCAAACATCCTCTGACCAGAGACAGATGTATTGCTATATGTCTAAGTGTGTACATTTGGTAGACCAATAGGTTGATGACCTAACAAAGGTCTATACACCGACGAGCTGGTGTGCATGTAAGGGCATATGAGTAATACGATCTCTCAAAGGGACCATACAGGTTCACTTGTGAACCGGGAGACATGAGCTCACTCATGAGGTGTTGGGACTGATCAGATTCCATGCATGGTCGTCATGCTTTGGAAGCATGACATGAATTTGAAGGTAAGATATATGCTTTGTGAAAGCATATAATCTGTACCAAATCCCAGGGACTAAGATTGAGAAACTTAGTGATCAAACCGTGAAGATGACAGTGTAAAAGTGATCTATATCTTCAGGATGATCATAAGTCTTCCAGTATGCAAGATGTACAGGTATTGGGAATGCATAAGGGTGATTTGATCATAAACGATTGTATAACCATGACGCTTACATTCCGAGGGAGTAATGAAACAGGTCTGGATTTTAGTGACTCCTCTCAGTCGAGAAGTAACCTAATCTTAGTCCATGTATTGGACATTGATTTGAATGAGATTCAGATGCAATGAGAAGATTAGGTTTACGGCCTTGATTTAATCAAGCATCTATGAGAGGTCTATGGGATCTGGATTTGAGATGTGATCTCAATATCCAAGTCACTATACGTGAAACAATACAATCGCCTTGTCCTTATCTCCAAGTATCTGAGGAAAAATCGCATTATTCTTGAAGGGTTCAAGAATAATTCCATAAGATCTAAGCATTAAGAGGTTGATAATTAAATGTGATTTAATTATCATGATGTATGTGGAATTATCCAATATAATTATATGTGATTTAATTATTAATGTGTATTGGATACACATTGTCTAATTAATTGTAAATGTAAATTATATTTTTTTTGGTTGTGAATGTCATTCACAATTTTCCAATGGCAAGATTGCAATATTCTCAAAATTAATTATGAATTATTTTTGGAGAATAAATCAAAACAAAAGATGTTGGATTAAATAATGGAGAATTTCATGGAGACATACAATCTCATGAGAATCAGGAGTGCGAGTAGGTTAGACAGAAAAGAAGTCAACAGAGAGCTTTTTTAAGTAACCGAAGAGATAGAGCAAAGCAAGGCCTAGCTTCTTCGTTCTCGATTTCCTTTCCCGAATTGCCCCTGCGTCTCATCGATTTCATGAGATTGCCCCCACTTGGTAATAAGTGGACGGCTACCAAGTCCTATACGGAATTGGTGGCCGTCCACTCTATTACAAGAGGAGTGGAGATTTCCATCGTAATTATCTCCTTATTTGATTGGTTTGATTTTAGGATTGATGTATATTTGATTTATCAAATATATTTGATCTAAACGCCAACTCTCTCTCCCTCTACTTGGTGGTCGTCCACCAAAACCATAGAGGAGATCATCGTCGTCGCCTACGCCACTGCACCGTCGCTTTGACACTCTTCGGTTCTCCATCTTCTTGGAGTGCTGCACTCACGAAGGAGACGTTGGATCTCATACGACGAGATCAGGAGATCATCGTGCTTGGATCAACTCGTTGGAGTGCGAGGACAACACGACTCATCCCCGCGGTCGCAAGCTACTTCTCCGACGATCGGACTTGAGACAGGTCTCTTTTCATAGAGACTCGATCAACCACGCTTCAAGAGGTATTCCTTTATACTTGTTGTGGTTATAGATGAAACGATACGAGAATCGTTCTTAGATCATGTGGTTTCATCGCAAGAAATTTTTTTAAATTCCGGTGCACAGAACAACTAGTACGACTAGTGGTTCTTCACCGTATTCGATACGACACTCACGCTTCCGTGATGCGCTTAAGGATTATTCCATATCCTTCATAGTTTTTGTGTTTTAGAATTTTGTATTTTTGTTTTGGATTTTTATTTAATATTTTTTATTTGGTTTATATTTTTTGTCTATTTATTTTGCAAAAGATATATTTTTTCTTTTAGTTTTAAATAAAATGGAATATTAAAGAGACAAAATAAACAAAAAAGACAATGCATTCATTTTAGAATTTTTTACTTTAGCAAATAAAGATCGAAAACTTGACTAAAATTATTTTTAGGTTTTTTTAACTTTTTCTGGTGTTTTTGTGAATTTCCAAAAAAAATTGAATTTTATTAGATTTATAATAATTAAAAAATAGTAAATAGTAGCAAAGCAAATATTTTTTATTTTTTAAATAACTAATAAGATAAAAAATGAATACAAGATGAAAGATAAATTTTTATTTTTTTTCCAGTGAGCCATTTTTTTTGGATTTTTATTTGAATTTATAGGTGTTTTTGAGGAAGTTATACCTTTTATGATTTTATAGATGATAAAAATATGAAAGTTGGACAGAAATAAAAATAAAACAAAATATGCAAGCAGGAGTTTTTTAGAATTTTTTAAAAGGTTTTTATCATTTTTATTGACTTTTTTATTGTAAACGGGAAATTTTATGAGGTTTTTGAATTTTAATAAATAATATAAATAAATAAAATGTAAAATAATAATTATGTTTAAAGATGAATGCAATAGGAAATGATGAGAATTTTTATGGAATTTTTAGAAATGCTTTAATAATTTTAATTTAATTTTAAAGATGCAAAATAAATTGTAGACTCACATGGACCAATATGTAATTAATTTAAGTTTTCAGATAGAATGATAACAATTATGAAAAAGGTGGGGCTAATGATGCAAAAATTCTAAATTCTCATGCGCTTGGGTAGGTGTGCCCCGTTGGATTAGCCCAAAATGGAAATAAATTAATTCTGAGCTCCAGACATTAACATAGAAACTGCAGACAATATATTACAAATAACCCAAAAGTTACGTGTTATATATGTGTCATGGCTCAAGTAGGACTAATATAAAAATTAAAATAAATGTGAAGGGATAAAGTGCAATCGTTCAAATGGATACAAGAAATACACGTGTCCACTAGGGACTTATTTAAAATTAAAATAAAGATAAAGGGCTATGGTGCAAATATACCTCTAACGTGATGTGGAGGCTCGGGTAGCTCAAATGCACTGCTGTGAGGATCGAATGGTTGTGGATCAATCTTCCATGGAGGGCCACGATCAACTCTGTATCTTCAACCAACAGCGGGCATTTGGGGCTCAACCAACGGTTAAGATATGAATTGGGCTTTGTGTTCTTCATCGTACAGTCGGGAGATAACCTAGATGAACCAACAAACTTTATATAGTTGAATCTCCCTCGTCTGAGCTCTACTCTTCGTCAAGTCAGACTCAAATTGCAACTCCTTAGATTTCACATCAGATATGTACCTTGGATCGACGTAAAACTACCAGATGGTCAATCTGGAAGGTGATGAATATCTCTGCTCCAGGAACCTGCTTCAAGTTGTATTTCTGCTCTCTCCTTTGTTTCTGGAACTCCATAGACTCGTGAATAATAGCTCATGCTCGAAAGAGGCTTCTGGCCAACAAATTAGGTCAAACGAATGTAAGATAGTGGGTGAATGAGGGTCTTCGATGTAGCTTGTCGGAGGGGAAACCGAAATCCTAATTGGGGGTGATAAGTGAACAGATAGTGGCATTAGATGGAGAAAGGTATGGCAAAGGTGTAGGTGTGGTCAGAAGAGTTCAATAGCAATCAGAATGCCTCTGATCATGAAGATCAAATGTTGGGGATGATTTTCTGATTTACTTGACTTAGATGAAATCGAAGCGAAAGGACAATTATGAACTGAAGATAACCTATCTATGTTACCTACGGATCAAAAGAACGATGAGGATCGCCTCGATCTGTGGCTGGGAAGAGAGGCGGAGACGTGGGTGGAGCTCGCCAGCGATGTAGGTGAATGACGGCATTCGCTCAAAATCTCATGCTCCAAATCATGAGGAACCTTAGTTGTTACATACAGCTCACTCCAGGAATCTATCTCAGCGAGAAAGCTAGGCTAAAGTCATATTAAGAAGTCGTCGATGGTGGAGGGTTGGTATTTATAGATGTCGCTCCGGTGAGTTTTTTATATTGAAATGAGACTGATTCACTGAGCGATAAGAAGATCTAAGGTGGTGGCATGGAGGAGAATTGAATAGGAGAAAAGATCGGAGAAGGAATTAGGTGCATTTGGTTGAAGGCGTGCATGGGAAAATCATGAATAGAAATGTCCGAATGTGGATTTAGCAGATGAGGGGGTGTGGATGAGCAGCTGACCTGGGTCAACAAACGCAGGTCAACCAATCAGAACGCACGTAGAATGCGTCCAAATTAAGATACAGGACAAAAGTTTAATAAAAAGTTAAATAATTCAATAATAAATTGAAAAAGTAATTAATTAAGAGTTATTTAAAATATTTTACAAGGATTTTAATAATAGTTTTTATTTAATTTTTAAGAGTTAATTTATTAGGTTTAATAAATAGGTATAGGTG
Organism: Ottelia alismoides; assembly: GCA_037367405.1. NCBI lineage: Eukaryota > Viridiplantae > Streptophyta > Magnoliopsida > Alismatales > Hydrocharitaceae > Ottelia > Ottelia alismoides. The sequence continues at coordinate 335,623 of JAZKJV010000198.1, read as the reverse complement.
CAATATATACATGGTGAGATATATACAATAAATACATGATTTTATTTTTGTTACTTTTATATTTTGTAATTTTTATTTGTATTTTATATGAGTTAAAGACAATTTTTGTAAGTGATTAAATTACAATATTTACAAATATGCACAAGGAAATAATGAATTGAATAATACACATAATATACATTGGTAAAATATACCATAATACACCAATTTTGCCACATTTCACACCTTATCTCAGAATTTTATGGAATCAACTCCATTTTAAAGAATATTTAATTTGGAGTACAATGAAATTCAGTTTAATGAATTTGGAACTTAGTTGGAGAAGATTTTGATCTTGGAATTTGAGCTATGTGTCATTTTGAGAATGATGTTATTTACATAATATATACATATTTTAATTGCAATTATTTTTGTTATTTACAAGAGGAATTTATTCATAAATTTCAAGAATAAATAATGATTATTTACAAAGGGTTAGGTGATGAAATAAAATACTTAAAGAATTGTGTATTAAAGACAATATTATACAAGTGAGGAATATATACAGGTATCAAGTATATTTTTTGTGTTTTTGCCTTATCTCCCCGCACTTTATTCTTTGTCGATCAGGTCAAGTCTTGACCTTCTCTCGGGGTTTGATTCAACCTATATCTATTACATATATACAGTCTTTTATTTTCTTTTTTTCCTTTATTTTTTTATTTGTTTATTTTAGGTTAAAATCTACAATATTTGCACAAAGATGTTGGTTAGTAAGAATATGTATTTATTGATATATACAGATGTTTTATAAGGGATTTGAAGCTAAAATAAATGAATAAAGGTGATGAAATGTAGATTCATCAGATACTTCCAAAGCACATTCGATGACTATAGAGACATACAAACCCATGGTTGTTGTCCTATTTTCTATTTAATTATCAATCCTCATTATTATGAAGAAACTTGAACATTGCAACCACATACATTATGGGTCCAACTGCAAGTACAATATCTTGATCATGGATCCAATCAATGATGTTTTACTGGTTATTATTAAGTATAGATTTGAGTGAATTTAATGTAGGTTACTGAAATAAGAAATATTTACAGGAATACACATTTTACTTTGATTTAGGATTTTTTAGATTAAAGTTGTCTTGCCTTATCAACTTTGAAAATTCATTCCTTTATTCACTTCCAAAGTAAGAGACATAGTAACCATTATATCTCAAGCAAGATCTGGGATCTCCTTTCTTATCTTTGTTACAATAATAAGAGAAATTTTAACTCACATAAAAAGATGCGAGAACTCATTCCACCTTGCAAGTCCAATTTGCATTTCCAAATTTGGTCTTTAACACCCAGGCCCACCACCCCTAAGGTGATGTTGACCCATCGTTAATTGAACGAGCCGTCAACAGGAATAGAACTCGCTCTGCGCAATCCAATATCGTCTCAACAATATGAGGAGACGATATTGGGGTCACTACACATATGTCCTTACTCTTTCAAGAAGTAAAGAGCACAATCCATGTGCGCTTGCATGTAGGAGCTATCACTTCAAACATGCATCTTCTACATACAATCCATGGTGATGGAACCCTTCACCTTGACGGGAGACCATGGATGTCATTTATGTGATCCTCTATATCATGTTCAAATTTTAATTTGTTACTATGAATCATATTCACATAATTAATTCTTCTAGGGGAATTACAACTTTGTTCATAATAAAATGTTTATTTTAGATGTAATTAAATTAATCATATTAAATAAATTATCAATCCAATCAATCAACCAACAAACAATCTTAATTGTTACTTGAAAGATGGTATAATCTCAAAAATGTATTATTCAAATTTTAAGAATTAGAAAAATACCTCATGATCATTTCAAGAATTATCCTTTCCTCACCTGGTTCCATGGCCAGTACGAATAGGATGTGAGACAGACCGCTCATGGAGCAACCTGCTACCCCAACAATCCCCAACTAGACACCATATCAGCCTCGGGTCAGGATAAAGTGATTTGATCATTTTGTATTTGAGATGATATTCAACCTTTCAATCGAAGTTATATCATATAATATTTATCAAAACCATTTTGATTAATATTATAAGGACATTTTCTAAATAAATCCCCAATCCTATTCAAGTAACAATGTTTTGCATGTAAAGATAGTCCTACAAGTATTGTAGGATAAACTAGGGTTTTCATGAAACTTACATTCAATGGCATATGATGATTAATCAATTATTTTCATAAATATTATGCATCATAAATAATCAAGGCAAATTCATAATTTACATGATTCACATTGACCTATAAACACACTAAGCAAAGAGATTTGATGATCTTCTGACACATCTCAACTAAATATAGAATATCTAGGGCAAACGGAGTTGGAATCACGTGAAATAAGTTCAAGTGGTTTGTTGGTTTGATTATATAATTAATCCAAGTGTTTATGTCATGTTTCATAATTGGAAAATAGTAAGCTAAAATAATTTTCTTACAGATCTGTGAATACATGCAAAATAATTTTCATGGTGGGAACTATTCGAATCATTTTCATGGACATTTGGTACAATATTAGGCTATTGTTTTTGGGACATAATTAGACATTCTAAATATATTTTAATAATTGAAAAAACACGTCGAAACAATGCACAAATAGTAGGTTTAAACCAATTCGAATCTTGAATCCAATGCAAAAATAACGATACCCGTACATCCAAAACATGAATCTTAATCGCCTAGGGTTTTGGATCATATTCAAGACCTCGACCAAGGCTCTGATACCACATAAATATTATGGCAAAATTTATAAGCACATCACGGAAGCGTGAAGATTGCATCATATGCGATCAGAAGTGACTAGACACACTAGTTGCTTGTGGCAGTGGAATTTAAAATTTTTAAAACGATGGAACAACATGATCCAAGAAAATTTCTCAGATCGTTTCATCTAAACCACAAGTAGATATTGGAATTCCTCTTGAAGCATGGTTGTGATCATGTCTCTAAATGAAGAGACCTCCTACCTCAAGTCCGACCCGACATAGGAAACGCTTGTGAGCACGTTGATGAAACGTCTGTTTCTTGCAATCCAAGTTGATAATCCAAAACTAAAATATCATGATCTTGTCTCACGAGATCAGACATCTTCTTCACGTGCGAGGTGCACCAAAGGAGATAGAGATCCACGAGCGGTCGAAGCGGCGACACAGCAGTGCGACAACAACGACAATCCTCTCTAGGGTTTAGAGTGGATGTTCACTCTAAGGAGAGAGAGGGAACATGGGTATGAGAGAGAGATTGCAATTATGTTGTCTAAAAATGAAGAGCAAGGGTTTCCACTTCTTTTATAATATTTTGGGATTCCATGGATATTAATACATGGACAACACAAATCTAATGGTTGAGATTGATTTGTGTTTCTTTCAATGACCATGATTTTGTTGCAAAAATATTTTGCAATAATTATTGATTTAAATTAAATTAAATATATTGAGTAATTATAAATATTTTCCAATTTAACCAAATCAATCATCCTTGGAGAAATAGGAAGGACGCAAGCCTCCTTCCAAAAAGGGAGTGGACGACCCTACTCCAAATAGGAGGGTGGACATCCACCCTCCTTACTTGGAAGGTGGTTCCTTCTCATTTCATGGAATCTTGGATCTCATGAATTTACCCATTGGAAAAATGTGAATCATATTCACACTCAAACTAAAATGTACATTACATTTTTCAATTAATTGTCCAATGTGAATCCAATTCACATCAGCATTTAAGATGTAAATGTTATTCACAAATAGCTCTCTCTTATATATTATAAATCACATTTATAATATATATGATTAATGTGGATAGTGCTATACATATTATTCATGTCCATGATAATTAAATCCTATTTAATTATCTTATATAACTCTCCTTTTATGGCCAAATAATATGAATCAAATTCATATTATATGTGGTAGTTAAATCACATTTAATTATCCATTTTTTAATGCTCGGATATACATTACAGCAATGGAATTATTCTTAAACTCTTTCAAGAATAATGATCTTTGTCAACGGATAATTTGAGATAAGAACATGGGCGATTGTACATTCCATGTATAGTAACGTGGATGTTAGATTATATCTCAAATCCAGATCTCGAGCACTCCTGATAGATGTTTGATTAAATCAAGACCGTAGATCTAATCTTCTCATTGCATCTGAATCGCATTGAGATCAATGTCCAACATTTGGACTAAGATCAGATCACTTCTCGACTAAGAGGAGTCACTAAATCCAGACCTGCTTCATCATTCCCTCGGAATGGAACCATCATGGTTATACAATCGTTTATGATCTCATCACCCCCAGGTATTCCTAATACATGTACATCTTGCATACTGGAGGACCTAGAATAAACCTTAAGATTTAGATCACTTTTAGATTGTCTTCTTCAAGGTTTTATTATTAAGATTCTCATTTGATCATTGGGAGTTGGTATCAATTATATACTTTCCAAAAGCTTATATCATACACAGGTATTAATCATATACTTTCCAAAAGTATATATCAAACCTACAAAATCAGTCAAGCTTCCAAAGCGAGACGACCATGCACGGATTTTGATCCTAATATCTCATGAGTGAGATCATATCTTCTGGTTCAGTAATGAACCTGTATGATCCCTTTTAAAGATCATATTACTCATATGCCCTAGTATGCACACCAGCTCGCTAGTGTATTGACATTGATTAGATCATCAAGCAATCGGTCTACCAAATGTAAATACTCAAACATAAAGTAACACATTTGTCTATTATAAGAGGTGTGCCTATATCATGACAGTATACGACATAGATCTTGGCTATCTCGATCTCGTTAAGTCAACTCTTTGACCTAACTTATCTAACACCTCCGAATCTCTATTCCTATGCAGAAGACTAGCATCAAGGGGTAGGTTAGATATTATCTTATAGAGAAGCATTGTCATCTTCCTCTCAGGCTGGAGATCCTCTCTTAATATTCACTTGACGATGCTTGATGAGTCCTCAATCTAACTCTTCAGATGTCATCCAAGCACCAGCCTCTATGATTCAACATTTTAATCAACAGCAATATGATCATTAAGATGGCCTTGGTACATAACCCTATTTATACTAAGGAACCTATTATGCAAATTAATTATTCTTCATTTCAGATCAGGGAATGATATTTACTATAACATTTATGGCACAATGGCTCATTGTGGGCTCGCATGTCCAACAATAAGAATTCCCCTCCGCCCTTCCTTTTTTATTTGATCTCTCTCCACTCACTATAACCCCCTTAGGAGCCCCTGGTGACTATAGATGGCACTCTGATCCTTTGCAATGCATAAAAGGTAGGGGAGGAGCTGATCTAGGTCCGTCGAGTTCCCTATCCGGCGACTTCCTCTGCTCCGAGATTTCCAAGCTCGTATAGCTGCTAGGTAATGTTCTTTAGCTTTCATTTTGTTCCAGTAGTCTAATTGTAGGTTTAACTGTATCTTTTAATCTCTGTTCATAGTTTAATTTAAAAAAACAACAATCATCAGAGATTCAGCTTTGGCCCCAAATCCGTCATGTATCGACTTGGTTCTGACTCCCTTCCACCTTCATTAGCTTCCGCCAACGCTTCTTTGTAAAAGCCCCTTGTTTACCACATGATCCTTGTATGGAATAAGATCGTCAGACTTATCCTCTATCGCCTCTACTAGAGTCCTCTTTCCTTGTCACCCATGTGCTTTTGCAGCTTCAGTAGTGTGTTGAGGGGATAGACCTCAACTCCCTCATGCTTTTGGTGTTGGTCTGCGACAACCAAGAACACCTGGAACCCCACCTGAAGGTCTGAATAGGGGCTCCATGTTAGCTTACCTCTAGAGCTCTCCCAGCGATCTTCAGATCTTGTGGAGGTACGTGCCACATGCGTGAAGCTCGCAGGAAGCTCGAGAGCCGATCAGATCGGCGAGAGAGGACCGGACGAAGGAGAAATAGGAGATCAAATTTTGATGGAGCTTTGTTCTTGAGAGTTCTTCGTGAACCACGAGAACCGTCAGATCAGAGACTTGGCCCAGATCTAATCTAGGTCATTGAATCCAAAGGCAAATAGTCGTCCATTGCAACCGTCCAAATAACCACGTGGAAGAACCTCCGCCCTTCGTTAGCGTGTGATTTAAGGGGTAAATTGCTAAGTAACCTCTCATACTTTTTGTATTTATTCTCTAGTCCTGTAAATATTTATTTCGGTTATAAACTTTGTGTAAGAATTGCATAAGGTCCCCCGTATTTGTGTATATGGCATCTGGGTCCTGTGTCACGTCAGCTCAAGTGGTGCCCAAGTGAGCTGGATGTTTTGCATATGTACCCTTATGGGTTTTTGTAATTAGAATTTATTATTAAAAAATTCAATATTAGGTATAAGTTTCTGGTAATTTTGCATTCTTCCCCCGATATTTTATTTTAACTACAAAAATACCCCTACTATTAGCTTGTATTTTATTTTTGCATTTTTTTATTTTAAATATCATCCATGCTCTGAAAATTATGGATAAATAGGATAATGTGCTTGATTTATTACTCTTTCATGTTACATATTTGATTTTGCATTCAACACATTTTTCCTATTTATTAAAAATCAAAAAGTATGCGATTGATTTTATTTGCTTTAGAAAATACAAAAAAATTATAAAACCATTTCTAAAAATTCCAAAAAAAGTAATAGGCATTTATTATTGTATTTTGTAACTATAGAATAATAAAGAAAATTAAAAAGCTCTAAAAATTAGCAAAACCTTGTTAACCCTAAAAAATATAAAATATTCCCAAATTTTCAAAAATATTAGTTTCCATTTTGTACTTTTAAATATCTAATTATCTGCATAAAATTAGTTTTGAGAAATTTTGACTTTATTTTCTATTTTTAAACCTTGATACAATCCAACCAACTAAACAATTCCCCTTTTTGTCTATTTTGGACTTTAAAAAACCTAAAAATTAGCAAAATCCAAGAAAAATCATAAAAACATTAGAAAAATCTTAAAAATACAAAAAATATTTTATTCGGTAAATTTTGATTATTTATATCTCTATTTATAAATTTATTACTATATATTATATTATATATCTATATAAAATAATATATAAGTATTATTATTAATTATTATAAATACTTTATAATATTTTAAGAGGATGGGGAGCTTGCACCAAGGTGCATATAACTTTACATGCACCGGCGCTTATATCTTCCACATTTTTTTACTTTTTTGAAAAATACCACCATATATATTCATCTGTATATCCCTCCAATATGCCATTCAAATTTCGTCAGAAACAGATACTCCTATGACCTCCATCTAGAACAGGTCGATTACAGCAATTCTAAGACCGTTAAAATTACCTATTCTGGATGGAGGTCATAGGAGTCTCTGTTTCTGACGAAATTCGAATGACATATTGGAGGATATATGGATGAATACACATGGTGGTATTTTTCAAAAAAGTAAAAAAATGTGGAAGATATAAGCACTGGTGCATATAAAGTTACATGCACCTTGGTGCAAGCTCCCCATCCTCATATTTTAAACCCTATAAAAAATTAAAATGGACTATCATTATTATAAATTTTGTTTATTTTTATTATAAATTTTTGTATTATATGCTCCTTATATTATACATACTAGTGTGCATAGAAATTCATTGATTCTTTTCATTGATTTTTCATTACATTGAATAACCCTCGAGATTTTTGTAGCCTCCCTGAGTTCGACCTTGTACGCTATACAGGTAAATTAAATAGTGAAATTCACTGGCTATATTTTTGTTATTTGTTTTAGCTTGAGAATCGAATAAATTTTTGTTGAGGGATTTTTAGGGTTGCAACAACACTGCGATTTGATTCTATTATTTAAAGCCATGATTTCTCTATTCAAAAAAATGGCACTGTTGTTGGGGAGGCACGACGAGGGTAGTTACGCTTTTCTCTTGACCTGCTATTCTTGGTTGTTTAAATTCATTTTTCTTTTTCTAATTTTTCCTATATTTTTTTGGCATTCATTTCATTGTGTATATCATTGTCACTTATTCTTTGTATACATTTTTGTCAATTATCCGTTTCATTTATTTTGTCTATATTTGTGTGTGTGTGTATTGTGGATTTGCATATTGTTTAGGAGTGAGCACTCAAATTGAATACAGTGTACCGTTAGGGAGCTGATACAATGCTTGCAAGATCCGGTATGTCAGACACTGAAAGCTCCCCGAGATCGGACTTAGGGATTTATTTGAGATCTATTTTCACTTGTTCTTCTCACTTTGCTTCATATCCACCTCATTGTTTGCTTGTCTATATTCATTGTATTTGTTTTCACATTATTTTTGCTCAGAGTTTCATAAGTGTGTCTCTTAGACGTTTTTATGTTTCCTCTTTCTTGCAAGGGCTCGATGAGCGACGGTGACATTCTTAGGACACCGGCGTACCCGAGTAAAGCGGAGGTGACTTGTTTCTCCATCAAATGGCAGGAAAGCGTAGGAGGAGGAGAAGAATTGGAGGAGACTAGTTACTTGGAGCACACTACAAAGAAGTTGTCTATATTCTTTTAACATTTTATTCATTCATTATTTTTGTAAAAAAAATTGGTAATTAATTATTTGGCACTTGTCTTATTTTCTATTTTCTAAGAGGCTACTATAACCTTGTGTTTGCGAGGTTTGTTTCACCAAGTGTCGGTGCACTTGGGGGACCTCACCAGTTTTGTTTTCATCGCCTTCTTTTTCTTTATTTTCTCACTGTTTTATGTGATTGAGCCCATAGAAGTAGATTTTATTATCTTTCTTGAGCCAGATAATTAATTTGGCCCAAAGCCCCTAAACAAGAATTTCTCTACCTATAAAGTAGAGTGTAGATTGAACTTAGTCAAATTTACTCGTTCTTGCCTGTTAATAGAAGTTGCTTTTAGGACGGTTCTCGTGCATCATATAGAGTAGTTTATTTTTCTATCTTTTATTTTCTACATGGATCACCCTACATGTAGAGTGTTGGCAACAATGTACGCATCCTCTATCTCTTGCATGCATCATTGAATTTTCTCGGGCATTGGAATTTCCGAATTCGTTCATTGTTTTCACTCACATAATATCAAAAGGAAATTGGAAATTGGGTAGACAGTTCCTTGAAAAAACTAAAAAAAGTGGTAATTGTATACAATCAAGACTGCTCAAGAAAACTCAACCCTAAAAGTAAATGTAAGGACAAAATCATTATTTTGGGGAGAGTAACCCCTTCATTGTTTGCAAGTACTTACCTCCAGATAGAGTGGGTGAGGACGTAGCCATAAGGATAGAGCCCAAATCCCTAGATGTGTGCCTTAAGTACATGTACATCACTTTTTGGTGTATGGTTGAAACTATAAGAACTTGCCTCCGACCATAGAAAATCGTTTTGGTGTGCTAATCCTCTTATCTCTCTTTGGGCCTAATATTGAACCCGACAACTCGGGAAGTGTTGGACATGCGAGCCCACGGCGAGCCATTATGCAATAAATGTTATTGCAAATCTCATTCCCAGATCTGAAATGAAGAATAACTAATTTGCATAATAGGTCCTTTAGTACAATTAGGGTTATGTACCATGGCCATCTTAATGATCATACAGCTGTTTATTCAATTATTGAATCATAGAGGTTGGTGCTTGGATGAATATCTAAAGAGTTAGATTGAGGACTCATCAAGCACCGTCAAATGATTGTTAAGAGATGGTCTCCAGCATGAGTAGGAGATGGCAATCCTTTCTCATTTGGTTGATATCTAACCGACCTCTTGATGCAGGTCCTCTACATGGGAATAGAGATTCGGAGGTATCAGATTAGTTAGGTCAAAGAGTTGAATTAACGAAATCAAGATAACCAAAGTCATATGTCGTATACTATCACAATATAGGCACGTATCCTCTAATCGAAGACAGATGTGTTACTATATGTCTGAGTATGTACATTTGGCAGACCAATATGTTGATGACCTAATCAAGGTCTATACACTGGCTTGCTGGTGTGCATATAAGGGCATATGAGTAATACGATCTCTCAAAGGGATCATTATGTTCATTACTGAACCGGAAGACATGAGCTCACTCATGAGATATTGGGAAGAATCAAATTCTGTGCACGGTCGTCTAGCTTTGGAAGCTTGACTGAATTTGTAGGCTTGATATATAATTATGTAAAGTATATGATCAACACCTGGGTATGATATATGTTTTTTGGAAAGTATATGATTGATACCAACTCCCAATAGTCAAATGAGAAACTTATTAAACCCTACTGGGGACATTCTAAAAGAGATCTAAAAACTTTGGGTTTATTCTGGGTCTTCTAGTATGCAGGATGTACAGGTATTAGGAATACCCGAGGGTGATGTGATCATAAACGATTATATAACCATGACTCTTCCATTCCGAGGGAGTGATGAAACATGTCTGGATTTTAGTGACTCCTCTCATAGAGAAGTAATCTGATCTTAGTCCAAATGTTGGACATTGATCTGAATGTGATTCAGATGTAACGATAAGATTAGATTTGTGGTCTTGATTTAATCAAGCATCTATGGGAGGTCCGCAAGATATGGATTTGAGATGTGATCTAAATATCCAAGTCACTATACGTGGAACAATACAATCATCATGTCCTTATCTCCAAGTATCCGCAGAGAAAGCGCATTATCCTTGAAAGAGTTCATGGATATTTTCATTGTTGATATATGTATCCGAGCATTGAGAAAATGGATAATTAAATGTGATTTAATTATCATGAATAATATGAATTTGATTCATATTATAAGGAGAATTATCTAAGATAATTAAATAAGATTTAATTATCGAAGATGTGAATAATGTGAATGTGATTCATGTTATTTGGGCACATGAGAATTGAGATCCAAGATGATTAAATGTGATTTAATTATCATGGATAAGAATAATGTGGATAGCACTATCCATATTATTCAGGTATTTTATAAATGTGATTTATAATATATTAAAGAGAGCATATTATGATTTATATTTGTTGATTATTTGTTAATGTGAATTAGATTCACATTGAATGATTAATTGAAAATATAATTAATTTTGTTTTGGGCTGTGAATGAGATTCACATAATTTTAATGGCTTGATTGAAGTTTTTAGCAAGATAATTGTGAATTATTTCTGTAAAAAATATTTACAACAAGTATTGTTGTAAATTAAGGAGATATCATGAGATAATGAGATCTCATGATAATTAGAGGAGATAGAATCTTTCCACTCAAGAGGAGTGGACGGCTACAACTCTCCATGTGGAGAAGAGTAGTCGTCCCCCCTCTTTTAGGGAAAGAGGTTAATCTCCTCATTATCTCTTCTCTAGTCAAATTGATTTAAATTGAAATTATATATGTTGATTTATCAATATAAATTAATTCAAATTAAATCAATTGTTATTGTGTTTTTTACAACAACATCTTAGCCATTGAAAGAAACACATATCAATCTCATCCATTGATTGTGTGTTGTCCATGGATTGAGATCCATGGACTCCCAAAACCCTATATAAGAAGAGGCACCCCTTGCTCTTCGTGTGACACGTTTACAATGAAAACTAATGCTCTCTCCCTTTCTCTCTCTACATGCCAAGGCTCTCTTCCTCTCTCTCTCTTGTGGCCATCCATCATGGAGCCTTAGAGAGAGTCGCCATCGTCGCAACATCGTCGTTATATTGTCGGAGTATTTGCTCGTGGATCTCTGTCTCCTTCGGTGCACCTCTCTCGTGAAGAAGACGTCGGATCTCGTGTGACAAGATCAGGAGATTTGCCGCTTGGACCATCAACTTGGATTGCGAGAAGGACACGTCTCATCAACACGCTCGCAAGCGTCTCATCCGTTAGATCGGACTTGAGATAGGAGCTCTCTTAGTTTAGAGACTCGATCACAACTACACTTCAAGAGGTACTATTGTGGTTTATATGAAACTGAGAAAGGTTCTTGGATCATGTGGTTTCATCACATTTAATTTTTTAAAAAAATTTCTGTTGTATCGAGCAACTAGTGCAACTAGTCGCTCCCGATCGCATACGATGCGATCATCACGCTTCTGTGATGCGCTTAAGGATCCTCCCATATCCTTCAAATGGTATGAGAGCCAGGTTGGAGGTTTTGGATGCGATCCATAAATCTAGGTGGGTTCATAAGGATTGTGAAAATTTTATCGCATTTCAATTTTCGCAGCCCTATTTTGTGATTAAATTTCGGCCTTGTTTAAAACATTTAAACACGAAATTTGAAATTGAATAATTTTCCCCATTAATTAAGGAATCCATGGGATTTGAGTTTGTGTGATTAGGAATCCGATAACTCTAGTTATGATCTTTTTTTATGACCATATATCCACTGTTTCGGGAATGGCGAATAATGACGTAATAAGGAGTTAATTACTATTTTAAAACACCTGGAAATAAGTGATAATCATGTAGGTTCTATTTTAAATAAAGTTAGCCAACTTTAGAAACTGATTTTGCATAATTTGGATTTAAAATGAATGATATATGCTAATTTTAGTAAGTGAGGGTCACTGCTGAAAATTGTAATCCTAATCATGAACCTTGTGATAGTCATTTATGAAACTTATGAAATTAATGATTAATTTTCGGAAATAATTATGAATAATATTTGGTAAATATTCGAATGATAATTGTTCCCTTAAATGGCATTGCCTCAACCAATAAATGATTAGATTTGATCTAGATCACTAATTTGTTACTTGATACACTTTCAACAAACATGTTACTTGAATAGGTTTGGGAATTTGTCTAGCAAATTTCCTTATGATCAAAATACTTTTTATTATTACTATATGGTATAATTTCGGTTGAAAAACTGATGAACATCTCAAATACACAATGATCGATTTGACATTATCCTTTCCTGAGGTGGATATGGTGTCTAGTCGGGGAGCGTTGGGGTAGCAGGTTGCACCGTATGCGGTCTGTCCCACTCCCGTCGATATTGGCCATGACGTCGGGTAGGGACTCGATAATGCTGGAGAAATCATGGTGTATTTTCTAATTATTAAAATTCAAACTAATACGTACTTTGAGATAATACCATATATTCAAGTAAAAATCAAGTTTGTTGATTGAATTGGATTAATAATTGATTTAATGTGATTAAATGAATTATATCCAATTAAAAACACTCTATCATGAATAGAATGTGTATTTCCCTTGGAAGAATAAATTATGTGAATATGATTCATGATAATTAATTGAAATTTGAATAAGAGGTGGAGGATGACATAAGTAACATCCATGGTCTCCCGTCGAGGCAAAGGGTTCCATCGCCAGATATTGTATGCAGGAAATGCATGTTCAAAGTGACAGCTCTTGCATATAATCCATTTAGATCGGGCTCTTCGCTTCTCAAAAGGGTAAGGATGTATGCATAGTGACCCCAATATGGAGTCCTCATATTATTGGGGCCATACTGGATTGTGCATAGCGAATTGTATTCCTGTTGACAATTGGTTCAATTAATGATGGGTCAACATCACCTTAGGGGTGGTGGGCTCGGGTGTTAAAGACCGAATTAGGAGATGCAAGTTGGACTTGCAAGGTGAAATGAGTTCCCTCTTCTTTTATCCTAGTTGAAAGTTCTCATATTATTGGTATGTGACAGAGATAAGAAAGGAGATCCTAGATCTTGCTTGAGATATAATGGTAAGTATATCTCTTACATTGAATGCGACTAAGGGAATGAACTTTCGGTGTTGACAAGGCAAGACAACTTTGATATAAAAATTTCTAAATCAAAATAAAATGTGTGTGTGTGTATATACGTAAATTTCTTATTTCAAATAATCCTCCATTAAACCCACTCAATACTATACTCAATAATAACCAGTAAAATATCATGGATTGGATCCATGATCAAGATATTGTACTTGCAGTTGGACACATAATGTATGTGGTTGCAATGTGCAAGTTTCCTCGCAATAATGAGGAATGACAATTAAATAGACCATAGATCTACACCCCTAGGGTTTTTATGTCTCTATAGTCTTGATCTCATCGTATATACTTTGGAAGTGGCATGTCGATGATGATCGTAATTGCGAATAATCCTTATAAAATCTAAGAAGATGTTCTGGCATACATATGTGCTCTTGACATTTAATCATGAATGACATGGTTCACTACATTATGCAGAATGATGGCTCTATACGAGATGATGTATTCAAAATGTTTGAATACCTACCTGAACCTAAGTCTTTAAGATTTAAGATGTATGTAGATATGATGAGTGTCATCATCCTACTATCTATACTCTAGTCATTCATGAAGATTCATAATATTCATATTGTATGAATTAAATGAAGCATGTATAAATGTCGAAATACTCTTATATTGAAATCTTTTGAATTCAACATAAGAGATCCTTTTTCTTAAGCAATGGTTGTTTAGAGTTGCAAGGAGCGTAGTGGAAGCATGGGTTGGGCCAAAGTTAGAAGAAAAGTCAAAGAGTTGATTGTACTTCTATGATTTCCACACATGACATCCAAAGACATGGATGAATGCCAATACTGCAATGAGCTAATGTGTTAATAGTATGACTATCAAGTCTATCTAGACCCTTAGAGAAGGACTCAGATAGTGCATCAGAATAATCTACATTTAATCATTGAAATTGACTTTCTTGTTGGATAAGATTAAAAGGCTAATAATTGTATTTCATTTTTCTAGTAACTTTTGCAATTGGTTGCATATGTTTTAGAAAATTCAAGAAATTTGATCTTAAGGTTTAATAGTCATCCACATGGATATTGATGCAATTGTTGCAACAATCTCTATTAGATAGATAGACTTCAAATTTTTAGTGGGAGAGCCCTTAGTCTTGGAGAATGTCTGTACTACCTAGATATTAGAAAACACTCATAGTTTATTTCTAAATGTTGGAAATAGACATGAATTCTGGAATAGACCTACCATAAAGAGTTATGATGGATATATTTCAGATCGTATTCTGATATCTGGAGGACTCTACTAAATTAGAAAATTAATGAATGGTTCATTAACATTTCTAAATACTGAAAAGTAAACCTTATAAGATCAATAGGAGGATAAAGATCATTTGACAATGATCTGATATCAAACCTTGGACATTAGTCTACTAATGAGATCAATAGACTGGTAAGAGATGAACTTTAGAATGTCCAGAATCTCAGATCTTACATAATTTTGAGTATTGTATTCAAAGTAAAATTATCCAATGCGCCCTTCTCTGGGAACAGTATAGGTTGTCAAGGTATTCAAGATCTCATACATATTGATGTATATGGATCATCTCTATCATAATAAATATTGATAATACGTGATATCGTTTGATGATTATTTGTGATATGAGATTTCTTTCCTTCATGTTAGAAAGCTTTGAAATGTTCAAATATTTCACAATATTGATTTAGAACCAAAGTTTGAAGGAAGATGAAAATGAATCTGATCTAACCAAGGTAGTACGTACATGTTAGCAAGGAATACCTTACGGAGAAAGGAATTTTCATTCCTATCTCAATCCTCCTAATGCACCTAAACTCAATAGAGTTACGAGGAGATACAATTGATCACGTGTGACATGATTTTATCAATGATTCATATTATCATAATTACCTCTTAGTTTCCAAGGTATATATGTAGTAGAGACTACAATATATATTCTTATAAGGTTCCATGCTGGTAAACTGGAATCTAGCACCAGAAAGTGCTACTTCTTTAGGAAAATAAAGTATAGTATTGTATACCTACTTTATGACCTTGAGATTCTTAAAAGATCTCATCTCCAAGAATATGATTCTTAGAGGATGACTCTCTTGAGAATCGAGATGAAAATGAAGTAATGGAGCACATTTAATCTTGAGAAGATGAAGAGGCTCCTGAAGTTGGAAACTAAAAGGACAATTAAAGATGGAACACTAATACCTCTTCAAATGAGTTTGAGGATGGATTCCATGTGTTAGAGAAATCTGATATTGATCGAACTTCATGTGATGAAGCTTCTAAAGATCATGACATGGAAAGATGGATTTTAGCAATAAAGTCTATAGTAGACTTCATATACAAGTGTTGTATATGGACCCTTGAGGATCCACATATAAGGGTAACACCTGTTAGGTGTAAATGGATCTTCAAGAGAAAGAGGGAACCTGATGAGAAGGTTGTTGGACATGCGAGCCCACGGCGAGCCATTATGCAATAAATGTTATTGCGAATATCATTCCTTGATCTGAAATGAAGACTAAATAATTTGCATAATAGGTCCCTTAGTACAATTAGGGTTATGTACCATGGCCATCTTGATGATCATACAGCTATTGATTCAAGTATTGAATCATAGGGGCTGGTGCTTGGATGAATATCTAAAGAGTAAGATTGAGGACTCATCGAGCACCGTCAAATGATTATTAAGAGATGATCTCCAACTTGAGAAGGAGATGGCAATCCTTTCTCTAAAGGCTGATATCTAACTGACCTCTTGATGCAGGTCCTTTGCATAGGAATAGAGATTCAAAGGTGTTAGATAAGTTAGGTCAAAGAGTTGACTTAATGAGATCGAGATAACCAAAGTCCTATGTTGTATGATGTCATGATATAGGCACGCATCCTCTGACCAGAGACAGATGTCTTACTGTATGTCTGAGTATGTACATTTGGCAGACCAATAGGTTGATGACCTAATCAAGGTCTATACACCGGCGAGCTGGTGTGCATATAAGGGCATATGAGTAATACAATCACTCAAAGGGATCATACAGGTTCATTACTGAACCGGAAGACATGAGCTCACTCATTAGATATTGGGAAGATCAAATTCCGTGCACGGTCATCTCACTTTGGAAGCTTTACTGAATTTTTAGTTTTGATATATACTTTTGGAAAGTATATGATCAACACCTGGATATGATATATGCTTTTGGGAAGTATATGATCGATACCAACTCCCAATAATCGAATGAGAAACTTAATGATAAAACCCTGAAGTAGTGTAAAAATGTTCTTATACTTCTTGTTTATTCTGAGTCTTCAAGTATGCAGGATGTACATGTATTGGGAATATCTGAGGGTGATGTGATCATAAACGATTGTATTACCATGACGCTTCCATTCCTAGGGAGTGATGAAATGGGTCTGGATTTTAGTGACTCCTCTCAGTAGAGAAGTAATCTGATCTTGGTCCTAATGTTGGACATTGCTCTGAATGTGATTCAGATTCAATGAGAATATTAGATTTGCGGTCTTGATTTAATCAAGCATATATGGGAGGCCCGAGATCTGGATTTGAGATGTGATCTCAATATCGAAGTCACTGTACGAGGAACAATACAATCGCCATGTCGTTATCTCCAAGTATTCGCGGAGAAAGTGCATTATCCTTGAAAGAGTTCATGGATAATGTTACTGTTGATACATGTATCCGAGCATTGAGAAAATGGATAATTAAATATGATTTAATTATCATGAATAATATGAATTTGATTCATTATATAAGGAGAGTTATCTTATATAATTAAATGTGATTTGATTATCAAAGATGTGAATAATGTGAATGTGATTCGTATTATTTGGGCACGTGAGAATAGAGATCCAAGATGATTAAATGTGATTTAATTATCATGGATATGAATAATGTGGATAGCACTATCCATATTATTCATAATATATTATAAATGTGATTTATAATGTATTAGAGAGAGCTAATTATAATTTATATTTGTTAATTATCTATTGTTGTGTATTAGTAACTACACATTTTGTAATTAATTGAAATGTAAATTATATTTTGTTTTGGGTTGTGAATGTGATTCACACTTTTCCAATGGCAAGATTGCAATATTCTCAAAATTAATTATAAATTATTTTTGAAGAATAAATCACAACAAAAGTTGTTGGATTAAATAAAGGAGATTTCCATGAAGATATGCAATCTCATGAAATTTCATGAGATTGCCTCCACATGGTAACATGTGGACGGCTACCAAGTCCTATATGGAATTGGTGGGCGTCCACCATGTTGACATGGGAGATGAAATCTCCATGTCAATTGCCTCCTTATTGGATTGATTTAATTTAGGATTGATTTGTATTTGATTTATCAAATATTTTTGATCTAAATTAAATCACAAGTTGTTGGCTTTTTACCAACAACAATCTTGACCATTGGATTAGACATAAATCAATCTCATCCATTGATTTTATATGTCCCATGGATTGAGATCCATGGATCCCAAAACCCTATAAATAGAGAGGCATAACATGCTCTCTTGGAACATGCTATTGAAGCACATCTTTCTCTCTCTTTCTCTCTACACGCCCTCTTTCCCTCTCTCATGGCCGTCCACCATGGATGCCCTAGAGAGAGTCTTCATCGCCGCAGCGTCGTCGTTATGATACCCGATCGTTTGCTCGTGGATCTCTGTCTCCTTCATTGTGCCTTACTTGTGAAGAAGATGTTGGATCTCGTGTGTCGAGATCAGGATATCCGCCGCTTGGATCATCGCCATGGATTGCGAGAAGCACAAGATTCATCCCCACGCTCGCAAGCGTCTCCTCCGTCGGATCAGACTTGAGATAGGAGGTCTCTTCGTTTAGAGACTCGATCGCAACCACGCTTCAAGAGATAATCCTATTACTTTTTTGTGGTTTAGATGAAATGATTTGAGAAGTGTTCTTGGATCATGTGGTTTCGTCATATGAAAAAAATTTAATTTCCGCTGCATAGAACAACTAGTGCGACTAGTCGTTCCTCGTCGTATTCGATACGACGCTCACGCTTCTGTGATGCGCTTGAGGATCTAACCATATCCTTCAAGTGGTATCAGAGCCTTAGGTCGAAGGTTTTGGATACGATCCATAAAACCGAAGGCGACTTGGGTTTGTTAGGGTTGCGAAAGTTTTATCGCATTTCATTTTCGCATCTCTGTTTAGTGATTATTTTCGGCCCTGTTTAAATTGTTTAAACACAAAAATAAAACTCGAATTTTGTTCCCCAATAAATAAGAAAACTATAGGATTTGAGTTTACGTAATTTGGATTCCGTTTGCTCAAGATATGGTTGTTTTAATGAACATGTATTCACTGTTGCGGGAACTACGAATCTTAACATGATTAATGAGTTAATTACTGTTTTGATCCGCCTCGAAATGCATGAAGTATCACTTAGGTTCTGTCCTAAATCAAATTATCAATCTGTAAAAATTGATTTTGTCTAATTTGGATTTAAATTGATTGATATATGTTAATTTTAGTAAGTAGGGGTCACTGCTGAAATTACAATCCTAATCAAGAACCATGTGATTGTCAATTAGTGAAATTAAATGTTAATTTCATGAAATAATTATGTAAAATATTTGAGAAATATTGAATTATGATTATTTCCTTAATTGACTCAACCTTAACCAATAAATTGATTAGATTTGATCTAGATCATAATTGGAAACACAATCATCAAACTCCTTGCTTGAATAGGATTGGGAATTTGTCTAGCAAATTTTCTTATAATCAAAAAATTTTGATTATTACTATATGGTATAATTTTGATTAAAGAACCGATGATCATCTCAAGTACAAAGTGATTGGCTCGGCATTATTTTTTCCCGAGGCGGATATGGTGTCTAGTTAGGGATCGCTGGGGTAGCGGGTTGCACCAGATGCGGTCAGTCCCACTCCCGTCAGTATTGGTCATGACAGCGGGTAGGGAACGAATGATGCCTGAGAGATCATGATGTATTTTTCTAATTATTAAAATTCGAATTAATACGTATTTTAAGATAATACCATATATTCAAGTTAAAATCAAGTCTGTTGATTGAATTGGATTGATAATTAATTTAATATGATTGAATTAACCAATTGAAACACTCTATTATGAATAGAGTTATTACTTACCTTGTAAGAATTAATTATATGAATATGATTCATAATAATTAATTAAATTGAATAAGAGATAGAGGATCACATAAGTGACATCCATGGTCTCTCGTCAAGGCGAAGGATTCCGTCACAAGATATTGTATGTGGGAGACGCATGTCCGAAGTGATAGCTCCTACATACAATCCATTTGGATCGGGCTCGTCGCTTCTCGAAAAAGTAAGGACGTATGCGTAGTGACCCCAATATCGGGTCCTTATATTATTGGGACGATATTGGATTACGCATAGCGAGTTGTATTCCTGTTGACGGTTGGTTCAATTAATGACGGGTCAACATCACCTTAGAGGTGGTGGGCCCGGGTGTTAAAGACCGAATTGGGATATGCGAGTTAGACTTGCAAGGTGGAATGTGTTCCCGCTTCTTTTTATCAGAGTTACAGGTTCTCATATTATTGGGATGTAACAAAGATAAGGAAGGAGATCCCAGATCTTGCTTGAGATGTAATGGTAAGTATATCTCTTACATTGAAAGTTACTAAGGGAATAAACTTTTATTGTTGACATGGAAAGACAACTTTGATATAAAAATTCCTAAATCAAAGTAAATTATATATTTATATATGTTTATACCAATTTCTTATTTCAGATAATCCTTCTTTAATCCACACAATGTTATACTCAATAATAACCAGTAGAATATCATGGATTGAACCTATGATCCAGATATTGTACTTGCAATTAGACACATAATGTATGTGGTTGCAATGTGCAAGTTTCCTTATAATAATGAGGAATGATAATTAAATAGACAATAGGACTAAAACCCTAGGGTTTGTATGTCTCTAAAAATCTTGATCTCATCGAATGTACTTCTGAAGTGACATGTCGATAATGATCATAATTATCAAATAATCCTTATAAAATCTAAGAAGATGTTCTGGCATACATATGTGCTCTCGATATATAATCATGAATGACATGGTTCTCTGCATTATGCATAATGGTGGCTCTATAGGTGATGATGTATTCAAATTGTTTGAATACCTAGCTAAACCTAGTTTTAAGAGTTTAAAAGGATGTAGATGCGATGAGTGTCATCATTCTACTATCTATACTCTAGTCATTCATGAAGCTTCATAATATTTATTTTATATGAATTGATTGAAGCAAGTATAAATGTTGAAATACTCTGAGAGATCCTTTGTCTTGAGCAATGGTTGCTTATAGATAAAGGCAACGCAGTGGAAGCATGGGTTGGACTCAAGTAAGAAGTATAGTCGAAGAGTTGACTGTACTTCTGTGAGTTCCACATGATATCCAAAGAGTTGGATGAATGTCAATACTGCAATAAGTTGATGTGTTGATAGTATGACTATCAAATCTATCTAGAATCCTTAGAGAAGGAATCGGATAGTACATCAGAATAATCTAAATATAATCATTGAAATTGACTAACTTATTTGATAAGATAAAGTCTAATAGTTGTATCTCAATCTTCTAATGACACTTGCAATTGGTTGCATCTATATTAGAATATTAGAAATTTGATCTTAAGGTTTAATGGCCATCCATGTTGGAAGTGATGCAATTATTGCAATAATTTCCATTGGATCAATAGACTTCATATTTTCAGTGGGAGCCCTTAGTCTTAGAGAATATCTCTGTGACCTAGATATTAGAATACACTCAGTTTATTTCTAAAGGTTGGAAATAAACATGAATTCTGGAATAAACCTATCATAGAGAGTTATGATGGATATATTTCAGATAGCAATCTAACATCTAGTGGACTCCGCTAAATTAGAAAATTAATGAATGGTTTATTAAGATTTCTAATGCTGAAAATTAAACCTTTAAAGATCGATAAGAGGATGAAGATCATTTCATAATGATCTAGCATCATGTTTTGGACATTTCTCTTTTGACGTAATCAATAGACTGATAAGAGATGAAACTTTAGATTGTCTAAAGGTTCAAATTTTACATACTTTGAATACTGTATTCAAAAGTAGAAATGTCCAATACACCCTTCCTTGGAAATGGTGTAAGATGTCAAGGTATTCAAAATCTCATACATATCGATGTATATGAATCATCTATATCATAGTAAACATTACGGATATGTGATATCTATTGATGACTATGTATGATATGAAATTTCTTCTCTTCACCTAAGAAACCTTTGAAATGTTCAAAGATTTCTCAATTTTGGTTTAGAACCAAAGTTTGAAGGAAGATGAAATGAATTTGATCTAACCAAGGTAGCTTGTACCTATTAGATGAATTCAAGGAATACCTTATGGAGATGTGAATATCATTCCTATCTCAATCCTACTAATGAACCTTAACTCAATAGAGTTGTAGGGAGATACAATTGATCATGTGTGACATGATTTGATCAATGATTAATCTTAGCATAATTATCTCTTAGTTTCCAAGTATATATATGTGGTAGAGACTACATTATATATATCCTTAATAAGGTTCCATGTTATTAAGCTGGAATCTGGCACTGGAGAGTGCTACTTCATTAAGAAAATAAAGGATGGTATTGGATACCTACTTTATGACCTTGAGATTCTTAAAGGATCTCATCTCTGAGAATGTGATTCTTAGAGGATGACTCTCTTGAGAATCAAGATGAAAATGAAGTAAAGGAACTCATTTAATCTTGAGAAGATAGTGAGGCTCCTGAAATCGGAAACTAAATAGACAATTAAAGATGAAACATTAATACCTCCTCAAATAAGTTTGAGGATGGATTCCATGTGTTAGTTGAATCTGACAATGATCTGACTTCATGTGATGAAGGTCCTGAGGATCATGACATGGAAAGATGGATGTTAGCAATATAGGTCTAATGTAGACCTCATATACAAGTGTTGTATGTGGACCCTCAAGGATCCAACTATATGGGTAAGACCCATTATGGTGTAAATGGATCTTCAAGAGAAAGAGGGAACCTGATGAGAAGGTAGAGACCTTCAAAGCACGGTTCGTAGCCACGAGCTACACTCCGAAGAGAATACATCGCTTGCGATGAGACTTTCTCTCCAGTGACCTTGCTTTAACCCATCAGAATATTGCTAACCATAGCTACACAACTTGACTATGACATCTTCATGATGTGAGTCAAGATTGCATTCCTCTATGAATACCTCTCTGAGGATGTTCACATGAAGTAGCCCCATGACTTCATGGTTGAGGAAAGCAAGGTGTGCAAGCTGAAGAACTCCATCTATGGACTCAGATAAGCTTCTTGTAGTTGGAACATAATATTTGATGAAATTATAAATGTTATGATTTCAAATAAAATCTTGATGTACCATGTGGAGCTTAGTGTGAGTGTTATTGTGTTCATCATTCTAAATGTAGATGATATCCTAATCATTTGGAATGATATAAGGATAATAATAAGTGTTTTATAGACTGGTTATTCCATACATTGAGATTTAATCTCAAGGATATCTCTTAGATCTCAGTTCTGAAGATGTTCAGAAGAAAAGAGAAGGGGGGTATTGGGACCATCACGTTAGTAGTACACCTTGGACATATTCCTTTTCTAGAAAATTCCAAGAAAGGCTTCCTTCCCTTAAGTTGTGGTAGTGACTTGTCTAAAGGGATAGCACCTCAAAGATTTGAGGAAGTGAATGCTAGAACTGCTTGCACTTGTGCATCAGTTATGAGAAGCTGAGTGTATGCTAAATGTGTACAAGAGCCAGATGTCTGCCATGCAGTGGGAGCAGTGAACTGCTACTAATCCTACTATGGAGATAAAACACTTAATTGCAATAATAACAATATCTTCAAAGATAATGAAACTTTGATCTCAAAGTCTTATCTTCAAAAGTTTAAGAACTTGTAGATAGTGATCTATAAGGCTATTAACTGTAGATACCTTAGGAGATAGAGATCTCCAGGAATAAAGGTATTTTGATAAGGATTATGGGAATACTGGTTATGATAATTATTAAGATGTAGTGTCAAGGATACTATAACTAACAAAATTGAGTATTGGGTGCATAAGATGCAACATTCGCATTGGATGCAGACACTGTTACTAGGGGATATGCAAGTGTCGTAAAAGAACTTGGCGTAGTCTCTTGGGAACAGAGTGACTGATCAGCTTACCTAGCTATTTTCTAAATATCCTATGATTGTCACATGAGTGTGGGTTTAAATAATTAGCCCATTAATGGCTCTTTGGACTAGTGGGAGATTGTTGGACATGCGAGCCCACGGCAAGCCATTATGCAATAAATGTTATTGTGAATATCATTCCTGATCTGAAATGAAGAATAAATAATTTACATAATAGGTCCCTTAGTACAATTAGGGTTATGTACCATGGCCATCTTGATGATCATATAGTTGTTGATTCAAGTATTCAATCATAGAGGGTGGTGCTTGGATGAATATCTAAAGAGTTAGATTGAGGACTCATCGAGCACCGTCAAATGATTATTAAGAGATGATCTCCAGCCTGAGAAGGAGATTGCAATCCTTTCTCTAAAGGTTGTTATCTAACTGGCCTCTTGATGCAGGTCCTCTGCATCGGAATAGAGATTCAGAGGTGTTAGATAAGTTAGGTCAAAGAGTTGACTTAATGAGATCGAGATAACCAAAGTCCTATGTCGTATGTTGTCATGATATAGGCACGCATCCTCTGATCGGAGACATATGTGTTACTAAATGTCTGAGTATGTACATTTGGCAGACCAATAGGTTGATGACCTAATCAAGGTCTATACACCGGCGAGCTGGTGTGCATATAAGGGCATATGAGTAATACGATCTCTCAAAAGGATCATACAAGTTCATTACTGAACCGGAAGACATGAGATCACTCATGAGATATTGGGAGGATCAAATTCCATGCACGATCGTCTCGCTTTGGAAGCTTGACTGAATTTGTAGTTTTGATATATACTTTTGGAAAGTATATAATCAACACCTGGGTATGATATATTATTTTGAAAATTATATGTTCGATACCAACTCCCAATGATCGAATGAGAAACTTAATGATAAAACCCTGAAGTAGACAGTGTAAAAATGATATTATACTTCTGGTTTATTCTGAGTCTTCTAGTATGTAGGATGTACAGGTATTGGGAATACCTGAGGGTGATGTGATCATAAACGGTTGTATAACCATGATGCTTCCATTCCTAGGGAGTGATGAAACGCGTCTGGATTTTAGTGACTCCTCTCAGTAGAGAAGTAATATGATCTTGGTCCTAATGTTGGACATTGCTCTGTATGTGATTCAGATGCAATGAGAAGATTAGATTTGCGGTCTTGATTTAATCAAGCATCTATGGTAGGCCCGAGATCTAGATTTGAGATGTGATCTCAATATCCAAGTCACTGTACGTGGAACAATACAATCGCCATGTCCTTATCTCCAAATATTCACAGAGAAAGCGCATTATCCTTGAAAGAGTTCATGGATAATTCTATTGTTGATATATGTATCTAAGCATTGAGAAAATGGATAATTAAATGTGATTTAATTATTAGTAATAATATGAATTTGATTCATATTATAAGGAGAGTTATCTTAGATAATTAAATGTGATTTGATTATCAAAGATGTGAATAATGTGAATGTGATTCATATTATTTGGGCACGTGAGAATAGAGATCCAAGATGATTAAATGTGATTTAATTATCATGGATATGAATAATATGGATAGCACTATCCATATAATTCATAATATATTATAAATGTGATTTATAATGTATTAGATAGAACTAATTATAATTTATATGTGTATTGGATACACATTGTATAATTAATTGAAAATGTAAATTATATTTTATTTTGGGTTGTGAATGTGATTCACAATTTTCCAATGGCAAGATTGCAATATTCTAAAAATTATTATGAATTATTTTTGAAGAATAAATCACAACAAAATGTTGTTGGATTAAATAAAGGAGATTTCCATGAAGATATGCAATCTAATGAAATCTCATGAGATTGCCTCCACATGATAACATGTGGACGGTGACCAAGTCCTATATGGAATTGGTGGTCGTCCACCATGTTGACATGGGAGATGAAATCTCCATGTCAATTGCCTCCTTATTTGATTGATTTAATTTAAGATTGATTTGTATTTGATTTATCAAATATATTTGATCTAAATTAAATCACAAGTTGTTGGCTTTTTACCAACAACAATCTTGACCATTGGATTAGATATAAATCAATCTCATCCATTGATTTTATATGTCCCATGGATTGAGATCCATGGATCCCAAAACCCTATAAATAGAGAGGCATACCATGCTCTCTTAGGACATGCTATTGAAGCATATCTCTCTCTCTCTACACGCCTACTCTCTCTCCCACTCTCATGGTCGTCCACCATGGATGCCCTAGAGAGAGTCTCCATCGTCGCAGCATCGTCGTTGTGCTGCCCGATCGTTTGCTCGTGGATCTCCGTCTCCTTCGGTGCGCCTTTCTCGTGAAGAAGACGTTGGATCTCGTGTGTCGAGATCAGGAGATCCGCCACTTGGATCATCAACATGGATTGCAAAAAGCACATGATTCATCCCCGCGCTCACAAGCATCTCCTCCGTCGGATCGAACTTGAGACAGGAGGTCTCTTCGTTTAGATACTCGATCGCAACCACTCTTCAAGAGATAATCCTATTACTTGTTTGTGGCTTAGATGAAACGATTTGAGAAGTGTTCTTGGATCATGTGGTTTCGTCATATGAAAAAAAATTTAATTTCCGTTGCATATAACAACTAGCGCGACTAGTCGTTCCTCGTCGTATTCGATACGACGCTCACACTTCTGTGATGCGCTTGAAGATCTAACCATATCATTCAAGGGTAGGGACCTTCAAAGCACAGTTCGTATCCACAAGATACACGCCGAAGAGAATACATTGCTTGCAATGAAACTTGCTCTTCAGTAACCTTGCTTAAATCAATCAGATTATTGCTAACTATAGCTACACAAGTTGACTTTGACATCTTCAAGATGGAAGTCAAGATTGCATTCCTCCACGAATATCTCTCTAAGGATATTCACATGAAGTAGCCTCAGGGCTTCATAGTTGAGGAAAGTGAGTTGTGCAAGCTAAAGAAACTCCATCTATGGACTCAAAATAAGCTTCTTGTAGTTGGAACATCATATTTGATGAAATCATAAATGTTATGATTTCAGATAGAATCTTGATGTATCATGTGAAGCTTAGTGGGAGTGTCATTGTGTTCATCATGCTATATGTAGATGATACCCTAATCATTTATAATGATATAAGGATAATAATAAGTGTTTTGTAGATTGGTTATTCCATACCTTGAGATATTATCTCAAGGATACCTCTTAGATCTTAGTTCTGAAGATGTTCAGAAGCAAAGAGAAGAGGGTATTGGGACCTTCACATTAGTAGTGCACCTTGGACATGTTCCATTTTCTGGAAAAATTCCAAGAAAGGCTTCCTTCCCTTAAGATATGGTATTGACCTATCTAAATGGATAGCACCTCAAAGAGTTGAGGAAGTGAATGTTAGAACTGCTTGCCCTTATGCATCAGTTACGAGAAGCCAAGTGTATGCTAGATGTGTACAAAAGCCAGACGTCTGCCATGCAGTGGGAGTAGTAAACTATTACTAATCCTGCTAAGGAGATAAAACACTTGATTGCAGTAACAAAAAAAAACTTGAAAGATGATAAGACTTTAGAGATAGTGATCTCTAAGTCTTATCTTCAAGATCTTAAGACTTTATAAATGGTGATCTAAAAGGTCTTAACTGTGAATACTTTAGGAGATAGAGATCTCCAGGAATAAGGATATTCTAATAAGAATTATGAACATACTGGTTATAATAATTACCGTGCTATAGTTTCAAGGATACTATAACAAAATTGAGTATAGGTTGCATAAGATGCAACATTCGCATTGGATGAGCATTGTTACTAAGGGATATTTAAGTGTCGTAAAAGGACATGGCATAATCTCTCAGGAACAGAGTGACTGATCAGCTTACCTAGCTATTTTTCTGAATAGCCTATGATTGTCACATGAGTGTGGGTTTAAATGATTAGCCCATTAATGGCTCTTTGGGCTAGTGGGAGATTGTTGGACATGCGATCCCACGACGAGCCATTATGCAATAAATGTTATTGTGAATATCATTCCCTGATCTGAAATGAAGAATAACTAATTTTCATAATATGTCCCTTAGTACAACTAGAGTTGTGTACCGTGTCCATCTTAATGATCATACAGTTGTTGATTCGATTATTGAATCATAGAGGATGGTGCTTGGATGAATATTTAAAAAGCTAGAATGAGGATTCATCAGCACGTCAAATGATTGTTAAGAGATGATCTCCAGCCTGAGTAGGAGATGGCAATTATTTCTCATTTGTTGATATCTGACCGACCACTTGATGCAGGCCCTCTGCATGGGAATAGAGATTTGGAGGTGTCAGACTAGTTGGGTCAAAGAGTTGACTTAACGAAATCGAGATAACCAAAGTCCTATGTCCTATATTGTCACGATATAGGCAGGCATCCTCTGACCGAAGACAGATGTGTTACTCTATGTCTGAGTATGTACATTGGTCAGACCAATAGGTTGATGACCTAATCAAGGTCTATAGACATGCGTGTTGTGTGCATATAAGGGCATATGAGTAATACGATCTCTTAAAGGGATCATACAGGTTCATTATTGAACCAGAAGACATGAGCTCACTCATGAGATATTGGGAAGAATCAAATTCGGTGCACGGTCATCTTGCTTTGGAAGCTTGACTGAATTTGTAGGTTTCATATAAACTTATGGAAAGTATATGATCAACACCTGGATATGATATATGTTTTTTGGAAATTATATGATTGATACCAACTCCCAATAGTCAAATGAGAAACTTAGTGATAAAACCCTGAAGGAGACAGTTTAAAAGAGATCTAAAAATTTCTGGTTTAATAAGGGTCTTCCAGTATGCAGGATGTACAGGTATTAGGAATTTACCAGAGGGTGATGTGATCATAAATGATTGTATAACCATGATGCTTCCATTCTGAGGGAGTGATGAAACAGGTCTGGATTTTAGTGACTCCTCTCATGGAAGTAATCTGATCTTAGTTCAAATATTGTACATTGATCTGAATGTGATTCAGATGTAATGAGAAGATTAATTTGCGGTCTTGATTTAATCAAGCATCTACGGGAGGTTCGCAAGATCTGGATTTGAGATGTGATCTCAATATCCAAGTCACTATACGTGGAGCAATATAATTGTCATGTCCTTATCTCCAAGTATCTACAGAGAAAGCTTATTATCCTTGAAAGAGTTCATGAATAATCTCATTGTTGATATATGTAACCGAGCATTGAGAAAATGGATAATTAAATGTGATTTAATTATCATGAATAATATGAATTTGATTCATATTATAAGGAGAGTTATCTGAGATAATTAAATATGATTTAATTATCAAAGATGTGAATAATGTGAATGTCATTCATGTTATTTGCGCACATGAGAATTGAGATCCAAGATGATTAAATGTGATTTAATAATCATGGATAAGAATAATGTGGATAGCACTATCCATATTATTCAGGTATATTATAAATGTGATTTATAATATATTATAGAGAGCATATTTTGATTTATATTTGTTTATTAATTGTTAATATGAATTGTATTCACATTGAAGGATTAATTAAAAATATAACTAATTTTTATTTTGGGTTGTGAATGAGATTCACATAATTTCAATAGCTTGATTGAAGTTTTTCACAAGATAATTGTGAATTATTTTTGTGAAAAATATTTACAACAAGTATTGTTGTAAGTTAAAGAGATCTAATGAGATAATGAGATATCATGGTAATTAGAGGTGATAGACTCTTTCCACTCAAGAAGAGTGGACGGCTACAACTCTCCATGTGGAGAAGAGTAGTCGTCCCCCCTCTTTTAGGGAAAGAGGTTAATCTCCTCATTATCTCTTCTCTAGTCAAAGTGATTTAAATTTGAATTAATTATGATGATTTATCAATATAAATTAATTCAAATTAAATCAATTGTTGTTGTGTTTTTTTACAACAACATCTTAGCCATTGAAAGAAACACAAATCAATCTCATCCATTGATTGTGTGTTGTCCATGGATTGAGATCCATGGACTCACAAAACCTTATATAAGAAGAGGCACCCCGTGCTCTTCGTGTGACACGTTTACAATGAAAACTAATGTTCTCTCCCTTTCTCTCTCTACACGCTAAGACTCTCTTCCTCTCTCTCTCTTGTGGCCATCCATCATGGAGCCTTAGAGAGAGTCGCCATCGCTGCAGCATCGTCGTTATTGTCGGAGTATTTTTTTTCATGGATCTCCATCTCCTTCGGTGCGCCTCGCTCGTGAAGAAGATGTCGGATCTCGTGTGACGAGATCAGGAGATTCTTTGCTTGGATCATCTACTTGGATTGCGAGAAGGACACGTCTCATCAACGTGCTCGCAAGCGTCTCCTCCGTCGGATCGGACTTGAGACAGGAGGTCTCTTAGTTTGGAGACTTGATCGCAACCATGCTTCAAGAGGTAAACCGTATACCTATTGTGGTTTAGATGAAATGATCCGAGAAAGGTTCTTGGACCATGTGGTTTCATCAAATTTTTTTTTTAAATTATGTTGCATCGAGCAGCTAGTGTGACTAGTCGCTCCTGATCAGGTGGTGAATTGGGGGTTTGTATTGTGTTTGTTTGGTAGTGTAAAGATCCTTCAACACCCTTCGTGCCTTTTTCTCACTTTCTTCTTGTGTTGACCATCGTGTTCTTGCATCTTTCCTCTTGAAATCGAAGATGTTGGATTGGAGTGTTTCTCGTTCGGACTTTGCAAACTCATTTCACACTCCAAACCAGTCGTCTTCTATTCGGGAAGACTCACTTCCCCGGTATTCCTCTTTCTACAGGTCACCTTTCACCTCATCGATCAATCAGTTGTTCAAGATTGACGCTAATCTTAAATGACCATTTGATACTCCACCATTGTTAAGGAGTAATTTAGTGTCATGTACATTTTTAGAAATTGAGTCAGCACACTTAATGCCACTTAAGGGAAAAGGTTTCATGGTTGAGCAGAGAAAGATCAACAATACGATGTTAGCCTCCTTACATGCCATTCAGACACAGTTGACTGAATAGGCTGACATCTAGGCCAGATTGAGAGACATGGTCTTAGAGCTGAGTCAGGACAGACAAGAGAGGAGAGAGGAGGATAGAAGCCCTGGAGGAGGTGGGAATGGGGGAGATGATCCATTACTTGAGCCAGCGGCTAAGCTCACATTGAAACATGACTATAATCCAAGGGCAGGATAGACCAACTCATGGATTAGAATCCTTGCGATTCATGAGCATTTAGAGCTTAAGCCCACATTTTACCACTTCTCCCAATTTTCCATGGGCACATAAATGATGAACTATATGTGCACCTCCAATAGTTTGATCGCATTTGTGGCATTATACACTACCCGAATGTACCATTAGAGGTAGTGAAGATGACAGCCTTCCCGTTCAATTCCATGGACAAGTAACTGTATTGGATCAACCAGTTGGGAAGGGTTTCCACTACTTGGAAGAGTTGAGGTATGTGTTCTTGAACAAGTATTACCCACTTGTATGACTCAACTAAATGCGATCGTTGATTGCCAACTTCTCCCAGATGTCCCACGAGCCTATTCACAAGGCGTGTGAAAGATTCAAAGACTTGATGGAGAAGTGCCCCCATCACAAAATTCCAAAGACGAGCCTCATGCAGAATTTTTTTTGGGGGTTTGAGCATAGAAAACATGAAGTTTGTAGATGTCTCTTGTGGGGGTAGTCACTTCAACAAGGGAGAGAATGTCCTATACCATATTTTTTAGGAGATGACAGAGAGCTCTGCCGCTCTTTCTTCTCTCTATGCATTCTAGAAGCATCTCATTCCTTCTTCTTCTATAGCACCCCATAAAGTTGTCAACATGATAGGATCACATGATGTGGATAGGGTTGACAGTTCAGATCTGACTATCATTGGCAACCACCTTTCCAAAGTGGACATAATTAAGAAATAGTCCAAGGAACTTGAGAAGCTCCAAGTGATCGAACAGAGGACAAAGAGCCTGGATAAGCTGGATGAGATAACCAAGCATCTGATGCTTCTTGTTAGTATGATCATCGCATGTCAGAGTGCGAGTGTAGTAACCGACACTTCTACTTGTGAGAAGACTTCTTCCACTTCCATACAACAGAGTACCGGAGGCCATCCATAGTTTAGCATGTTTACTACGTGCAGACACATGTCCAAGTCTAGCAGCAATCACTCCAGATAGTACCGTACCAGCAGGAGGTCCCATATATTCCGA
The DNA here is from genome assembly GCA_037367405.1 of Ottelia alismoides. Taxonomy (NCBI): domain Eukaryota; kingdom Viridiplantae; phylum Streptophyta; class Magnoliopsida; order Alismatales; family Hydrocharitaceae; genus Ottelia; species Ottelia alismoides. Next base: position 303,296 of record JAZKJV010000198.1, on the reverse strand, counting down.
AGAAGCAATCTCCACCTCCACCTCTCATTCAGGAGTTGAACGGTATTTGATTCGACCGAGAGCGCAACTAGCCCCGTCCATCAGGGCAAGGCCAGTTGGGTTCCCAGCAGGGTTAGAGACCCACCCACTAGTTTCAGGGAGGTAGACAACAGCAATACCAGCACTAGTAGTTTCAGCCTCACTATCAGCCTCCGCTTCACTTCCAAAACTGGAGACATGGCCAGCAGCAGATGCAGTCTATGTATTTTCCACAGCCTTACCACCAGCAGTAGTATGCATCGTATGGACAGTATTTACACCCTCCTCCTCATTACCAGCCACAATATGGATACAACAGCCTCCTCACTACCAATCTCGGCAACAGCCTGTCATTAAGCATCCTGAGGTACCTATAGTGAATCCTGCACTTGATCAGCTAGCATTGTTAATGAAGAACATGAATGATCTAACTCAATGAATCCACAACCTTACCACCACGAAGACACTAATTCCTGTGTAGGTCGAAGTCAATCCCAACAATTTCAGACACAAAGAGCAGGTAGCCTATGATCCATCCTACCCTAAGATAGGTATGGCCCTTGATTTTACATGTTTATCTACGCCATTCATCTCAGGAGCGATAGGAGATTGAAGTCGCCTTCACAACCCTTGGGATTGGGAGATCGAGCCACTAAGAGCCTCACCTTCCACATCATCATCTTCTTTAACAACAGTGCAACAGTCTAGTGTAGCATCACCATATCTTGGAGTTTCACCACCACCACCACCCTCACCTTCTTCAGTTATAAAGAGATGCAGTTCACAATCAGCAAAGGAGCATACACCTGCCCCGAATCTCCTTCTACACCAGCAGTAGTAGCCCATCCTATTTTCAATTTATTTATTCTACCCATGTTTTGGATAACACTGTACAAACTGATTCTGGTTGTCCAACTATATATGAGAATCCTATTTCGGATAAGAGAAATGAGTAGTTGAATGTTTCTTTTGATTTTGTGCCATTTCCTTCTGTCTTGAATAAAACAAAAAAAATCCAAAAATTAAAAACAACCCTATCTAATCCTAGAGTGGTATAGATATTATAGAACATCTTTTTAGAGATGCCACACCTTAAGGCCATGGAGTACATGCCTGCAGTGAAAAAGGGAATGAAAGAACTGTGTACTCAAAAGCATCAACCCAAGGAGAACAGACGCAAGAAGACAGAGAAGCACATCTTGACCATGGCCATAGTTCATGCCATCAGCAACCTCCTGCCCAAAAAGAAAGATAAGGGAGCACCTCACATCTATTGCCACATCTTTGATTAAGAATTTGATCATACTATTGTTGATAGCACATCCTCCATCAATCTCATGACATCCTCATTACTCATTGAGTTTGGATTGGGGCCTCTTAGATCCACTATGATGATCCTTCGGTTTGTTGATAGATTGATCAGAAGGCCCAGTGGGCATATTAGAGGACGTTATTGTAACGGTGCAAGGAATGATATTCCTAGTTGAATTCGTTGCCATGGATATGGACACTTCTGCATCGTTACTCCATATCCCGATCATACTAGGCCGGTCGTTCCTTCGAATAGTCGAAGCGGTAGTTGATTATGGTACTGGAAAGATCATATTTCACTCCCGTAGTGACAAGGTGAAAATTGAGATGATCACCAATCCTAGGTCGTCACCGCCACCAACAGTAGCATATGAGAGAGAGCCAGTTAGACCAAAACCAGAGGACGGTGATTTTCTTGTTGAGTTTAGAGAGACATATCTTTTCACTGATTTCATTGATACCCAGGAATTCCTTTCTGAGGGATCCTTGGAAAGCACAATCAACATAAGTTCCCTTTTTGATCCTACTGAGTTGTTTGCTGATGGATAATTTAATTGTTTTTTAGGATCATTCTGAGACATTGGAGGTACATATTGAGATTCATGAGATACATTCCTTTTCTAAGATTACTGATGAGAGACCTCCTACTGAGATTTCTGAGATTGTTGTTGAGGATTCTGAACAACATGATGAGCCTTTCCTTTCCGTAGATATCATTTGTTGTAGATCTTTCTGAGAGTTTTCTTGTTGAGCCGATAGTAGCCATGGTCAACAGTTCACATAGTACAGATCATATACCATCTACTAGTGCAGTTGTAGAGGTTGTCACAGAGCCGATTCAGACCCCACCCGAGCTGAAGGTTTTACCATCTACGTCGAAGTATGCCTTCCTTACGGTCCCCCCCCCCAAAGGTTTTCGGTCATCCTCAGCTCATAATTGACCAAAGAACAAGAGTCTCACATGCTAGAGGTTCTTGAGAGAAACTCCACGACCATTGGAAGGAATATTTCAGATTCATGTGGTATTAGTCCAGCTTTGTGCTCGCATCATATCTACTAAGAGGACCGCAACAAACCCTCCTGTGAGTGTCAAAGACGTCTCAATCCAAACCTCCGGGATGTTGTCATGAAAGCAATCAGGAAATGATGTGATAATTGCTTTATTTATCCATTTTTGGTTTCCAAGTGGGTCAGTCCTTTACATGTGGTCTCGGAGAAATCCGATATTACTATCGTGAAGAATAACCATGGTGAGGAGATTCTGACCCATGTACCCACTTCATGGTGTGTCTTTGTAGATTACCGGCACCTTAAAGTAGCTACCAAGAAAGATAACTTTCCACTGTTCTTTATTGATCAAATTATTGACAGGTTGGTATGTAAAGAGTTCTTTTATTTCTTGGATGGGTACTCGGGGTATAACCTGGTTGCCATCACTCTTGAGGATCAGGAGAAAACTACTTTCATTTGTCTGTTTGGCACCTATGCCTTTATACGAATGCCCTTTATATTGTGTGACGCACCCACTACATTCCAAAGGTGTATGTTGGTTGTTTTTACCAATATGGTGGGTAGTTTTCTGGAGGTCTTCATGGATGATTTCTCAGTCTACGGTGATAGTTTTGACACATGTCTTTCTCAACGTTTTTGTGAGGTAAACCTAGTGCTCTCGTGGGAGAAGAGTCACTTTATGGTGAATAATAGGATTGTATTGGGCCACATCATCTCCAATCATGGTATGGATGTTGACCCGGCTAAGATTGATGTGATCTCCAAGCTAGAGCCACCACAAAATTTGAGGTAGTTGAGGTCGTTTATAGGACACGTTGGATTCTATAGGTGGTTCATTAAGGACTTCAGCAAGATCGCTAGACTTTTGACTGAGCTTCTGTGCAAGGAGAATGAGTTTGTTGTAGATGAGAAAGTCCTCCTTGCATTTCACGAGATGAAAGAAATGGTTACTAGTGCTCCTATTCCAGAGCCACCTGATTGGTATCTCCCCTTTGAGATCATGATGGACGCATCAGATATTGTAGTTGGAGCTGTGTTAGGGCAGAGAAGGGATGGGATACCATTTTCTATACACTATGCTAGCAAGACTCTGGATGAGGCACAACAGAATTACATAGCCACAGAGAAGAAGATGTTAGTAATTGTGTTTGTGTTAGAGAAGTTCAGATCCTACCTCCTTGGTTCACACGTAATTGTATACATGGATCACACTGGCATATGATACCAAACAATCGATGGTGATGGTGCCCTCTGTCTTGATGGTTGCGATTCAAATTCTCATGATCAATACTTATTAACGGAAATCTAGTCGATTTAATATTAATTATCAACAACAGACTATGATAATTGTATCATATTAACTTAATCATATTAATCAATATTAATCAGATTTAACCAACAAACAATGCTTGCTTGATATATTTTATTATATAATATATGGTTTGACTAGTATGTCTTATTCCAACTTTAATAGTTAGAGTATGCATTGAATTACTCATGCTATCCTTCCTAGTACACAAATCTGGCTAGACGCACAGATATGCTGAGAGGGAGCACTTCCTTGCATTGCAAGGCGCAAAATAGTTAACCAAGTCAACATCCCAGTCAAGATACATTTTTCGTTCCAATTTTATTTGGGACAATTGGATCAATTTATAGTTGTGGTTTTATCAATCTTTCAACCTTACATTATACCACATAACAAACTTTTCATAGAAAATTCAAATTAAAACCATTTTAACTTCCACAAATTTCCAATATATCAAGCAACTTTTGCATCCAAATTATCTAGTTACAACAATTGAAGTTGAAATTCGGTCTTATCATAAAAATGTCGTCCAAAAAAAATTTTGGAATTCAAATATTTATATAAATAGTTAATTTAATATTTAATCAGGGTATATCACACAATTCTAGGAGTAATTTTGAATAACAAACATAATAAAAAATCAATAAGATGACCTTATCATCCCCCAACCCAAACCAACTAGATATCCAATATTTTGAGATATCAAAATCGGAATTGCATGAAATAAAATGTAGTTTGACCATTTAATTTAGGCATTTTTACCTCACGAACCCTAGAATCAATGTAAATTACCTTCTCAATCTTGTAAACATCGTTATTATCCTCTTGACCTCGTAAAGTTGTTAACTCTTACACTACTGACTCTATGATTAATAGACATCCATTTGTCCATCAAAGGTGGATGGAACACATCAAAAATAGGACCATTTTACCTTTTCATTTTTCTGTATAATTTATCATTCATATCCATTATCTTCCTCCTCCACTTCCCCCCCCCCTCTTTCCTAACACCTCCACCTGCATCACCCCTCCCCAGCACCTCCGGCCACAGCTCCCCGGCACTACCCCTCTTCTGAGCACCTCCTCTCGCAACTTCCTAGGTCACCCTTCCTTCCAGCACCTCCATCTACACTGTTCTGAATTGTCATCCCTCAGCATGTACCTCCCCACGCCACCCCGACCTCCCAATCCTCCGCTCGCGTCGCACCGGCCTTCCAGCACCTCTGTTGATGCAAACTTGACCTCCCAGCCCTCCCATGTTCCATTCCTGAGTCTTGTTCGACCATTGATTTGGAGAAAGAAGAAGAAGAGGGCTAGAATGGATGGTTAAGAAGCAAAGAAGTTGTACTATATTTATTTAATAGCCTCAAATATTCAATCAATTGGTTCAAGAAATCATCCCAAAAAATGAGAAAATCATTTACATAATCAAAAGAATTTGTTATCCATGAATATAGAATATTTTTGATGATTTGGTGAACGGATGGAGATGAGGTGAAGAGAGAGAAAATAAATAGGAGGAGAAAGAAGAAGAAGAAGAAGAAGAAGAAGAATGGAGGTATAAGAAGAGGAAGAAAGAGATGAGGAGGTAGAAGATCCACCATCTACCTCTCCTCTGGTTTGACTAACCCATGGTATTGACTCGAGTAAAGTAAAATTGATGGTTGGATTCGTGGTGCAAGACAGGGCAACTTTCCATGGTCGAGGGATAATAACGATGTTTAGAAGGTCAAGAAGGTAATTTTCAAAGATTCTAGGGTTTGCAGGGTACAAGTTCCTTTGATTTATGGTCTTCATTTAGTGCTTTCAACATGTTTCATGGGAAATATTCAGTAACTTTAAAACTATAATTTTCAATTTTGATATTCATGCAAAAAACAAAACTATGAACATTTTTCGTATCTAAATCTTCGCCTCATCATCATCAACTATTGGCACGACCTTTGGGATTATATTTAGACATTCTAAACATGATTTAAAGTATAAAAATATGTTCATAATATGGGCATACAATAGCAGCATCAAAAGGTAATTATTTAATTTGGAATCTTACAAATGCAAAAATAAGGCACATGTGCAATCTGATATCCATAGTTCTGATTACATATAGGGTCCTCTGACCAAGACTCTAATACCACTTGAAGGAAGATTGGTAGACCTAAAGCTTCATGGAAGTGTGAAGATCGAATCATATCCAATCGAAATGAACTCGGCATATTAGTCAGTACATCAGTAGAATTTTAAAAAACATTAGATGAAACCACATGGATCGGGAATCACTGTCAATAGGTAGCTTCAAGTCCACAGGATATTATAACATACCTTGATTGATGAAACATAATCCTTGACTCTCTAAGTGAAGAGAATCCTGTCTCAAGTTCGATGGAGACAACACTTACATGCATGAAAATGAATCATGTGATGCCCACAATCCAACGAGATAAACTAAATCTCTTTCTTACTGATTTCATCAAAAAATGCTATTTCTTCCCAGAGCACAAGGCAACAAAGATGAAGATCCTCCACGTGAAATCGATTGAACTAATTAGTAGCTCCACGACATGAATGGCCACAGAGAGGGGATGTCCTAGTGGTATGTTGGGAACAACCCTTATAGGGGGATGCCTACGGGGTAGGAGAAGGGAATGGTGTGTAGGGATAAATAGAGAGAGAATTGATAATATTCAAATGTAATGAGGAAGGCATGGGTTGCCTCTCCTTTTATTCTTTTTCAAACTATTAGGATGAACTCCTAGTTTTTAATTGATTGCCAAGATTAATTGGGGTCCTCAACTATTTTTAGGATTAAAATTTGATAAAACATTATCAAGTTATTATCTAGTTAATCAAAAACATTATCAAGTTATTTTCTAGTTAATCTCTCAATGAAATCACTAATCAGTAAATAATAATAAAGAAAAAGAGAGGATAATCGTCAATATGGTGGGTGTGTTTGCCATGGTAGAGCCCACTATGGACATCTCCTTATAATTGGATTATCTCCTTATTTTTCCTTTTTATTTTGATTGTAGTCTCTTAACAACCAAGTCATTATTCATTAGTTAGTTTGAAAATATATTTATCATGTAATAATTCTAAATTATTCGTGATAATACAATTTATCCATCAATAAATAAGAATCATATTCATATGTTCAAAACAAAATGTATATCATACTTACATCTATTATTTATATTGTGAATCCAATTCACATTAATTTTAAATTTGTAAATCATATTCACAAATAAGTCTCATTAGGATAGTAAATCTTATTCACATATCTATGATTATTGTGGATAGCACTATCCACATTAATCTTTTCCTGGATAATTAAATTCAATTTAAGTATCTTAGATTTCTCTTTGCACATTTTCAGAAACAATGTGAATCGTATCCACATTATTCTTGGATTACTGTGGATAACTCTCTATAGTATAATGTTCTTCAGGATAACTACATCCAATTTAATAATTAAAAATTTCTATTTTCTACTTAACATTGTGATTTGTCTCTTTTGGAACAATCTTTGAACTTTTTCAAGGATAGTGTGCCTTCTCCATGGATACTTGCAGATAAGGATAGGACAATTGTATAATGCCATGTATTGTTGATGAATAGCTAATCAATCACCTTTATTCTCCAATTTTTGCTTTAAATCCCTAGTAAAATACATGTAAATACCATTAAATTGTGTGAATTAATATCTAACATTGATATGTAATTAGCATGTAATTATATGTATTTAAACCAATAATAAAAGAATAAAGTGACGAAAAAATATAGGTACCAAAGATATTGACTGGCCCTAGACCTTGAAATCAAGTCAAATATTGACTAGGTCGACCAGGAATAAAGTAGGGGGAGATAAGGGCCAAATACTTTACAAAACCATAATTCTTATGTACAATAATATTGAACAAATAGCCATTCTTGCACTACACTTGTACACACCTCAAATAATAAAATATTCAACATGAAACTTATAATAATATATAGAAAGTTAGAAAAATATTTGCCAAAATAAAACATGCACAATGTACATGGTACATTCAGATGAAAAAGTCGCAAATAAAACTTCATTGATCAATATCTCCTCCATATGAATTCAAAATTCATAAAACTCACATCCATTGTATTACATATAAAATTGTCTATCAAATGAAGGTGGTTTTTTTTAATTTGGAGACAATATACAAAAGCTGACGAATTTGGGGTACTATGGTTCTTGTACCTCTATATTTTAAGCCATTATATTTTACTTTTCACATTTTTTTAACTTATTTACATTGCTTATTAATTGTACATACTATTTAACACGCATATATATAATATAAATAAAATTAAAAGAATTCAAAATTACCCAAAATAGTTAATGAACACTAAATACATAGGTATAAGGTACTTATATTGTAATTATACATAACTATTTATATACATATATCACACAATAAAAATCCCATAAAATTGTAAATATGTATTTAATAATGTTATAAATATATAATATGTAAATATAATCTTATGTATATAAAATACAAAATAAAAATATAATGCATTGAATATATGTATATATATATCTATAGATTTATGTAAATATTAACACTAATAAACAATGTTGTAAAAATAAATATCAACATAAAATAGTTTGAGTAATAATAAACATTTTTTGTGCTCAAACATTTTATTTGAGCATAAAAAATGGTTTATTGTAAATTATAAAATTTCCATTTAAAGTGAAGTTTTATCTTGTAGTAGCCTGCATGGGCCAATCAGAGAGCAAGGAGGGCTGACCGGATCCTTCGTGCTTCTGTCCTTCTGACTAGTCTGATGCTTGCCTTCTCCTATTTTCTCATGTATAACCGAACAATGTTTGACCTTGACTTCCTCATGAATATTGTGCCTCTGACATATGTGATTCACGCTGACTTGTCACATCTCTCTTACAACTATCGATTGAGGTGCAACATTAGGCCAAACGGCCTTTGTCCTTCGCCCAGTATATAGTATCATCTCAGGGCATTGAACTCAAGGAGCTCAATCCTCTCTATGTAACCACAATCCTAACTACGAGTGAATGTTCTAGTGATAGTAGATACACCCTCCAGTTGTTAGCGAGGGAGAAAGAGGCCGATTACAGTCTCCCGTGTTAGAGAAAGCTTCTCCAACAGTGGTATTGCTTCCTAGGTACACACCATGGTTGAGGCATAGATAGTCGTAGATTTAGATGCCATTTTCATTCCTTGGCTTAGTTTAAAGTATTATTTCCAGGTTTAGTCAATAATCTATTGTTATTTCCTATTATTTGGTTTGTTGGAGCACTAGGCTCTAGCCATCATTTCATCGTGTTACACATTATCTCTGACTTGTTTGATCAACCCATCACTTTTCTCACCACGTTTTCCATCAGATCCATTACTTTGCTCCCACCCGATCTTGTAAAGATCGGTGAATCGCCTCCATTCCAGCACCCATTGCCGAAAGTCCATTCCAACTCAACCTTTTATGTTTTTTCCCATTTTTGTGGGTCGAGAGAGATCCTCTCGAGCCCAGGAGTTTTTTGAGCATGTGTAAGAATTTGAAGGCTCCATCTAGAGTGAATCAAGGAACCTGCAAGCTTCTCTAGATTTTTGGAGAAACCTTGACTTCCAAGCCTCTTCCAGCAAGGCATGGACCTTCCAATAGACTCTATCGATACATACGACTTCCAGGCAGCTGTTGAGTTTCTCACCAAGCTGATTCATCATTGGAGAACGGAGAAACATCGGAACGAAGGTTGGGGAAGGAGTTGTTCTTCCCCATTCTTTGTGACCATCCCAGGACTGTCAGATTAGCCTCAGCCTCAAGTTCTAATCGCAGTCGTAGGATCAGAGCGAAATGTTGTTCATTGTGGGATGCCCGATTACTTAAGTGAATACATGTGGAGCACCAAGAGCCATCTGATCATGCGTCTTAGTGGGTATTTTGCAATGTACCCCCTCCATTTTTTCTTATTTCTATTTAATATTTAAATACTCATTTAACTCATTGTTTTTGTAATATTTGCACTTGGACCCTTTCCCATTATTTTATATGCATTTTAGTCCCAATGCCAGGTCACCTCACATGGCTCTCCATGTGAGGTGATTGGAATTTTTTTCTTGGACCTATTATGAAAAGCTTAGAGTTTTTTATTTATTGTACATGAGTCCCTGCCAAGTGTGTGCATAGCGCGTGTATTTGGAAATCTCACATCTTTGGTCCTGGGATTTAATGTGATGTTCTAAAATGCATGAATAGTTTATTTTAATTGCAATCAGGTTGTTCCTAGTTGTATAATTTTTATTCCTTGTATTTTTCGTGTATTAAATCTTTCTTTTGAGCCAAAAATTATAGGAAATTTTGATTAAGTGCCTGGAACCATGTTACATCGCATATATTTTTCGCAAGGTATTAGAAATTATTTTCCTATTTATTAAAAATAAAAACATGTCATTTTTTCGTGTTTAGCTATTTAAAATCCATAAAAATTCTAATAATTGTCTAAAATTTTAAAAAAATATATTTATGTTTTAACTCATATCCAAAAATACCATAAAAATACAAAATAGAAACCTTAAAAACTACAAAACCCTAAAACTTTATAAAAATTTGCAAAAATTCTAGAAAAATCCAAAATTTATTTTTTCTATCTCTGAATTTTCCTTGTGGTACATAGTATACAATAAAATTAGTTTAGGTTGTGTTTTACTGATATCTATTTTTAAAACCTTAATCAAGTTTCTAAATTTAAAATAGCCACTATTTTGTGTATTTTAAACTTTAAAAATCATGAGAATTGGAAAATTTCCACAAAAATTACCAAAATAGAGAAAAAAATATAAAAACACAAAAACATTTTGTTTCCTATACTTTGACTTTATTTTAACATATGAAAAAATCTGAAAAAATATATTATCTATATATTCTATATCTTATATTTATAATCTATATTATATTATTATTTATTTTATTTTCGAAAATTAAAAATTAAAAATTACAAAATTAAACATTAAAAAATATGTAAAACATTAAAAACCTTAAAATTTTGAATATTATGAAAAATTTACAAAATATAAAAAGCAGAAAAAGAAATAAAATAAGAAAACTAAAATCCAAAAATATCTATTAATTAGAAATAACTAATAATTGATTCATTTATCCTTATTTGGCTCCCTTGAGTTCGACACAACCATACTTACACATATACGTTTATTGTAGAGTTATGATAAATTTTGACTCAAACATGCATTGTTTTACATATATTATGGGTTGGTTGTTACTGAGTCATTGATTGGTCATGCAACGATTGCTTGGTTAGCTTGTTACCCATAGCAGACTTCTCTTTCGGTTCATCAATAGTGACTTGGATAATAAGATCCAACCTTATATCCATATCTAGAAGACATCTCAGTGTTGTCTGATCATATCAGTCAGGGTACCCAATCTTCTCATTGTATTTGAATCTAATTCAAATCAATGTATAATCTTTGAACTAAGATTCGATAGCCAGTCTACTAAGAGGAGTCACTAAAATCTATTCCTATGAAGAGGACCAACATTAAGAGGTTGGTCGGGTGTCAACCTTTTGGACTAAGGATTGTCATCTCCTTCCCATGCTGGAGATTCTCTCTTGAAAGTTACTTGATGGTGCGGTTGAGTCCTCACTCTAACCCTTTATATATTCAACTCTAGACTAGCCGCTATGATCCAACCATCATATCAACATATTATGATATCAAATTGACCAAGGTACATAACCCTATTTGTACTAAGGAAACTAATAAATGCATGCATATAGATAAATTATAATCTCAGAAAGGGAGTGAAAATCAATAGCTTTTATTGATACTTTATTAAGATAACACTTAATATAGAAATGGTTTGCTTAGGGCTCGCATCTAACAGCAACCACTTGACTCTACGATTTTTGGTCTTTCTTCACAATAACAAGGAGTTGGCCAGAGACACTAAATGTATATTGGTTCATGTTCTCTTTTCGCTCATTCTCTTAGGTGTCAAATGGCCTTCCATAAATCTTCAGAGTTCAGTCATGTAGTCTATGGCATTTATTAATGGGATCAAAAATTAGACTTATGCAATAAGCTTCCATTTGGGTAAGGTCCATCTTTTTTATGTTTTCTATTTTTCAAAATTTTAGGTATTTTTGGGAGATGCAGGGTTGGTGGCTTGGGCAAACATATCTTGGACTAAGGTGGCGGGCATAAACATGGTTGGTGTTTTGCATATTTTTATGATTGCATGTTTTTGATAGCTTGCAGACTTTCAAACATGGAGACTCCAATTTTACTCTCCTCTTTCATTCAATGAGTGGTGATTCCCATTGTTGCAGCACTTCTCCTATGTTAACTACAAGTGCATCAATTATCATGGATAGTTCGGAGGTATCTTCTTCAATAAGGCTTTCATGGTACATCGTGGGATTCCATGGTCTATTACATCTATTTGTTGAATATTACTTTATACATAGTGAAACTTCAGCATGTAGTCTCAGGTTGAGTATGAGTCATTCATGTAAATTTCTTGGCTCTCAGCAGTCAGACACTCACAAATGAAGTATCTTGGGAATTGGCGAGCCTAGAGTCATCGTATGTTCTATCCCATGGTGGAGGGTAATGGGTGAAAGAGGGTGGAACTAGTGTAAAGGAGAGACAAATCGAGGTTCCAACCTTGTAGGCAAGAGAAATTGAACCTTCCTCAAAAGAGAGTTGTCCGAGGTAGGTTGGGGATACATTGAGGAAAAAGGAATCGAAGACGGTTAGTATATAGTTGATGGAGCACGACTTGCAAAATACCTATATGGAAACCGATATGTTGGTATATTTGAAAAGGATGTGGAAACAGAAGCGAATCAAGGCTAAAATTATACAACCACATTAAATAAATTCACATAAAATAATACACGAAGTAATATGCCAAATTCACTAAGTCAACATGGTGAAGGCCGCAAAGGTCCAACTGACTATCTATTCAATTTCAAGTACTGAAATCTTCGGGGAATTATTTTAGAAAGGCAAACAGATTGAGTCTCCTAGGATGTTTAGTGAGCAAGTATGTCACCTACCAATTTGGGTACTATCTTCCTAGGTTGTCAACTATTATCCCACTTAGGGGAATATGAAGCCTAAGGATATTTCAGTGACTCAAAACCAAAAAATATTGTAAGTTCGGAGGCAAGTTCGTGCAGCTTCTAGGATCAAAGAGTCGAAATCCAAGCGAAGGATACAAGTCAAAGGATTTGGTCTCTAAACCTTTGGCTATGTCCTTACTTTATATGGATGGTACTTGTGAAAAATCTCAGGGTTTCTCTCCCGTAAACAATGATTTTTACTTTTATTATAATTTTATTCGATCACCTTGTTAGTAATCCCCTTATTTTAGAATTAAGTTATAACTTGATGTGAGTGAGAATCAAAGTACATCTAGACGGGGATTCCAATTTCCTTTTCTTTAAATCCTAAGTGAGAGAAAAATCGAGGGAGAATACAAAATTCGTGCAGTGGAAAATGCAACGATGTATGAAAAGTCAAAAATACTTACAATGTTTCCTTGCAATATCCTAGGGATGCAAAACATAATTGAACTTTCTCTAAACAAATATGCATGCACGAGAAAATGCACCTACAACATAAATTTTCTATTAGCAGATGATAAAATGGATTATTAAGTCGATCTAGTGTTTCTTTAACTATCAAGTGTGATCTAGTCCTACGAGCATAAACAGATAAGCCTAGTAGTTATAACAGTTGTTGTGCAATCATAAGACTACATCAACCACATAAATGAGCCTTCACCCTACTGGGATCAAAAAATGTTGTCTCCAGATCTGAATACACATACAAGATTCCAAATGGGAACTACCATAAAGATAGTTTTAACAAAAATAAATATGCAAAAAATGAAGACGTAGACTTAAGACATGCTCTCTTTAGACTAAAAAAATCAAAATTGTCTCATCGGCCCTCCTTAAAAGGATCAATCCTCACAATCTCCTACCTTCATTGCTCTCGAGATGCGCTGGATCCTGAAGTTGTTGCTCGAGTTCACTAGTTCCCTCGCACAAGAAGAAATAAAATCATTCAGAGAGAGTTACACAAAATTTTAAAAAATGATAAAAGAACAAATGCTGAGAAATAACACGCAACAAAAATAATACAAAAGAAACTCAGTAATCAAATTACCCGATACGTGAAAGCCTACTCAATAAGTTGTCTAAATTAATCATCAACCAAATGCCTCCCCAGCATTGGTGTTATTTAACGTTATTAGTTTCTACCTCTTTAATAAATGTAATTTTATTATAGCATGAGACAGATAGAACTGATAAATCAAAACCACACAAAAATCAGAGATTAATCTATGTGATAATTATTTTGTGTATTTGGGCAAGTCACAAGGTCAACCTTATTGAGACTGAAATGTTGGCTTATTTTCACTTCATACAAAACTAATGATTAGGCTTTCCAAATGGTTTTTTTATTTAAAATTTTTTATTTTATTTTTTGAAAATAAATTGAGAAAAAAATATCAAAGAATATATTTTTTTCCTTAATGATTAATGCATGAAGAATGTAAACTTTTTTTTGAACTTTTTGATGTAGGATTGAATGTGTGGTGATGAATAATTTTGATCTTTTCTGATTTGATGGATGAAAATGCAACATTTTATGAAATAAAAAATGTGATCTGCAAATAATGATGAAATTATATTGTTGGATTAGATTTTTTGTAGAATTTTTAGATGAACGATGGATGAATTAAAAATACAAGAGTGAAAATTTTTGCATTGATGTTTTTAAATTTTAAAATCAAGCAATCATCTCAAAAATTCTTCAAAAATTGAAGTCGGTATATCAAATCAAGATGCAGGCAGAGATATTTTTATTTTCATAGTATATTACAATATGATCCAACTAAAATCAATGATGGATATGAAGGATATGAGAAAATCTTTAAGCACATCATGGAAGTGTGGAGATTGCATCTTATGCGATCGGAAGAGACTAGTCGCACTAGTTTCTCGGGGCAGTGGAATTTTAAAAATTTAAATCGATGAAACCACAAAATCCAAGAACACTTCTCGGAAGAACACTTCTCGGATCATTTCATCAAAACCACAAATAAGTACTAGGCTTACCTATTGAAGCGTGATTGCAATCGAGTCTCTAAACAAAGAGACCTCCTGTCTCAAGTCCAATCCAACGGAGGAGATGCTTGCGAGTGTGTTGATGAAACGTGTGCTCCTCGCAATCCATGTTGATGATACTAGCGGGGAATCTCTTGATCTCGTCTAACGATATCATACATCTTCTTTACGAGCGAGGTGCATCGAAGGAGACGGAGATCCATGAGCGGTCGAAGCGGCAGTGCAACGACATGGCGACGACTACGACCCTTTCTAGGGTTTGGAGAGGATGGCCACTCTAGAATGAGAGAGAGGCTTGGCATGTAGATAGAGATGGAGAGAGCATATTATATTTATATATCATCTTGAAGAGCTAGAATTGCCTCTTCTTATCTAATATTTTTGGAGTCGATGAATCGCAATCCATGGATAACAAAATTTCAATGGTTCACATTGATTTGTGTTTCTTTCAATTGCCATGATTTTATTATCAAAACACGGAAATAATTAATTAATTAAATTAAATATATTTAATAATAAGCAATATAAAATAAATTTCATTAAATCAATCTTCCTTGGAGAAATAGGAAGGAGGCAAGCCTCCTTCCATTAGGAGAGTGGACGACCACCAATTTCCATAAGGATTTGTGGTCGCCCACCCTCTCCGTATGGAAGGGTGGCTTCCTCTTTCCTTTTTCATGGTATTTTGAGCCCCATGAATATCTCCAAAATTTTACAACAATATTTGTGGTAAATAATTCCACAAAAATAATTCATAATTATTTTGTGAACATTGCAATCATGCCATGAAAAAATGGTAAAATGTAAATTCCATTTTTAATAACTTGTCCAATATGAATCCAATTCATATCAACATTTAAATCGTAAATGTTATTTACAAATAGCTCTCTCTTATATATTATAAATCAATTTACAATATATATGGTTAATGTGGATAGTGTTATCCACATTATTCACAACCATTATAATTAAATCATATTTAGTTATTTTATATCTCTATTCTCATATTCCCAAATAATATGAATCACATTCACCTTATTCACATCTTTGATAATTAAATCACATTTAGTTATCTTAGATAACTCTCCTTATATGACCAAATAATATGAATCAAATTCATATAATTCATGATAATTAAATCATATTTAATTATCAATTTTCCTCAATGCTCGAATGCATTATTAACAATGAAATTATCCTTGAACTCTTTCAAGGATAATGTGATTTCTCCACGGATACATAGAGATAAGAACAGGGCGATTGTAAGTTTCAGGTACAGTGACTTGGATGTTGAGATCATATCTCAAATCTAAATCTCAAGGACCTCCCATAGATGTTTAATTAAATCAAAGCCGTAGATCTAATCTTCTCATTGTGTCTGAATCATATTCAGATCAATGTCCAACATTTGAATTAAGATCAGATCACTTCTCTATGAGAGGAGTCACCAAAATCCAGACATGTTTTGACACTCCCTCGGAATCGATGTGTAATGGTTATACAATCGTTTATGATCGCATCACCCTCAGGTATTCCTAATACATTGATGAACCAAATTTCCGAGCAACTAAGGTAGATGAAATAAAACTAAGGTCTTTGCGACCTCAGTCGCTCGAGAAATCCGGATCAACAAGAAAATATGAGATCAGACCACTAAAATAAGATGAAAAATCAAAGAAACTCAATAGTGGCCCTAGCTATTAGATTAGCCTCGTATAGCGACCAGGGTCGAACTCAGGGAGCACGTAATGGCCTCACGGCCTACGAAGTAGTCTAAAATAAAAGTAAATAAAAGAAAACTATTTTTGGTGGGTTTTTAATATTTTTTATATTTTTTTTATATTTTTTTGGATTTTTAAATAATAAAGAAAATAGGAAAACAAGAGAAACAAGCAACTTCACATAATTATTTAATCACTCAAAATTAATCCAAAAATTCAAACAAAATTATTTTTAAATTTTTTTATTTTTTATGTTTTTGATTAATTTTTGGTATTTTTCTGATTTTTAGGGAATTTTATAAAAATGAAAGAAGACTGAAAACCAAAGACACTGTCCTATCAAGCTTGGAGGGCCAAAATAAAATATATAATGGCCCTATCAAAGCCTGGAGGTAATTTTCATGAAAAAAAGAAGTAAAAAGGAAAATTCAGAGACTGAGTTTATTATTTTTGGAGTTTTTAATGATTTATTAAAATTTTTATGAGTTTTTAGGGCTTTTTCAATTTTTATATTTTTTATAAATCCAAAAAATGACCAAACTTGGTCAGAAAATCAAAATCCCTAAAATAGACCTAATCTAATTTTTTAAGAATTTTTAGAGATGTTTTAATATTTTTTGTGAATTTTATATCTGGACAGTAAGGAAAATGGGTGTTTTTGAATTTTTAAAAATAACAAAAAGAGTCAAAAATGTCTCCAAAAATCAGAGAAAATTTTACACAGTGGCAGGAGCCACGTGTCCAATTTTCATCAAATTTGGAGTAATTTTGTTGTTTTATTAAAATCAAACAATAAGGCACAGTGCACAGGGACCCAAATGCAAGGAAAATATAGTCCTGGGGCCAATAGATAACACAGCAGAGAAGATTAGGACCAAATTTGCAAAAAGCCCAATAAAACACGTGCGGCACACGTGACCCAGGCCTGGAAGGACTAAAATGTCATTCTTATTTTAAAAGATTCAAACATTAACACTCCAGAACCGCAGGGTATAAAATGCAAAATCACCACTAAAGCACGTATCGAAGCACGTGGACACTACAGGCAGGGACTAATTTGCAAATATCCAAAACTATAGGGTCCTCGATGCAATATTTACAAAAATAAAAGAACGTGACAAAATATTTACAAAACTAAAAAGTAACACCTAAAAAGTAAAGGGCCTACAGGAAATTTACCCTTTTATTAATTCGAGGGCTGAGATGGCACCACATAGCCGATCGAATGGCTAGGAACAACGACGCCTCAACGAAGGGCTGCGGCTCGGATCTGACGGTCGAGAGCTAGCCACATGGAAGATCAACGGCTGCTGGCAAAGGCTAACCCTCACTGATCTGAGGGTCCCGATCCACCCTCTGATGATCGGACGGTGGTGGCTGCTCCTCAAGTGGATGGCTGTGATATAATCTGGAGCTGGAGGGCTGGATCGACGGTCGGCGAGGATGCTCCAAGAACTCATCGCCGGCGAGTTTCGCCGGACTCGTGTGTGTGCTGGAGATCTCCTCGGAGGCTGCTGGGATGCTGAGAAGACTTGCCTTGGTGGTCCGCAGCCGATGGCCTGCTCCGATGATGGCGGGGAGCTCTGGAGAGCTCCGGCAATGGTGAAGACCTGGAGCACCTGTGCTCTGAAGTTCCGACCTCCAAATGAGGTCGATCTGTCCTAATACCTGCACAGGAAGAAAGAGGGGTCGAGGGCAAACTGCCTCGACCCGTTAGCGCACGTGAACGGTGAAAGATGCGGCGGTATGGAGGTCCTTCGGTGAGCGACGGAGGAGGAGGACCGAAGTCCCTGCTCCGGGGTGAGTCAGGGTTGGGTGGCTGAATGAAGAAGGTGTAGAGAAGGCTCGTGAAGGTGGTGGCGTGTTCGGATGGGCAGATGGGTGAACGGAGATGGCGAATTTGGTCGGCGAAGGCGACGGAGGAAATTGGGCGAAATCCTAAATTAAGCGAAACTAGAAGCTAAACTACTTACCTGGCGGAGGAGGTCGACTGTGCTAGAGCTCGGGGAGCTCCGGAGGTCTTTTCCTGCTAGGGAGCATCGATTCCCGTGGATTAGAGGCTTCCCGATGCCTCGAGCCTCGCTTCCACTCCAGGTCGCACCACTGTCACTCAGGCGAGCTGGAGGAGCTCCTTGGCATCGAGGGGGAGGACCAGAGATGAAGAACAAGGCTGCCAGAGGCGACGCTATATATGTCTAGGGGTCCGGCTTGGAGATGATCGGGCGAGCTTATCGGAGCTCGGACCCCGATAACCCACCCCGGGCATGGATCATTGATCTGCAAGGAAGAGATGTGACCCGGGGTTTAGGGTGTTAGATGTCGGATCGAGTGTAGAGAATATAGAGAAATCGGGTCAACAACTCGGATCCGGAACTCTGTGGTCCAAGGGGGGAGTTGACCGGGGGGTCAACATCCCCGTGGACCAGTGGAATGCAGCCACGTGGAAATGATTTGGAAATTCAAAAAAAAATAGCAATTGGCCGAATTATTCAAAACTCAAAACATGAAAAATGTTTCTTTTATTTTAAACTATTTTTTGTGATTTTTAATTATTTTTTTGAAATAAAAATAAGGTATATACAATATAGTGCTATGTATAGGTATATATACAATATTGGATTTTTAATTTTGATTTTTAATTATTTATTTTTATATATTTTTATTCCCATTTTATATTTTACTTATTTATAACATAAAATTGGGAATATTTTGGTATTTTTATTTTATTTTTAATAATTATTTACATAGGGTAAATAAATACTTTTATTTATATACATATATGGTATATGTACAATGTTGAGATTGGTTTTTTTATTTCTTTTTATTTTATTTTTGTAATTTTTATTTTATTTATTTACAATATGGAATAGGGAATATATACAATTTTATGGGATTTTAATTTATTTATTTATTTATAGGGATAAATAAATAGCTAAAGGGTTCTATGTACAAGGTGAAGGGTATTTTTATTTTCTTTTTAATTTTTCTTATTTTTATTTTAATTTAAAATTTACAAATATATACAAATAAATACAACCCCAATTTATTTTTATTTATAGGAAAATATTTTTATTTTATTTACATGTGTGTATGTACAAGGATGAGCTTCCTTATCTCCCTCTACTTTGGTTTTTATGCGGTCAGGCTCATGTTGAGCCCTCCCTTGGGATTAGGTCGCTCAATATTTATTCTAAATATTTCCCTCTTTTTCTTTTGTTTCTTTATTATTTTATTTATGCACAAAAACATGCTAATTATTTAATTTTATACAATGCATGTCAAATGATAATTATTACTATTTACAGATATCTACATGTATTTGCAAAGGTTTTTGTAGCTAAAATATAAGAATAAAGAGTGATGAATGGGTATTGATCAATGTACATCCTGCATATTGGAAGACCCAGAATAAACTCGAAGTTTTAGATCTAATTAGATTGTCTCCTTCAGGGTTTTATAATTAAGTTTCTCATTTGATCATTGGGATTTATATCGATCATATACTTTCCAAAAGCATATATCACATTCAGGTATTGATCATATACTTTCCAAAATCATATATCAAACCTATGAATTTAGTCAAGCTTCCAAAGCGAGACAACTGTGCATGGAATTTCATCCCAATATCTCATGAGTGAGATCATGTCTTTTGGTTCAGTAATTGAACCTATATGATCCCTTTGAGAGATCGTATTACTCATATGCCCTTGTATGCACTCCAGCGTGTGGGTGTATAAGCCTTGATAAGATCATCATCCTATCAATCTGTCAAATGTACATACTCAAACATGTAGTAAGACATATGTCTCCAGTCAAAGGGTGTGTGCCTATATCGTGATAGCATGCGATATATGTCTTTAGTTATCTTCATTAAGTCAACTCTTTCACCTAACTTATCTAACACCTCTGAATCTCTATTCCTATGTAAAGGACCTGCATCAAGAGGTCAGCTAGATATCAACCCATTAGAGAAAGGATTTCCATCACCTACTCAATGTGGAGATTATCTCTTAATAATCATTTGGCGGTGCTTGAAGAGTCCTCAATCCAACTCTTTGATATTCATCCAAGCACCAACGTGTATGATTCAACTATTGAATCAACAACATATGTATGATTATTAAGATAACATGGTGCATAGCCCTAATTTTACTAAGGGACCTATTATGCAAATTAGTTATTCTTTATTTCGAATCAAGGAATTATATTTGCAATAACATGTATTGCATAGTGCCTCGTCAGGGGCTTGTATGTCCAACAATCTCCCACTAGCCCAAAGAGTCATTAATGAGCTAATCTTGAAACCCACACTCATGTGACAATCATAGGCTATTTATAAAAATAGCTAGGTAAGTTGATCAGTCAGTCTATTCCCAAGAGGCTACACCAAGTCCTTTTACAGTACTTGCATATCTCCTAGTAACACTATGCACATCTAATGGGAATGTTGCATCTTATATAACCAATGCTCAATTTTAAGGCAGTTGTAGTGTGTCTAGCACTACAACTCAATAATCATTATAACCAGTATGTAATTTCTATCGTCCTTATTAGAATGCCCTGGAGATCTCTATCTCCTAAGACTAAGACCCAGTCTTATGTCTTATAAGGCATCTGCAATTAAGACATTTTAGATCACTATCTGTAAAGTCTTATGTTCTTGAAGATAAGACTTTGAGATCACTATCTCAAAAATCTTGTCTTCTTTGAAGATGTCGTTATTACTGCAATCAATTGTTTTATCTTCATAGTAGGATTAGTAACAGTTTACGACTCCCACTGCATGGCAGACAACTGGCTTTAGTACACATCTAGCATACATTGAGCTTCCCAAAGCTGATGCACTAGGGTGTGTACCTTTAGTATTCACATTGTCAACTCTTTGAGGTGTTATCGCTTTAGATAGGTTGGTACCATATCTTAAGGTAAAGAAGCTTCCCTTGGAGTTCTCCCAAAATAGAATATGTCCAAAGTGTACCACTAATGTGATTGTCCCAATGCCCTCTTCTCTTTGCTTCTGAACAATTTCAGAACTAAGATCTAAGAGGCATCCTTGAGATCATATCTCAAGGTATGGAATAGCCATATTTTAAAACACTTATTATCATTTTTATATCATTCCAAATGATTAGGATTTCATCTGCATTTAGCACAATGAACACAATGGCACCCTCACTAAGCTTCACATGGTTCATCAAGAATCTATTCTGAAATCATAACATTTATAATTTCATCAAATCCAGTGTTCCAACTACAAGAAGCTTATTTGAGTCCATAGATGGAATTGCTTTAGCTTGCATATCTTGCCTCCCTCAACTATGAAGTCAAGGGGCTACTTCATATGAATATTCTCGAAGTGGTATTCATAGAGGAAAGCAATCTTGACTTACATCTTGCAGTTATCATAGTCAAGGTGTGGAGCTTTAGTTAGTAGTATTTTATTGGGTTTAAGCACGGTTACTAAAGAGCAAGTCTCATCGCAAGCGATGTCTTCTCTTCGTGTGTATCTTGTGGATACGAGTCGTGCTTTGAAGGTCTCTACCTTCTCATCAGGATCCCTCTTTCTTTTGAAGATCCATTTACACCTAACAGCTTTTTACCCTTATAGATGGACCTTGAGGGTCGATATACAACACTTGTATATGAAGTCTACTTTAGACTTTATTGCTAACATCCATTTTTCCATGTCATGATCCTCATAAGCTTCATCATATGAGGTCAGATCATTGTCAGAACCAACTGACACATAGAATCCATCCTCAAACTAATTTAATGAGGTATGAGTGTTTCATCTTTAATTGTCCTTTTAGTTTATGATTTCAGGAGCCTCATTATCTTCTCAAGATTCAATGAGATCCTTAACTTCATTTTCATCTTGATTCTTAAGAGAGTCATCCTCTAAGAATCATATCCTTAGAGATGAGATCTTTTAAGAATCTAAGGTCATAAAGTAGGTATTTGTTACCATCCTTTATATTCCTAATGAAGTAGCACTCTCCGGTACTAGATTCCAGCTAACTTGCATGGAACCTTATTAAGGATATATATATTGTAGTCAAGACTACATATATACATGGAAATTAAAAAATAATTGTGCTAAGAGTCGTCATTGATTAAATCATGTCACACATGATCCAATTGTATCTCCCTACAACTCTATTGAGTTAAGATGTATTAGGAGGATTGAGATAGGAATGATATTCATGTCTCCAAAGGTATTGCTTGAATTCATCCCATAGGTGCATGCTACCTAGATTAGATCAAATTCATTTCATCTTCCTTCAGACTTTTATTCTAAACTAGAATTGTGAAATCTTTGAACATTTCACAGGTTTCTAAAGTGAAGGGAAGAAATCTCATATCACAAATAATCATCAATATATATCACATATCATTAATGTTTATTATGATATTGATGGTCCACATACATCAATATGTATGAGCTCTTGAATACCTTAGCATCTTTCATCATTCTCAGAGAAGGGTGCATTGGACATTTTACTTTGAATACAATATTCACAAGTATGCAAGATTTAAAATTTCAGACATTTTGAAGCTTCATCTCTTACTAGTTTGTTGATCTAATCAACAGACTTATGTCTAAGGCTTGATGCCAGATCATTATCAAATGATCTCCATCCTCCTATTGATCTTAAAAAGATTTAATTTTCAGTATTAAAAATATTAATGAACCATTCATTAATATTTAGTAGATTCCTCTAGATGTTCGATTACTATCTGAAATATATCCATAACTCTTATGATAGATTTATTCCAGAATTCTTGCTTATTTCCAACATTTAGAAATAAATAATGAGTGTATTCTAATATCTAGGTCGTAGAGACATTCTCTAGGACTAAGGGATCTCCCACTGAAAATAAGAAGTCTATCTGTCCAATAGAGATTGTTGCAACAATTGCATCAATATCCATGTGGATGACTATCAGACTTTAAGATCAAATATTCCAATCTTCTGAAACATATGCAACCAATTGCAAGTATTATTAGAAGAATGAGATACAATTTTTAGACTTTGATCTTATCCAATAAAAAAGTCAATTTCAATGATTACATGTAGTTATGCATTATCTGAGTCCTTCTCTAAGCATGTTAGATAGCCTAGATAGTCATACTATCAATACATCATCTTATTGCAATATTGGCATTCATCCAACTCTTTGGATGTCATATACAGTCAACTCCTTGACTTTCCTTCTTGCTTGGGTCAGACCCATGCTTCCACTGCGCTCCCTTCATCTATAAACAACCATTGCTTAAGACAAAGAATCTCCTATGTTGAATCCAAGAGATTCCAATATAAGAGTATTTCAACACTTATATATGCTTCAATTAATTCATACAATATAAATATTATGAAGCTTCATGAATGACTAGAGTACAAATTATAGAATGATGACACTCATCATATCTACATCCATCTTAACTCTTAAAAGGTTTTGGTTTAGGTAGGTACTCAACCATTTTGAGTACATCTTCTCATATCGAGCCACCATTCTTTAAAATGCAGTGAACCATGTCATTCATGATTGAATGTTGAGAGCACATATGACTGCTAAAACATCTTCTTAGATTTTATCAGGATTTATAAAATTACGCATCATCAACGTGATACTTCCAAAGCACATTCGATGAGAGATCAAGACTATGGAGACATACGGACCAAGGATTTTTATCCTATTGTTTATTTAATTATCATTCCTCATTATTATTAGGAAACTTGCATATTGCAACCATATACATTATATGTCCAACTGCAAGTACAATATCTTGATCATGAATCTAATTCATGAGAATTTACTGGTTATTATTGAGTATAGTAATGAGTGGGATTAATGAGGATCATCTGAAATAAGACATTTGCATAAAAATATACATATATATATTATTTTGATTTAGGAATTTTTATATCAAAGTTGTCTTACCTTGTCAACACTGAAAGTTCATACCCTTATTCACTTTCAATATAAGAGATATACATACCATTATATCTCAAGCAAGATCTAGGATATCCTTTCTTATCTTTGTTACATCCCAATAATATGAGAAACTGTAACTCAGATAAAAGAAGCGAGAACACATTTTTCCTTGCAAGTCCAACTTGCATTTCCAATTCTGTATTTAACGCCCAGGCCCACCGTCCCTAAGGTGATGATGACCCGTTGTTAATTGAACCAACCATCAAAAACTCGCTATGTGCAATCCAATATCGCCCCAATAATATGAGGAATCGATATTGGGGTCACTATGCATACGGACTTATTCTTTCGAGAAGCAAAGAGCCCGATCCAAATGTGCTTGTATGCAAGAGCTGTTACTTCGGACAGGTATCTCCTACATACAATCCCAGGTGACGAAACCCTTCGGCTTGATGGAAAACCATGGATGTCACTTATGTGATCCTCCTTATCATGTTCAAATTCTAATATTATGAATCATATTCACATAATTAATTCTTCCAAGGGAAATAACAACTCTATTCATAATAGAGTGTTTTAATTGGATATAATTGATTCAATCATAATAAATCAATTATCAATCCATTTATCAACCACCAAACAATTTTGATTGTTACTTGAAGGATGGTATAATCTCAAAATATGTATTATTTAAATTTTAATAATTACAAAAATAAATCATGATATCTTCAAGCAGTATCCTTTCCTTACCCGCTGTCATGGCCAGTACGCACAGGATGTGGGACAGACCGCTCACAGAGCAACCTACTACCCCATCGATCCCCAACTAGACACCATATATGCCTCAAGTCAGAATAATGCGATTTGATCATTTTGTATTTGAGATGAATCAATCTTTTAACCAAAGTTATACCATATAATATTCATCAAAATATTTTTTATTAATATTATAAGGAGATTTGCTAAACAGATCTCCAATCATATTCAAGCATCAATGGTTGTTGGAAAGTTCTTATAACTAAATCAATCATGATACATTATCTTATAAAGTTGATTATGGTCATTCAAAAATAATTATCATTATTAAATATTTCACAAATATACATCAATAATTATTTTATGAAATTAACCATTAATTTCCATTAATTTGTTTTAATGGCAATCACAAGGTTCTTGATTAAGTATGTAATTTCCAGCAGTGACTAAAATTAGCATAACTCAATCAAATAAAATCCAATCAAGCAAATTAAATTTCCTTGAATTGGCAATTTGATTTATAATAGAACCCAAGTGATAAACACGCATTTCTAGGCATTTTAAAACCCGATCATCTCTTGATTATCTCTTGGTAGCGATCAAGTCTTTAAACGAAGAGACGTCCAGTCTCAAGTCCAATCCAACAGAGCATACGCTTGCAAGCGCGTTGATGAAACACGTGCTCCTCGCAATCCATATTGATGATCCAAGCGATAAATCTCCTGATCTCGTCTAATGAGATCCAACATCGTCTGCACGAGCGAAGTGCACTGAAGGAGATGGAGATCCACGAGCAGTCAAAGTGGTAGCTCTACGGCGACGACGATGACCCTTTCTAGAGTTTGGAGAGGATGACCACTCTAGAATGAGAGAGAGAGAGAGAGGCTTGGCATGTAGAGAGAGGGGGGAGGGAGAGAGCATATTATGTTTCTATATCATCTTGAAGATCTAGGGTTGCCTCTTCTTATATAATATTTTAAGAGTCCATGGATCCCAATCCATGGATAACACAAATCCAATGATTCACATTGATTTATGTTTCTTTCAATGGCTATGATTTTGTTGTAAAAACACAACAATAATTAATTAAGTAAATTTAATATATTGAATAATGATCAATATAAATTAACTTTTATTAAATCAATCTTCCTTGGAGAAATAGGAAGGAGACAAGCCTCCTTTCATAAGGAGAGTGAATGGCCACCAATTTCCATAGGAATTGTAGCCGTCCACCCTATCCATATGGAAGGGTGGCTTCCTCTTTCCTTTTAATGGTATTTTGAATCACATGAATATCTCCAAAAATTTACAAAAACATTTGTTGTAAATAATTCAACAAAATTAATTCATAATTATTTTGTGAGCATTGCAATCATACCATGAAAAAATTGTGAATCAAATTCACAACCCAAAATAAAATGTATATTACATTTTTAATTAATTTTCCAATATGAATCCAATTCATATCAACATTTAAATTGTAAATGATATGTACAAATAGCTCTTATATATTATAAATCACATTTATAATATATATGATTAATTTGGATAGTGTTATCCACATTATTCATAACCAAGATAATTAAATCATATTTAATTATCTTAGATCTCTATTCTCATATGCCCAAATAATATGAATCACATTCACATTATTCACATTTTGATAGTTAGATCATATTTAATTATCTTAGATAACTCTCCTTATATGGCTAAATAATATGAATCAAATTCATATTATTCATGATAATTAAATCACATTTAATTATCAATTTTCCTCAATGCTCGGATGCATCATCAATAATGAAATTATCCTTGAACTCTTTCAAGGATAATGCGCTCTCTCCGCGGATACATGGAGATAATGACATAGTGATTGTATGTTCCACGTATAGTGACTTCGATGTCGAGATCATATCTCAAATCCAGATCTCGAGGACCTCCCATAGATGTTTGATTAAATCAAAGCTGTAGATCTAATCTTTTCATTATATCTGAATCACATTCAAATCAATATCCAACATTTGGATTAAGATCAGATCACTTCTCTATGAGAGGAGTCACTAAAATCTAGATCTATTTCATCACTCCTTCAGAATGGAAGCATCATGGTTATACAATCGTTTATGATCACATCACCCTCAGGTATTCCTAATACATGTACAACATGTATATTGGAAGATCTAGAATAAGCCCGAAGTGTTAGACTTATTTAGACGGTCTCCTTCATGGTTTTATTATTAAATCTTTCATTTGATCATTGGGATTTGGTATCGATCATATACTTTCCAAAAGCATATGTCATACCGAGGTATTGATCATATACTTTCCAAAAGCATATATCAAACCTACGAGTCCAATCAAGCTTCTAAAGCGAGACGACCGTGCATGGAATTTCATCCCAATATCTCATGAGTGAACTCATATGTTCTGGTTCAGTAATTGAACCTATATGATCCCTTTGAGAGATCGTATTACTCATATGCCCTTGTATGCACTCCAGCGCGTCGTTGTATAGACCTTGATTAGATCATCCTATCAATCTGTCAAATGTACATATACTCAAACATATAGTAAGACATATGTCTCCGTTCAGAGTATGCATGCCTATATCGTGACAACATGCGATATAGGTCTTTGGTCATCTCAACCTCGTAAAGTCAACTCTTAGACCTAACTTATCTAACACCTCTGAATCTCTATTCCTATGTAGAGGACCTGCATCAAGAGGTCGGCTAGATATCAACCCATTAGAGAAAGGATTGCCATCTCCTACTCAGGCCAGAGATCATCTCTTAATAATCACTTGACAATGCTTGATGAACCCTCAATCTACTCTTTTGATATTCATCCAAGCACCAGCCTCTATGATTCAACAATTGAATCAACAGTTGTATGATTATTAAGATGGCCATGGTATGTAACCCTAATTGTACTAAAGGACATATTATGCAAATTAATTATTCTTTATTTCAGTTTAGGGAATGATATTTGCAATAACATTTATTGCATAATGGCTCATCGTGGGCTCGCATGTCCAACAAGATATCGTAGAATAATTAAATTAGAGCAAATAATCTGTTGAAATTCAATTATTCTTATTCAAAAAGTTTCCTTTTTGACCATCTTCATAATAAACATTTTTATGAAAATTTCTAAACGTGGAAAATTTTGATATGGAATAAGGATGCTCAAAATCATTGTTGTAATCCAAAAATCATAAATAATTTATTATATATCAAAATATAATCTATAATATGCTCCATTAAAGAGAATTATATAAGATCTAAATAATTGAATGTTCATAATTTTCTAATAAATGGTTTACAAATCCAAGGGCATATATGCAAATAAAATAATTAGAAAATCTTCTACATAGATTTCTAGGGACTTGATCACAATTATGAGTTTCCAACTAGATATCCATACAAAATGCCTCTCATGTTGACCATTAAAGAGTAATAGGGATGTTTGTGCAGAATGCCCCAATCACATAATAAATTCATGTGACTTTAGGCCTTTGATATAATGATTGGAGGCAACTCTTCTAATGCTGATCTGATGTCTAAGGAGAAGCCACATGGTGGGTCGAGGATGACTGATGTTTGTAGAATCTGATGGCTTAACATGAGAGACGAGGCTCCTTCTTGTTTGTCTGATTTGAAGATCAAGGGTTGGCACATGAGATAACTTTTATGGTTGTGATTAGATGATTTGAAGATCGGATGGGCTAAAGGCACTGATGTCTCAATGGTGGTGACGGAAAGGCCATGTAGATCCAATAAAGGATACTACAAGACTCCTTCTTCGAGACTTGCTCCCAGCACGACGGGGATCAGGTGGCCAAAGCTCGGAGGAAAACTCTGGTGAGGGTCCATGATGCTTCTCCTCGATGTGTACCTCCAAAAGGAGTAGCTCGAACCATGGGGCTCGACTATAACATTAAATCATAAGGATGGAAGGTGGAATGGAGGTTCCCAACTGGCGTGAGTTGTGAGAGAGAATCATGTTCTCCTATGATGGGTTCACCTAAGGGGAGAGATCTAAAAGGGAGAAGGGGAATGCGAGGTTGGAGATTAATGGAGGTGATCATTAGTAGTTGAAAGGGGGTTGATTGAAGAATACAATGATTTAGGGAGAATATGTTTAGTAGAGGTTTGACGTTGATGGAGAGAACAAAGAGGATAAAAGAAAAATGAAGAGGAAGAATGAGGGTTAGGGGGAT
This sequence comes from Ottelia alismoides, assembly GCA_037367405.1. Classification (NCBI taxonomy): domain Eukaryota; kingdom Viridiplantae; phylum Streptophyta; class Magnoliopsida; order Alismatales; family Hydrocharitaceae; genus Ottelia; species Ottelia alismoides. Next base: position 273,831 of record JAZKJV010000198.1, on the reverse strand, counting down.
ATACATGAAATGGGTTGTCGTCGTTGGGTCTTTCTGTATCAAGCCTTGGAGATGACTTCGCCACAAACTAGGATGTAGTCACCAGCCAGTATCCCCCCTCTCGCTCTTTTTCTGTCTCTCCCTCTCTATGTGGGTGTCTCTATCTCTCTATCTCTCTCCCTTTCTCCCTCTCCCTCACTCTCCCCCTCTCTCCCTCTCCCTCTCTTCATCTCTCCTTTATCCCTCTCCCTCTCTCTCCCTCTCTCTCTCTATAAGTCAAACACAATGAAGAAAATGGATAATCCAATCAAAGATTGGTTAGTTGATAGAGGAACGTGATGGAATCATTTGGGTTTGATTTAATCGAGTCTATGAGGTTTAGGAATCGAAGATGGTTGGCTATGGGTTGTACGTCTATGGTGGGGATAAGGATGGTTGCCGGAGGTTGTGTGTTGGTCGGTCACTAGTGGAGAAGGGATAAGAGGTGTTGGATGTTGTTTTGGAGGTTTTGGTTTCTAGGTTGGGTCATCGGATGGGTTTTGATATTTGTTGGGTTTTGGTCTCAATTAGTAGGGAGTCATAGTTGACCCATAGGTCAACATTTAGTGGAACGTTATTGGTAGGGAGAAGAACTAGCATGAGTTTGATCGAAGTTGAGTGCATTTGGCAGTGAGTTGAGTTGGATAGGAGGGTAGCCAATGCGGTGATGACACAAAGGGTAAGGGTTGACGAGGTTTGAATATGCTCTGAAAAAATAAAAAGAAAATGAATAAAAATATGAGTTGGTCTCTAATGCAAAAGTAACCAAAATAAAACTCATATATCTCAAATAGCTCTACAAACTTCAGGTGCAACCTGGCCCAAAATGAAAATTATACATTTTTTCTTGTTATTTTATAGTATAAAATATTAGTTTTTACATTTTGTCATTTTTATTTAACTTATTTTGTAAACAATGCATGCAAAAACAATTAAAATTCTATATAATGAATGTGACATGAATGCATTTCTTATCATTTATGAAAAATTAGGAATAATGAGGAATGTCAATTGTATGTAGATGAAGAGGTCAATGTGCACACAGCTAGAATCGATCTTTCTCAGAGTTTTTCTAATTTTTTTGGATTTTTATTTTTATGCAGTTATTTAAACCATGAAATAAAATAAAAAATAAAATAAAAAATTATAAAATGTTAAATATGGACATGAAATAAGAGTTAAAATTAGTCAGAATTGTATAATGCAGGGTTAGATTCCAAAATCCAATTTTTACAGATGAATTCTGATTACATTAAATTTTGTCTTACTTTGTAGAGAATTAAATTTGTTTTAATTTAAAGGTAAGTAGAGTGTGATTAGATATTAGAAAAATATGTACATTTACAATGTTCTATCGTGGAAATTAGGATTTGGGTTTTATGCAATATTTATAAGTAGTATTCTTTAGGATTTTCTATGGAATGAGGTCAGTAATATGTGTACAATGAAGTTGCTTTCATGTCAATCAGAGTTGGGATGAATTTATTTAAAAAATCTATAATATTGTACAATATATACAAATAATAGAATATCCATTTCAGCTCAGATTTCTCATCGTTTTATGTAAATATCGATTACCTTATGAGTTAATTTCTCCAAATTCCACAAATATTGTATGAAATGATTTTATAATTTTATCATTTTATGTGGATTTTTTTCTCACAAATTTAGGACAAATCTCAAAATATAAACAATAGACTACATGTCCATCACTGTTGTCGGTGTTGCGTGAAGAAAACCTAGCAACATTTATTGATGGAAATAATGTGGGGTTGTCCCCTTCTATTTTTAGAATGTGTCAAAATGACCAATAAAATTTTTTAAACATTAAAATAAATGGACGAGATTTATGATTCAAAAATAATATGTCATTAATCACGATCACATGACTCAAAATAAAAGAACGAGGTGAATGGCTCACCATGTCCATGGTGAGCCCACACCTCATTTGGAGCTTCTCTTGCATATAGTTATTTATTTATTTATATTTATATATTCGTACTTATTTAATCACATGATAATCAATCATTCACAAAATGACACATGATCTTTACAAGGAGACACAACCATGTGAAAATATTGACTAGCCTTTCTAACTTTGGATTACAAGTAAGTGCCAAAATTCCTTCTTTTCTCTCAATGTTTAGAGTTGAGAGCAAGTTCTAAAATTTTCCCTTTTGACTAAAAATATAAGAATGAGTATCTTAAGTTGAGTGTATTGAGTGGTGAAAAATAATGCATTAGGAATTGTACCAAAATGAGATGTCTGGCAAGCTTTAAGTTATGTGAAAATCAAATGAGTCGATTGAAGAGAATGGTTAGCCAATTGAAATTTTGAAAGTAAAGACGAGTAATTATATTGTTCTAAGTTAGTCCGGTGAAAAATCTTTGAATCATGTCAACCCATGATTAATCAATTGAATAGAACGTTCACTCAACCAAATAGTTACTTTAAAGTAATCATTTGGAAATCCGGAAGTTGAGACAATTGTGGGGTAGAAATGATGAGTATTCTCGATAGAGGCATCCATTTAAAGAAGATTTAGTCCACTAGATCAAACCATGAGTCAACTAAAAAAGAAATCAGATAGTTGAAAAGCTGATTGATTGATTAATCGATAAATTTGGTTTAAAAAATTAAGTGTCAAGTAGAGATAGATGTTATACATATAGGTAGTCTAAATAGTTGTTTGTAGAGATGAAAATTATGCATTTGTATGAAGTGTTCAAATCTCTCGTAACATTGATCTTCATCTTCTCTTGATCTTCTCGTTATCTTTGGCTTCTTTGTCAAACCTTTGTTAAATATTTGTGTTGTTGCAGCTTCTTGATGTTTTCTTGAAGTTTACATTTTCAAACAATCTTTAGTTTGAGCACGATTTGTCGTCATTAGTGTCATCTTTGTTGCCATGTCTTGTGTCATCACATTCTTAACTTTCTTCAGACATCTAAATATAAGCAATACAAATCAAAACTCTTTCGCCATCACTGAAGTATGCATGCATTTGTGCATGTTTCGAAAAAGAAAAAAAACACAGCAGCAACAATAGTAGCATGATAGTCCTCTCTTTGTATATTGCTACAAGCTTCACTTTTACTTGATGGATATGCACACACAACTACAATAGCTCCTCAACCTCACCAACATAGGAGGTATCTTTCGGGAAGAGGAGAAAAGAAGAGGGATAAATGAGATCTAAGGGCCTTTATTTGGGGATTATGTGATGAGTCTAATCTAAGTCTCTACACAGAGATCTCAATATTCTCGTGATCCACCAACTTGTTCTACAGTTTGTGGCAACCACTTTCTACCTCGAGCCAAATCTTAGATTTTACCATAAACAAGTCACTATCCTTTAGGAAAATGCTGGGTCTAACTAGTTTTTGAAACAAGGTCCAGCTCACCTAATTATGCACACAACTAAGCCAAGCCAAGTTTAAAAAATGTAATTAAGCACAATCGCTAAAATACTCAGCAAGGCAAGTTGGAACTTGTTTGAAGCACACTTCAGCAAAATCAGTTTTTTTATTAAAAAAATATCTTAACCAAAATCATTTAGCCAAATTTGTACAACTTGAGGCCAATTATGGTCTTTTAAAATTCAAGGTTTTTTAAATAGTAGGTTCGGTAATTTCAGGGGTCCGGATCATCTTCCTTAGGATTCGAACACGAGTCTTTGAAGGTGCAGGCATGCTATACCACCACCAGATCATGTTTGTATATGATCGCGTACACTTCTATATTAGTTTAGATGTGAAATATCTGTTTCCGATTAAAACGAATGAGAGTTTCTATGTGTATGAGAAAATAACCATTTGCATATCCCTGTGATTGAATTTATCGATTTCATGTTTTATTTGCAGGTCTTTGACACCAGGTCCGTATTGGGACTAAGATAAAACTTAGTCATACATACATTTTGTCATTCATATCTTAGCCAGGGATGAATGAAGCACCGACAATATTTTTCTTCCATCCGCTAATGTACTGTTTTTAAAAGTCAAATCAAAGACTATAATATGATGAAAATAAAATGAAGATTTAAAATTAGTTCCTGCATAAAATTTTTTCAAACAATAAGATATTCACCTGCCAAATGATATAGTACAGAAGGTTAATATAAAGGTTTCCTTGAAGTTATGCGATGATTCAAAAATCCAACCACATGAAGCGTATAGACTGATACAATAGGTCCGGTTCCGCCATAAATGACGCATATATTGTATGGTTTAAGTTTTCATTGTTTCGAGGGCATCCTATTCCTTTCCACGATTTCTCAACCTCCCGTCCAGACCTATTCTCTTTGCCCCTTCTTTATCTGAATTTTGACCTCATCACAAGCTATCATGAGCACAATTTGAGTTGTCTATTTCCCACATGCTTATACTATTCTGCAGTATGCTACTTGACCAATCATAACTAGAATTATATTCAAATGAATTTATAGAAAAATTCCATCATTGATAGTAACAAAAAAACACGATATCGCGGATGATTCGGTAAGATTATTATTACGGGATATTTTAGTTATTTTAATCAGATATAATATAATATATTTTATATTTAATAATGAAAATAAATAATAATTCACGGTTGAATATATCATTAACAAATTCTTCTTCTTTTTGTGCAATCCATTAGCAAACTTGAAATCATATTTGGGTTGCATTTGTTGCCTTTTTAGGATGTATGAGGGGGAGATGGCAGGCTGTGAGACTGCCTTGTAGACACATAGAGGGACTCTCCCTACCACGTACCTTGGGTTGCCTTTGGTGGGTGGCAAGATGCGATAGTCTGAGTGGTAGAGTGACACCGAGAAGCTCGAGAAACAGCTTGCGAGCTGGCATGATGCATGTGTCTAGAGGTGGTCATCTTGTATTGTTGAAGACGGTCCTCTCATCTCACCTCCTACTGACCTTAGTAAAAGGGAAATTTGAGGCGGTCACGAGACATTTTTTATAGTCCTCAAACAGATAGTTGAAGGGTTGAATGGAAAACTATTATGCCGGAAAAGGGAGGATGGTGGGCTAGATATCTACAATTTGAAGACGATAAATTGAGCATTGTTGGCTAAGTGTGCGATCCGAATTTGAGAAGGGATTGCTATTTGATGCAGAACTTTGCACTTTATTTACGGGATTCCAATTAATACCTCAGAGACAGCTGAGGAGTTTTACTGCCCTCCAACTTCTAGAAGGGGATTCATTTTGTGCTCCGGATGTGATGCCGCTTATGATGCCAATTCTGGGTGGACATCATTTCATATTTTGGTGAGATGACGAGACTTTAGAAGGGTTGTTTTTGTGTCTTTACGTGATTGCAACCAACACAAAGGTGCTAATCATAGATTTTTGGGAGAGCTATAGCTAGATACCTCCGTTTCACATAGAATTATCTTATTAGTGTTACATGGACTTCATGTTGTTGCTTGAGGCTCTACCAACTGATGGAGTGATGGATGGATTTGTTGATCAGTGGTCCTTGACCTTGACTGATGGAAGGCCCTATATCGGCGAGAGAGTCCCAATCAAGCAGCAATCTCAAATCAGTTCACTGACTTATGGCTCTAGAAGGTATCATTACATATCTTAATTTCATTTGGTTGCAGTGATGGAAGCGTCTTATGACAGGGGACAGAAGAGCGTGATTTTTTCCTAGGTGTGATGGCTCTTGTATACAATACGAAGGGACAAAGGAGTGCTGAGCACGTTTTCTTTACCTCCTTGTTGCTATGGAGGCATGGGAGAAGGCAGGCGCGAGTGTTGTGGCAATGGTGTGATGAATTCTGGGACAACACAGATGCACTTGGTGATGGTGTGAGGTGAATTCTGGGACACCACATATGCACTTGGTGATGGATGCAGCCCGACCAGAAGTTGGATGGTTGCCATCCTTTGGTCCTTATGATTGACTCAGAATGGTTTTGTATTCTAAGGGTGCGGGTGTACAAGGAAAATGTAAATGAGCATGCAAAAAGATTTCATACTTTTTAGAACATTAGATAGTATAGTTTTACTTAAATATATACAAGTTGCAGTGTAGGCATCTTTATATGTAGTCTTACCATTTTTCTCAAAAAAAATTGAGATCATACTATTTGATCATCATTAAACCACATATTAGACCATAAGCAACACAAATCAGACTAATAGTACAACTTTAATATAATTTGAAAACTTATTTACTTAAATTAATAGTTTTTAATTAGTCTCACAGACAAAGGAACTGCACTATTCCGAGAGAAGAGACCCCATTCCGAGGCGGTGCCAAATACCCTGGATATGGTGCAGAGACCGCTTTGAAAGGAAAGTTGTATCATGCTTTGAGTTGTGTTCAAGGTTTTAAAAATCGGATCGAATATTGAACCGATCAGTCTTTGATTTGGTCCAACCGGGTCGAACTGTCGATCCAAACCGGTTGGATAGGTAATGATGTCAACATGGCATCATCATTTTTATCAACTCAAAAAAAATCAAACTGAACTTAATTTACTTGTCAGACCGATTGAAACAGTTTTTTGAACCAACAAAACCCGATATATATATAAGTATGTATTTATATATCAATAAAATAATCGTTAGAAATTTCAAATCTTTAAATAAAATAACATGATTACCTATTTTGTGTAAAACTCTACAAAGTTAGTCACATTTTCTAGAATTATATATGAATATAATATTGTCATCATTTATTTTTAGTAGTTTCAAGAAAATTACTCTAAAAAAGTATTGACATAACATATATTCCAAAAAAGAGAGGGACATACCATATATCGCAGAAGTTTAAAAGGGCATACATGATAAAAATCCCATTATTTCATTTTTTAAACCTTTATTTTTTGAAAATTATCAAGCCGTCAAAACTAAGTCAATCCGGTCCGACCACTGGTCAGACCAGATTTTTTATTTTTTATCTTTTTTGAAATTAATTATAATTACAAAGAACCAGCCGAACCGACCGGATCGGGGTCAGTTCCCGATCCAACCAGTCTGACCGGCCGGTACGATTTTTTAAACCATGGCTGTGTTTCATATATTGTACTTAAAAAATCACAGTTGCTAATAATTATATTCAGTTTAAAAAAAAGGGAAAACCTCATTCGCTGCATATACTCCTAGCACCGTATTGTCAGTGACCTGCTCAATATGCATTCTCATTTTCGGACATTGCTCCATATCATTTTTCAAAATTATACCCAACACTACTGAACTAGTATTCCAAACGGACAGCACTTATCAACTAAGTCAGACAACCACTAGAATTAATTAGGATTCCTAAATACAAGCGATGATACCCAAGATTTCATGGTTATATTTCCATCATTAAATAGGGGGAAAGAAACCATGTTGTCCCACAGTGGCGTCATCACCATGTTCTAAGTCCTATACGACGATATAGCATAATAACCATTTGCAGATTGGCTATACCGAATTCAGTACAATGCCAAGCATTTCTGAATACAATTATTAACCCCGTCACAGCAAAATCTTCATTACCAAAGTAGAAAGAGCATGCCAAAAATCATTTGGAAAAAATCCTTCTGCTCCCAGGACCAAGCCCGGCTTATAACACCCCCCCCCCCCCCCAATATTTATAATCGCCGTACAATAAATACGTATCTAAAGCCATCCCAAAAAAATGAAAAAATGCCGAGGACAAGCCTCACATGTTCACATCCGAACTCATGAAAGCCATCGACAGAAAACCCATAATCCGATGGCAAACGACTGGGCTATTTATTTTACTCTCCAACTGTCATCCCGAAACCAAACTTGTAGTCTTTCTTCACGTGGTCAATCTGCAAACGTCTTACACGGGTTAAATCATCGAAAAATGTGTGAATACGTCAATTTTATAATTAAGATATTAAAATCAAAGAAACGGAAATATATGAAAAATGAGGTGGGGGTGATTCACCTCAGCTGAAAGAATGAAATTGAGACCCATATTTAGCCGTTCCTCCAGAAAGGCAGAAGCAACACCATTAGAATCAAGTTTCCCTCTTAACCGACACTGCAAAACATTCCAATAAAAATGAATCTATGATTTAAGCATACAACAATATGGATACCAACAATTTATTAGACATAGGGATTTGGTCAAGTAAGATTTGTTGTTAAAGACCAATTAAAATAAATTATGTGATGCTCTACAGTAAGGCAGAAGATGTACAGAACCAGAGTAAATAAATCATAATAGATGCACAACGTAAAAGATTTGCTCTTGAATTCAAGAAAGCATTTGGTTCTAAAAAGTTGACACTTTTGAAAGAACTTCCACGTGCCAACAGCTAATAAATTCTTAAATCTCAAGGTGGGGGCCAAATCTAGATGCCCATCACGACAATACGAGTTGGCCTACCAATTTAGAATTCTAAGTTGAAGTTCAGAAAAACCCAAAGGCTCCAGTGAACCATTCTAACTAAGATGCCCTAACTAAAAGAAGTCAAAAGATAACTTGAAGTGTCCAAATGAATGACACCCATATTCAAGAAATGAGTCAGGACAGGCAATCAGATCCAAGATCCACATCACCCCACCCCCATTGCCTTTTTCTCTCATTTCAATCCTTTAAAAACCAACTGAGCCATCTTCATCATCTCATGAGCATCAAATGTTGAAGAGAGAACTTTAGCAACTCAAAAAAGATGCATTCAGCATCCTGGATGAACAAAAGTGGAAAATAGCAAATATACATTTATTAAGTGAACTTGCAAACTTTAGCAACTCAAAAAAGATGCATTCAGCATCCTGACGAATCAAAAATTGGAAAAAGCAAATTAAATTTATTAAGTGAAACGTGCAATATAGCACACTGCATGGAGGCTTTACATACCAACTATTGGAAAATCTCTCTATGAAGTCTCAATACCTAATATTTGTAGAGTACTAGAGTATAGTGGTTGCACAAGTGAAATGTACTAATATGAGCAAGTATGCTCCTCTGCCCCTCACATTCACATTTCCTTGCCACCCATTACATATTCACGCAACATCCTAAGAGTTTCATAGATTAGCATGCGACCTTACCCTTTCACATTCGCAAAAGAAATGCTTCCAGCAAATCTTTTCTTTATGTTTTGTTGCAAGATTACATGCAACATGGGTAGTTGGTTACAAAATACCCGCTGACTATCTAGCCATCTCACTTAAATTGTGGGACCTGGAGTCAGTATTAAAAAAATTGACAGGAGTATGGGATTGTGGATGGGATTGGTTGATCTGTCAATGGGGTGTTAAAGAGATAAAGTAGATTGGATCATCCAAATGAGAAATCCCATAAGCATTCAAGGAATGGAAGGATAAATATTTCAAATGGGATTTAGTGCAGAGATTGGGCAGAACTCAACTATCTTGCATGGAGCGAGCAATCCTGGTTGACGAAGCGATATCACACATTCTCAGCCGTAGGATGAGGAAAGATAGGACGCATAAGTCAGGCTTCAAAGTGAGGGCCTCATCATGTATAATGTGTCAGAGGGGCTGACATAGAAAGGAGAAATGAAGGCTGCGACCGGCAATGCCCTCGGGGCTTTGGTGCTGGAGATACGAAAGGAAGATAGAATGGCTTTAGACATCCCTGGTCAAAGCAGAGCATGGAGACTAACTAAACTTGAATATTTTCAAATTTAATAAATGTGCACAATCTATCATATTGACCATATATGCTAGTTTGAAATTGTGATTATGTAATATTAATATTATAACATGTGAATTCCTAATATTCTTAAATATATATATATATATATATAATTTGTTGAACATATACCAGTCATTGTAGTGATACAAGCAATTGAATATTATTTGGTGATATAATTTTTGTTCATACTTATTACAAAGAATCTTGGATTTACAAATAAAAGAGTTGGTAAAGGAAAAGGAAGGTTCCTAAGATCACTAGAACTAGGTGGTGGAATCTTCCGCTGAAGCAATCAAGCTTCAGGGAGAAGGTTTTAGAAGACTTATCTTGGGATTGTAGCGGTAGTGCAAAACGAGATGTGGGAGGCGGTAGCATCTTGTATCCGAAAGGTAGCCAAAGAGATGCTAGGCGAGTCAAAAGGAGGAGCTCCGGGTCAAAAGGAGGCTTGGTGGTGGAGTGAAGGGGTGCAAGAGAAGCTAAAAATTAAAAGAGCTTGCTTTAAAGCTATGTCTAAAAATAGAACAGAGGAAACTGTCACAGACTATAAATAGTTAAGAAGGAAGCAAAGAAGGCTGTAAGCGAAGCTAAAGTCAAAAGCTTATGAAGTTTTGTATAAAAAATCTCAACTCTGAGGAGGGCCAGAAGGATATATTCAGGTTGGCCAAAAGCAAGAGAAAGAAAGACCAAAGACCTTTCTCAAGTTGAGATGCATTAAGGACGAGGAAGGTCACGTGCTTGTTACTCAGAAGGATATAGAGACTAGATGGGAGCAGTACTTCCATAAACTTTTCATTGGAGAAGGAAATAGAGAGATCACTTTGGGTGATCTAGCTAGTAGTGAAAGTTACTTGAATCGTGCATGCTATAGACGAATACAAAGAAAAGAAGTAGAGGAGGCTTTGAAGGTTATCAGACCTGGGAAAGGTGTTGGACCGGATGACATCCCTATAGAAGTATGAAAAGTTTTAGGTGAGTGTGGTTTGACTTGGCTTACGAATCTATTCAATGTTATTTAGCGAAGCAAGAAAATGTCTGAAGATTGGAGGAGGAGTATCGTGGTGCCTCTTTATAAGAACAAAGGAGACATTCAAAACTATTCAAATTACAGAGGTATCAAGCTGATGAGCCACACTATGAAAATTTGGGAACGTGTGATCGAAAGAAGGTTGAGGCAAGTTTACCAAGTAAAAGAAAACCAATTCTGGACTCATGTCAGGTCGCTCAACTATTGAAGCCCTCCATTTGTTGAGGAGAACAATGGAGATTTATAGAGCTAAAAGGAAGAATCTCCATATGATCTTTATTGATTTGGAGAAGGCTTATGATTACGTCCACGAGAGATACTGTGGAGAGTTTTGGAGAAGAGACAAGTACATGTCCTATACATTAATCTCATAAAGGATATGTATGATAGGGATTTATCTTGTGTAAGGACCCCGAAGGGGAAGACTGACTATTTTGATATCACATTGGTTTACATCAAGGTTCAGCTTTGAGTCCATTTCTTTTTACTTTGATTATGGACGAGTTGACAAGTCACATTCAGGATGAGTTACCTTGGTGTATCTTATTTGTTGATGATATTGTGTTGATTGACGAGACTAGAGATGGAGTAAATGAGAAGCTTGAGGTTTTGAGACATGCATTGGAGACTAAAGGTTTTCGTATAAGGCTAAGACAGAATATATGGAATGCACCTTTGATGGAAGCAATGGTGAAGGAATCGAGGTGAAGATTGGTGACGATAACATTCAGAAGAGAGATTCTTTTAGATATCTGGGATCTATTTTGCAACATGATGGGGAAATTGATGGAGATGTTACTAATAGAATAAATGCAGGCTGGCTAAAGTGGAGAGGAGCCTCCGCTGTTCTCTGTGATAAGAAAATTCCTTTAAAAATTAAAAAAAAGTTTTACAAAGCAGCCGTGAGACCTGCTATGCTTTATGGTTCTGAATTTGACCTGTGAACCATAGACATGTGCAGAGAATGGTTGTAGCAGAAATGAAAATGCTAAGATGGATGTGTGGACATACACGTAAAGATCGGATTCGGAATGATGCAATCAGAAAGAAAGTTGGTGTAGCTTCGATCGAGGATAAGATGCGATAAAACTGCTTAAGATGGTTTGGTCATTTGCAAAGAAGGTCAACTGATGCACCGGTTAGGAGATGCGAGTGTTGGGATGTTGATCCGGCTAAGAGAGGGCGAGGACGGCCCAAGAAGTGTTGGAAAGAGACTATACGAAGGGATCTTAGTTTTTTGGATATAAGTCCGAGATTGACCCAAGATAGATCTGAATGGAGGCGAAGAATCCATGTAGCCGACCCTACTTAATTGTGGGAAAAGGCTTTGTTGTTGTTGTTGTACTTATTACAAAGAATCGTTGTACACTTGCATGATTTCATTGATGCAATGATGATTGCAATGTAAATGTATAATATAATATTTATGGAATAATTTGTTCTGGGTCTAATATATAATGATACTACAATACATTTTTTTGAGTTTTGTAACAAATATATATATGAGGAAATCTGACTAACATATATATGTACATATAGGTTTCGTTCAATATATGAGGTTTGTTACTGGAGATGTGGTCAATAATATTATATATATTGTGAATGTGACTTGTATATTTGTGACTAATATATGCTTTATACCTTTAATATATTGTAAAATTATAGCTTTATATAATTTTATTACTTATTTACTCAAAAAAATGAACAACAGAACAAGGCAACACCTCGGTACCACCTCACACCCTCGAGCGCCTTAGTGTCGCCCCAGGTCTATGAGGCTTAGACCTCGAATATCCAAATTGAAGATATAGCCTTGAGGCGTTTCTTAAAGCCATGGTGGAGACGGACGCAAGATTGGCTAGAGAGGTCAGAAAGTTGGTCAGGGATGGGCTGAAAAAGGAGGTTGTAGGACACAGGCCAGTGAGAGAGGTAGTGACAAGGATGGCTTGAAGAAGGTGGAATATAATTCACAGTCCGTAACATGTCCTTCAGGATTTCAATCTCGGTGTTTCTTATATTTGTGCTAAGAGACTAAGGACAGCTCACATATATAGGGAATATGTAGCCTCCTCTCAAGAGGAGGGAAGTTCCCTCCTTCCTACTTTCTAAACCGTTAGATGGATATCTGGATTGGGTAGATTTATTATTAAATCCTCTTCCCAAAAAGACAAAACAAGCAACTCTGGCCACTTCCCCTCCCCTACGTCGTCTCTTTCCTCATTTTTATCTCCCATGTCGATGGAGCCCCAGCCGCTTCCCTCCTGCACATGCCCCTCCCTTCACGTGTGTATCTTGTAGTGCCTTACCACCCACCGGGCGCCCTAGTCGTTTGCACTAACCTAGAGATAAAATAGATGCCGATGACGAGGAACTAGACTTGGCCGGAGTAGGAGTGGGAGGTGACAAAGAGGAGAATGATCACAATCGCCCATGGCACGGAAGTTGTAGGCAAATCTAGTGGAGAAGACGATGGCAGGAACGTCTTGTTAACTTAGTGGAGAAAGGGGACTTGGAACTCCATGATGGTGAGCTCGCACCTTAGCCGTGCCGGGAGGATCGTCTTTTTGGGGATTCACCTTGACTCAACACTGATTCATGATGTTTGCGCTGGAGAAGCTGAGGGAGTGGATGGTGTCGCTTTTGCAGTGAATCCTCATGTAGCAAAGGTCTATCTACTAGTAAGAGGTGTTGTGAATCGTCACCCTTACCATTTCCATTAGAGTCTTGCATGCACCAACAAGATTAGATCACCTATTTGTACAGTTTATTGACATCCAAGAGACAAACATATCTCATGAGTCTCATTTCCATAAAAACAAATAATAATCTAAATTGATGCAACTCATAGGGATCTCACATATATGTAAGCTTCTAACAAAACATGTCAAGGATCATCAATGGGAGGTGCCAGCAAGGTCAAAAGGGGGAGAAAAATCAAAATCCCTAGATTTGGACAATGATTCAGTGTTTTTTTTGTCTGGAACTCTCCCATATTGATAAATGAACCTCTTCGTATATATCTATTTATTGTTGTGGGAGATCACACTAAATCAATTAATAACTGCCATGTTTTGATTTATTTTATTTTTGTCATATTGCTGGATTTTTAGAAGAATAACCTTAGCATGTTTTTATTGTTTGTTTTATATTTATTCTTTTGGACTACTAACCAAGACTCTCATTTCATATTTGATTTTGGGTTTAAAAATTATGCCTGAGCAATGTGTTTAGTTATAATAAAGTACCCAACTACGTGTGTGCTAGTAGAAACTTTGATTGCCAGAGGTTAAGTTTCAATGAATTACGGAGACCTCCACACATGCAGTACTGAGATGTGTGTGCAAACCTCTCTATATCAAAATGTATGATTAATGCAAAGTTCATGCAAATAGATTATACATGCCATCAGTATATAAGGTGCTGATAGCTATTGTTGGAGACTTTTTTAGTGCATGTAGTGTAACTCCTGCTTGTTTGGGAACATTTTATCATGGACAGCCTATGAATTCTGCGCAAACAACTGTATGGTAAATCTTCACTTATTAGCATTTTTTATTTTCAAGGTCTAGTTTTGTACGTTTTTGTATTCAATAACAAATTCATGTAGTTTCTCTGCGAGGGGTCATGGGAGGTCACGCCTAGTGGGAAGGGAGGGGCATGCGTAGACACACATGGCAGGAGGGAAGGGAGCTGCAGGCCACATACAAGACGGGAGGGACATGTGCAGGAGGGAAGCGGCAAGGGCTCCATCGACAGGCAATAAAAAAGTTGAGGAAAGAGACAACATAAGGGAGAAGTGCAGAGTTGCTTGCTTTGTCTTTTTCTGTTTTGGAAAAGGCATTGAATAACAAATCTACCCAATCTAGATAACCATCCAATGGTTTAGAAAGTAGGGAGGAAACTTCCCTTCTCTCTATATATATACATAGAGAGAGAGAGAGAGAGAAATTTTCCAATGAGCCCTGAGACCATTAGAATGGTAATGAGCATATATATGTAACCCAACCATCTCAAAGTATGACATTTCTTGATTGATTTCCCAAATTGTTCATCTTTTGGAAGCCAAAAGAAAGACTATCCAAGGTGTATAGATGTCCATAATCCATTCAAATAAACCAAGAAGGTTACGAATCTCAACACATGATGTCTATTGTGCCCCACACTGCATACAAGGCACTATCACAATCGAGTGCATTCTCCACCTAATAGATTGTGCTTAAACACTAGCATTCCTCTTAGTTGATAGTGCCCAAAGAACGGGTAGTGGTCAACTCCTATTTTGGGTGTTTTCTGCCTTCGGCCAGCCCTTGTACGAAATCGTCCAAGATCTGTCAATGTTAATAGTGTCCACACAAGTTACCCCCATTGATCTCCAAACCAAAGATACTACTAAGCAAATTAGCCTACATACGCTTTACTGCATTCACAAATAGGGAACATCTTGTCTCCTATCAATGCCTACTAGTTCTGAGAACCTCTACACCCAACTTCTTCATCAACTGGCATGCAACCAAACTTACAATGAAACTTTACTCGTCATATCAATAGGCAATCTAGCATAATATCATGATCAAGGACGAGTGAATGGCCCACTAGAGCATCGTATGCTTCCCAAGTATAATCAGTGTAATGTATCTCAAAATATGTAAAAATACCCTTTCTAAACAACAGACCCTTTCTAAGGAGGCTTTCATATATCAAAGAATATGCATTACGATGTCAAAATGCCTTGGCATTCAAGTTCATGAGGGTAGAGGCCCCTTGGATCCAAGTATCCATTCCCTCCACAAGCAAAGCAAGAGTATACTTGCTATACAAGCTTTCCAAGCCCGCAAGTTCACTTCATACCAAGTACCTTGAAGTGCCAAATTCTCCAAGGCCTATGTCGACAAGCTTCTTGTTTAGCACTTTCACCATAAAGATGCCCTGATTGTCCCTACTAGTGGCTACGTATGACCATCAATCTCTAAATGAATTGAATTTTGATAATGACAAACAAATAATATATATACATATACTGTATTGGCGGGACTAATACTTCGAGCTGAGAAAATTACATCAAATTAAGGAGGAAGAAGTCCTTCATACAAGTACAAGACCAAAAAGCTGTTGGCTTGTATACAAGAGAAATCAAGAAAGAAGAAAAGCAAACAAGGAAGTCCAGGATGAAGTGATTGCAGAGACAAGGGAAGCAATGCATCACTAAACAAAAGCATAATGTGTTGGCAAAAAGTCCAATACGATACAAGATAACCCATTCAATTGGAAAGGAATCAGCCATGGGATTTGGTATTGAAACCTAAAAAAACACTTTATTACTGGAACAAGATAAGTCTTTAGAAATAAATTAAATGAATCATGTAATATTGTCAAGAAAAAGCCAAACTCGTAGCACAAGGATAAAATCAAGAAGCATCAATTTCGATGAAACTCGGTGTTGCCAAAGTCGGTATTCGGTATTGTGTCACAAGGGTCACTGAATAAAGAATAAACGGTTTCTGGGTGAGTAATTGAAATTATTCGGTTAAGCCTTTTTAATTACTTTACATAAAAAAGCATGTTTAATAGATAGTCTTATATATTTATACATTAAAGTACTAATAAATTACAACCGAACTATTAACATCTATCTTTCACTTTATACCTAAAATTTATAAATAAAAAATAAAAAAATAAATACTAAGTATTATTTCTTATTAGCCAGATAAGGTTATTCTATTCGGTCACTCAACCTAATAGAGCAATCAGACTGAATAGTCGATTTATTGCAACACCTATGAAACTTATGTGTATGACGCTAGAATTGAATCAATCAGAATGTTCTCTGTGCTTGCTCATAACAAAGATTTCAAGCTTTTCCAAATGAATGTAAAAGGTGCATTCTAAACGGCTTGATCAAAGAAGTTTACGTCAAGCAACCCTTGGGATTTGAAGGCCCTACAAACCATAGGACATATCACGATATATCGGCGATATATCACCTATATATCGATATCGAGAGGCTGGGGTATCAAAATCAGGTTGCATATCCTTTTACAGGGATATCGGCGATGTATGACCGATATATCGGCAATATATCGCCATATCGGCCCATATCAGCCAAGATTGATTGGATTCCGAAGAAAAATCCCCGGATATCGATCGATATCGTCGAAACTTCATCGATATCTACATATTGATGAATAATACACTTGTAAGCTTGATGTCATTACTTATTTTGCTACTCCTAGTATTAAAACACAACATGTTCCCCTAGTCCCCCAGGCTCGCTGACCGGACAACGAGACTCTCGTCTGGTAGGGTATGATGTGACATGGAGGTTCATACAATGGTTCTTCAACTTAGAGGTGTCCGATCGATTTTAATACATCTTATTTCCTTTTGAAAATATTATTATGAATTATGTCTCTTTAAAAAATGCTATTATGCTCTTAGTTGTTTAGTTTCCAAAAATAGCTCAAATATTTTGTTTATTCATATATGAGATGCAATATAAGTCTTGGATGACTCCATTTTCCAATATCTATAAGTCAGCAATCAACATTAACAATGATATGCTCGATATGAAAGATATGAGCAATATAAGGGTCATATATGCTTGACATGACATATATGTGCAATATAGGGGTCATATATGATCGATATTTGTGATATAAGTGCATATTTTTAAGTTATTTAATGTTACAAGAATTTGGATGGACTACATTTTCAATTTCCATAAGTTACCAATCAACGGTAACAACGATATGTTCGATATAACCAATATATGCGATATAAGAGTCATAGATGATCGATATATGTGATCTAAGAGTATATTTGTATGTTATTTAGTGTTCAAAGAACTTGGACGAACTCTATTTCCAATATCTATAGGTCAACAATTAACAATATTAGGTATATGTCCGATATGACCGATATGTGTGATATAAGGATCATAGATGAATTATATGTGTTATCTAAGTGTATATTTGTAAGTTATTTCATGTTATAAAAATTTGAATGAAATCCATTTCCAATATCTGTAAGTTAGGAATCGACATTAACATCGATATGTTCGAAATGACTAGTATGAGCGATACATGGGGTATAAATGGACCGATATGTAATATAAGTGTGTATTTGTAGGGTGTTTGTTGTTTTAATATCTCGGATGATCTTAATTTCTGAAAAAGCGGCAAAAAGATGCCATTTTGAGCCATTTTCGGCATTTCCATCGATACCGTCGATATATCGACGATATATCCTGATATATCATTTTTCAGATGAACCGATACGATATCGATATCGATACTACAAACCATGCCTATATCTTTAAACTTAGACAAGTCTTTATGGGCTTAAACAATATACTTTTAAATAATTTTGATTTTGAGTAGATAAAGTGGATTGCATCTTGTTTATTTTATTTTTATTTTTATTATGAGGAATTAGATTGCACCTTGTTTAATAAAAGAAAACATACTTGTAAAAAAGAAAAGAAAAGAAAACGTACTTATTTACCAATTGCTCAATTTTTTGTTGATATCTTTGCGAAGGATATGCAAGAAACAATTCGAGGTGAGCATGATAGGAGAAATGAAGTTCTTTCTTGGAATACAATCATCCATCTTGACCAAGGGATCTTTGTCTCACAACAAAAAAAACAAGAAGAAACTATTGGAGAAATTAATCCAGATAAAACCAAAGGAAAGCCCACCCTTATAGCTCCAACAACTCATTTTGATCAAAATGAAGCACGAAAAGTGGTTGATCAAAAGCTATACCAAGGTCTAATTGGGTCAATACTTTATCTAACAACGAGTAGGCCAGATATTCTTTTCAACAATTGATTAGTTGCACATTTTCAAATAAACCCTTAAGAATTACACATAATGTAAAAGAATATTTCACTATTTGGTTTATCCTTTTCGAAAATGCCTTGCATTGATCATTTACAGATATCGATGTTGATTATGCTGGTAGTCGTACAAATGAAAAAATAGTTCTAGTGGCACAAGCAAATCCATGATGAATACCCCGGTATCCTAGTTTTCTAAAAAGTAAAACTATGTTGCATTACCTACGTCGGAAGTTGAATGTATAGCAGTAAAACTATGTTGCATTGTCTTCGTCGGAAGTGGAATATATAGCAGTCCCTTTAGCATGTTTCCAAATATTATGGATGAAGCAAACTCTCTATGATTTTAGTTTAATCTATTGTCGAAATTGTGATCTGTGTAATAACACAAGTGCCATTAACTAGTCTCAAAATCATGTTAATCATTCTAGAATAAAGAACACCGATATGTGTCATGACTTTGTGAAAATGTCCTAGGAGACGTTTTTTACAAAATCTCTTGCAACCCTCCGATTGGAGAATAGAGAATTGTCCCTGCACTTTAAAGGGTGCATCTTAGAATTTCGTCTCCTCAATTTCTATTCAAGAGTTTTCTCAAAAAGAACAATCACTTCATACAAGGTGATCGATCAATGTTTGGTCAATAAACATACTCGGACTAATCAATCGCATTTGGAGACTGAATTTATTTTGTGTGCCAAATTTCATGGTGATGTCACCCAACTTTTTGGTAAACACTCCTTTAATGAGAATCTATAACATCTTGCCAAATCTCTCGGTAACATCTACCAACCCTCTATGAAGTAGACCTAACTCCTTATGTACTACAAATTGGGTACAACCTTTCTGCTCTTTCAAATATAAAAAACTCCCAACCTAAGAGGAAGAAGAGCAAGTTGAAGTTCTTAGTTAATCGATCAATCTGGATAGCTAGACAATCAACCACTCTCCAGTTAACTACTTTGATTTTTTTTCCTCTCATTTTTATCTACATTTGTCGATATACGTACTAGTAGGATTATTTTGTCTTTCTTTACAGGAAATACCTAAACCTTTTCCCAAACTTCATTCTAGAAACCTTATTTTCCCAATCTTTGTAATCGATCAAACATTTCAGGTGGTCGAATAGATGACCAGAGACTGAGTCTGATCTATCAACAATGTTGCAATATCCGACGGAATGAACCGAATATTCTATTCGGTAGTAAATCAAGATAAATAATCGATCGACTATTGCTATGTTGATTTTTTTAATTTTTTATTGTCATTTTTTAAAGGTTCCCGTTTATCCCAGTATATCACCACAAATGTTAAAGCTCCATATATGTAACTTATTAATTGGTACATTCACCTTGGATCCTTGTTGATTGTTGCCCATGTATGTATAAATATAAACGAATATATATACTAGACATAATTTTTATATTAAAAATAGATTTTAAAAATACATAATTGAATAATTCTGAATATTCTCTTCCTGAATATTCTTTATTCAGTGATCCCTCCAACTGAATACCAAATACCAACTTCTGTAACGTTGTCAATAAATTAGAATTCTTTGATTGATCATATTAGCACCCAAAGGTAAATGCAATGGTTACGGTCAGACTTCAACTGCACGAGCCTAATTATTTGTAGCACGTGATCAAGCGTTATATTTTTGTAACCTCCACTGCATCCTATGGCATCCAATTCATTGGTGTGCCTTCCGAGACAAGTTCCCTTCCATCTCTTAGTTTTTCATTTTAACCACATGCACTCTTTCTTCAATCCCATGTCCTACTATGTTCATATTGTTCGACCATCAAGCATACCTCTCTTCTCACTGAGGCAAAATGTTATGTCAATCTAGTAGAGATTTGTAGTTCTAAGACTAGATACCATCAGGCAGGACCGTAAACACTATGGCCTTTATTATGGATAATAAGGTCATCCAAAGTCATTCCTGGTTGTCTGAATAAGTAGCCAACTATTGTTGATCTTCTCAGCCGAGTCTCTTTAATGGGTAATCGTGAGAATCTTCTCACACTTCAGGCACTCCAAGCCGCTAGGCCTCCCCTCTCTGTATTTTAAGCCACTCACTTGATTCCTCAACCGTGTAATTTTTTTAGAATTTCTAAAAGAATATCAACATTTCCCATGACATGTTGACTCTTATCTACAGCATTATTCATTATCACCCCTTCAATTGGAAACACTTGTTATTGCCTATCCTTGCTACTACCACCACTAACACTCTCTCCTTACATGTCCTTATTTCCCACGTCCTTAACCACTTTAACATTCCCCAAACCAAAGATCCCCAAAAGATTAAAACGGTAAGCAATTTGGAGAAAGAACAATGTGATCCATGCATGGCATCGAGGACAATCGTCCACAACCTCCTCCTCCAAGCAACCAAGAGTATTCCTACCCTCCCCCACACCATACTTTCATAAGTTCGTAACTACGTCTGTAAGACTCGATCCATCTGCCTCTGATAGGACTTTGGATGTATCAAGACTACATTCTTAAACCTAACGAGCCCCTCAACCCCCAAGTCACGGTAGATGTATTCTCTCTCCCTTTGAAGAAAACAAAGGAGAACGTTCATATGCACATTGACCCTACCATTCATATGGCATGTTTTGTTAATAAGAACATCGCTTTTAACAATATATAAAAGGATGCATTCTAAAACCTACAACTTGTAAAGAAAACCATCCCCACGGAATAGAAGAAGCTGCCTTTCATTGTGCAATGCCTCCTTCGACTCAAGGATCAACTCCCCATCCCCAAGCCTCTCCCACTACCCTTGCTCTTCTTTGTCGATGAAGAAGAAGAAAAGACACTTGTTTCTAGCTCCATGAGGATCGTTACAATGCCACCATTCATAAGATCCTCGATCTAAAAAAAGGCCTCGCACCACTCCTCAATTATCCAACCAAATCTACGATGCACTCACCGATCTCGCCTAGTCCTCTTATAGTCATGATGTTACCTATTTTTTATTTCGATAGATTCACTGTTGCTAAACTTTTAACAGTATGGAACATAGTAGATGCCCATGCGATATTAACTCTCATTTATTGTGCGCTTTATATATGCTTTAACTTTGCTTCATCATTAGTATATCAATGCATCGTCTTTCTCAGGACTACTTGCTTCATTTTGTTTCTAGCTTTCTTTTTCTTAATAAAAAAGGTGGAGAAAAAAGGTTAAATAAGTTTGTGAAAAGCTTTTCAAAATAGAAAAGAATTAAGTTTGAAGTTATCCCGTGTGTTATTAGAGGAAGCATTTACAAGAAGTTTTAATTTCTTTTTCAAAAAAATTGGCCTAAAAATGCTTTCAAAATTCATTGATCAAATTGGTTTGTCATCAATTAAAAAGAAGAGAATATTAGTATATTATGTCTCAAGCCTCTATTTTAATAATGGCATGCACATTATTGATAAGATATCAAATCCAAGCCTCTAAAGCATAGATCAAGCTCTACTTGTTTCTATTCGAGTATTGTGTTTTTCACTTACATGTAAAGGCTCATAGATGCGTAAGCATGCATGCATGATTATATATGAGCATCTCACTTACTTAAAAAGTGAATTTGCATAGAAGCCAAGCCCCTAATCAATCGGTTACTTTCAATGACTTTATTGATTATATTTGGTTATTTGATAAAACCAAATAGACTTCTTTTGTGACCCAATCGATCACTTTTTCAGTGCTACCTACAATCTAATTTATCACTTTATTTGACTTGATCGATCACTTAATATTGCAAGCTGAATTGACCAATTAATCGCTTTTGTGCTCTTATCAATTACTTACTTTTTGTACTGTAATAATTTTATGACTGGTCATTTAAATGGTATGACCAATCACTTTGCAAAATAACCCTCGCACGCTCATCGTATGAATGATCAACTCTACTTGAATTATCAATTAATTGACAATCTTACCAACCACTTTTTAAATTTGATCGATCAATTGTATTTTACATGAAGGTTTTTAAGGTTGATCGTAATCCTAATTTGGATCTCAGTTGCTATATTAAACCCTAGTATCTATATTATATCTATATAAACCACTTAACGCATCTTTCTTTGATATATACGATAACAACATCCAAGTTTGTATTCATTTAACAAAGAAAGTTTGTTTACATACTTGTATACATTGAGAGCCACAAATACTTAAGTAAAGCATCCATTGCTCTCTTCAATACTTTATTTGTTGATCAATCTATGTCTCTCTACATTTTTTTTGAGGGAAAAGTGGGTGCAGTCCCAAGATTGGAAGCCGCCGCTATTGTATTGAACTAAATCAAGAGCAGAAGTACAATATTTTACAAATTACACAATGGACTACAGGGAAACGAGTGCCTTATAGAGGCCCAGAACACTCTCACAAAGAAAGGGGCACCCCCAAAAGATCATCTCATTTCTGGCGCACCAAATACCCCAAAGCAGGGCGAAAGGTCCAGTCGCATCCTCTTGAGAACTACCACAAGCCGTCCTAATTGAACTCTACACTTGTTAACCAGTGTTCATGAAATCGGCTGCATGGGCCGCATATGCGGCCGCATATTCCCGTGTGGCATGCAGAACGTACCGATTACATGATTCAGTGCATTATGCGCTCTCCCCGCATATGCGGCCCGTATATGCCCCGCATATCCCGCATACTGCTCCAGCAGCTCCAACTTTTCAATCTTCTCATTCAGGTCCTTAATTTCGTAACTCTGCCTCTCCCTTCATTATATTGTAAGAATATGACATGCATTTGTATACAATTGCAATGCATTATACCATTATGCATATGCAATGTTTTATGTTTTCCTCATGTATTGTTTTCACAGTATATGCAATATATCGTCGAATGTTTTTATATATGCCAATTGAGGTTTTGCTCGTGTAGTGCATGTATGTGTATTGATGTTTTGTTATCACGAATCATCTAATATGTGAAGTTTTTATGGTAAATGTTTTTTGTGATTAAATATAAGGCAATTAAAAGAATATAAACACCCACCTAACATGAACCGTTTTTCTTGGATCTTTAACTCCACTTATATACATAAATTCAGTGGTAATGTTATTCATAGATATTTATTTATTTTTAAATTAAAAATTAGAAAACATCGTAGAACCGCATATACCTCGCATACCGCTTATTCAGTATTCAGTGACATGTCCGAACGCATACACATACCGCTTTCCTGAACCGTGTTGTTAATGATACGCTTCTACAAGTGATTCCACTCCACATGTGATCGACATCCTACAAATACAATTCATCATATTTATTCATAGTTTTGAATTTTCTATTTACATTTCCATTGTGCTTATCGATTGATACATACTGCCTAGCCAACCATAGATTATGTAGGTTTGACTAAAAAGTTATCTGGATATTTCTTTCTATATTTACTGCAAAGCTTACTTGGTGCCAAATCCAAGTTGCAAGGAACTTTGGTGTGTAATCCAAAGTTTGAAAAGTCTTTGGAATATAATTAGAGCATTATACTACACTACGAGAACTTTGATGTGTGATCTAAATTTGTGAAAAGTCTCTAGCGTATAATCCATAGCATTATATAATTTTTTGTGTGATCCAAACATTTGTAAAACGATTAAGTTTCCTTAAAAAAAGTAATAGTCGGTTATTTATGTTTATTGATAATACATTCTTGTCTATCGATATATCATTTTATCTGGTCATTAGTCATGTAGTCTACCACCCAAAAGACCAGGGTTCAAATACCCCCTTGTGAGGGTTGCATTATGTAGTCGACAGCCAATGTAAAAAAATAGTCGAATCTTTCAACATGGATTTGAGCAAGAATCCATGTAGCCGATACTACTTATAGTGGGAGATGGTTTCGCCACTATTACTCATGATAACTACTATTCACACAACCCCTCCAAGTAGAGCATCATGATAATACATGTATTCACAAGATTGGGTACATCGGCTCCTAAGGCTAGGAATGGATGTATTCAAATCAACAAGTTAAAACCGAGAGATATTACATGCTAGGATAAACTATTGCGTGTTGGAATCCACCTCTAAGAACATGTGATGGTCGTTTTTGCTTTCAAGAAAAAAACAATGGATGAGACGTCATCTACTAGACTATTGTCTAAAGTAAAAACAAGCAGGTGGGTTATTAAATGCAGATACAAAGATTATCGATAGGAGATGGATGGAAATTGGCAAAGATGGCTGGACCAGTGGACCGGGCGATGAAAACCATGCATGAATGGAATATGGTGATCAAAGAAGGATGAACTCCAACTTCAGTGGTAGTCAATTAATAAATATAGCATCCATGTCCTCAATGGAGATGGCAATGCTATCTCGTCAAGATCCCCACAACGGTGGCGATAACTAGGGTGCTAATGGTACTCTTGATAAGAAAACTCCTAGCAGATGAGACCATTAGGACATGATGAAAGATGCTATCAAGGGTTAAGGATGATGACGTGAAAATGTCGGTGCGAGTGGAACCTACAACCATAAAAGACTTTGTTAGAGTTATTTTTATTATCAGGTTATTTCTATTATTAGGTTATTTAAGGAGACATACAAAATTGAATAAATTACAGAGGTATCAACCTGATGAGTCACACTATGAAAATTTGAGAACGTGTGAACGAAAGAAGGTTGAGGCAAGTTTCTCAAGTAAAAGAAAACCAATTCGGATTCATGCCAGGTCGCTCAACTATTGAAGCCATCCATTTGCTGAGGAGAACAATGGAGATTTATAGAGTTAAAAGGAAGAACCTCCATATGATCTTTATTGATTTTGAGAAGGCTTAGGGTGTGTTTGGTTAGCGGGTTAAGGCAGGTTAAACTGGTAGAGGATAACCCGTTTTTGGATTTTTTGTGTTTGGATAGAGGGTTAAACTGGGGGTGGGTTAGAAGTGGGTTTTTGTGATATGATTGTATTGAAGTTTGAAAAAGTGAGTAGTTATTGTGATGTGATTGTATTGAAGTTTGGAAACGTGATTAGAAGTGTAGCTTATAATTTTTATATGATATGATGGTATAATATATTATTTTTTGATAGGATTGATGATGTAAACTTGATTTGTTTAATTTTTTAAAAAGGGAATAAAGTGGGACCCACATAGGAGTGAGAAATATGGGGTAAGGGGCCCGGTAGCCGAACGGCACCTTATGATTCTGTCCCACGAGAGATAGTGGGGGGAGTTTTAGAGAAGAGACAAGTACATGTCATGTACACTAACCTCATAAAGGATATGTATGATAGGGCTTTATCTTGTGTAAGGACCACATCTGGGAAGACCGACTATTTTAACATCAACATTAGTTTACATCAAGGTTCAGCTTTGAGTCCATTTCTTTTTAATTTGATTATGGGCGAGTTGATAAGTCACATTCTGGATGAGTTATCTTAGTGTATGTTATTTGCTGATGATATTGTATTGATTAACGAGATTAGAGATGAAGTAAATGAGATGCTTGAGGTCTAGAGACATGCTCTGGAGACTAAAGGATTTCGTATAAGTAGGACTAAGACGGAATATATGCCATATGGAGTGCACCTTTGATGGAAGAAATTGATGCAGCATAAAATTAACATATAGGGCTTGATATTTTTATCCGCCAATTTTATTTACGTTTATTGAGTCGTCGCATTTTTTTAAAATAAAGAGATCACGTGTGATCTCAATTTAGTGGTTAGAGTCAATTAGAGATTTGAATAATTAGTTAGTCGGTTAGAGTCAAATTAGGATAAGTTTGATTTGAATTTTGATTTTGATTTCTATTTTTGTAATCTCATCCCTCCTATATAAAGGGATGATGGTCTATTGTTTTGAAAAGTTCAGATTATATGAAAAATTGAGATTTTATCTCTATCTCCCTCTCTCATCTCCTTCTCCCACACGATCTACGTGCTTCTTCTTCCTCAAATCTCGCGCAACCGGCGCGCCTTCTCTCCTTCTCCCCTCCAATTTATTCTTCCACCGAAAAATCCACAATCAAATAATTTTTTCCATCATCGCGCAAATCCTCATTCTTCATCAATTGGTATCAGAGCATGGCAACCGAATCGTTCCTACAATTCGACGATCCTGTCAATCATTGGCGCTTAAAGTTCGATCTGAGTCGTCTCTCCCATGGCCCACATGCGCATTCACGCCAACAAAAGTTCAAGCGACGACTTATATCATGCGTCAAGGTGCAAGCATGGTTAGACACGCTAATCGGTGAAAATTCGTTCGTCGACAACGAAAGTCAGACCGTTGTAGTTGTTGTCCAACCCAATTTTCGTTCGGAAAACGAAGGTATTTTCAGTTCCGAACAATATTTAATTGACGCAAATCCTGTGCAACAAAACTATGAAGATACATGGCCGATTTTTTATGAAAGTGTGGGTGAAGAATATGAATTTGTCGATTTCTATGAGGTCAAAGTTGCTGCCCAGGAACAAAAAAATGAAAATATAAAGATCTGGGGCCAATATTTGATGAAGAACCAGTGGAAGAGGGATATGAAACCCTAGATCTGTTCGATATCGACGTTATTGTTCTCGATGGTGAACCCACACAAATGCTGGTCCTGGGGTCACCTACGACAGCCCCTCTATCTTCACCGTGTGTTCCAACTCCACGGTCAACACCAACCCAATCCCTCCCCTCAACCCGGCACCATCACCTGATTAGGAGACGAATTTTTCAAGCGGAGGAGAATTGATGCAAAATTTCCAAAATTGGCCGGGCAAATCAAATTGAATCAGAGGGTTGATTTGGGATTTTTCAAATTAGGGAATTTCGTCCTCAATTAGTTATTTTCTATTAATTGCATATTTTATTTAAATAAATTGAGATTGTTATCTCAACTTTTGGTAGATAAAATTAGTTAGAGTCTAAGAGTCAATTAGATAAGTTAGGATTTAAATTTGATTCTCTTTCTATTTTTGTAATTCCACCCCTCCTATATACAGGGCTTGATAGTTTATTGTAAAAGATAGTCCAGTTGATATATGAAAATTGAGATTTATCTCTTTTATTTCTCTCTCGTCTCTCTTTCCATTGGTGCGTTCTTGCGTTTCTTCTCCAAAAATCCCTCGTTTTTCCGACGAGTTATTTCCTCCCATCCCCTCTATTTCTTCTCCACCAAAAATCTACAATTAATTCTAAAAATTACATATTGTAGAACACTTGATGCTCTATCTTTGTGGACGATGATTTTATTTTTGTGACTATGGTTTATTTAATATAATTATGGTTGTGAAAAATTGAATATTTACCCATTGCATGCTATTATTTCCATATTAAATTTATCATTGCTCTGAAAATTACCAAAAAATCATAGTACGTAGATTTTATTTTTACAATGTGCCCAAAATTCATTCTATTTGAACGCATATCGAGGTCGGAATAAAATATTTAGTGATTAGAGTAATTAATTTTTAATAGACTATAAACTCAACATTTATAGGGTTTAGAATTTTTCCTTGATACATCCTCATTAAGAACATTTAGGATAATTTTAGTTCTTGAAAATAATTAGGTTTTCTATTTATTAAAATTAAATCGCTAAAAATCACTCTGCATGCATATTTAATTCGTAATTAATTTATTTTGCATCAGAAAATTCCAAAAAAATTGCGGAGTAATTTCATCATATTTCACCTTCTAGCAAAGTTTGAGGATTTTTGGACTTGATTTGATCGTAATTTGTATTTTGGTCCTTAAACTAGCCTACCATGATATTTCTTTTTGCATAAAAAAAAACTTCCCCGAAAACCTAAGTTCTAAATCGACTATTTATCAACCTAAGGAGACAGCTACCTCCATGAGTTCGACAGTGGGCTTGTCCAAGTAAAATATAAATTGACTGCTTGCATTAATCGATAAATTAAAGTAAGTGGTTGTTTTTTATTAATCTGAATTGCCTGCCTGCAATGAAATTAAACGTTAATTCCACATAATTAGTGAGGGTAATTTTGGTTTTTTTTCAATGTCATGGCAACGCTCTTGCGGCTATGAAAGGTGGAGGCGGTGTCGCACGAATGCCGCAAATACAGAGAGCGGTGGCAGCTAGGGCTGGCGATGGGGTATGGAATTAGGTCAGGTCTCTGGTCTAGGACCGTCGCTCTGATACCATGTGAGGATTGTTAGAATTATTATATTACAATTATATTTGTAACCCTTCGGGTTCTGTAACCCCTCTGGGGTGTTTATGTATTTTTCCTCTTGTAATCTCTAGGGTTTTCTCTCTATATAAGAGACCCTAGCCCTATGGAATAGATATCCCATTCTGTCTCTCTTCTCCACATGGTATCAGAGTAACGGTCCTAGACCGGGGTTCTGACCTAAAATGCCCACCGCAACCTTCAAGCCTCGCAAAAGCTTGTGCGGGCCCTCTTCCCAGTATTAGGGCCCCGAGCAAGGCCCTCCAATCGCCTCCAGTGCAGCAGCCCTCCCGCTAGCGCTACCCTGCGCTTTCAGGACCTCCTACGAAGGTCGTCAACCCCACAGCTACCCTCCACAGGTACCGTAGGACTGTTTGGAGATCCAAAACTCATCACGGATCGCTTCCAAGAATCCAGATCTGTTGTCCATTGGGGTTTTCAGCCCTTCTTCAAGGGCAAACGTGAGTTTTAGGGTATTTTTTAGCTCTTATGTGCATCCTTTGATCACAGGATCGTCTTTCTATTTTAAGACCACCATGGCGCCTTCTTCTACCGAGACAAAGCCCTTGGCCAAGAATATTATGGCACAAGGCACTACTATCAAACTCAAGGGCACAGAAAATTACGTGATCTGGTCTCGATCTTTTATGATGTTCATTGGTGGTCAGAGGAAACTCTACATTTTGACTAAAGATCCTTTAGATGAAAAGGACAAAGTGTACGACAACCGGCAGACTGACAACTATTTGGTTATCAACTGGATGACCAATAGTGGTGAGACTCATATTGCCTCAAACTTCTTTATAAAAATACGGCTAAGGAAATGTGGGAGGATCTCGAGCAAACAAACTCCCAGAAGAAGACGAAGTCACGCCTTGCAGATATTTACAGGAGAATCTGGTCGGCATCTCAGGGTGATTCCACCCTCATCGAGTACTACAGGCATCTATCCAGTTTGTATGAGGAGCTTGCAATATTCCAGCCCTCATGTTGCACCAAACAGATACAAAAGCGTTCTGACTGGCAGGTATACCGCTTCCTTTATGCCCTGCAATCTAGGTACCATGCAGCGGAGGAGCAATTTCTTATATCAGACACACTGTCAACAATGAAGGCCACCTTTGACCGACTTTAGGCCTTTGGTTTAGGGAACCTGAATTGACTCTTGGCATTGTGGATTAGTTTAATCGAAGATTCACTTTTTATTTATGTTTAAGGGTTAATTTGCAAACATGTGTCTAAATGATGCGAACACGCATTAAGATCCTAGTGCAGCTAAATGCATGCTAATTCGGGTCGGGTTCTTTCTCAATTTTGGTATCATTGTATGCTATCGTTGTGAATTTGTCAGGTGATAACAAAGTTGGTTCGATCACCAAACATCATTTGGGAATCGGGATAAGCCTCGGACCCCCTGGATGAGGCAAGCGCCTCGAATGACCGAGGCGGCTAAGGCAAGGCGATGAGGTGGGGCAAGGCGGTACCTGAGACAGTATGGATTTACCAACAATTTTTTTAATAAAAAATTGGTTCTATTGATAGTTTCATATGTTTATAAAGGCATAGTTGTTGAAGATATATTTATGCAAGATGAATGCTTGAATTTGACCTCTTTCTTATTCACACTTACCATTAACATGTCCAATTATTTCAGTGAACTCTTAATATTACACCCTTAAACATATGAATCCGCAAATCTCGGATGCATGCGAATTAGAATACCCATATAAGAAATTTTTCAAGATGGGGGCGTTGCCCCCTACAACCCCTGCAAGGGAGGCCTACCTGGGCCCATCCAAGCTCGTTGACCGTGCAGTGAGACCCCTATACCGGTAGGGTATGGTGGCACAGGGGGACATTTGACCGTTCCTCAATTAGGTTCAACAGAATAAATTATTAGGATTCAAATCGTATGATTCATATAGACATCTCGGATATCTTTAATAAATGTATTTGTTATACTTTTTGTAATTATTTTCCTATACAAACTGAGTATTACGCCTCAGACCACTTCGAGGCTACACCTCGCCTCTACGGAAAATGCCTCGTTCCGTCTTTTGTTTTTTCAAACCATGATTAGAACACACTCTCACACTTTATGAATACTAGATGTTGAACTACGTTTGGTGTGTTTTACATTTGATGATAAACAAGGATATTAATCCTAGCATCATAACTCATTGATGATGTCAATACTAATCCTAAATGTTGCACGTTCCCTCACCCCTCACTCCTTTGAGTGGTCCCTCAAAAAGAGTGTAACATAGACCGAAAAAAGAATTGGATAGCCTCTAGTAAAATTCATCGTTTTCTAAGTGGTTATTTTATAGCTCTATCCTCCTAAAGCCATCATCCAGGTCATACACTGAGGCACATATGTAAAATTGAAAATCGCCAAACTCCCTGCTTAAGATCATTAGCAATGCACCATCAAGTTTATCTACCTCAAAGTTGAAATCCTCATCTTTTAAAGGCTACATCAACCTCCTCACCACATCCAATAAAAAAAGAATGCCAATGCTCCCTACTTATCACCAAATTTCATAATCTCATAAATCAAGATTGGTTACAGAACCAAGATAGCATCCACTTTCCATTCCCTAACATTTCTTCCAATTGTTTTCTTTTACTCCTCCCTTAAACCCACGAAATTCCAAAAAGTGTTCATTTACTAACATGTTCTTTCCTCTCCATGCTACTAACTCCATTTATCGCAACAATGAAGTCCACCTTTTGCATTGTTGCCACCATCAAGGGCCCTGACATGCGACCAATCATGACATGTAACAAGAACTCCTATCCTTTCAATCGGCTCCACCTCCCCCATCACATCACTTACTACCTATTTGCAATGCCCCTGCATCGCCAATCCTTTATAAACCAGTGACGGAGTGTGTATCTCATTCTCAGGGATCTAGGTCATCGGTCTCATAACAATAATAAACAAATTATAATACCGGCATCATGTCGTTGGCCAATTCCTCCACTATTGGTGGTGGAGGAGGTACATTCTCTACAATCATGTCTCTCATCACAGCAAGAAGGTGATCATCCATGTCTTGCTACCTCTGCTGTATATTTTGCAGCGCCTCCATTTTTTGGGGGCCAATTGCTCAGCAGCTAAGGGGTGTCTGTGATAGGCGTATTCTGCACAACATCGAAACAAGGAAGAATGAGGATCTTGTTATATAAGATCGAGAGAGAGAAAGATATAGGATAGCGAATTAATAAAGTAGTGATTCAATGTGGGCAAATATCAAGGTGGACTTTGAGTATAAGGACTCTACCTCTTATCCCTATGATGTTGTTTTGAGGTATTGTGCGCATGTTTAGCACTATATGAGATGATCCGACTCCAATACCAGATGTAATGCCCATGAGCCATCGATCATTTATCTAATGATGATGGGGTGCATAGCTCATTCTCTAAATCTAGGGCATCCATCCAATAGCATTAAACAAACCACAATATCAACATCATAATTTACATGCCATTAATATACACCACAACCCAACTATCATGTGATTTAGAAATATCCCAAAAATATATGTATTAACCACCTCATATGATTTCTCCGTCCATAGAAAAAAACCTAGTTTATTGGCAATCTAAAGATTTAAAGTGAACGTGAAAGAACTTCCTCATATTTAAACTCATGCTTACAGTTAATTACATATCAAATTAAAAAAGTGATTTAAGTTAATACTATGAACAATCAAAGGGAAAAAACTATAATCTTGTAATCCATGAAATGAGAACAAGGTAGGAATCCCTTCATCAATTCGGAGTCGGAGAAACTCTGTGGACATCAACGACCCCCAAAGTAGATATCACAAGGATTAAACTAAGTCAAAAAAATCGATGTCCGTAAAAGGATGCAGGGGAGGAACAATTACCTCATCAAAAATAAAACCACGCACAAGACTAGAACGATCCACAAATACCCTCCACGATTGCGACCATATTGACCTTCAAATCATACATAGAAAAATGACGAACATGAGAATCCGCATCGTGGTTACGAATTTTAGAAATAATCAAAGGGCAGAAGTCACGAGATGTTCATACCTTAACATGATGAAACGAGAGAGGATTGGCCCTTCCTATCGATCGTCCTCGACGACTACCGCACCATTGATGGCCTCAACAATTGTTTCTCCTTTCTTCAAAAAAAAACAATGATTGCTCCTTCTCACGGCGAATGTGGAAGGAAAATATGAATAAGGTTTTTATGGCCATCAATAGAGAGGAAGAGGGGTTTTAAATAGGATTTGAACCCTTCAAATCCCATAATCACATGTAGTTAAGTTCAGTATTTACAAAAATGACATTGTACTAAAATACAAATATCTTGAGCTACAGGTCTCAGAATTTCACGTTCTTTAGCTCATTGGAATCATATGTACGAGACGGTCCTTTAAGTATAATATTGATAGGAGAAAAGAAAATGAGAAAAAAATTGGACTTCAAATCATAACCTTAAAACAAGTCTCGTCCCAGAGGCTTGAGATTAAGAGGTTGTATGAAGTCAGACAACACCCTTTAAAAAGTTGACCCCATCACTTATTATGGTGCAAAATCAAGACATGTAAATTATGACTTACCTTCGAAATCGATGCATAATGTAAAGTCCAAAAAAATGCCATGTTTTCCTTGGTCTTAAAACCATGTCAATATTTACTTAAAAGATGTGCCTCATCAAGACAATTCTAACAAGCTAAAGAATGTCACATAGCTCAAGATATTTGCATTTTAGTGTAGTGGCATTTTCATAAATAATAAGCTACGAGTGTTTACAGGATTTGAAGGGTTCAACACCAATTTAAAACCCTCTCCCTCTTTAATGACAACCACCAAAATTTGATTTCATATTTTTCATTACACAGCCACCATGAGAGAGGGAGAAACCATTATAGAGGCCATCGGTAGTGCAGTGGTCACCGAGGAAGATCGAACGGAAGGGTGAATCCGCCCTCGTTACATCGCTCTAAGTTTTTTTTTGAAGTCTAAAAACTACGGGGGATACACGCAGTGGTGTTCACCCCATCTTTATTGGGAATAAAAAATCTAAAAACATACACAGGGGACCAGACAAAAGCAAGAGGGAGAGGCCCACCCAAAAACCCCGCACAACAGCCGATCGGGGCAAAACAACACACAGCAGGCTACACCAGCATCCAAGGTTGCAGAAGTCGGCAGTCGGTACTCTGTCGGCAAGGTCACTGACTAAGGATTAATCGGCAGTCGGGAGAGTAATCGGATTTAGTCGGGCATTAGTGGGTTTTGATTTTTTTTTAATTATTTTTAATATATAAATCAAATTTTAATATATATATATACTATCATTTATCTTCATAATTTTAGCAAATTTAATATTTCCAAGAGCTTAAGAAATTACAGCAAGAGAAGGAAAAATGAAGGAAGTTAAGATCAAACATTCAAAATATTTGGTACATAACACTAGCAAATGTTCAAAAATATATACAACATGTCCAAAAAAATAATACAAGTAGGAAGGAAGACAAGTCAATCGAATCAATCCTCAATGTCATTATCCAAGTCCATCTCTTCTTCTTCGTCGTCGTCGTCGTCATCATCATCTTTTTCTTCTTCTTCTATATCATCAAGATGTAACTCCTCGTTCTCATTCATCGGCGTAGCATTGGAGCTCGAAGATGAAGCTCCCTTGCTACGGTCAACTAGCTGGCTCCTTCTCGGTTCCAAATTCTCTTCAGCACCACTAGCATGTACTACAGCACTCCATGTCAATCCGCAACCTGGAAAAACCTCCTCATCATGAGCATCGACACCTCCGGTCCATTCAGCCATGTATGCACGATAACGAGATGAGAGAGGATCTTTTTCTTTTTCAACTCGACGTTCCCGTAGGTTTGAATTGAAACGAACATATACAAGATCATTCAGCTCCTTCGTCTCCAATATGTTCCTCTTCTTGGTATGGATCTGAACATCAAAATTCAAATTTTAAATTTATATCAATTACTACGTTATACTTTACTATTAGTAATCAAACTTGGTCGGTGGAATGGAGTCAATACCGAGTCAAAGGTACTCCAGTTACGCTCACATCCGGAGGATGAAGACGTCAAGCTCAAGATCTTGATGGCCATGGCTTTCAAATGAGGCGTGTCATCTCCATGATTATACCACCAGTTAGCTATTTAAATAGAGAATTCGTCAATATAATTATAATATAATATTACCAAAGAGAGAATTGTCCAGCATGAAATACCTAGGTCATAATTGTTGTCATTTTTCATCCTCTGTCTCACAGCTAAAGGCTTGCCAAATCACCGCGACCAAGTCTGTATGCTGGAAGCTCGTCCCTGGTAATTGCATCTTGTACATCCAAATCTGGATAAAATCTTTCCATGCACTCCTTAAACCCTCTCCTCACTACAACATCCGGATCACCACGAGACTCGGTGTAGAAGAAAAATAGGTTCAAGTAATAAGCCGCTAGATGCAATGGAGTATCGAGCCTCTCTTTGGTCTTGGAGGTAACAGCATCTACAAAAAAATTTGTAAGATGACTCCACGTCATTGAATGATGCAATTATCTCCCGTTTGGCCTCTTCAATCCCTCCGTACACAAAACCCATAGATGGATGTTGATCTGCGTCAACAACACGCAATAAACGAACCAATGGAGTGAAAACTCGAACGGCGTGTGCAATGTGGTTCCAAAATGTAAGGCTGAATACAATAGAATTCGCTGCTTCTCCCTTCTTGGTCTTGTACCATTTGCAATTTCTCCACTCTTCTGAGGAAAACATCAATCTAAGTTTGTCTTTTTTCTCATTCAGGCTCTCAAGAGTAAGAAAAGTGGTTGCAAATCTTGTTTGACCAGGCCTTGCAATGTCTCTCTTGTTGGAGAACTTACGCATCATGCTTAGAGTTTTGGTGTGAGAGTATATAAACACCGTAAGCTTCTTTGCCTTTGTGATTGCACTCCTCACCTTCGTCTCTTTGCTTATCTCCTCCAAAGCAAGATCAAGGGAGTGCGTGATGCATGGAGTCCACTAAATCCGTGGATATTTGGTGAGCAGCAATCTTCCCGCTGCTACATTGGCAGATGCATTATCTGCCACAATCTAAACCACATTATCTATGCCCACTTCATTAAGACACTCATCCACCAGCTTGAAGATGTATTCCACAGTGTGGGCCTCATTTGAGGCATCTATGGACTTCAAAAATGAAGTCCCCAAGGTGCAATTAACACAAAAATTGATGATGCTTCTTCCGTGCATGTCCGTCCACGCATCGGTCATCAAAGAGCATCCTGTCGACTTCCATGTATCACAATGACATTGCAAGTCATCGTGCATTTTCTTCACCGCATCCTTCAGAAGTGGACCACTAAGCTCATACCTCGTGAGAGTCTTTAGTCCAAGCCCATACTTCCCAATCGCCTCCACCATCTGCATGAAAGGCTTCGTCGTCAGTGCATTAAAAGGAGCCGATGTATATGCCTAGTTGGCTATATACGGGGTGACCCTATCACGTGCTCTTTGGAGAATGCATCTTTTATGGTCATCTGATGCGATGGTCCTTCCAATGCGACATTCTGCTCCAACGAATCAGATACTCGTGATCTCTTCGCCGAACCCACATCTCCAGTGATATCAACATCCTCTCCCAGCTCTTGAACATCAGCGGCTTTCTGGCTCTTCTTCCTTGCAACGTCATCATGATATTTTTTTGAGTAAATATCAAGATATGCGATCATCTTCTTCTTCGTATCTTCGTCCACCTTTGGATATGCAGCCACGTTGCCTCTACGGTGTGCTAGATGTTGCTTGAACCTGTACACACCTCCCTTGACAACCTTCTTGCACAACTTGCAAGTAACTGTATTCGGATCTGTATGGTTCGAAAGATAACCATATTGCCATGCAGGATCAGTTGATCCTGAAGGCACGTAAAAAGACGAGTCGCTACCAGAAGCGACGTTCACGGGAGGTGTATCCATCTACATAGTCACAAACTCACAAATTACTAATCATCAAACACAAGTATCTAAATTAACAAGTATCTAAATTAACTAACCATTTGGAATAACAAATAAAAACAACCTAAGAAAAACAAAAAAAAGATGAAAACCTAATCTAACAATGTTATTGGCTAACAAGTAACAATAACATATTAACATGATAACATCTAAGTTCAACATCATCAACCTAAGCAAATATAAGCAACAACATGTCAACTTCTTACTTCTAAGATCAACCTAAGCAAAAAAAATGAAGAAAAGATAACCTAACATTATTATTTCATATTTGCTAACAATAACACATTAACATTTATGTTCAACATTATAACCTATGAAAAAATAGAAGAGAAAACGAAAAATAATACGAAATAAAAAAAGTTAACCTACAGTGCGGGCGGCGAGGCGTAGGAGGCGTGGGGGCGGCGAGGCACTGGAGGCGTGGGGGCGGCGAGGCGCTGGAGCTGGAGCTTGGAGGCGTCGGGGCGGCGAGTCCTGAAGGCAGCGCCGGCGAGGCGAGCGGCGAGGGGAGTCACTCGCACGGGGACAGGGCGCTAGGGTATCGAGAGAGCCGAGAGGGGTCGGGGTGTCTGGGGTTGTCGAGACTGGAGGGTTACAGTCTAACAGTAACCCTCAAGTCATTTCGAAAAGTAATCGGATCTGGCCATGGATCCTATATGAAGATATCGGCCGACTATTCGGCCGCCTACACCGACTATATTCCCGCCTAGTCGGGCTCGAGCGACTACAGGCTGAGTTCGCCTATTCAAGTCGGGCACCCCCCCCCCCCCCCCGATTCGCATAGTCGGGCCGACTAGTCGACCTAGTCGGCTGACTTTTGCAACAGTGTTCCATACCATCTACCTCTGTGAAGTCAGTTCGAGTCGCTAATGGGACTCAATCACGATTACTATTTCGGAACTATGGAATTCTCTTCCAAGCTCCGACTTTCGAGGGTTCACTGTGCTCCTGATTTTCCTCTTAGCTTGTTGTCAGTTCACAAGTGTGAACCCCCTAAGATCCGGGTACCCGTTAATCACACATTTCGCGTTACAACATTCATTACTATCGCATTAAGTAACTGAAAGTACGGGGAAAAATTTTTCGCGAATGAAATAATTTCATCTGACATTCACATCAACATTTATAACCACAAACTCATAGAACAATGGTCACCAAAATTTCATTTTATTAACTTCCATATATTTTACATGTACAAAGTCTGACAGTACATACAGTATATCCCAAAATCTGACTGAAGAGAAAGAAACATAATACATTATAAATTGAACAAAAACTGGCACAAAATAAACCATACCGTTGGGTATAAAATTTATCTCTTGGACCCATGTATAGCTACTGAACTGCAGGCTGTTTGCCTGCCAAACATGTTAGGAAAGAAGAGGAGTCAGCGGTTGCTGGTACCTCCCAAAAACTTATATAAAATAAAAGGCATTTATTGTGACCAAAAGCAGGCAAGTAGAGAGGTATGAGCAACTCAAAATAAAGTTTATTTCTACCTGCAATGTAAAAGGCTTCTAGATTTCTAGTAACCACCTCTTATGATTAGTTATTATCCCCACATTCACCACTTAAGCACATTTCTCTTGTAACTGAGTGTATATTTTATTCTCATAGTACCCAGAGATCATATTTATGAGTGATGATGGAAAGTTTGGGATGAGAAGATATATTAATATTTTTAATTCCTAAGTCTAGTAACTCCTGCAATTATTAACTTCAATTGTTTCAGATATAACTCCAGATGATGTAGATAAAGATCATGATTCTAGGTCTTGGAGATCATGTCGTGGAACTTGATGGCACATGAAATTGCTAATTTCTTGTCATTGAGATTATATCATGGTTTTCGATATAGGACTGATATGATGATGATGGATTTGATCCTTAATGTTATTTACTCCTTTTAAGTTAGTGGATAGTCTGTGGTCTTGGTCTGTGTGTAACCTCACACTATGACTCTAAGGTATTTAAAAGTACCTTAGGGTTGGGGTGCCTCCGTAGGCATGCGGTGTTGTATAATGCATCCTAACTAAGTTCCCAACACGTCCACTAACTTATAGGGATTTCGAATCAGATTAAAGTCACCTCCAATCAACTTAATCTTAATTATTATTTCCTCCAAACCTTAACTGTACTCTCTCAGATGTAACTCTCGATGTTTTAGATGTAGATATGGATGATCTGGATGTAGAATCGCCAAGTCTGTTAGCGAAAGAAAAACTCAAGCAGTGAAGAAGCCAACAAAAGGCTCTTCCGTCTCGCCCTCTAATTGGAAGGACGGTCCAATAGAGGGATAGGTCTACACTCCCAAACTACGCCACTGAGACGGGTGAGAGGGACTTCCCGGAAAAGTCGCTCTAGAAACAGCCCGACCGGTAACGGGCAACCGAGCTCGTACGTAAAACTGAAAACCAAGGATCCCCCGTCTGGGTATCCTAAACAACGGGTCAGCGTAACTGGTCTAAAGTCGGGATCCCAACGAGGCGTAAAAACACTGTGAGCTCAGTTTAAAAACCAAAGGGGGACTGGGATCCTAAACCCACGCACTTGGCGGCCGCTGCCCAAACTGGGCTTCCTTTCCTCCGCCCAGTTGAAGGTCACCGCGCCCTCGCACAGTCAGGTGTAGGAGTCACCGTGACCGGCACAAATTAAAAGTCATCACTGATTGGAGGATTTTGTTGATTCTTTTTGCTTTTGATTAATGAGTAACTTTTCTTGATATGAATCCTTGAAACCTTGACTTCTACCCCTTGTTTGTCCCATATATCAAAACCTTCTTGCTCTATTTTGTAGTGAGCGTCATGTCTTCACAAAGCATGGCGACCAAATTTAACGAGACAAAACTAATGTGAGTAATCTCAAGGATACCGAAATCTGAATAATCCAGTCTAGGAAGATTCTTACAGATTCAGCTAATAATTTCAAAAACTATCTCCTCAAAATTTCCAACATCAATATCACCTAGAACCATTTGAAGAAGATACACAATAATTTACAAAAAGAATCCTAGTATCTTCTGCTTCAATAATCTTACCCATTTTCAATTTATCAATTAGGATTCCTTTACCGATATCTCACCCAAGACCACAAGTGTGTCGGTGTTCTTTTTAAAACCAGTATACGACAATGGACTGAGAAGAAACAACTATTTTTCTACTTAAAGAATTCAATGTCAATCGATGAACTAAGCACCTTGAATGCATCCAATGCCCAGGACACTTACTGTTTTCTATTTTCTACTTATAACAATCTTCCCACAATTGAGAATTCAATATATGTTTAATAGATTTTCAATTGATATTTCCTTAAGAACTAAAGATGAGATTCGTGTCTAAACAAGTGATAGATTTCCTCTTTATATATATTGATATCATTACAACTTTAAGAGATATTGTTATAGATTCGAAGAATGTGACATGCACATACATATATATATACAGGGATTTACTCATAGTACCATACTATCATTTCCTACATTCTGAAAAAAAATGATCAACTATAGTTATTATATTTTTTAGGTTTTATATGTTTATAACACAATAAAAAATAATACCCTAAGAATGATGATCCCACTTGGAGTGTATTCTAAACTACAGTAAACAAAGCAAAATTTTGACTTCTCAACTCAATTATTACTGCATCCGTAATAACCTCCATGATGCATGCGATACCTCCATAGTATATACTCTCACACACCTTGCACACTTAATTATCATTGAGTTCCCCATGTTCCAAATGACCTTCAACAACACTTTGTTTAAGTCAACGCATATGCTCCCCACTATTGGCTCTTATAAGTTTGTAGCTCAACCTGAATACATATGTAATGAAAGTACTAATGCAATGGGTCCTCACAAATTCCTACTCTCCTAAGC
This sequence comes from Ottelia alismoides, assembly GCA_037367405.1. Taxonomy (NCBI): domain Eukaryota; kingdom Viridiplantae; phylum Streptophyta; class Magnoliopsida; order Alismatales; family Hydrocharitaceae; genus Ottelia; species Ottelia alismoides. The sequence goes on along the minus strand of JAZKJV010000198.1, from coordinate 233,251 downwards.
ACCTCAATGGCCAATCAATTTTAAAAAAAATTCTTCACATATCTAGGACCTAATTGCATAAGAATTATATGTATAACAAATCTGGAAGTTAAATCTTGTTTTGTAATCTGAAATTTCTATGGTATTTAGGACCTAATGGTATAAGAAACAGACCTGGAAGTTCAATTTGCTTGAAATCTGAAATTTCCATATTTAGGGATTTGAGTCATGAACCATAACTTTATATATAAGTAAAAAAAAATTTTGCATGCAATGGCAACAATATATGTGTAGAGATGTACTTAGTTTTCAAAAATGGAAAATTATTTTTGATTTGCATGCAGTTTCAGGATTTGGGTGAAATCTTAGGGCTGATGGATTTGTACTAATTTATAGAATGTATGAAGAGCAACCAAAAGGGAGAAAGTTGTACATGCAAGGCAGCAATGAGGAGGGGAGGGATGTACCTATTAAAATCTCAAGTTTGGAGGTCAGATCCTTGCATGCAAAGTTGGAATTTGGAGCAAAGAAGCTGCAGCTCCTGATTTTGATCTTCAAAAGGTTGCTGGAGATCTTCTATAGCAGAAGAAGATCAGCATGGAGCTGCAGAGAGCTGCTGTAGTAGTCCAAATGTAGCATCTACAGGAGAAGAAGCTGCTTTCGAGAAGTTCCAATGGTGCAATAGCAACCATGGAGAGCCCTGGAGGCTTCTGAGGATGAGAATAGACCACCACTTGGCTGTCCAACTGCTTGGACAGCAGCAGAACTTGCAGTTGTTCAGGAGGAAGAAAAGAAAATGTTGTGCTCTCACGGCTGGGAAAAAGAAAGAGCATGGGAGATATAAATAAGGATAGGAGAGTCTCAACTTTTTGCCAAATGGAGGAAAATTGGCCAAGTGGGAAATGGAAGAAAAGCCAAGTGGAAAAAGGTTTGAGATGCAAGTAGAGGCTACTGGATTTTCCAGCAGTAGCAGTCTGCTACTGTTTTATAATTTTTTTTTAACCAAAACTCTCATTATTTGAGATACTAAAAATTGACCGTAATCGCGCATCGGATCTCGGATTTTGACGCACAATATCTTGAATTGATCGTATCAGGACGACGATCGATTTGAGTACAATGTTGATACTTTGATCGGGTTTGGATGCCCGAAATTTTCGTGATACGATTTCGGTTTGAGGTTAAATTTTACGGTTTTAAAAATATCAAACGACCTCCGATTGACGAACGGTCGATTCCGTTGGTTTTGTATCGTCAAATCGGATCTAATGACGGTCTCTGTTTGTTTTGTGGTTTCCGAATTTGTGTCGCGGCTTTTTCGCGGCGCGCATTACGGAGCGACCGATTTTTGGTCGATTTCACCCGAACGACTTTTGATTCACGATCAATTGATCGATTTAGGTTATCTAATATTGTCAGATAACTTAATTGGGTTATTCGGACCTTATTCGGGTCGAGTTCGGGTTTAGGCGGATCTCGAATGTTACAACAAGCTTTGTGTTTGTTGGGAAAAATGAACGAGATGTTTATTCCATAAGCCCTAAGCTCTCTTATATAAGAGAGTAGCCTATGGGTAAATTACATAAAGCATACAACTGAAAATAAAAATAACAGAGAGACACAAAGAAAACTAATATATATGTTAACACTCCCCCTCAAGATGGAGCATAGATATCAATCATGCTCAGCTTGGACGCGCACTTCTGGAATGGGCCTCGTAGTAATGCCTAGGTAAATATATCGGCAGTTTGATTTTCTGAAGTAACATGAGATGCAGCAATGAATCCCTTCTGAATCATGACACGTATGAAGTGACAGTCAACCTCAATATGCTTGGTCCGCTCATGGAATGCCGGATTGTTTGCAATGAACAAGGTTGCATGATTGTCACATTCTAAGTTCATAGGAAGTGGTACATCTACACATAGATCTGTAAGCACAGCCTTTACCCACATCATCTCTGTGCTAGCCTGGGCCATAGCCCTATATTCAGATTCAGCACTAGATCTGGCTACCACCGTCTGTTTCTTGCTCCTCCATGAGATTAGAGAATTTCCAACGTAGACTGCAAACCCCGAGGTGGACTTCCTGTCCTTGGGACAACCTGCATAGTTTGCATCCGCACATGCTGAGATAGAAATCCCCTTGCCCTTCTTGAATAGCAAACCTTCAACTGGAGATTATTTGAGGTATCTAAGTATCATATGTATGGCATCCATATGAACCTGACGTGGTTGCTCCATGAACTGGCTCATACGACTCACTGCAAAGGATATATCGGGCCTAGTGATCGTGACATACAACAATTTGCCTACCAGTTCTCTGTAACTTCTCCTGTCCACCTCCTCTATGTCATCATCATATAGCTTCATGATGGGGTCCATTGGTGTCGTAGCATGCCAACACCCAAGCATACATGTTTCACTCAACAGGTCCGTAACATATTTTCTCTGCGACATTACTAACCCATACGGATTTCTAGCAAATTCCAGCCCCAGAAAATATCTAAGGACTCCAAGATCCTTAGTGACAAATTCGCTCCCCAGCTTCTCTTTCGCATGCTTTATGCCTTGCTCATCATCTCCTGTAATCAAGATGTCATCTACGTAAACCATAATTGCAATAATACCTCTTGAAGTCTTCTGTATAAACAAGGAATGATCAGCATTAGAGTGTTTGTATCCATGTTTTTCAAAGAGGTCTGAGCGCTTCTGAAACCATGCTCTGGGGCTCTGCTTAAGGCCATAGATGGCCTTATGAAGTCTGCACACCTTGGAACACTCCCCCTCAACAGCAAAACCGGGTGGTTGTTGCATATAGACTTCCTCCTGTAGGTCTCCATATAAGAACGCGTTCTTCGCATCCAACTGACATAGCGGCCACTCTCGAGTGACCGCGACTGACAACAAGTTCCATAGAGTAGAATGGCGGGCTACTGGCGAGAACGTATCAAGGTAATCCACCTCGTATGTCTGTGTTAAGCCACGTGCAACAAGACGGGCCTTGTATCTGTCAATACTGCCATCTGCATTTTGCTTCACCGTAAATACCCACTTGCAGCTCACCGGGATCACATCTGCAGGTATAGGAACTAGACTCCAAGTTCCCCTAGATTGAAGTGTTGCCATTTCTTCCTCCATTGCTAGACGCCATCTACTATCCTGCAGAGCATCTTGATAATTCCGTGGAATATCTACAGCTGACAAGGCAACCACAAAGTTCCTGAAATCCCCAGATAGTCGCTCAAATGACACATAAGCTGATAAAGGATATGTAGCGCAGCTCCTCTTCGATTTGCGTATAGCAATAGGAACATCTAAATCAGTTGTGTCCTCATCTGGCCCCTGCAACATATCCTGCTCAGAAATATCATTAGATCTATCAAGAGAAGTATCTTCAGTACATATCATAGGCGAGCTAGGAGATGAGTCATGACCATGAGCTGGAGGAGGCCTACGGGTATAATGGAATGGTAGTAGTAAAACGGGGATAGTACGTGGAGCTGGTGGTGGTGGTGGTGGTGGTGGTGGTGATGGTACTGGAGGTGGTGGTGTCATATATATGGCATCGGTAGTCAGTAGAGGTAGTTGCTGATCACCTGAGGATGAAAAATACATTACGGATTCAAAAAATGTAACATCTGCACTGACCATATACCGCCTACGCAAAGGACCAAAGCACTTGTACCCCTTTTGAGTTCTGGAGTACCCAACAAACACACACTTGACAGCCCTAGGAGAGAGCTTGTCAGTACCAGGAGACAACTAGTGGACAAAGGCAACTGAACCAAACACACGAGGAGTAAGGGAAAACAGATCCTTACCAGGGTAGATAAGGGAAAAAGGAATCTGGTCATCTAAGACAGAGGACGGCATACGGTTAATTAAGTAACATGCTGTGAGAACCGCGTCACCCCAGTAAGAATAAAGAACATGACTCTGTATAAGAAGTGATCTTGTGACATCTAGTAGGTGGCGATGTTTCCTTTCAACGATCCCATTTTGTTGAGAGGTATAAGCACAGGATGTTTGATGGATAATCTCTTTTGATGAGTAGTAGTTGGCTAGGACATGAGTGCACAGTTCTAGGGCATTATCACTTCTCATAAATTTCACAGATGTGGAGAAAACATTTTGAATTTCATTCAGAAAATGGATAATAATATTACCTGCTTCAGATTTATTTTTCATCAAAAATAACCATGACACACGAGAAAAGTCATCCACAATAACTATATAAAATGTGTGTCCCTGATGATCAGGTACACGACTCGGACCCCAGATATCAATATGAAGTAACTCAAACTTGGAGGTACTACTCCGACCTGGACAACTAGGAAAGGTAGACCGGTGATGCTTTCCCAACTGACAAGCCTCACATTGGATAGATGTGTGAGGAAGACCCTGGGGTAACACGCGACGCAACTTCTGAAGCGGTAGATGCCCAAAGCGCAGATGCCACATCAAAGGAGATATTGGTCCAGTGGGAAGGGATGAGGTTCCAGCAAATGGAGTCTGATTTAGGCGATAGACGCCTCCTTGCTCATAGCCACGACCAATCACGTTGCCCGTACGGATGTCCTGAAAAATAAGAGAAGATGGATCAAAAATTGCCCGACATTGAAAATCCTTCGTAATCTGACTGATTGATAACAAATTCACTGAAAAATCAGGTGCATGTAACACATTCTTGAGCTGCATAGAAGATGTCAGTTTAATCTCCCCCTGACCAGTGATGGGAGAATGTGTACCATTGGCAATAACCACTGTTCGGCCTGGAGGAATCTGAGAATATCATGTAAGTAAACTCTGATCGCCACATAGACGATGTGTAGCGCCCGAGTCCATAATCCAAGGTAATGTATCTGATCTACTACTGGTAAATGCAAGTATGCTACCTGAAGCACTGGTAGACGCAGAGGCAGATGCAGCGGCATCAGATTGACTCTCAGTAGTAGGTGCTGGGCCAGATGGGGGAATAATGCCCCATAGACCGGCAACTAGATCATCGAACCGCTGATCCAAAGTGGCAGCAGATGGAGGCTCTATCTACTTAACGACTCGTGCAGATGCAGGAAATCCATGCTTCGAGTAGCATGTGTCTTCATTGTGTCTGACGCGATGACAGTAGCTACATGTTAGCCGAGTGCGGCCTCCTCTACCACGAGATCCACGTCCACGGGTCTGATGATGAAATCCGCTACCCCTGTTGGCGGCCATGGCTGAAGCATTCTGATTCGTGGCCGTGGAAGGAACGGTGATGCGGCTCAGTCTATGGAAGGCTTCCTCCATGCGAGGAATAGTAGAATCGGCCAAGATCTGGGATCGTGCCGCCTCATACTCTAGATCAAGTGCAGCAAGGAACACGCCCACCATAGTCGCATTCCGATATGTCTTCTGTTGTTCTGGCGTAGCTGTCAGAGGCATGAAGCTGTAGAGCTTTTCGAACATCCCTCTCAGGGATGTGTAGAGTGAATGTATAGGGCGACCATTCTGCTTTATAGTGAATATATCATGCTGGAGTTGTAGAATCTTTGTCTCGTTCTTCGCCTGAGAGTATGTGGCCGCCAGAATGTCCCACATGTCTTTGGTCGTGGGCTGATGTAGAATGTCATTGGCAATCTCGATCGCCAACGTTCCAGATAGCCAAACTTTGGCGTATGCATCATCGGCATGGAAGGTCGTATCGGCAATATATCGGCGATATATCGCCGATATATCGGTATCGAGAGGTTGGGGGTGTCGAAATCGGAGTATATATCCTTTTACAGGGATATCGGCGATATATCGCCGATATATCGGCGATATATCACCATATCGGCCCATATCGGTCAAAAATGAATGGATTCGGTACAAAAAATACAAGATATCGACCGATATCGCCGATATTTCGTCGATATCCCTATATATGAATGTTATTATTCATGCAAGCTCGATTCCACTACCTATCTAGCTAAACCTAGTTTTAAAACAATCTATGATAGCGAGACCCCCGTACTGGTAGGATATGGTGCGACAGGAGAGTGCATACAATGGTTCTTCAACTTGGTGTATATTTACAAGTTATTTCATGTTGTAAAACTTGAATGAAATCCATTTCCAATATCTATAAGTCAATTCTTCAAAAAAATCTATAAGTCACGAATCAACATTAATATCGATATGTTCGAAATGATCGATATATGCAATATAAGCTTTATAGATGATCGATATGTATGATCTAAGAGTATATTTGCAAGTTATTTAGTGATCTAAGAACTTGGATAAACTCCATTTTTAATATATATATATAGGTCAACAACTAACAGTACAGCTGTATCGATTATATACGATATAAGGTTCATAGATGATTGATATGTGTTATCTAAGAGAGTAAGAGAACATTTGTAAATTATTTAGTGATCAAAGTACTTGGATGAACTCCATTTTCAATATATATAGTATGTCAGCAACTAACAATATCAGCGATATGTTCGATATGACCGATATGTGCACTATAAGGATCATAGTCCTCATAAATGATCTATATGTATTTTCTAGGTATATATTTGTAGTATTTCATGTTATAAGAACTTGAATGAAATCCATTTCCAATATTTATAAGTCAAGAATCAATATTAATATCGATATGTTTGATATGACCGATATGTGTGATACCGATATGTGCGATATATGGTCTATAAATGGACCGATATGTGTGATATAAGTGTGTATTTGTACGTTATTTGTTGTTTTAATATCTTGGATGACCTTAATTTCTGAAAAAATACCAAAAAATGGCTTTTTGCGCCATTTTCGACATTTCCACCGATATCGTCGATATATCCCGATATATCCATTTCCGGGCGGACCGAAACGATATCGATATCGATATGGCCTTCCATGATCATCGGCCTCCCAAGAGGCATTGGCTCCAGTCTTCTCAACAGGCTCTGGTTCGGTAAGAATATGCTTCTTACCCGTTGACTTCATCATACTCATGAACTGCATCGCCCACAATTCATAGTTTGTACCGTCCATCTTTACAATAGGCGCTGGACCACGAAAGGCGCCAATGGATGGGATATCCGCCTTGCTTTCTGACATACTAGAAACTGAAGACTGGAGCAATTGACTGAAGATATGATTTGTCTACAATGACATAGACGGGTTTAGTTGCATGTGTAGACCTCAAGCAACTAAACCCATGTAGTTGACGGTGTGCACTTTAGGGCTTAGCACACGCTTAGGGCTCTACGGCGCCCTCTGAACCACGCAGGGATGCAAGGCAAGCGCTCAGTCACGCAGCGTAAGGATGAGCGTGCAGTCGCGCGTGAAGGTGCGCGCTAGACGCACAGGCGCAGGCTCGGAGATGCGCACAGGCAGGTGCTCGCGCACAGGCAGGCGCTCGCGTACAGGCAGGCGCTTGCGCGAAGAGGCGCTAAGCGCAGGCGTGCAGGTAGGGGCGTTGCGCGAGGATGCGCACAGGCGCTGGCGGATGCGCAGTGGAGGCGCAGAGGCGCTGGCGGAGGCGGAGGCGCAGGCGAGCGGAGGCACTGGCGGAGGCGCCACCGATGATGGGGCACGCGGGTGGGGTAGGGTAGGGTTAGGGTTTCGAGAACTCCGGTCTAGGACCGTCGCTCTGATACCATGTTGGGAAAAATGAACGAGATGTTTATTCCATAAGCCCTAGGCTCTCTTATATAGGAGAGTAGCCTATGGGTAAATTACATAAAGCATACAGCTGAAAATAAAAATAACAGAGAGACACAAAGAAAACTAATATATATTTTAACAGTGTTGAGCTTCATTGTCATGTGATATTTGATGAGTCTTGTTATTATTTTCAGGACATTCGGACAAGGCAGATTTTTGGTGGGGATCATGAGAAGAACAGCCTATATTACCTTGACATACCCTCAGACTCCAATTTTGTTGGTGTTGCATCTATCTCCGAAGATCCGCTCCTATGGCATCTGTGTCTTGGACATCCCTCTCCTATGGTCATCTCCATGATGTTTCCTGAACTCTCTGCTCTGAAGCCCTTTCAGTGCGAGGCATGTGAGTTCGGGAAACACCATCAAACTTCGTTTCCTGTTCATACTGAGTCTCGTAGTACTGCTGCTTTTCATCTTGTTCACTGTGATGTTTGGGGACCTTGTCTGATCCGCACATTAAGTGGTCATCGCTACTTTATAGTTTTCGTTGATGATTATAGCGATCTTCTTGGGTCTATCTACCTCTATGAAGTCAGCTCGAGTCACTAATGGGACTCAATCACAGATTACTACTGTCGAAACTATGGAATTCTCTTCCAAGCTCCGACTTTCGGGGGTTCACTGTGCTCCTGGTTTTCCTCTTAGCTTGTTGTCAGTTCACAAGATTTGTGTTGAGCTTCATTGTCATGTGATCTTTGATGAGTCTTGTTATTATTTTCAGGACATTCGGACAAGGCAGATTTTTGGTGGGGATCATGAGAAGAATGGACTATATTACCTTGACATACCCTCAGACTCCAATTTTGTTGGCGTTGCATCTATCTCCGATGATCCGCTCCTATGGCATCTGTGTCTTGGACATCCCTTTGCTAAGGCCATCTCCATGATGTTTCCTGAACTCTCTGCTCTGAAGCCCTTTCAGTGCGAGGCATGTGAGTTCGGGAAACACCATCGAACTTCGTTTCCTGTTTATAATGAGTCTCGTAGTACTGCTGCTTTTCATCTTGTTCACTGTGATGTTTGGGGACCTTGTCCGATCCGCACATTAAGTGGCCATCGCTCCTTTATAGTTTTCGTTGATGATTATAGCGATCTTCTTGGGTCTATCTAATAAAGGAGTGTTCGAAGATTAATCAAAATGTCAGAAATTTCTTTCAATATGTTAAAACTTACTTTTCTAGCATTGTTAAGATCATTCGTACCGACAATGCTCTTGAGTTACTCAACATGACTTGACCTCTTTCTTTGCATCCCAGGGAACTATTCACCAAACATCATGTCCATATACCTCACAACAGAATGGTATAGCTGAGAGGAAACTCCGACACTTGCTAAATGTTGCCAGATCTCTTCTTAGTCAAATGAGTGTTCCAAAACAATACTGGGAAGATGTTATCATTACTGCAGTGTGTCTCATCAACCGTGTTCCTTCATTAGTTCTCAAAGGGGCAACTCCATTTTCCTTACTTTATCCTATCGAGTCTCCTTTTCCTATACCTCTGTGAATTTATGGTTGTACTGCCTTTGTTCATAACTTTCATGCAGCTAAGAAATTATCCTCTCGTGCCATCAAATGTGTCTTTCTTGGGTACTCTCGTACCCAGAAAGTCTATCGCTGCTATGATCATGTTGGACGTCGATACTATGTATCTGCTAATGTGACCTTCTTTGAGCAAACAAGTTATTTCACACAGATTGTATGTGACATTCCTCTGGACCTCCCTCCTCCACCAATCGTCTATACTCGTCAACGTACCTCTATACCTTCTACACCAGTGTATGTACCTTTCCATGTCCCTTTTACGCAGGATGATATGGCCACTTCGAGTGCTCCCACCACTGCTGTCACGGATGTACCTGGGGAGCTTCTATAGCTCTACGCAAGCAAAAAAGGAAATGTACGTATCACCCCATGTCACATTTTACTTTTACAGATGGTTTATCTAGATGTGACAAGAGATTTGCAGATGCTCTTAATGCTATTATCGTTCCAAGAGATCATTTCAGTGCAATGCAAGATCAAGGTTGGCGACAAACCATGGATGAGGAGATGGATGCACTTACCTCCCGGGGTACGTGGGATCTTGTGCTGTGCCCCCTGGGAGTTCGCCCTGTGGCTCGTCGATGGGTCTTCACAACCAAACAGTCGCTTGATGGTTCTATTGACAGGTTGAAAGCCAGACTTGTTGCCAAATGTTTCACACAAACCTTTGGAGTTGATTATTTTGAGACCTCTCCTGTTGCTAGAATGGGGTCGATACATACCATTCTCTCTGTTGCTGCCAACAAGGCTTGGCCCATTTATCAACTTGATGTGAAGAGCGCCTTTCTTTATGGTGATCTTGAGGAGGAGGTCTACATGATGCAACCGCCGGGGTATGTAATCGAGGGGGAGCATGTATGTCGACTACGCAAGGCCATTTATGGCCTGAAGCAGAGCCCAAGGGCATGGTTTGACATGCTCACTACGGAGATCAACACACTTGGTTTTCAAAGGACAACATATGACTACTCTGTCTTTGTTAGACGACGGTTTACTGGCACAATCATCTTTGTTGTCTATGTTGATGATACGGTTATTAGAGGAGATGATGTAGATGGTATTCAGAGACCAAGGCCTTCCTCCAGAAGGTCTTTGTCACGAAAGATCTCGACCAACTTCGTTATTTTCTTGGCATCGAAGTAATACGCACTACAGAGGGGCTTCATCCTTCACATAGAAAGTATTGCCTCGATATTCTGACTGAGGCAGAACTTCTTGGATGCAAGCCATCTGGCATCCCTGCAGAAGTGAGAAAATATTCAGCATCTACTGATCCAGCATTAGAGAATGCAACACGATACAGAAGCTTAGTGGGAAAATTACTCTATCTCACTGTTACTAGGCCAGATATATCATATGCTGTGAGCAGAGCCAGTCAATATATGGAGAAGCCTCATTACAATCACTGGAAAGATGTTCTTTTGATCCTTCAATATTTGAAGGAATCTCCCAGACGTGGACTTTTCTATGGGGTGAATGGACACACTAATATCTCCGCCTATACAGATTCTGACTATGCTCGCTCTCCTGAGGACCGTTGATCCACTACAGGATATGCCATGTTTATTGGGGATAACCTTGTCACTTGGCGAAGCAAGAAGTAGACAGTGGTATCCAGATCTAGTGCGAAAGCAGAATACAGGGCAATGGCTCAGGACACATGTGAGATCACATGGCTTGTTTCTTTCCTAACAGAACTTGGCATGTCAGTCGCCACTCAAGTACCCTTATACTGCGACAACAAATCTGCCACGTACATCGCCAACAATCCAGTTTTCCATGAGCGGACAAAACACATTGAAGTTGATTGCCATTTTATTCATGATGCAGTACGAGAAGGACGAATCAGCACTCCACACATCTCCACTGAACTTCAACTTGCAGACATCCTCACAAAGGTTCTTCCAAGGAAGCGTCTAATGTACTTAGTATCCAAGTTGGGCATGATCGACAGATATGCTCCAACTTGAGGGGGGGTGTTAGAATTATCATATTACAATTATATTTGTAACCCTTCGGGTTCCGTAACCTTTAACCCTTCAGGTCCCGTAACCCATCGGGGGTATTTATGTATTTTTCCTCTTGTACTCTCTAGGGTTTTCTCTCTATATAACAGACCCTAACCCTACGGAATAGATATCTCATTCTGTCTCTCTTCTCTACAAGGATGAAAAGAAAGAAATTTTTTATTGAGTGGCCCTAGGTTTCTCTTATACATGAGAGAAACATGTTGGGCAAATTAAAAGAAGATAAAAAAATAGAAAACACATAAGCAATATAAAAGATAGCAAATATCTCAACAAAGATTTTTCTGGGCGATATTTATACCGATATTTAAAACTTCGACCAAAGGAGCAACAATAGCTAACTGGGAAACACGGACCAAGCATAAAATCTTGAGCCAATGCAAAAGAGAGCACCACGGCAAACAATATAATACGGGCAGCAATCGTAGACGAGCCCCGTACACAAGACATAAACCAAGGTTTGTGTCTGAGCTACAATTACCTACAAAGCATAGATTCAACACAAGCAATGCAAGTACCTGTCTGAGAATATAATCATAACCAAAGCTGGACGTAACATCTCTTGTCATCTGGTTGTACATGAAATCAGTTGCGAGTGACACCTGTAAAAAGCAATTTGGACTGCCCCCTTCAATACAAGCTAATTATCAAGAAAACTACGGACTCAACAAATAGAACCATCTCACCTTCTCAGATACTTTCTGAACATAGCTTAGAGCAACAATGCCTGTGCTTGCTATTTGCGCAGTACCAACCTTCACAGTCAAGATCAACTGTTAGCATTTCAAGTTAACTATGGATTCCCTATTAAAACAAGGCTACATGACAAAGATGCTGAGCTAATCACATTTGGTATACATTATCCAGTAGCACTAACAGAACCCTCGACTAGTCTAGCATCTTGAGACTTGGGATTTGTCACTAGGTAAGGAAAAAAGAAAATATGCTAAACTCGATCCAAGATTAACCTCTGATGGTTCAAAAGATAATAGAACCACTGCCTAAAACTGGAGACTGAAGCGAGCCCTTAAAGGAGAGTTTCGTTTAAAAAGCCACAGGGCTCAAAATGAGTAATCATCCAAATTTCATTATTTATCAAATAAAATAAAGGCGCAAACAATCATATCTCACATCCACCCACCAGATGAACCCCAAGACAAACTAAAACGCATCCGCAGAGTGACACCCATAACATAACATCTCTCAAACTGGAAAATGTAGCCTTAAACTACGACTGCAAGTTACACAATGCTGTCAAAGGAGAGCTCTGGTTTTGACATCCCCAATCCTGAGACTCCTCCCGCAATAATCAGCGTCGCAACATCCATAAATGGCATAACAATAAACCTTATAATATCCATCCATGTTATAGAGGTCTCTTAAATGAGCTCAACAACTTCCTATGGCTTCACTGTTAATGCAAATTGGTCCTCTATTTATAGATGAGGTAGAAACCTTATCTTTTATTTTTATTTGCTATTGTGATTGATGCCTCACAGGAAAAAGAAACCCCACTCTTCCTCTTAGATGGATCCAGGTGCAGGGTTGTACACTCCTATGGCTGACCGATTCATGGACAGAATCATCGTACAAATGAAATTGTCCTCACATACGGGTCTTTTGATATTTTTCTTTCAAGATTGTAAAAATCAGTCGATTATTCAAGTCAGGGGGGAGGAGTTAGCCGACTAGAGCAAGCACCGCCCCCTAATCGGCCAATTTTTTAAAAGTGGTTTTTCACTGTATTCTTATATGTGATTTTTTCACTCTTTTCTTTCGAGCATGTATATGTGATGTTCGATACTGATCTTTGCATCATTTAAAACAAATTGTTGTAAGAAATAAGTACGTTATTATTTCTGAGAACCCTAGGCTCTCTTATATAGAGGAGAGTCCTTTGGGTAAATTACATAAAGCGGATGCAGAGAAATAAAATAACGAAACAGGTACAAAGAGAATATGAAAATATATAAATATTTCTACACTCCCCCTCAAGATGGAGCACAGATGTCAATCATGCTCTGCTCGGACGAACACTTCAGGAATGGACCTCTGAGCAATGCCTTCGTAAATATATCTGTTGTTTGCTCTCCCGAACTGACATGGGAGGAAGATATCAACCCCTTCTGAATCATATCTCTCGTGTAATGGAAATCTACCTCAATATGTTTAGTTCTCTCATGGAATGCAGGGTTGTTTGCAATAAATAGAGCAGCTTGATTATTACATTGTAACTGCATGGGTAGAGGAACTTCTATGTGTAAATCTGCTAACACTGCTCGAACCCACATCATTTCGACACTTGCTTGTGCCATAGCCATATATTCAGACTCAGCACTTGATCCAGCCCAACTGTTTGTTTCTTGTTTTTCCAAGAAACAAGAGAATTGCCAACAAATACTGCAAAGCCTGAAGTAGACTTCCTATCCTTAGGACATCCTGCATAGTCAGCATCAGCATATGCGGATACAGAGAGAGTTGCTTCTTTCTTGAAAAATAATAATGAACCTGGAGACGATTTTAGACATCTCAATATCATGTATATAACGTCCATATGTACTTGTCAAGGCGGCTCCATGAACTGACTCACTCGACTCACAGCAAAGGAGATATCTGGTCCGGTAATAGTAACAAAAAGGAGCTTTCCCGCCATCTCTTTGTATCTCCTCTTATCAACCTCATATGTATCAACATCGTATAACTTCATGCTAGGATCAATAGGAGTAGTAGAAGGTCGACACCCAATCATACACGTCTCAACAAGCATGTCTATAACATATTTCCTTTGGGTCATCACAAGACCCTGCGCATTCCTAGCAAATTCCAACCCTAAGAAATACCTTAGGATGCCCAAATCCTTAGTGACAAACTGACTGCCCAAAAATTCTTTTGCCATATGTATTCCCTACACGTCATCTCCTGTAACAATTATATCATCAACATAAACCATGATAATAACTATACTTCTAGATGTTCTCTGCACAAATAGAGAATGGTCCGCATTTGGCCTCTTGAACCTTTGTCGTTCAATCAGATCCGAGAGCTTCTTAAACCATGCTCTTGGACTTTGTTTAAGACCATATATCGCTTTATGGAGTCTATAAACCTATTGACACTCCCCCTCATCACAAACCCCGGAGGCTGCTGCATGTATACCTCATGCTGTAGATCTCCATATAAAAAGGCATTTTTAACATCTAGCCGAAATAAAGGCCAGTCACGTACCACTGCAACAGAAAGTAGAATACATAAAGTGGAGTGACGAGCAACAGGAGAGAATGTGTCCATATAATCTACATCATAGGTTTGAGTAAACCCACGTGCCATCAATCTTGCTTGGTACCGATCAAGACTCCCATTTGCATGATATTTAACAATAAACACCCACTTGCAACTGACAATAGAGGCACCAGGAGGAACAGACACCAAACTCCAGGTACCACGTGATTGCAAGGCAGTCATCTCTTCCTCCATATCTAAACGCCAGCGGCTATCTTTCAAGGCCTCCTGTTAAGTCCGTGGAATATCTACAGCAGATAAAGCAACTGCAAATCTCTGAAAAGCCCCTGTCAGGAGATGAAAGGACACGTGGGAAGCAAGTGGATATGACGCACAGGTACGCTTTTGCTTCCTAATGGCAATGGGTATGTCCATGTCTTTAGGAACCTCCCCCTGCAATGATCCCTGTACAAAAATATCGCCAGACCCATCGTTAGAAAACATGTTATCAGAACAAACCTGGGGCATGCTGGATGATTGACCATGACCATGACCAGAAGCTTACCGACGAGTATAGTATTTGGGTAAGGGTGGAACAGCGGTCATAGGCGATTGTGTAGAGGGAATTGGTGGTGGTGGTGGAGGAGGGGCGATGGCGGTGGTGGTGTAACAAGAGGAGGAGATAACGGAGGAGGAGGTGGCATGTAGATTTCAATATGAGACTCTGAAGAAGCCAACCTATCACCTGTAGGAGAGAATACATTACGGACTCAAAAAATGTGACATCAGAACTGATAGTATTTCCTCCGTAATGATCATAGCACCTATATCCCTTCTGGGTCCTGGAGTACCAAACAAAGACACATTAGACAGCCCTAGGAGAGTGCTTGTCAAGACCTGGAGCCAACTGGTGAACAAATGCAACAGAACCACAGACACGAGGAGTAAGAGAGAACAATTCCTTCTCAAGGAAAGCTATGGAGAAAGGAATTTTCTCTCCCAAGACAGACGAGGGCATACGATTCACTAGATAACATGCCTTAAGAACCGCATCACCCCAAAACGAATGTGGGGCACGACTTTGAATGAGTAGGGTCCGAGTGACATCAAGTAAATGTCGATGCTTTCATTCTGCAACACCATTTTGCTTAGAAGTATAAGCACATGATGTTTGATGAATTATACCATGGGATGCAAAAAAATATGATAGTGCATGAGTACAAAATTCCAAAGCATTATCGGTCCTGACAAACTTCACAGACGCAGAGAAAACATTATGCACTTCATTGATAAAAGTTTTGATCGCATCCCCTGCTTCAGATTTATTCTTTAATAGAAACACCCAAGACAAACGAGAAAAATCATCTACTGCAACACGATAAAACCAGTGTCCCTGATGATCAGGACCATGTCTTGGACCCCAGATAACGACATGAAACAACTCAAACGGGGAGCTACTACTCTGACTCTGGCGACTGGGAAAAGCTTTCCCAACTAACACGCTTCGCACTGAAAGGAGGAACCCAGAGAAATCCGCGGCAAAATGCGACACATCTTCTGGAGAGGGAGGTGGCCAAAACGTAGATGCCAAGTATAGGGAGAGGCTGGTTCGGTTGAATGAAAGGATGCCCCTGCAAAAGGAGTGTGAACCAACCTGTAAAGTCTGCCCAGCTCACGGCCACACCCAATCACTCTGCCCGTAAGGATGTCATAAAAAACAAGAGATGATGGATCAAAAATAGCTCGACAGTGTCAATCCTTAGTAAGCTGGCTAATAGATAACAAATTCATAGAGAAATCCGAAGCATGTAACACATTCTGCAGACGCATCGAAGGCGTCAAAGAAATCTCCCCTATGTCCTGTGATAGGGGAGTGAGTTCCATCAGCTATCACCACGGTCCTTCCTAGAGGAACATGTCTGTATGGTGTAAGTTGCTCTCTGTCTCCACATAAATGATGTGTCGCCCCGAAGTCCATAATCCACTCTGTAATCTCAGATCCATGACAATAAGACAGAGGGGCTACCTGAGGTACTAGTTGTAGCGGATGTACTGGCATACGCAGGAGCTGCCACACCTGAATGGCCTCCTGGAGATGAGGCAGGAGGCATGACATCCCCAAGTCTGACGACGAGTTCATCAAATCTCTGATCTGAAGTAGTAGGAGCAGGTGACTCAACTTGCTCCGCTACCCGTGTTGATGTTGGGAAACCATGCTTAGAATAGCATGTATCCTCTGAATGACCGGGACGATGACAATACGTGCAGGGCTGACGGGTCCGACCCCCTCTACCACGGGGTTCACGTCCACGAAAGGCAGAAAAACTGCCTTTGCCCTAGGAGGCTGCCATTGCATAAGAGGTCTGGCTAGTAGTAGCAGTCGAAACAATGATCATGCTAAGTCTACGGAAAGCTTCCTCCATAGGAGGAATAGTGGCATCCGCGAGGATCTGAGAGTGGGCAGCATCATATTCAGGATCAAGTGCAATAAGGAATACACCAACCATGGCATCATTCATGTATATCTTCTGCTGCTCAGGAGTAGTCATCATAAGCATGAAGCTGTGGAGCTTCTCAAACATCCCACGCAAGGATGTATACAGTGAGTGGAGAAGCCTTTCGTTCTGCTTGACAGTGAAGATATCATGCTGCAATTGAAGAATCTTGGTCTCATTCCATGCCTGAGAATAGGTTGTTACGAGAATATCCTACATTGCCTTGGCATTGGGCTGATGCAACACATCATTAGCGATCTCTATTGTCAATGTACCTGACAGCAAAACTTTGGCATATGCGTCATCCGCCTCCCACGAGACGTGAATCCCTATTTTCTCCATCGATTCATCGTCAGTAAGAATATGCTTCTTACCGTTAGACTTCATAAGGCTCATGAACTGCAAGGCCCAGAGCTCATAGTTCGTCCCGTCCATCTTGACAATTGGTGACGGACCTCTGAAGGCACATGTGGCAGGTACATGTACTTTGTTTTCTAACATGTTGCCGGATGAAGATCATAGGGGTTTTGTAGACCAATAGATAGATGTCTACACAGAGATGTGAGGATTCGATTGCATATGTAGACTTGTGCACAAGGTTTAGAAATGTGGTTCATGCGGCCGCATATACGGGGGCAGCCGCACCGCATATTGAATATGCAGTAATATGTGGGTCTCACGCATATGCGGGACGCATAAACCGCATATGCGGCCGATTATGCGGGTTCGATATGCGGTACCCATTAGCAAGATCCGATTTTAAGTTTTAACCCGTTAACGCACCAAACCCCAACTCGATAAATCCCAACCCCCCATCTCGATAAACCCTAAGGCCAAACCGCAGTGCCTCCATCGCCTCTCCCTCTCGGCCTTCCACCATCGCAGAAGCTCCAGTGCCTCCATCGCAGAAGCTCCGCCTCTCCCCCTCTGCCTTCCACCATCTCTGCGTAGCTTCTCTTGCGCTGCCAAGCTCCGCCAGACGCCAGCTTCTCCCTCTCGGCCTTCCAGCCTCGCCGTCTTGCGCCGCCAAGCCTCCCCGTCTTGGTCTCGTACCTTCGCCTCCCCCGTACGGTAACATCGCTCTCTTAATGGGTGCAACATGGCATGCTTGTAATACCTTGTTGTTTTAAATGAATTGCGGTTGGATATCTACTTTAGTTTAGTCATTGTTTGGCTTTATGCAACTCTAAAAATCATCGCTTTAGGCACATTTTTACCAGTCATTTCGCACATTTCGCACAGTTTCCCTCATTGATGTTTACACTGTTCAATATAACAAATATGTATCAAAGCTAACATATTTACACTGTTCAATATAACAAATATGTTCATATTTACACTATTCAATATAACAGATATTTACACTGCTATAGTTTCCAGAGCAGTAATGTAGGAAACATGTTCATATTTGTTGTTTTAAATGCCAATATCTTTTTGCGAAGTAAAAAAAACATGTTGGGGTCCATCCTTCTGTCACGTCAAAGGAATCCATTAGACTCACAGTTCAAATATAATAATATCTAAACTTAAAGCTAACATCTAAAACATAAAACTAGCTTAACAAATTAACATATGAAATCTCTATCATATTATCATATGATTCATATTTTTCTTCATGATTAAAGTTATGGATTACATTCTGTATTTATTTTTTTTAATGTCACAATTTTTGTGTCATCTTTAGGTTTTTTGATATGGCTACCCCTTCCACTCCTACGGATTCCTCCACCTTTTATGTTCCACCTGGCTCTACCGATCCAGGGTGGAAATACGCATACCTTGTTGAGAGGATGGATTCGAACACGGTTGGGTGTCGCTTGTGCGGCAAGAGCATAAAAGGAGGAATCAATAGAATGAAGCAACATCTCGCACACATAAAGGGAAACACGAGGGCATGTCCAAAGGCCGATGGTGAAGTGCAGAAGGAAATCAGAGATTATGTTGAATATATTATGAAGAAGAAGAATGAGAAATTTGTTAGTATGAGAGAACTGCGTGAGGAAGTGACAATCAAAACATTTGATGGATCTTCTAACCATCCATATGAACGAGAAGCCTCAAAAAGTGGTGCAAAAAGACCTCGTGTTTCTGAAGATGATGCATCTTTGGGTGCAACAATGCGGCAGACGGTGATTAAAGATGCATTAGCCAAGGAGGAGCGTGCACGTGTCAACAAGTTTGGGGCAAAATTTTGTTATGATGCTGACATTCCCTTTAATGTAGTGACCAAGAATTCCTTTATCCGAATGTGTGAGGCAATTGGACAATACAGAAGCGGATACAAACCGCCTTCATATTATGAAATTGCAGAAACTTTGTTGAAGGAGGAAGTTGATAAAACAAAGGAATATTTAAAGCGTCACAATGAATCGTGGAAGAACAATGGTTGTTCAATAATGACCGATGTGTGGACCGATATGAGGGGAAGGAGCATTATGAACTTGTGTGTGAATTGTGACTTGGGCAAAAACTTTCTTGAAGTCCGTTGACACATCTGCAGATTCTCACACAGCTGAATACATCTCTTCTCTGGTAGAGGAGTGTATTAAGGATGTTGGAGAAGACAATGTTGTACAAGTTGTTATTGACAATGCTTCTGCAAATATGGCAGCTGGGAGACTCCTTAAGACCAAATATCCAAGGATATTTTGGTCTTCATGTGCAGCTCATTGCATTGATCTTGTAATTGAGGAGATTGGCAAGGAATCGAAGATAAAAAATTGCATCACTAAGGCTAGAACCCTCACTCTCTTTATCAACAGTCATGCAAAGACTTTGAGCTTGATGAGACAGTTCACCAAGAAGGGTGAAATTGTTCGTCCAGGGCAAACAAGATTTGCCACCACTTTCCTTACACTACAAAGCGTAATGGACAAGAAGGAGAAATTGCGGTTGATGTTCTCTTCTGATGAGTGGAGGGAGTGTAAGTGGTCAAAAACAAGAAAAGGTGAGGTGGTTGCATCCGTTGTCCTCAGTTCATCATTTTGGAGCTAAGTATCCTTGACGTTGAAGATCTTCTCTCCACTTGTCTGCCTCTTGCGTGTGTTGATGGAGAGAGGAAGACGTCAATGGGATTTGTATATGGAGGATTGGAGGATGCAAAAAAAGAAATAAAGGCTATTTTTAAAGATGTTGAACATTCGTACAAGCCCTTTATAGATGCCATTACCTTGAAAACGAAAGGAAGATTGGATAGCCCCCTCCATCTTGCAGCTTTCTA
The DNA here is from genome assembly GCA_037367405.1 of Ottelia alismoides. Taxonomy (NCBI): domain Eukaryota; kingdom Viridiplantae; phylum Streptophyta; class Magnoliopsida; order Alismatales; family Hydrocharitaceae; genus Ottelia; species Ottelia alismoides. The sequence goes on along the minus strand of JAZKJV010000198.1, from coordinate 213,072 downwards.
TCTCAATCCTTATTATTTTTATAGGGATAGCGATGCGATTTCTGAGGATAGTTTCGTCGATGGTTTAATGGAATGCGTGGAGAATTTTTATCCTGAGTTGGAGATTCAGGATGCCATCACAAGGAAAGAGATTCATATTTATCGAAGGGGAGAAGGAGCGTTTGGAAAGCCAATGGCTATCAGACAAAGATCCACCAATGATGATGATTTCAATCCTGGTAATATATCTCAAGCTTATTATCAACTTTAAAGTTCTTAAGTTAGATTTACTATTTTACGAGAAATGATTAGTCTAATCTCTTGTAGTTCATTAGTGGTTGTTATATGGTTCTCAAACGCCTTATCTTGGTTTATCAAAATCTTCTAAGTCAAAAATAACTCAAAAATAATGTATCTAAAAATCTAAACCAAAAATAACTCAAAAATCAAAGAAAATGGATCATTCTAAGTCTATACATATAGTTTGTACATAAGCTTATTTTGGTTTATTTATTTATTTCCTCAATCACTAAAAACACCAAAAACTAGATCATATGTAAATATTTCTCTTCTATTTTATTAGATTTTATCTTATATTTTTCTTATTAAAAATCACAAAAAATGTAAAACATTCAAATATAGTATTTTATGTACATAAAATACCACCAAAAATTCACTTTAAACAGATGACATCTTTTGATTCGGGTTACTTCATGAAAGTTGTAGATCTCATCGAGATAAACAACTTTCATGAAAATACTTTTTGATTTTACATCATTTTATAGTTTTGTTTACTTTTTCTTTGATTTTATTTTCCGAATTTTGTGGAGGCGACATGTGGCTTCTCCAGGAGCCCCTACGCCCACTTAAGCCCTTAGCCTCCTCTCTTCGGGGTCGTTGGATGGAGAACCCTTCATCCAACAGCCCTGATTCTTTTCCCATTTTTAATTTTATTTTATTTTATCTTTTCTTTTTATTTTAAATAGGTGACCTTTTCTCGGTCAATCGATCTCGACCAATCGGACAGCTGAGACCATGTCTTCCTCGCCAAACTTCTCGACCAACCCCCTTGTTTTCGCATCTCCATCAAACGACAACGCCTCCATCCTCTCCATGTCACCCCACTCCTCCAACTCCCTCGTCGAAGCCCTAACAATCCCCATCAAAAGCCCTTGCTTCGACCACAGTTCACGACATTCTGCCACCTTGCGAGTGTGAGATCTCATAGCTTCAGGACGAGCTGGTGACAGCAGCTAGGAGAGCCTTCGACATCGACGACAAGGTGAATTCCTCCGGCATGATCCAAGGCAAGGGTGCCTCTTGCTTCCTTGTTGCGGAGCGTCAACAAAGCCCTGCAAAGCTTCAAAACATATTCGTCAAGGTTTTAGAGTCGACGATCAGCTAGAGTTTCGAGCTACAGCATCCTCATATGAAACCACAAGTGATCTCTTTCCCCTATTTCCTTCTCCTTTCTTCTTCCCCAAACCTCTCCATTCTCTGCTCTTGATTCGAACCCGAAGATTCAACCCAATCCGACCAACCATCGCCATTCTTCTCTGTCAACCCTCTGCCGACCCGAATCATTCCAGGTTCTCGCATAGAATCTGGACACAGGCAGCCCTCCATCTTCTTCATTTCGTTAGGACTCCATTCATTCCCCTTCTGCCCACCTCGTTTCTCTAACACCTGCAAGAAGCTATGGGAATCGCTAAACGGAAGCTCGAACTCACCTCTGAGCTCTATTTTCTTTTCCAACACTCAGCACGTAAAGGCACACCAACCACCTTCTCCGCCTCAGATCACCAAGCACCTGCAAGAACAGTCCCCATCACCTCTCCTCTATTAGTCGTGAGGTCTGGAACCTCAGCCACCACTAACCAAGGGCAGAGCAACCCATCACGAAGGACACGAGCAGCCATACCTTTCACCGCACATCTGTCGTGTGTCGGCGAAGAAGGATTAATCAACAGCAGTTATAACCTCCGAGGAGCCCTCTCCATCTCCACCGTCCGCGAGCCAACCATGCTTCTACTCGCATGGCCCAACCTATATGCCTCGCCTGAGCAGACCTCCCCATCCCCCATCGCACCCTTGTCGAAAAAGCATTGCTAGAAGCATCTTCACCTTTCCTCGAGCAGGGCTCCAGCGAACCGAAATCCCCAGGTCATCCGAGAAGCTACAGGAGTCGTAGGATGAGGACTTGAGCTTGATCCTACGACCCACATACCTCCATGTCACGCACTCCGAACCATGGCCTAAAATTTCAACGAAATTCGATCGAATTTCTGTCGAATATCGATATCCAATCGAAATCGAAATTCGACCGAAATGACTGAAATATAGGGGTCCTAGTACAAAAAATGACCAAAATTTCGGTCAAAATTCCACCGAAATGCCATCGAAATTTTGTTTTGGTCGATGCCGAAATGATGACCGAAACCGACATTTAGGGCCTTGCTCCGAACCATCAGCTTCAACACGAACCAAAGCTATCTTCGCCCACCACCAAGAGGTCCAGCTCTGAAGCGCCCGAAGCTCCATATTTGCATGTTAGCCACGGATAGGCACTAGCATTTTTGCATTTGCACCCCGTGCCTTCCTGGAAATTGCATATCGGTCCCACCATCAGGAAGCATGCGCACGGCACACCCTCGTGGACAAATTTGAAAGAAGACCCCTATGGGTCTAGGTAATTAAAGAAGCATGCATGCACACTATTTTCTTTGCTTGGAATGTAATTACATATTTGCATTGATACCCTTGCATTAGAGTAGGTGTTTAATCCTTTGTTTGTCATCATATTTCATTTTTAAAAGTTGCACTGTGAAGCACAATTAATTCTCTAGCATTGTGGTATTTGATCATATTTTTGTGAGTCTTGGTCGACTTATTAAAATTCAGTTGGCATAAATTTGCATATTTTGCCCATCTGAGCCTATTTAATTCATATAAAATCAATTATTGCTCTGAAAATTAATTAAAATCACAATAGATAGAATTAATTGTTTTCAAATATGTGCCCAAAATTCATCGCATTTGCATGCATATTTCTCCTGAAATAGATTAATCAATGATTTTAGGAATTGAATTTTAATTAGCTGTGAATTTAGTATTTTTGGGATTTCAGATTTTTCATGGATACCTATTAACTGGTTACATCTAAGATAATTTTATTTCTGGAAAATATTTAGTATTACTAATTATAAGAATTCAATTAATAAAAATCACACTGTTTGCATTGTTTAACTCGTTGAAATTTTATTTTGCATCAGAAAATTCCAAAAAAAATATAGTAGCCTATTTTTTCATAGTTTAACATTGTGGCCAAGTTTGAAGATTTTTGGAGTTGAATTGATTGAAATTTGCATAATAGCCCCTAAACTTGGCCAAAATTGCATTTCATATTAAATTGCACATAAAATATCAAAAAATGATTCCCTTAAAAATCTAATGACTTTATGATCTGAAAATAAACATAAGGATAAAGTGGCATCCTTGTGTTCTACCTGAGGATTGCCCAAGTAAAAAAATCTGACCATTTTTTGTATTAATTGATTAATATTAAAATTTAGTGATCTTTTTTATTAATCCTTAATTGCTTGACTACAACAATGTAATTTGACTTAATTAGTAAGGGCGATTTCGGATTTTTCAAATGGTGCAGTTGCCAGGAAAGCACGGATTAGGATAATTTATGGAAAATTTAGATGTAGGGTTCCCCACCTCCTAAGTAGTCTAACCCAAGGGCCTTCTTGTAATTATTTTCTTTGTTTACCTTTTGTCAGCTTTGTATTTTTATCTCATTTATTTCTCTTGTTTGTGTTTCTCTCTCTCTCTCTTGACATAATCTTATTTTTTGTGCGAGGGCCTGGTGGACCAGAGCAGTTGCTTAGGTAATTGAGCAACTTAAGTGCATTGGAGGTCGGCTCTGCTGGAAGTGGGCCGACTGAAGGACATAGAATTAATTAAGATCGAGTCGAGTCATGGTAGAGCGTAAAATCCTAGGTTTTTATTTCTGTAATTAATTATTTTATAATTACTTGTAATAAATACATATTTAAAGCGGTTCCCGTTTGGGATCTCGCGTGTGTATCTAGACTTGGACATTTTTCGTGGTTTGTATCTCGAGACATGATCCATCCTTGTGTTAAGAGTGGGACTCGACTTGAGTGGTTCGTAGAATAAACTCGCACTCGCGGCTCTTAAAGCTTTCATAGGCTATATTTTCTGCTTGTGCTCATAATAATCTAGGACCACGCATTATATTAATAAGACGCACTTATAGAATGTTTTACTTAGTCAAATTCTAAACTCAATTCTTCCTGACTAATGGAATTATCTGTTAGGTGTGGTTTTCTTGTTTTGCATTGCATATAAAAAAATTCAATTTTGTACTGCATCCCGTATGTAAAGAGCTGAGAAGCATTGTAAGTCTCCTTGGCATCCATCATCATTTTCGATTTTTGCATCGGCTTCTTAGATCTCCTTCATCTGTTTTACAACCTAGGGCTAAAAGGAACCAGGACTTACGATAGGTGTGACGTGTGGTGGACTTAATTACAATGATAACCGACTTAAAACTGAGACAACTAATATAACTTTAACCAAAAAAACATTAAAACTGGAATTGTTTTCGGGAGAGCAACCCCGTCCTTGGACACTGTTACTTACCCCCAGACAGAACGGGTGAAGACGCAACCACTAAGGTTAGAGCCCAAATCCCTGGGCGTGCCCCCTAAATCTTCATTTTCGACTCTCACAGATTTGAAAGCTGCAAGTGCTTACCTTTGACCGTAGAAATATGTTTTGGTTGTGTAAACATGATAATCTCCTTAGGGGTGTAATACTGAAACCCGGCAGGCCGGGAAGATCATCTCTTTGGTTAGGAGTTATCAAGAGCAACGTTGGGCATAAGACGACTCCAGTGTGTGTAACGAACGTATAATATTGTATTATCACCAAATTAAAACTAAAAAGATAATTGGTTGGACCTTTGCAGCCTTCACTGTTTGAAGTTGGTGAATCTGGGGTTTGCTTTGTGTTTGTATCCAGGAGTGTGTGTTCAAAGACCGCAAACTAAGCTCCTTTCATATCACACCTTTTTTAACATCATGTGCATACATCGCATCTTTGGACATCGAGAACGGTGGGTTAGAGTGATATTTGCTCGGACTTCGTGGACCTCTCACTGACCACGCCAAACTGACAATCCTCGGACTAGGGATGACTCTCTTCCCGAGCCCCCATGGTTTGATGGTGAATCTTCCCATGAGACTAAAGCAAATAAGTCACTTTGCTTTCTTGAGGGAGGTCAGACACAGACCAACCCTCTTTTATCTCACCGCATCGAGGAAGACCCTCACCTTAATGCTTCTAAATCTAATTCTTTCGACTCTATTAATTTGAATCCTCTCTTCTGAAGGTGAAGAAGACAGACCAGTGAACGAGTTCGCTCCCAAGAACTATGATAAAGAGGGAGTCAATGATGCACTAAAGGACATTTTAGCTAGACTGGCACAAGCTGAGAAGAGAAATGAAATATTCAGACAATTGCTTCGTCAGTTGAGAAATGGCAGAGGAAACGAGCTTGAGGGGGGATTCGTGAGGGATGCTTACAACCATAACAACACACAGAATGAGAACTGGCTAAGGTCAGTGGTACCACCCAACACAGGGGAGCTGAAGCACCACTTTTTGACACTTCTGCCAATGTTTTATGGCAATGCAGTTGAGGAACCATACATGTTCCTGCAGGAGTTCGAGCTGGTTTGTGATAACTTGGGACAACCTGGTGTTTCTCAGGACTACATTTGTCTTAGGACCTTTCCCTTCGCTATAGCAGATAAAGCCTCATATTGGCTTAAAAATTTGGGGAAGGTAGTCATTACATGGGATGAGTTAAAGGACATGTTTCTCAAGAGGTTCTACCCCCCTGAGTAGGAATAATCAAATGAGTTCGCAGATACCTAGCTTCGCACAGATGTCCCAGGAACCTTTCCACGAGGTATGGGAGTGATTTAAAGACTTGATCCAGAAGTGCTCATGACATGATATCAACAAGCTGATCATGGTCCATAACATATACAGTGGCCAGACTCCATAGGTCCAAGGATTAGTGAGTGTTGCATGTGAAGGCAGTTACTTGAACAGAGGAGCAGATGCGATGTGGATGATTTTTGAGTAGATGGCAGAGATCAGTCGCACTAGAGCCACTACTAGGCGTATGATAAGCCACCTCCCCCTCGCATACCTCAGGAGGTGGGCAGATCATCTGTGGCAGATCCGGCAAATTACTTGCTCCCCGACATGGGGATAATTAATGATAAATTAACTAAGGTTGACCATATCGAGAAGAAAGTGAGTGAGTTATACAAGCTCACCGAGTGGGAGAGCCTCACCAAGCTACCATGACAGATAGCGGAGCTAGCTGAGAAGGTATTCAAGATCATGATACCGGCCCCGTATGCACCCCATGCTCCCATCCACAGAGTGCACCACATCTAGGAGCAGTCTGTGCAGGGCCACACAGCACATGGGTTCAAGGTCAGCCTGAGCCCAAAGCCACTACCTGTGCGATTAGAAATGAGATTTCAAGGAAGAAGAGAGATATGGGCACCTACTTCGTCACCTGTCTTACATCTGATAGTTCTTTTGCACATACTCTAGTCGATAACGGATCATCTATCATCTATTGCCTTATTCCTTCCTGTATCGTCTAGGTATAGGTCCTCTTAGGAGATCGAGAGCACTTCAACATTTTGCAGACCGATCTACTAAAAGTCCTAAGGGAATGTTGAGGGATGTTATCCTTAACGTTGAGGGAAGCAATACAAGGTGGACATCACGGTGCTAAATATGGGGTGTCCACGAAGATAACAAGATTCCAAGAACATCCTTGGTCGTCCTTTTCTGAAGACGATTACAGCTATATTCGATTATACTCTAGGAAAGATATAAGATACGTTTTCACGCACAAAATGAAAGTGTAGAGTTAGAGATGCAACAATCGAAATGGCAGAGACCCGATTCAGAGAGAAGCACAAAGTATCTCACGTCGTAAGACGAGTGCTAGAGAGTTGACACGAGTGATTACTGGTAGCAACAGTTAGCGTGGGTTGACGAGTCCCTCTCACCAGGAGAGGACAGTGTAGATGAAGCAGTTTGACAGATTCTGCGAGATCAAACCTTACACACTGACTTTTTTGATGCATCTCCATGCGTCCTTGATGACTTAGAAGCCTACTTCGGCTTGTTAGACATGTTCCCTTCAGGTCAATCGGATGACGAGGATGACGAGTCGAACGCGGCTTTTGACGATTGCTTTGACATATTTGACGATCCGACCCCTGAGCCGAAACAGTCGGTGGCTCAAAACACAAAAGATCGGCCACATCCACTACATAACCAAATTCAGAGACAGTTGAGCCAACCAGATATTCCTGACGATTACACTATTCCCGAGATCAAACCTCTTCCTACTACATTGAAATACGCCTTCCTTGCAGGCCCACCACAGAAGTTCCCGGTCATTATCACGACCAGTCTGACCGAAGAACATGAATCTCGCTTGCTAAAGATTCTTGAAAAGAACCACAAGGCGATAGGCTGGAGCGCGTCCAATCTCTGTCGGATTAACCATGCATTGTGCTCACACCATATTTACCTTGAGGAAGGTGCCAAACCCTCCCGTGAGTTCCAGCACAGGCTGAATCCAAACTTACGAGATGTAGTTAAGAAAGAAATAGAGAACTGGTGTGATATGGAGTTTATATATCTCATCTATGATTCCAAATGGGTGGCATCACTTCACGTAGTCCCCAAGAATGCGGGACTCCATACAGTCATCAACTCGAAAGAAGAGGAAACTATGACACGAGTACCCATGTTGTGGTGCATCTGTGTCGATTACAGATGTCTAAATGCTGAGACGAAAAAGGATCATTTCCCCCTACCATTATTCATTGGTCAGATCTTGGAAAGACTCACAGAGAAACAATTTTTTTGTTTCTTGGATGGATACTCTGACTGCAATCAAGTAGCCATTGCTCATGAGGACCAGAAGAAGACCATATTTACATGTCCATTCAGAACTTACGCTTTCAGACGCATGCCCTTTGGTTATGCAATGCACCGGAGACTTTCCAACGGTGCATGATTGTAGTATTTGACGAGATGGTGGGCGACTTCCTAGAAGTCTTTGTGGACGACTTCTTGGTCCACTGGGATTCATTTGACTCTTGTTTATCGCATCTGGATCGAGTCCTCAAGAAGTGTACTGAGGTCAATCCGGTGCTCTCTTGAGAGGAGACAATTCATGGTCCAAGAGGGCATTGTGTTGGGGTATGTCATCTCCAAGAGAGGTTCGAAGGTTGACCATGCCAAGGTGGATGTAATCAAGAAACTTCAACCACCAATCAATATTAAGCAAGTGTGGTTGTTCCTCGAACATGTTGGTTTTTACCAAAAATTTAAAAGCTTTTCAAATATTGTCTGACTGCTAACAAAACTCTTAGGAAAAGACGTGGAGTTCCTTATAGATCGCAAGTGTCTTGAGGCCTTTGAGCTACTAAAGAAGAAGACCATGGATGCTCCCATCCTACAAGCTCCAGATTAGTCTCTTCCCTTTGAGATCATGACGGGTGCTTCTGATTTTGCAGTTGGGGTTGTGTTAGGACCAAGGAGAGAAGTTATACCTTATGTTGTCCACTACGCAAGCAAAGTTCACAATCAAACTCAAATGAAGTACACTTTTACAGAGAAGGAAATTTTTGTTGTATTGTTTGCCTGGTACAAATTCAAGTCACATCTTTTAGAATCCAAGATTACCATGTTCACAGATCACGCAGTCATCAAATACTTAATGGAAATAAAGGATGTGAAGGCGCGTCTTCTTAGGTGGATTCCACTACTCCAAGAATTTGATTTGTAGATAAAGGACAGGACTAGAATGAAGAATGAGGTGGTCGATCACCTCTCCTACATCGAATCACATAGTTCCCCTGAGACTGACCCTATCAATGACTCATTCCCCGATGAGTCAATCAGTTCTGTCGACTTTCTTCCATGGTATGCCAATATGGTGAACTTTCTGGTTTCTAAGGCAGTTCCCCGTGATTGTCCCAAGAGTGTCACTCGCCGACTCAAGTCGGAATCCAAGAAATACCATTGAAAGGATCCGTTCCTTTTCTTTGAAGATCGGGATTGTGTATGACGGAGGTGTATTCCTCAAGAGGAATACATGAGTGTCCTCACATATTGTCATTCCTTGGAGGTAAGAGATCATCACTCCATGAAGAAGATCGCCTGGAAAGTGCTCCGGTGTAGCTTGTACTGACTGACCCTATGCAGTCATGCCAATACATTTGTACACTCGTATCCAGTGTGTCGGAAAAATGAGAGAGACTGTTGGTTCCAAAGATGAAATGCTCATGCAACATGTGATTATGGTTGATGTTTTCGATGCATGGGGCATAGACTTTATGGGCACATTCCTTAACGGCCACGATTACGAGTACATTCTATTGGTGATAGACTACCTATCTAGGAGGAGGGGGGCTATCCCTGTCGAGCTATTGACATTAAGACTGTCTACAAGTTCATGAAAGATCACATCATTTCACGGTTCGGAGTCTCCAAGCCATTTCGTTAGCAGGGAAGTGGAGAAGTTAACAAAGAACTACGGCATCGAGCACCATGTCGCTAGTCCATATCATCATGGCAGAAGTGTTGAATAGGGATGTAAAGGATATTTTGCAAAAGCTGGTTCGCCCCGACGGGAAGAACTGGTCACAACTTTTGACCGATATATCAAACTGCTTACAAGACCCCGCTTGGAACCTCTCCATTCATGACGGTATATGAGAAGTTGTGTCACTTACTCGTTGAGCTGATTCACATATTCGAATGGGCATTGAAAACAGTGAACTAGAACAGACATGTGGGACAATAGAATAGACAGATGGATCAAAATGAGCTTCTAGAAATTTGAAACAAGGCATATGATAACAATGAGATCTATAAGGACAGAATCAAGTGTCGGCATGATCAGCATATCAGGTGCAAGAAGTTTCACATGGCAAAAGGTATAGTTATCAATTGCCAAGTTAAAGATTTTTCAAGGCAAGTTGAAATCCAAGTGAATGGGACCTTTCTTGTTAAAGAAGTGCACAAGAACGCCAGCATGGAGATTTCAGATCGCACAGATAGTGCACAATCACTCCTCGTGAGCGGGCAACTGCTTAAACATTTCATAAGATCAATGAGCAGTTGGCCCGTCTAGAAGAGATCTCTTTCATGTGTATTCCAGAATCTCATGGTCCACTCGCATGGAACGCATTACACCTCTCTACTACCAACATCTCCAAGCATCTCATGCTCTTATCCTTATTTCTCGGTATATTCCCCAATCTCATTAGTTCTCACACTTCTACTTCTATACTTATTAGGCTGATCAGAGCCTAAGTATAGGGGGACCGATGCTCACCCCGTATATTCATTCATTCATTCATTCTCCCCGTGATCTCGACTGCCTCATTTTTACTCTCTTCTACTTAGGTTGACCAAAGACTAAGTATAGGGGGGCAGGTCGATTTATATACCTCTATTCTTTTTACTATTATGCTTAGCATGAGCCAAGCTTCAGGAAAGCTATATGCATATGCGTTCGGACATGTCCCTGAATAGCGATTAAGCGGTACGTGGGGTATATGTGATTCTACGTGATTTTTTTATTTTTTATTTAAAAATAAATAAATATCTAAAAAATGACTACGACTAAACTGAATGTGTGAATAAATGTGCTCCAACAGAAGATTTAAGAAAAATGGTTTTCATGTAGAGCTCAAAATAGTAAAACTAGATATCAAAATCATCAAAGATAGTATTACACAATCTGATTTAATATATAGAATCAAAATAATACAACATCTGGATCTTAAGATCCAGATTCGATTACCCAACTGGACCTTAAGCGGGAACGGAGCGCATATAAGCTCGTACAGCCTGCATATGCGGGCCATATATGCGCAAATGGCGCATAAATCGGGGCTTCAATTAATCGGTGCGTTGAGGAGGTCGCTTAGGCATATGCTACATGGATTGCTTTCATGAACAGAGGCATGAGTTAAGTCTCTTCCTCGCTTTTTGTGCTCTCAGGAAATAGCACACGCTAAGTATAAGAGGTATGTATATATTACATATATACTTTTCCCATATCTCATAGTTCCACGTATTTTATGTAAATAATACTCAATAAATATGGTATGCATGATGGGTAACCACATTAAAAAAATATAAAATATGTGCAATATGTAAACTACATGAAATACATGTAAAATATGTATAACCCTTGTAAAAAAATTTAAGATCTATCTATACACTATACTAGTTGTATAATATTGTAGAAATTCATATAATCATGTGTAAATAATACTCTTTTTGTCATATTGTTGTAAATAATGCTTGTTTTTTAAAATGTGGGGAGTATAAGAAAAATAAGTTATATACATTTTATACATCTGCATTTCATTAGTATATCATGCATATGCATAAGTGGCAAGTCATGGGGTTTTAAACTGAGTCATGAGTAAAAATCGAAAGTGGATTTGACTTGACCTTAATCTACATAATTTTCAAAGGAACTTCACTGAGAAGTAGGATTTTAAAAGCTTCATGTCATAGACTACATTATCCAAGTTTCACAAGACAGTGTTCAGACTTCGACTCTTAGTGTATAACATGGTCATCTCATTCTGAGTATAACTCTTGAATAAGGAACTAATTTGTACTCTAGCACTATGCACTTATCTCAACTCGGACGGGATGTTGAAAGACTGTGTGGGCATCTTTTCTGGTAGCGTGGACAACTAATGACCAAAATACGAGTTGTAATAAAGCTTCAGATGAGGAATGGACCGCTAATGTAATTTTTTCTAAGACCCCAAAACATGGACGGAAAAAAGTATCTATATCTGTCGGAGCACAAAAAAATCAATGCATAGCAACCATAATCCATACTAAAAGATGTCAAATCCCAAGGTACATCATTGACCACAGAGCAACCAAGCTTCAGATAGCTTGCATATCTTGGTAGAGACTTCGCTCAACTGATCAAGCTTCACAAGAGATGTGACTACATTGGCCATTTATTCTTCTAAACTTCTTCCACCATATTCGTTGTGAACTAGCACGTACCTGAACTTAGAAGGAAATACCTGACTCCTCTAGGAAGAGTTACTGGAGTGGAGGTTTACAGAGTAATCTAGCATTTTGAATGGGAAGAGCTAACACCCCTCACACCAGAGACGGTTATGCAATGTTCATGTAGTATGCTTTACGAGTGGTGGAACTAAGATGACTTCTGAGTCGAACCAAGATGATGACTTGTACAATTTAAAGATTGTTGATTTCAAAACCCTAATTCTCATAAGGAGTTGCGCCACACTATTAATTCAAAGGTCGAGTCAAACTCCATTTTCACCTTTTATTCAAGATCTTCGTATGGAACCCAATCTCATTCCACTTATGCATTCATTTTAATTGCCCAGGCGCGAACAAGGTTTAAGTATACGGGGTTTGATGAATATGTGATTCATCACATTAAAAGCTGAAAATAGAACTCTGATCCCAAAAAATTATTTGCATTTAGGAATTAACATCGCATTATTATCATCCATGCAAATGTAAATAATATTCATATTTTATTATCATAATTGCATTAACAAGAAGGCAAATTTTGTGTATATAATCACATGTATATTAGCATATATTCCTACATTTTTTATTATTTTTACTAATCCAAAATGAAATAAAATCAACTCCAGTGTGTACATATTACTAACATTAATAAATGAAAAATACTAGAAAAATAATAACATATATATATATGTATGTAAAATAAAACCAAACCCTAGTTTTGAGACAAAAAGTCATAAAGTCAAATATCACTTGCATACAGTCTCTTACATGGTTGCAGAAGTCGGCAGTCGGTACTCGGTCGGTAGGGTCACTGACTAAGGATTAATCGGCAGTCGGGAGAATAATCGGATTTAGTCGGGCATTAGTCGGTTTTGAATTTTTAAATATTTTAATTTATATAATTCAATTTTTCAGCATATACTCACATTTATACTCATATATCTAGTAGTTTTAAAATTTTTAAGAGCTTAAAAATATAGCAAAAGAAGAAAATATGAAGCAAATTAAGAGTAAATTGTTTGGTACATAGTCAACAAACTCACAATTTAGTCAATCAACAAACACAAATCTAACTAAACTCAGAATTTGAACTTCCTAATTAACTAGCAAAATCACAAGCAAAAAACATTAGAAGTATGTTCCTAATTAGCTAACATATGTTAACAATTAACTAAGATTAACTAAAATATGTTAACAAAAAACATTAACTAAAAAAATATGTTAACAATTAACTAACATATGTTAATGTTCCTAATTAACTAACAAATTAACTAAGATTAACTAAAATTGACAAAAAAAATATTAGAAGCATTTTTCCTTCCCATGTCTCCAAATTAACTAACATATTTCTAACTAACATTAGAAATGGACGGGCATATGTTAACAAAGATTTAGAGAATAATAAACATGACACATGAGCAAGCAACCAAGCAAAAAACAACTAAGCAACAATACAATGCAACATACACATCATAGATAACCAAATAACTAACATTTTTAACAAAGCAAACAAGATAGACTAAACATTTTTTAACAACTAAGCAACATACACTAAGCAACCAAGCAAAAATAACCTAAAAACTAACTTTTTTAACAAAAGATGCAAATTAGCAAGATAGACTAAGCATTGACAACTAAAATCAAATGATAAATCAAGAAAAAAAACTTTTCTCAAAACCCTAACCAGACGGAGTCGCTGCAGGCAGCTCACAAACGCGGAGGAGGAGGCGAGGCAGCGAGACGGGCGATGGTGGAGGTTCAGCTCCAACGGAGTCGCCGTACGCGACTCACCAACGCGGAGGAGGCGGCGAGGAGGAGAGCCGGCGGAGGTCTGGGAAACACGAAGGGCGGAGTCGAGTGGGGTTTTGAGGTTCTGTTTCGTAGAACCTCAAATCCCGACTACCGCAAGTTATTTGGGTTCGGGTATTCGAGTGCACTGTGGCGGACACTATTTCTTAAAAAAAAGCTATGTCAAAATCGGCCGATTAGTCGGCCGACTAGGCCGCTTAGTCGCATGCTTAGTCGGGTCAACCTGACTATAGACCGATTTGGCCCAGTCGAGTCGGTTACCCCCCCGACTCGACTAGTCGGGCCGACTAGTCGGCCTAGTCGGCCGACTTTTACAACACTGGTCTCTTATGAACCTATACTCACTTTTAAATTAATGTACATTCAATTATCTATAAATCAAGATAAAATTTAAAAAAATCAGATTTCATATGTGAAACATGGATTTTGAGACCACATTGTAAATGGTATATGTTGACTGATTGGGCCCCATAATTTTATGTACAGGATTGACTCTTTTTTAAACTTTTTCCTATTTAATTTATTTTCTTTGATTTATGTGTTATTAATGCGTAAAAAATCAAATTAAAAATAACTCAAAAATAAAAGAAAATGAATCATTCTGAATCTATATATAGTTTGTACTTAAGTATATCATATTATATTTCTTTATTTCCTCAATCATTAAAAATACCAAAAAAGTGTAAGTATTTCTCTTTGATTTTATTAGATTTTATCTCGAATTTCTAATTTATCAACAATCGTAAAAATTGCAAAACATTAAAATAAGATATTTTAGTTACATAGAATACCACCAAAAAATCACTTTGTACAGATGAAATCTTTTGATTTCGGTTCCTTCGTGAAGGTTGTAGATCTCATCAAAATGAACAAAACATTCATGAAGAGCAATTTTTGATTTGACATCATTTTTTAAAATTTTTTTCTTTTATTTTATTTTCTAAATTTTGTGGAGGCGACATGTGGCAGTTCCAGGAGCCACCCCCCCTACTTAAGAATCATAGTTCATATGTGAAACTTGGATTTGGGGTCCACATTGTATATTGTATGCGTAACTAACTTAATCCCTATTTTATGTATATAATTGACTTTAATATTTTTTCCTTTTTTTATTTATTTTATTTGACTTATGTTTTAATAATGCGTAAAAATTCAAATTAGAAAAACTCAAAAATCAAAGAAAATGAATCATTCTGAATCTATATATACAGTTTGTATATAAGTATATCATATTATATTCCTTGTTTTCCCCAATCATTAAAATACCAAAAAAAACTAGGTTCATGGGTAAGTATTTCTCTTCTATTTTATTAGATTTTATCTTGAATTTTTAATTTATTAAAAAACATAAAATTGTAAAACATTAAAATACGGTATTTTATGTAGATAGAAAATACTACCAAAAATTTACTTTGTATAGATGAAATCTTTTGATTTCGGATCCTTGGTGAAAGTTGTAGATCTCATCAAAATGAACAACTTTCAAGAAGAACAATTTTTATTTGACATCATTTTATTTTTATTTTAGTTTTTCTTTGATTTTATTTTCTGAATTTTATGGAGGCGACAAGTGGCAGCTCCAGGAGCCACCCCCCCACTTAACCCATCCTCCTTTTTAGGGCGTTGAATGGAGAACCCTTCATCCAACGAGCCTGAGTCTTTTCCCCTTTCTTACTTTATTTTATTTTATTGCTTCTGTGTTTTTCTTTTTATTTTAATACATGGCCTTTTCTTGGTCGTTCGATCTCAACTGATCAAACAGTCGAGACCTCATCTTTCTCACCAAACTTCTCGACCAAATCGCCTCTCCTTCACCTCTCCATTGGCCAACGACCCCTTCATCCTCTCCACGTCAACCCACTCCTCCCTCGACGAAGCCCTAACAGCCCCCATCAAAACCCCTCACTCTGACCGCACATACACAACGATCTGCCACATTGCGAGAGGAGTGAGACCTCATAGCTTCAGGACAAGCAGGTGATAACAGCTAGGAGAGCCTTCGACGGCGACGACATGGTGAATTCAACCAATGTGATCCAAGGGTGCCCCTTGCCTCAAATTTCAGCGAAATTTGGTCGAATTTCTGTCGAATATCGATATCCAGTCGAAATCGAAGTTCGACCGAAGTGACCGAAATATGGGGGTCCTAGTACAAAAATGACCGAAATGACCGAAATTCCGGTCGAAATTCCACCGAAATTCCATCGAAATTCTGTTTTGGTTGATACCGAAATGGTGACCGAAACCGACATTTAAGGCTTGCTTCCTTGTTGTGGAGCTTCAACCAACCCTGCAAAGCTCCAAAACTTATTCATCAAGGTTTTAGAGGCGACGATGAACTAGAGTTTCGAGCTCCAGCATCCTCATATGAAACCACAGGTGATCTCTTTCTCATATTTCCTTCTACTCTCTTCTTCTTCCCCAAACCTCTCCCGTCTCTACTCTTGATTTGAACCCCAAGATTCAACCCAATCCAACCAACCATCCCCCTTCTTCTCCACCAACCCTCCACCATCCCGAACCATTCTAACATCACGATATGTCAGTAATGTATCGTTGATATATCAGTATCAATGAGAAACGTGTACCGATATCATCTCTTACATCTTTTTACTGGATATCAACGATATCTGGGAGATATATCACGTGTAGGAAATATATCGCTGAGACAGAATCTACCAGGTTGGATTTCCACCAAAAGTTGCCCCAAATCGGCACATATCGCTCAATTTCGATCATTTTGCTTGTATCTTGCTCTAAAATCATCTCTGAAGCTCTTCCCTCCTTGAGGTAACCTCTAGATCTACTCCAAATTTTTTGTTGAAATTGTGAAATTTGTTGGGAGTTTTGTTCTTAGTTGTTTTGTAATGGATATTCTTAATTTTTTGGTAAGATTTGAAGTATTTAGTGGGATATTTGGGTAACTAATTTAGGCTTTTTGAGTTATGTTGTAAAATTAAGTTAAGTTATGGAAGAATAAAGTCGGATCTCATGTTGTAGACATAGAATACAAGATTTTATAATTTAGTGAGATATTTGGGTGCTAATTTAGAGTTTTTTAGTAATGTTGTGAAATTAAGTTTAGTTGTGAAAGAATAAAGTCAGATCTCATGTTGTAGACATAGAAAACAAGAATTTATGGCACTTTATGTTAACTAGAAATTAGTAATTAATTAATTCCGTAAATTTAAAATTATATCTATAACTTAGTAAGATATTTGGGGAACTAATTTGTGGTTTTCAAGTTATGTTATGAAATTAAGTTAAGTTGTGAAAGAATAAAGTCGGATCTCATGTTCTAGACATAGAAAACAAGATTCTATGGTGATTTATGTTAACTAAAAAAAGTAATTAATTAATTCCATGAATTAAAAATTAGATATATAATTTCGTGAAACATTTGGGGATACCAGATCTAGTGATGCTTATCTTCATCCCGAGATACTCATAGGGATCGATGACCATCAATACAGGAAGTATGGCATGGACTACAAGGCAGTGTACTCGTACATGATATGGGAAAACCACTGCGAGTTCATTGAATCTGTGATCCGCTATGAGAAACAACATGGCAAGGAGGTTGATTCAGATCCTTCGCGGAACTCTTGGTTCTAGGTAATCTCTTTTGTAATATTGCATTAATTAGCATTTTTCATTTATTTTGTGAATAGATAAATCTTTATACTAAAGAGACATTATCTCATTAGTCATTATGTACATTTTTTCAATCAAATGACTTGTCTCAATGACATTCACTATGTGCCTGATATGACAGATATGTGCGATATAAGGGTCATACATGAGTTATATTTGTTATCTAAGTGTATATTTGTATTTTGTAAGTTATTTAATGTTCGTATTTTTATTAGTCGTGCCCCTTAGAGATATTGTAATTTCAATTATGCCCCTCTCTTTTTTAGGAATATCAGTTGTGCCCCTCGACCTCTTGTCATTCTATCATGTGTACCCCTCCGTTACTTTGATCGTCAATAAGTTGATCTTAATCATAGGTTAATCAAACCATGGTGCAGTTAAGAGGGGAATATCTGGAAGAAAAGTCCCCAACTCCCTTTCACTCTTCTTCCCTCCTCAACCTCCAACCCTTCCTCCTCCGATCACCTCCTCCTCCGACCCTTCTCCTCCATCGTTCCCCCCTCCAGCCCCAAGGCTCGGTCTGTTCACCGTCATCATCACCTCTCCCAAAACAGTTTGCTTCATCACCACGATGCAACCTAGCAAGTAGAACACCGACACCATCAAGAGCATGACCTCATTCAATGCAGTGACCCTTGTTCTCCCCTGCTTGATCGCCTCGTTGGCAAAAAAACATCCGATCATGACGATGCAGTTGCAGTGAGACGTTGTTGCAACCTTGGGTGTCCCTGTGGTCCCCGAGGAGAAGAGGATAACGGAGGTACCGTCCTGATGGACTAGAAAATGGGGAGAGGAGGCAGATGAGTAGGGAGGCTAGGGACGGAGGAGGGGGAGGCTAGGGCGGAGAGGGAGGGAGGAGGCTTGGGCAGAGGAGGGGGAAGGCTGGGGCGGAAGGGGAGGAGGCTGGGGGCGAAGGGGGACGGGGAGCCCTGGGGGCCTAGGGTAGGGGGGAGATGAGGAGCTCAGGCAGCGAGGGAGGCGTGGGAGTCGAGGGAAGGGGAGGAGGAGGAGGCTGCGATGGAGGAGGATGAGGAGGTTAGGGGTGGAGGATGGGGGCAGAATAAGGCTGGGAAGGAGGGGGAGAGGAAGGAGGACGACGACGAGGCCAGGGCTAGAGGAGGACGATGAGACCGGGCAGAGGAAAGAGGGAGGAGGAGGAGGTAGCGCTCGGGGGTAGAGGAGGTTGGGGGGAGGAAAAAAGAGGCTGCAAAAGAGGAGGGAGTACGGGTGGAGGCTGGGGACAAAGGCGTGGGGGCAGAGGAAGCATGGCTACGGGGGGGAGGGGAGGAGCTCGAGGTGGAGGAGGCGGCACGAGGACGGGGGAGGAGCCGGGGTAGGGGAGGAGGAGCAAGAGGCTAGGGAGGAGGGAGAGAAGGGGAGAGGAAGATGGGACGGAGGAGGAAGAAGAAGGGATGACTTTTCTAACCCTCTTTTTTCAATTTAATTCCTCTCGTGTCCTTCAAGTTAATATATGTTTGAGCTGGATGTGACGGCCACTAACTCGAGGGGCACAAGTGATAGAATGGCAAGAAGTCAGGGGTACAACTGTTATTTCCCAAAAAGGAGGGGAATAACTGAAATTGCAATATCTCAGAGGGCACAACTGATAAAAAACCCTTAATGTTATAAGAACTTGAATGAAATCCATTTCAAATATCTATAAGTCATGAATAAACATAAAACAACGATATGTTTGATATGACTGAAATGTGTGATAAATGGGGTATAAATGACCGATATGTGTGATATACGTGTGTATTAGTAGGTTATTTGTTGTTTTCATATCGTGGGTGATCTTAATTTCTAAAAAAACGACAAAAATGACTTTTTTTAGCCATTTTCTGATAGTCCACTGATATCACCGATATATCCCAATATATCCCTTTCCCGGGCGGACCTATACGATATCAATATTTCCTACCTTGGTATGGAAGCCCCGTTAGGTTGTTGCATGTAATGTAGGGAGCAACAAGAGGAGTATGTGTGGTGAGCTTGACCAGTACTTAAGGGAACAAGCATATAGTGGTGCGCAGGAGGGTATCCATGCAAGCACTATGGCATCAAAAGGGGCTTTACGAGCCAGGAAGCAGTGATGGATGTCGCTCGGTGCATTAATGATAGCGGGGAGATACCCACACAAGCCATTGCACCAGAGAGGGGACCCTACGGGCCTAGTGGCAAAGAGAAATGTTGCACGAGGCCCGACGTCGGTGGTGGATACCGCCCAGAAGTCGCAGCAGTAGAGGGGATGTCGCATTGGGCCTTGGTTCACTCATGTAGATGCGGAAAGAAGGGGCAGGTGGTAGCAGTGGAGAGATGGGTAACAACCCCAGTGTATGAGCATTGCTCTAATACCATATGGAGAAAAGAAAAGAATGTTGAATGAATTAATCATTGTGTATGTTATTTCTTATACAACGTAAAATTGTAGAGCTCAAGAGGTAATAATTACATACCCTGAACGATTACAAATACAAATAAGACTCGAACAATAGAGAGAAAACGAATAAGCAAATAAATCAAAGAACATCAACTGGGTGGAAATAGTTAATAAATAAACCTTATTGATAAAAAAAATCAAACATGTGAGAATTCCAAATTTTACCCTAATTTGGATTCCACTTTGCATCACAATTAGATACCGAAATTCTTAAGCTTAAGTTGTCAAACACGAATTTCCATCTCTTATGATACACTTACATTTTGTTAGATCTCCAATAAGGCATCTAGGAGTTCAGCATCTCCAACATGGCTTGGTCTTGTTTCCCCGATAATGGTGGCATGAGCGCTCTTTAATAGCCTCTTCCCCGCAATTATTTTGTAGGGATGACTCCATATCTTGTGTAAGTCATTTGACTCCTAGAAGAATCATGGCTTCAATACCATTTTTCGTTGTGTCATTCTTGATTGGGGGCATGCTAATATTCTCCCTTGCATCGCTCATAATAGTGTGTGAGTTTAATGGACAGATCTTCTTCCAGCAGACTTCTTCAGCATTATTGTCAGTCAAAGGAACATAAACAATGGAGTTGACCAACCAATGGCCATGCCTCCCTTTTGGGTGTGCCCCACCTTGGGACCATACCATTTTTTCTTCAGAAAAAAACAATGCCAGGCAGCTAGATCTGGGCGAGTACACACCTAATAAGCCCAAATATTGGGCTAGCTAAATTCATAGAAACAATGCAAACATTTACTCCAAAAATTTATTTATGCCGAGATATGATTTTAATGCCTAAACATGTCTAGAACATCATTAATGAAAATTCTGAAAAAAGATAATCAATAAATTTTCTTGTGTCATCTATAGAAGTCCATTAAAATAAGACAAAACAAAATAAGATGGCAATTATATACCATACCCATTTATCGGTGTTGTATCGGGCAGCCAAACCAAGTCCAGATTTTCTTTGATGACCTAACCAAAAAATTTCGCTGCCCAAAGACAAATGCGGAGATATGCTCTGCAACAAAAGTGAGCTATTAAATATATCTTACAAGTGTGTGCCAAAGATATAAGCAGATAATGAAGAAAATAACCAGTTAAGAAAATTTAAGCAGTGCTATATACAAAGAAACCATTTTGAATAGTAAGTGAAGCCTCCCAAAAACCTGTTGTTACTAAGAAACTTATGAAAAAAATGGCCATTTAGGGTTTTAGATCAACTTTTGTCAAAGAAACAAAAAAAAACACTTATATGAATAAGATTGTGCTTGTTCTGGTAGCAAAAAACATCATTTTTTTAAAACCAGTGCAAAAAAATGACCAGGTTCCGACGAACAGTACCATAATACAAGGAATGCATTTCATTCCATAGTGTATGGGATAGCAAACGGATGGCCACTGATCTCAGGAAGTGAAATCGGCATTGCCAATACAGGCATCGATTCTGATTTCACCGAAAGAAATGATTCTGAGAGGGAGGATGATGTGTGGTTGGTTATTGGGGGGGGGGGGGGGGGGGGGTAGCAGGAACTTTGGGTGTTCAGACTCGGTTTCAGGAACTCTTGACAGCAAGGTGAAGAAATTTGCTTCCCGTGCAAAAAAAAATAGCAAAGATGGTTGTCTACCAGATCTACACAAGAAAGACGTGACACCAAGAGTGCTCCTTCTGCAGTGAAGTTGATCGGCCAGCCATAACCAAGCGAGTGATCCAAGAGGGAACAGAGATGGAAGCATCCGAGAATAAGGATGCATGTGGATCACGGGAGGGAGTGCAGTTACTTGCATCATTCATGAATGATGGGTTTGGAGGTTGGATGGTGGTGGTGAGTGATTGGTGGAAGGATGATGTGTGGGGAGAAGAGTGGAAGCAAGAACTATGGGTATTCTTTTCTCATGAGTATATGATTCCCAAATAAAGGTCATCACATAAAATGCTCAAGGTTTGAGGGGCATGAAACAGAGAGTGGGTTGTTATAACATATCTGAGTGGTTGTTATAACATATCTTACTGCAGAGGTCAAAATTGGAGCAGCATGATAACCGAACATGGAGGAGCAGGAGAAGTGCCGGGGTGACAAACTTTGTCGCCGTTGATGACAGTGGAAGTATAACTGCATCTTTAATTAGATGGAATGGCAACTTGATTGTGCCCGGCTAGTGATGTCTTCATTTTATGGGCCAATGGGGACCCTTTATACGCAAGGTTGCAAAAGTCGGTAGTCAGTACTCAGTCGGTCAGGTCATTGACTAAGGATTATTCGGCAGTCGGGCGGTTAACCGGATTTAGTCGGGTTTTAATCGGCATTGAATTTTTAAACATGTAAATCATTTTTATACATATATTCTTATCTATTTACACAGATTTCTATATTTTTACTATCATAATGAATTAAAAGAAGTAATTGAATTTAAAAAAATATTAAGCGTATTAGAATAAGTTTGCTTTTAAAAAAAAGTAAAAAATATGGTATATCCAAGCAAAAATTGGTCGACTAGTGTGCTTAGTCGGAATTAGTCGATACTCGGTCGGCCACCCCACTGACTGGACTAGTCGGACCTACTAGTCGGGTCAGTCGGGTGACTTTTACAACATTGCTTATACGAGCAAAAATGTGGTTGGAGCTGCAAAGGACCAGGTTGCCAATTCATCCACTTGTTGTGGTTGATTAATGGAAATTTCAACTGCGCCCTTCTTATGCAAAATAGGCCAGGCCTCTTGAGGCCATGGCAAAAGTCTTATTTCTGGATGTTGATTGGTGAGATTCAGATAGAGATCCTGGATGTGGCTAATTGTAGATTCAACTATTCTTCCTAGTGTTCATGTCTAGACAGATTTCATGTGTCCACGAAGCGTGCTCCAGACCTTCCATCTCTTTCTTCATTGAAGGGAATACACAGGGCCATATCTGATCACATGCCTCTATTGTGCGACTTGAATGAAGGGGTTGGGACCCTCCTATTTTAAATCCGAGAAGTAGAACTGGGTTCAAGGAACGGGAGGAGTGCTGGCTGCGGAGACTTGGGAGGGATCGGCAACTTATACGATCTTCAAACTCGCTGATTTCAGGTTAAAGTTGAAGAACCACATGATGCAGATCAAGCAGCAGTGACAGCTGAAGAGGATGGTAGGTAGATGGACATGTTTGAAGGAGCAAAAGATATCATGACCCTTTTGTTGGAGGAAATTAAGCAAATATTGGTGCAGCAGAGAGTGTTTGAAGAGAGAGAAAGCTGGAAATTGATAGCTGGTAGAGATTGAGACAGACTTAACGGAGCGAGATGCTTGTTTTCTTCCCCTTGATGACAGTATTCAGGAAAGTGGCCGCATGTGCTTATGCTTGTGGTTATGGAGGTGCACTGATTTCCTCAAGCAGACTCATAAGTTCCCTTGAGCCTATAAAAACCACATATGCCGCATACGTATGTTTCTTAATCACATGCATGCGCCCATTGATAGTTATCAGACCCGATAAGCTCCGGTCTAAAAAAATCTGGTTAAACCATAAATCCAAATTTTGAATTGACCCATTTCGCATGCTCGTCTTAACTTAACCTAAAACCCAGCTCTCTCAACTGCTCTCTTCTCAAAAAGTGACATGCTCTCTTCCCACCGGCATGATCTTTTGACAACTCACCACCACCAACGTTGCTTGCATGGCTGCTCACCTCTGCCTCCATTGTTTGCATGCTCATCCACTACCGCCGCAGTCGCCCATCTGCCATCACAAGATTCATTACTCCTCGCCTCATGCTTTTAAAAGAGGTTTTTTATTAGTTTGACATTTCTCTTTATCTAATTATAAAATTTATCTATTGCGTACAGCAGTTGGATTCTTTTTTATTTCTGATAGATATATATATTGAGATATGTAGCCTCATAAAATAGATTTTTTACTTCTGGTAGATTTTAAATTTCTGAAATTTTTATCTAATTTGCACATAATTTAACTTTATCTTATGTGCACCAAGGTTATTAAGGCAGCAAGGCGACAAGGCGCTAAACCTGGGCGCCTAGGCGCCTAGGCGCGCTTAGGTGCGCCTAGGCGTTTTCATATGGAATGAGAATTCAACTGTAAAGGTGGGCTTTACGGCTTTTCGATTTAGGACCTCGTTGCATTTTTCAGGGTGGAATTTATTCTATATTTATTTATCTTTCTATATATTTTTATGTACATGTTAAAAAAAGAATTATGTTAAAAATGTGTTAGTATAAATTTATTAAAAATAAGTAAATTTTGATCTATTTGTAGGTGAATATTTATAAATATTTATCAAAAGCTTATTCATGCAAAAATGCATGCTAATCATTTACATATGCATGATGCTAATTATGCAATTTAAAGACTTAAATGCAACTAACTACTCGGAGATAGGTCTTTACTTTCAGCAATTAGAATAATGAATCAATGATTCATCAGCAGGCATGCCATCATTCTAATTTGGCAGCGGCATTCAAATCCATTGATCAACCATGTTTGCTATCTGGGAAGAGTTGCAATCAGTTAATTGCAATTCCATTGCCATATCATTCGCAAGAGAAATAAAATCACTTTCAGTTAGATAATGAATCTACAGTGAAGATGCAATAACTTATGCGTACTCTATATACCATCCGTCATCATCGTGATTAAGCTTCCTGGTGATGTTCACATCTGAGCTCACCGAGTTATTTCCTATCGATGTCGGTAATTAAAGGAAGACCACATTTTAAGGGGCCCTTGAGAAATCCACCCTTGAAGACATGTCTACAACATGTAAAATTTTTTCTTGGAGGAAAGGGCCAACGAGGATATATTGTGTATAGGAGTATAAAATGCTTGGGCGCCTATGCACCAAGGCGTGCCTAGGCGGCCGCCTAGGCGCCTAGGCGGCCCAAGGCGTCGCCTTTTTTGATAAAAGCAAGGCGGTTTTTCAAGGCGCACGTCCTCTGGGCGCCTAGGCGGCTACCTAGACGCTCCGGGTTTCGCCTTGGCCCGGCCCAAGCCCATTTTAGAATATGGGCTAACGGGTAAAGCCTAGGCCCATTTTATTTTAAAAAATTAGGCCCAAGCCCAAACCCGGCCCAAAAAATGGGTCGAGTTCGGGTCGGGCCGGCCCAATTTAACACCTATGTATACCAATATCATGTCTTCCATTCTTCTTGCATTTGTGTGGTTGTTTCTTATGCATGTGTGCATGTTTAAAACTATAAAGCATGCTAACTAATTTGTGATTACACAT